>CM064563.1:10522660-11247602 GCA_032716605.1 Paralithodes platypus | reverse complement strand
GGTGGGTTGGTCGTAGAGGTGCTTTTTATATTTTTTTGTTTTCATGAACGGCAAGAGGAAAGGTTATTCTATAAGATTTCATCAACAACAACAAAAATAACAATATGTGGAATTTCACCGTAGGTGAAGGCATATCATCAGTCCGCCTGTATTTGCCCTAACTCTCATTCGGTTTTCACCCATAATAATTGTTTTTTATATTGTTTTGTTTTCATGAACGGCAAGAGGAAAGGTTATTCTATAAGATTTCATCAACAACAACAACAAATATAACAATATGTGAAATTTCACCGTAGGTGAAAGATATCTCACTATAGGCCTAATATTTTTTTTGTACCCACCTCTCCGAAGTTGCTCTTTGGCCTCAGCAGGTGTGTCTTGAGCATTCCGCGACGTCCGCAAGGCCCTTCGCATGCCTCGTGCGGAGCATACCCCTGGCGGGTATACTCTCGGCGAGTATTCGTGCGCACGTCAACGACTAATCGACGAGGAAATCGCCGATGATCGTCGATGTTCTCGGAACATCCGAGAGCATCGGCGATCCGTCGTGCGACGTTTTGGAACATTTCAACGATTTTCTTCGTGCGACAAACTCCGCGATGTCTCGCCGATGTCGCAGATGATCGCAGAAACCCTTCGGTGATGCTCGACGATGCTTGTGAGGGTAACCAATCATCGTGAGTCCTCGTCCAAAATTTTGAACTGTGCGAACGTCCCCCGCGAGGGCCCTTGCGAGGCCTGAGAGGCCTTGAGAGTCAAACGATTTTTCATGAGAGGTGTTGAGACATGTCACGAATGTGCCAATTTATTGGTTTTGGCGACGAAAATCGTGACTTGTCTCACCAGTGGGAAAGGGGCATAAGTGTATTTCCGCATCTTGTGCAGTTTAGGCTAACCTATTTTTACTGACTTTACAGGCTTGACAACACCAGAGGTAGGCTCAACGCTACCAAAGGTAGGTTTGATGCTGCCACATCAAAATCTGACATAACCAGTTGCCAGACCTTAAAACTTACGTAGGTTTGATACTCCCCAACAAGACAGAAGTGCAAGGAGATGATTTGAGACTCCCCATTATCAGCCGTTGAGGATACCAAGATCGATGACCCAAGAACATGCACGATTATTTCGCCAGAGAAGAGAGCCATGTTAGAAGAATCTATGAGCCTTCCCCCAATACCCAGAAAATCCTTTTTTGTTTCTATATTCCAAACTGCTTCCTCTCGGGCATAGGCTGAGAGCCTGTACATCCAGCCGTTGTGCATTGAACGGTGAAGCCTGTGAGGTCTCGTTCCAGTCTAGGAGGTGAGACATGTGAAGCACTTTTTAGCTGTAACCAGCCCCTGCCATTTGCCTTAGCAGGATGCATGGGGCTTAGTTTCCCACTCATGGCTCGATGCAGCCCCATCTCTGAAGCTGCCTTGCTCCAGTGATTCACTGTCTCATCTCCTAGACTTGGACCCTCACTCTCAAAACGCCACCTATTAAGCACTAGGCATTGCCCCCATATAGCATATTTTGAATATGGGAATATTTATACAGTGCTATTTAATCAGGGAACAATGAGGGTATTTATTAGGCGTTTTGGTGGGCTTTTCGGTAATGCACTGATACTAGGTTCAGCACAGATTCCATCCCAATATTATCTTCCCATTGACATATGATTGAGATAATATTAATAATTTAATAGTAGAACTCAATTTTCCAAACCCACGACTTCCAAACATAATTCAGACTTGCTGGGATTATAATATATTCTGACATAGTACCCCGTGTTCGGGTAACATAGAAAATGAGCACTCTCCATTTTCTTTTGTCTGAACTCTTGTGCGTAACCTATACGTTCATTCTTGAAAGTAAATAGTTAATATTGAATGTCCGGCAGACTATTTCCATGTTATTCATTGTTCTAATTCAGTGTTCATATTTCGTTGTGTGTGGGTCCTGGGTGAGTGTATGGGGGGTGGCGCTGCATCGTCCTGGTTGGCTGGGTTGACCTGGCCGTTAGCCAACCCTGGGTCAGCTTGTAGTGGTGACGTCACATCTGGTGGCGTTGAACCGTGGAACCGCTTTCTCGTATGCAAAGTAATTCCCTACGGCTTGTTTGATCTGTGTTGGTGGGGTGTTGGTACACCTGTCCTCGGGGAGATTTCCCTATACCGAGCCAGTTCCGTTTGAGAGAGAATGGTTGAAGGACGGGCTTCGGTATTGTAAGGCCCCAATGGTCGGCGATGCCTCTGGTTGTTTTGGTGCCATACGGGGTTATGTCTTTTGTACGCCTGCTGTAGGTGACCTCGGCTGTAGGGTTGTGCCTGGTTCTGTTGGCTTTGGTGTGGTGGTCGGTTTGGGGCACCCTGATAAGTTTCGGGGGTTGCAGGTGGCTGGTTGTTCTGGGCGGCTTGCCTTTCCTTCAGTATAACACCACCCCCTCTGGTACAAAAGTCACGATATCGTGGTTGGAGAAGGAACTTTTTTCTGAAGTAGTGACGGCGAAGGGCTGAAGGTGCTGGAGAAAGTAGTACCATTGGCGGGTGAACTCATTACAGGGCCCGTCTCTCTGATGATGGTCAGCACTGTGGACTGGTCGGCAGACTTCATCACCCTCAGTAGTTGGTCTGGACGACTCAGGCGGCACTGCCTTCTCTCTACTGAGTTCCACAAAACAAAACATATTAGCATGTTTGGGACTCCTGAGGTTCTCCTAGGTTTGCTCTGTGTGGTACGATGCAGGTGACTGGTGACCTCTGACCTGTGTGGGTCCCTTTTGTCAGTCGCTGAGGACGCAAAAGTACAATTAATCCCTAATCTATCTGGGGGGTGGGAGACTGCCCGAGCGAGTGATTGTGTTTGTTGTGAGCTCCTTAGGAGGTTTTACTGGGGTTGTGGTGGGGGAGGTGGGGGTGAAAGTGGTTTCATTGGGTTGGGTACTGGAGGGTGCATTATGTGACGAAGTTTGAGGGCTATGGGTGGAAGGGTTGTGAAGAGGTGGCGGAATTTGTGGTTTGTGTGGAGATTTTGCTTGACTCTGGGAAGGGGTTTTGGTGGGTTGTGGGGTTGTTGAGGTTTGTACTGTGTCGGGTAGTAGTGTGGCGTGTCTGTGGTGAGGAGTAGATGGTGTGGGGGTGGTAGGGTTCGTATTGTCGGGGAATTGAGTCGTGGATGAAGATTGGGGTTGCGGTGAGTGAGGGTGGGGTTGGTTAGATGATTGAGGGGGTGGGAGGAAGAAGGTGAGGGGGGTTTGGGGTGGGGATGCATGGGGTTGATCGTGGTTAGGAGGTAGAGTATGTGGAAGGGGGGGGGGTGCTATGTTAGCGTCAGAGGGTGGGGGAGTTTGAGGTTTGGCGGGAGATGGTGGGTTGTGCGGTGGCGTGCGGGGTTGAGCACGTGGAGATAATTGAATGGATGTGGTGGAGGGGTCGGGGTTTGTGGCGATGGTGAATGTCTGGGGGGAGGCGGGGAAATCGGGGGTTGTGGTGGTTGGTGTGGGAATTGGAATTGATGTGGGTAAGGTGGAAATTGGTCGGGAGGTGTGGAGAGGGGAGTGTGATATGGGTATGATGGAGTGGATGGCGCGGGCGGGCCGGCCGGGTTAAATGTGGCCTGTAGGGGTGGTGAGGGTGTTGGTTGTTGTCTCTGTTCGCTAATGTGTACCTTTCTAACATGGCGATTCCGAAATATTCTGGTCTCTCCGTGGTAATTGATGACTACTTGATATGTGTTTGGGATTTTGCTTATTGTGAACGGATCAATTAATTAGGGTTGAAGCTTATTTTGACAGGGTAGATTTGCCACCATGACATTGTTGCCAATTTTGAAAAGGTTTCTCACATTTTGTTTGTTCAGTGATAGGTCTTGGCAAGCTTGCAACTGATGCAATCTAGCTTTTATGTGCGCGACGGTGGGGTGAGCGTCTGCGGTGGTGGAGGGGGGATGAATCAAGTGGCGAAGGGGGAGTAAGATGGGCGCAACCCTGAATACTTTTTCGTGCGGTGATATGCCATCTTCCTTTGGGGTGGAATTTAACCCCCACTGGATCATTCTAAGTTGACTAGGCCAGTCTTTGACTGACTGGTGAGGAGTCTTGTGCATATCTTGTTGTTGATGCTCCTGTGGCTTCGCAGACGGCATTGCCCTTACGACACTAAGGGGACGAATGTGAAATGGAGTACCCCATCATTTTTGACAAGGCTGCCAAGATTTGGCCAGAAAATTCTGGCGCGTTGTCTGTCTGTAGGGCCTGGGGTAGGCCGAAATTGGGGAAAACATGGTTCAGCATGGCTTCGGCAACTATTTTAGCGCTATGATCTTTGACGGGAATCGCGATGAGGAATCTCGAATATGTGTCTACAAACGTGAGGAAAAACGAAATGAGTTAAGTGCGGGGAGGGGGCCTACTGTGTCAAGGAATAAGAGTTGCCAGAGCAGGGTGGCGGTGATGGTGCTGGAAGGGCCTGAGGTTCATGATGTGTCTTTACTGCCAGCGCAGGCAAGGCTGGATTCTATGGTTGTTTTGGCAAGGAGTTTAGGGTGGGGGATCCAGTAAGTCGTTTTGAATGGTTGTAAAAGTTTTGTATAGCTCAAGTTGATACCGTTACCGTAGTGAAGGAGTGTGAATGTTTCCTTGGCCTCGTCGGGGCTTAACACGATGTGGCCGGAATCAGTAAAGAAAGAATCTCCTATTCGTGTGAGAGTGGGAGCCATATCTGGCGGTAGCCAGTCGGGTTTCTTATCTATATCCCATGCGCGGCCTGGGGCAAGGGGGGAAATTGGGTAGGCTAGATAACGCATCGACATTCGTGTGTAGTTTCCCTGGCCTATAAGTTATTTCGAAATTAAACTCTTTTAGTGTTTCCCGCCACCTTATTATTAATGCGTTCGTGGTTTGAGACGTCCGGAGCCATTGTAAAGCATGATGCTCCGTAATAATGATGGTGATCCAAGAGATATGACCGAAAATGTTGCAGGGCCCATACTAGTCCTAAGCATTCTCTTTTTGTTGCGGCATAGTTTGTTTCTGCCTGGGTTAGTGTGCGGCTGGTGCATACTACAATGTTTTCTTTATTATCCGTGGCTTGTGCTAGTACGGCACCGATTCCTGTTAACCCCTTTTGTACCAACGACGGCAGGGAGCCGTCAGTAGAAAAATCATTCACCAGTCCCAGCGACAGCAGGGAGCCATCAGTAATGTACTTTCCTTGTAACTGCCAGTATTAGGCAGTGCCTGGTACCACGACCGTTTGAGCACTGCTCTAGAGTTGGCAACACTTCTCAACTTATATCCAACCCTCTGGAGGCTGGGAGAGCTAGTATTCTTTCATCTTTTGAGGTGGGAGGTTGTTCTATCCTGCCATTTTGGCCACATTGCTTGGGACTGGGGGGGACTTTTATTACTGTACCCTACGGTACAGTTGATGGTTAAAGATACGTCCGTATATAAGCGGAATGGTTGACGTAATCTGGAGAAGCTGTGCCGAAGTCTTTGAGAGTGTTAAACGCCTTCAGGCGGGCCTCTGTCCATAATAATTTCTCGTCTTTATGCGTCAGCTCATGTAAGGGTTTGGCAATGGACGCGAAGCCTTTAACGGAATGCCGGTAGTAGGAGGCTAAACCAAGGAAAGATCGTACTCCCTTACCTGTTATGCGGTAGTTGAATTTCCCGGATCGCAGCAAGTTAGTCGGGTCAGGTGAAATGCTTTGTTTTGAGATTATGTGACCTAAGTAAGGGCCGGAGTTTCATGCCAGGGTACATTTTGAGGGTTTTAGCTTTAACCCGTCTTGTCGTATCCGCGTAAAAACTTCCATGGGGCAGGCGCAGTGTTCTTCCCACAATCTGGCGAAAACGATGATGTCGTCTAGATACGCTAGGCAGGCTTGCCAGGTGAGGCCTTCAGGATGGAATCCATTAATCTCGAAAGAGTAGCGAGACCATTGCATTGGCCGAAGGGTAGTACATTGAATTAATTGTGCCTGCCGCTGCTTGTAGAGAAAGCAATCTTTTGTTTGTGGTCAGGGTGTACGGGTAACTGCCAATACCCGGCTTGCAAGTCGAGGGTAGAAAAATGCTCGCTCCGTGTAAAGAATCAAGGGAGTCGTTTGTGCGTGGCATGGGGTTAGCGTCTTTAACTGTTACATCATTCAACTGGCGGTAATCGACGCAGAACCGCAGGGAGTCGTCTTTTTTCTTTACTAGTACGACGGTTGAAGACCAAGGGCTGGTGGAGAGGTTTACTAGTCCCGCATCTAACATTTCTCTGACTTGTCGTACCTCTTCGCGGTGCTGAATGGGGTGGATGAGGACCTTAGTGTGGCCAATGTCATCTGGGGTTTGTGAAAATATATACTAAAATGATAGCAATACCTGTTGTAAGGCTTGTTGGTGATGGTGGGGGATGTGATGTGGTATTGACGACAAGACGGGGGTTTCTGGGGGGGTGTGGCAGGGAGGGCTCACATCGTCTTAACGTTTTCAGCTCTTCCATCAACAGGCCCTTCGGCAGGCTGATGGGGTGGTTGGAAATTAATTTTTAGGCAGTTCATGGAAGGGGACAGTAAAGCGGGGGAGGTTAATCAGTGTGGTGAAATGTGAGAGGCAGGGGAACATTGGCAGGGCGGTTAATAGGTACCCAAGCTTGATGCTGTGGGGGAATTGATAATGCGTCGGCTGTGGTGGGCCTGGGTAATGAGGTGTGGTGTCTGAGATTGGGCTTCGAATTGTAAGCGTCGGTGTTTGCAATCAATCTGCATATTCAATATTTGTAGCAAATCTAATCCAAGGTACCCATCGTAGGTGTTGGCGTGCACATCTAACACTACGAATATGTGGTCAACTGAGGAGCCGTGGGGAAGCGTAATGGTGGCGGGGTAAGTTTCTCCCCGTATTTGTAACGGTGTATTCCCGGCACCGATGAGCATCAGTGATGACGGTTGTATTGGGCCAAATTTGTGGCGCAATCGCTTGTAAAAATGAGTTTGAAGGCAAGACTGTGCAGCACCTGTATCCACAACTGGTAACCCATTGAGCTTTAACTTGTGGTATATGGGTGGTTTATGGATTAACGACATGTCCTCTGGACATGCCTTTTTCATCCTCTTGATTATTGTTTTTTTCTGCAATAGGTAATATCATATTGGGTCCAGCCGCCTTGAGTTAGCATGCTGATACAAATATATTATTTACTCTGTTGTGCACTGCCTCAGCACAGCATGATCGTTGTCTGTGACTTGATAATATTCTTCAACTATATTAAATACACCTTCCCATATTCCTTTGAGTATTTGTTATTTTCTCTCCTGAGTACAATCTTTCATTGTTGCTGTTTAATAGGTAGTGGTCATCCTGGGGATCTTGTTTTTTGATTTGCTTCTTTGACTTTCCAGAACGTCTGGCTGTAGGGATCATGCAGGTACTTCAATGTGTGTGTGTGTGTGTGTGTGTGTAGTTGCCACTTGAATGCTCAATATCTGAAATAATGTGCTTGTTTTCATCCGTGTATTTCACATAATAAATTTCATGATATCGTTCTGTGATGTACTGTGCTTCTTGGCCTGGTGCTGCGTATGTGAGTGTTCTGTGGTGTGTGTATATGGAATGTGTCTTGTCATGGCTGTTGTGATGGAGTTGAACTAGTCTTCGGTCATTGCATGCATTTCTTTGAGGGATTATTCTTTAATATGTTGTCTGTCGTTCAGTCTGGTGTGTTCCTTAAAGTTGTTACAGCTTGCTGCCTTGATGTTTGGTTATTGGGAAATGGGAGTTAGAATGAGATTCATTATATATTTCCGCAATAATTGGGATATGGCCGTTGGAGGAAAATAGCCCTTGTGCTAAATTAATGTTATGATGTGTATTGTAATTTATGAGTACAATTCATGGGTTTGTTGTTTAAGTTTGCGTGAAAAATGTAGGAAATTATGGACCTACAGTTATTTCTATTGTGTTGGTATGTCTATAGCCAAACCTACTTACAGTTTATCTCCATGTATTCATGGTGTCCAGCGATTACAAATACTGATATTGGAGAACAAAAAAGTACTTGTAATTTTGTTTTCTAAAAGTTGTTATTCCATGCAATTGAAAAGAAAAAATATATAGTTGAGTATTTTCAGCAACATAGACTTAATATTACAGCAAGTAATATACAATATGCGATTCATAGAAAACCAGATGTTCATGAATTTCAGGGGGTATCTATATACTATCACGTTTTCTTACTGAACATAATTTTCAGATGGATTTTATAAAAATCTATTCAAAATGTTTGCTCCTGATATTTAAAAAATATAAAATAATTAAATACCTAATAAATAAAGAAATATATAAGTAAATATATAATTAAAATATTGTAATATGTGGTGGCCTCAACAACATGGGACAAACTGTGGGCGTCCATAGAGTGGAGGCCCCTAGTTTGTCCCATGTTGTGCAGGCCCCCTGATTGTGGAGGCCCCTGGGCAGCTGCCCACTTTGCCCACTCCTAAATCCGGCCCTCTTCATATTATATGAAGAAATCTGTCATAAATATATCTTTCCGGCCTCATGATGATAGATACAAAGCTAGCGGTTGTATTTGTTGTAGTGGGTGTATTTTATCACAGTAAATCTAAAATCATCGCTATGGGAACATGAAAAACATTACACAGAATTTGCTGGTGTCTGAAGCATTGATGCCACACTATATATTTATATCCTAATGCCTATTATTTAGAGGGCGGAAATTGGGTTATACATTACGAACACTTTAACAAATGTCGAATGTAAGAGGAAATTACAGATTCAGAAGTGTATAATCTTGAATATTTGAAAGTATCTTAAACAAATAAAACTCGTGGGGCAATCTATCATTATATACTCGTATTTTCCTTCTGAATATTGCAATAAGATCAAGAGTGGGAATGTAGTTTATGATGGGAGAGATTCAATCTCTGGCATTGATGATTTTTCAGATAGCAGTTTATATATAAGTCGGTGAGAAAATCTTCATATATCTTGTGAGATAGATTATGCTTAATTGTTATGGATGTGCCTCTGACATCTCTGCTTTGAGTGCTAGATTTATGACTGCTGAGGAAAATGATGTATGAAGCTATAGTATTCTGTATATGTTGCAAACGCCATATTTTTGACCTTACACGTTTAAGGGGAGATCTCCACTTGAGGGATTTTGTTCTTGACCCCTTTCTCCCTCATGTTTAGCCCCATTGCTTTTGATATGATAAAACGTTTGCCCCATTAGTTTAGCGATTTTAAGAACTTTCACCCCATATTAAGACCTTTCGTGCAATTCATGTGTCGATTTTATCCTGGCGAGCGATAGCGAGCCTGCAATTTAAGAGGAACCGACCTTCGGCCGGGACATTTTTCTACCGAAAAATTTACAAATTTATCTTGAAAGGGACTCAAGGGGGTGTAATTTTAAGTTTGATGGAGGTCTAGGGAACAAACTAAATACCTCCCCTTAATACATTGTGGTCGTTTGTGTTCCTCTTGCTCTTTCTCCTTTTGCTTCCAGAAATTGAGGTTGTTGTTTGGTTTGCTGAGGTGGGTGTATGAAAGACATAGGATTCTTTCATTCTCTGATTTGTAGTATCAAGATTGCTGGTCACAGTTGTCACTTACATGGTAACATTTGCTTCTTCTCTGAGTATGTCTTGGAGTCATCATTCTTCTTCGGTCATTTTAGCTGGGGTCAATTGCAATAGCTTAGCTGATTACATTTGTGTTTTCAAGAAAATTTAGTGTGGCAGAGGCATCTCTTTGCCCCATTTGATAACTTACATATCTCTTGCCCAATATCTAGAGCATTGGGCATCGCTACTCTTTGGATGATTGGAAATCACAGAGTTTCACAGGAACCATTTTTTTATTTTTTTTTTAGCAGAGAGTCGTCAATAATTTCTGGGTATGCTGAATTAATCATGTGAGCATCCATATGACACAAAATATACTTGTGCATTGGTCACAAGCTACCAAATATATTTCCATTTACAATTTAAGTTGTTGCCTCAGTTGCTACTGTTTTGGCGATGCTAGCATACAGTACGTGTAAGTTTTGTTTTGTTTATCTTCTCCTGCTCTCTGTATATTTTCTTCCCTCCATTTTCCTGATAAATTTACTTATATATCGAGCTAAACTGATTGTGTTCATTGAACAACTGTATTTCTATTATTTTTTTGTCTATGTGATTGACGGAGGCAAAAGGCAGAACTGCCTATAGCGAGTGCCTCCCCCACAGTTGAAAGAGTGACAGGGCCAAAATCAAGGGACGTTCGAGCCAAAATGCCTGGACACACGGAGTTTGAAGCAATTTAAGTCATAGGAAGAGGGAAAGACTGATTCTGGGAGAGAGTTCCAGAGCTCAGCTGTTGAGTAGAAGAAAGTTTGAGAGTAGCGTTTCACTCTTGGGTTGGAGAGTTGCACAGAGTAGGGGTGGGATTGAGTTGTAAGACAGGTACCACATGCCCTACGTAAAGAAGGTGGTATACACTGGGAAAGCTCTGAGGAACACTGATTATTATAGTAGCGATAGAATAGCGAGAGAGATGCAACATTGCGGCGGAGAGAGAGAGATTGCAGAGAGTTGGTGAGTGGACGGGAGTTAATGATACGAAAGGCCTTCCTTTCAACTTTGTCTAGGAGAGCGGTGTGAGAGGGACCTCCCCACACATGTGAACAATACTCAATACAAGGACGCACTATGCCCCTGTACAGAGCAAGAAGCTGTGGAGGGGAAAAGAACCCCCTAAGGCGGTTGAGCACACCCAGCTTCTGGGAGACTGCCTTAGCAAGACTGGTATTTGATCATCTAATTTGGAAAAAGCTAGATTAACTGACGACATACTTCAATTTGCACTATTTTAAGTTAATCTCCTGGCTAACATTTGTTTTTGCATGTATTGTACACACCATTGTGTGTCTATGCGACTAATTTGTTGAACTGTTAAATATGTGAGGTTTTAATAAATTGTCCAGCCACTCATGTTTATGCCCAATATGATTAATATAATTTGCATACTATACTAATTACTGCACAAGCCAGTTTGTGTGTGTGGCTGGTTTGACGAATTGTATAGATGTGTGAGGTTTCCACAGATGCATACATACAGCCATGCACTCTACTGAAGACCAGTAATCAGTCTGACTGTCCAACATGGGTTTGTTTATCAGCCTCAAAGACTGAGAGCAGCGACGTTATGACTGAGTAATTTGTTAATAGTCCTTCGTGTAGTCTGTCCGTGTATACCTCAGGCACGATAAAGCTGATATGAGTGATAACACACATGCACATCCTGTTACGGCCAGGAATATCTGTATATAGTATTGAGAGACCTATTGTGGTATATTAATGTAGTGTTTATGAACAACTCAATCCAATGTGCTATTTGTGCATGTATATATGCATAGGTTGATTATTATGTGTACATTATTTAAGTAAATAGAAGTGCCGTTTGTGTATTTTGGAAAGAAAGATGCATACCCAATTCTGTGAACTTGAATTATTTTCAAATGAAAAGTAATAATTATAAAGTGATGTCAGTGTTTGCTTTAATTTTTCTAAATAGTTAATCTTAAAGCCGAATACACCTAGTAAAGTGTGCACACTGCATATATCTATCAATCAACTTATAAGAAATTATTAGCAAATGATGATTGTTCTTATGACTTGACCTTTGACATGTTTTTTATGTGAAGGTTTGGTCGGTACATATTGTTAGTCAGAGTGCAGATACCACAAAGAATGTGGTGAACTTTAACAACATTGTAATATATACTGGAAACAAAAAGTCAAACTATATATATTTCTTGTCTGGCCATTACGATTTTTTACTATATAAATGTTTCTGGATTTGGTGATAATGTATCATTTGAGTTAGTACAATTATTATAAGATTTACCTTCTGTTTTGACTTTTTATGAACCTGTAGAAAATTTAACTGAATCTCGTTCAATAATATTTCCGTGTAAAGGGCAGTACCTCAGCTAATTTGGTAAAATTTGAACGAAAAAAAGAGCATTGCATATATTAACTGCTTCCTTGATCAAAGTACTTGGTAAGCTATTAGGACATTGGTGATATTCATATTATTTGTTGGAAACCAACTTTAACTCTTTAACTTTCACTTGACCTTTAGATAGAAATATATTTATCTATTTCACGAACATATCATAGATCAAGCAAATAATTATATGCACCAAATTTCATGAGCAAAATATTTGGTTATTTCCGAAAGATTATTGGAAGAGGCCTAGTTGAACTTGACCTTTGACCTATGGCCTGATCAATAGTTAGCCTAATTACCTCCGCCAACGAAATTGGAAGTTATGTTTTCACCGTCTATGGTAACGCATGGATGCATATTACAAGCTTGTATATGATGATGGGATTTATTGACGAAGTGGATGTATGAGTGTGTTTATAAAACAAGAAAGTATTTTAAGTGCGATTATACACATGTGATAATGCATATATAGGGATAACATTGGGAAAATATAGTACTGTATGATTTGGTTGAATAGATAAAAATGGTATATCTATGATAATTGGAACTATAGTCTATTATTAGTTTTAAGCTGGCGAGAAATTGACTTATCCTCATCCTAAGTATTCAGCCATTACAACGTGTTTATAGCTAAATATATGGGTAGTTATGAAAACCTGACACTAGTATTATTTAGAGACATAGTAGTTTCTTTGGCATCCATTAATTATCGAGAAAGCTGCTACGAGACAAAAATTGCCGCCAAGTTAAAACAAATTGAGTTATATGTTAATCTTCCAACATTGATACACTTTGCCTTCTTATCTTCAAAGGAAATGATAATACCCTCTGAAAAAAAATATGAGATATATTTATCTTAATGAATCAAACCTCAACTGTCCATTTTCCATTGCATATGATACAGGCATCAGCCGTCTCACAATGATAAAATGGCATCCTTTACCCTAATGAGTGGAAATGAATATATGTATGAGTGTATGGTAGTGCATAGTAGAAAACAAAAGGGATGTATGAGTGTATGACAGTGCAAAGTGAGAGAGGAATAGAATATATGAGTGTATGACAATGTACAGTAAGAGAGGAAGGTAATGTATGAGTGTATGACAGTGTACAGTAAGAGAGGAAGGTAATGTATGAGTGTATGACAGTGTACAGTAAGAGAGGAAGGTAATGTATGAGTGTATGACAGTGTACAGTAAGAGAGGAAGGGAATGTATGAGTGTATGACAGTGTACAGTAAGAGAGGAAGGTAATGTATGAGTGTATGGCAGTGTACAGTAAGAGAGAAAAGTAATATATGAGTGTATGACAGTGTACAGTAAGAGAGGAAGGTAATGTATGAGTGTATGACAGTGTACAGTAAGAGAGGAAGGTAATGTATGAGTGTATGACAGTGTACAGTAAGAGAGGAAGGTAATGTATGAGTGTATGACAGTGTACAGTAAGAGAGGAAGGTAATGTATGAGTGTATGACAGTGTACAGTAAGAGAGGAAGGTAATGTATGGGTGTATGACAGTGTACAGTAAGAGAGGAAGGTAATGTATGAGTGTATGACAGTGTACAGTAAAAGAGAAAGGTAATGAATGAGTGTATGACAGTGTACAGTAAGAGAGGAAGGTAATGTATGAGTGTATGACTGTGTACAGTAAGAGAGGAAGGTAATGTATGAGTGTATGACAGTGTACAGTAAGAGAGGAAGATAATGTATGAGTGTATGACAGTGTACAGTAAGAGAGGAAGGTAATGTATGAGTGTATGACTGTGTACAGTAAGAGAGGAAGGTAATGTATGGGTGTATGACAGTGTACAGTAAGAGAGGAAGGTAATGTATGAGTGTATGACTGTATGGTAAGAGAGGAAGGTAATGTATGAGTGTATGACAGTGTACAGTAAGAGAGGAAGGTAATGTATGAGTGTATGACAGTGTACAGTAAGAGAGGAAGGTAATGTATGAGTGTATGACAGTGTACAATAAGAGAGGAAGGTAATGTATGAGTGTATGACAGTGTACAGTAAGAGAGGAAGGTAATGTATGAGTATATGACAGTGTATGGTAAGAGAGGAAGAGACAATATTGATCATAAACAAGAGAGACGCGGTGGCGCCAGATAGCAAGACAAAGAACGGCAGAAAGAGAGAGAGCGAGAGAGGCTGCTTACTATTTAAGTTTCTCTCACTATGTTTTATCTACATATATTTATCAACATGTATCAAACTGTGTTCAGCAAATGTTAATATTGTGTGTGTATACAAACTATTTTCACAATATATTTTAGTATTTGTTTCATTATATATTTATATAATTATATGCAGCCAGAGTTAACAAGCTTGAATAGATCATAATAAGGTCCCAAGGAAGGTCATAGGCACCATGTTTACCATATCCGGTAGTAAAGACACTTATACAAATTCGTGGACCCCATATGATTTTCTTTATGTAATTACAGTATAATTATCGGTATGGATATTTTGGATGAAACTAGCTTTTCAATAAATTGTATTTATAGTTGTGTAGGTGATGTATGAACAGTTATATCCGTAAATTTGCTTCCAGAGATATACTTCCATAATTAAAAGCAGGTGAGGTCCACTCATTTTTATGAGTGACTGTACATGAAGGAGCACAACCATCTCTCCTGATGTCGATTTGGACAGTGTAAATGTAAGCAATCTACAGTATGCTGAAAGGAGTTGATGGATCCGTGAAATTGTTCTTGAGCAGCACTCCATGAGGAGTCAGAGCCTCTAGGTCTAAAGGTAATTTTAATTGAGACTGAAGTCCCAGAATCTAGATACTAATTGGATGCAGCAAAGCTGTTTGTTTATGCATAGGGCCAGAAGAAAAAGCTCTTGGACATATTCACTTATCTTGGTAGTTATATTCATATTTATGTTGGGTCAGGCCAAACCGATATTCGTAAATTTGACATAACATATGGGGTTGTGAATTATCTCAATAAAAGTGTATGGCTATTTTATACCTATGCAGATTAATACAATTTCAAATCTTTAAAGCACTGGTGCTCTCTGATTTGTTATATGGTTACGAGGCTTTGACAGTCAATAGTGAATTGGAGAGACGCATCAACTTCTTTGGTACCAAATGTATTTACAGGATCAGACGTTACCGTTAATATGGCCACATATCAAACCAGCGTCTACTGTCTGTGACCGACTCAAAACGTATCGGGTGTATAAAACTTGAGTACCAAGATTGGCCTGGTGATGGGCTGGTCTATCAGAGTAAGAACTGAGCGTTCTCTGCCATACCCATAGCTTACTCTGACTGTTCCTTTTACATATATATTTTCTAGATCTCAAGTGACGGCGTCTCTTCCGAGGATTGACCTCCCAATCTACCAATATTGGAAGCCAAACCGTCACATTTTTCCTTTGCTCCTCAACTTCTCTTCATAATTGCTGAGGGGAACAGGGCCCTGGGTGGGGCTTTGGTTTCCCGGACGTTTCCGCAGCCTCCTCAGCTCCCCGCCATGGAGTGGCTTCGGTCACCCAGGCTTTATTGTGGTCGGCAGGGAGGGTTCTGTTGGGGCGCTCGGTTATGGCCTTGGCCTTGCTCGGGGCCTTGGGGCTGTTCGGCCAGGCAGCATGGGGAACAACAACAACAACAACAACAACCAAGATTGGTTATATGGACATGTGACCCGCCCCCCTGAAGTTGATCATGTTCATGAAGGTGATTTTAATCGATAACAACCATAAATTGTGAAGTCCTAGATACAGATCACGACACTCATATCTGAAGAAAGTCGAGCGATCATGAAGAGAACTACTCAAGATGAACTGAATTATTACAAGAGACCTCGTCAGGATATATCCATGGGTCTATAGTCGGAGGGTGACTGTAACTATGCACCATCATGGCGTAGGTCTACCAGTGATTGAATGACTAGCTCCTTCTTACCTTGAGATACACTAAAAAGTCTTTATCCCAAAGGTGCCATGAAATAACTTTGTTGTGGATTATAAATTACCTGTGAAGTGAAGCCAGTTATTTATTAAGCCGTTTGCTAAAGGGTAATAACGATAATCAGGTTCTTCCCTTGGCGGAAGTTTTTTCCTTAACTGTTATTTGCTTTAGTTTCTCGTTTGTCTCCTTTGGGTTGCTATTCTCACACATACCCCATGCATGGATTTCCAGATTGGCTATTACGAGACTGCTTGCCATTCTTTACATTCTCCTTTCCCTTACGCTTCTCATTTGTTGCACTTATATTGTGCATGATCTTGGTCTTGTTTTTCTTTGCTTTGGCCATTTCTAAGTATATCCTATATTTATCTGTCTTCATATTAATGCTTCAATCTTTTGAACCTTTTAGTGTCTTATTCCTTTAATTATCTTTTTGTTTTATTTTTTCCAATATTGTTTTGTCTTTATCTGTCGTGGGTATAACAATGGTGACATTCAGATATTTTTGGTAGTTTATTTTATATTTGGATGTTTTATTTTTTTAGTTCGGTAATATTTATAGTTAAGAATGTTGTTAAAACTTCGTGCATGTGGATTTATGTCTAAAGATTTGTTGTAATGGATGTACCTCACTCACCTGCATTTGTTGTAATGGATGTACCTCACTCACCTGCATTTGTTGTAATGGATGTACCTCACTCACCTGCATTTATTATTTTAAGTCATATCGTAGAATCAAATGATTCGTCGGAGAGTTTCCTGTAAGTCTGTAATATATATTTTGTCCGATGTACTGTGTATCTTGTGTAAGTAATGATTTAGTAGGAAGAGAAGTAGCATTTTTGTAGCTATGATCTCTCTCTCTCTCTCTCTCTCTCTCTCTCTCTCTCTCTCTCTCTCTCTCTCTCTCTCTCTCTCCATTCTACATGTTCTTCATCTCTTCAACTCTCTTCCAATGTAAGTATATTTGTATTTTATCTTGTATTTCTCCCCTCTTCACTTCCTCATCCCCTTGCTCTTCCTTTTATGTGTTTGTTTTGTCCATCCTTAATTCAAGCCTTATTATTGTTGGGTGTGTCGTTGCTGAAGATACTGTGTATATATATATATGAACGATATATATTGACTGATAGATGGATTGGGTTGGGGAAAGTCATAGGGAAGAGCTGTGGCTCTTTATTCTCTAACGTTTCGGGCTATGCATTACCTATCTTCAGAGAGACTGACAGAAATTAGATGAACTCACAAATATATGTATACAAAATGTGGAGATTCCTATTTGGCATTATAGAACAGTGCTGCCATACGGTCTGAAGGTAGCCACGTCGTCTGGAGAGAAAATAGGTGAAATATTAAAGACAAAACAAACCAAGGCTGTAAATAAGAATAGTGTAATATACTGTATACCATGTAATGGCTGCACAAAATAATATAGTAGGAGAGGCAGGACGAGGCTTAAAGAAAATAATAACAAAACATAAGAAAGATGTAGTAAAGCACAGAACTTCAAACTCTCTAGTTGTACATATAGATAGGCATTAACAGCTTCCTAAATAAGAAGCAACCACAGAGATTAAAATAGGCTTAGATAAGCGAATTAGGAAAACATTAGAAGTGGCTTACATATCCCAAAGGGACGTGACCAACCACAGGGAGGGATTTATCAGGTGGTCATCCCACGCCGTTAATTTAGCTCCGAGATCAAAGGAAGGGATGGATAAGTAGGTTCATCTGGAGTGGTCAAATATTTAAGGTCAGCACAACCCGTATGGCAGTACTGTTCTATGATGCCAAGTAGGAATATTCACTTTTTGTATATATATATTTGTGAGTTCATCTAATTTCTGTCAGTCTCTCTGAAGATGGGTAATACGTAGCCTGAAACGTTAGAGAATATAGAACCATAGCTCTTCCCTGTGTTTTTTCCGCACCCAATCCATATATATAATTATATATATATATATATATCTACAGTATATATATACTTTATATATATATATATATATATATATTGTTACGGCTGGATCGGCAATACATATTCGGGATTCTTGATCGTAGGACAGAAATGGCTTAAGTGACAACGACACGCTCGATTCCAGTCCCAAATACTATATGCTCCAGACAACAAAAGCACCAACGCCCTACAGAGTTATCGTCTACGGTAACGAGGTACCTTAACTCGGCGAAAGTGTACAACAGGGGTAGGCTATGAGGCTAAACTCCCTCAGACATTTATAGGTTACGTTATTACTAAAGAAATGCAATACTCAAGAAACTACGTTAATATTAAGCCTCTAATAATGTAGAATAGAAGCAGGCTAAAGGTATGACAGTGAAATGCTAAATGACAAATGTACACGCCTACTTGAAAGCGCGTGCACTACACTAACTGTCCCCTACTAACATGCACTAGCATGTAGCATACAAGATGTTCATGATCCAGTAGATACCTAATAATACACATGGGAGGAACATAAACAGTAGTCACTTATTATAATAATGAATCTATACTTGGAATAACTAAAAGGTTGCAGGCAACAGTACTGCGCCGGTAGCCTACTACCGCATAGGCTACTTCGCTTCTCTCACTCTGTCTCCCCTCAGAGTCCGTATGCGCCCTACGCAACAGAACTCCGGACACAGCAGCAAAACGACAGTGCAGTTAATTGATACATGAAAGTATTAATAGTGTTGTCTTGTGTGTGAGTAATGTGTATTGTAAAGTGTTATAGATATATACTTAAAGAGAGCTGCAATGCATAGTAAAATAAAGATATATCCCACTCATCATCCCCATGTGTTCTAGCTAGCAGGCCAAGTCACAGGAACAACGAGTCCCAGCACCGAAAGCGAGAACCCAGGAGAAGACTGTAGAGAACACAAGGACAGATAAATTACGTTACTCTACTATACCGGCACTACGAGCGAGCTGTAGTCTCGGGTGCTACACTCGCTCCTGGCTCGGTATGCAAATCAAGGCTAAGTCCTCGTCCCTCTACAGACAACTCCTGGGCATGGTCGGGCTCTTACACATGGCACCAGTCTAGTCAAAAATGGGATGATGAGCAGGGTATATAACTCGTGAACATGTAGAACGTTCACCAACTATCCTCATCAAGAAGATCGCTGTTCACATTAACCCCTTAAATCTAATACATGTAAATATATGCTTGTCCTAAGAGTAATACGAGAGGTGAGTGCTGAAACTCCTTTAGGACCTCAAGGGAAGGTTATGCATTTAAATAGAGAGAAGAATGAAATGAGAGTAATGTCGTCAGAGAGAAAGAGTGCAACCGTGAGAAGGTGGGGGAGAGAGCAAGGGATGTTAGAATCTCAAAGGTTCTAGGCAACCTAGTCCAGGAACACACAGCCAACCTCCAGGCAGTGTGCTGTACGACAACATGGGCCCAGCCCAGGCAGGCAACAATGGACTACCAACCCTATCGCGCCTAGCTATAAGGGCAAGGCTGCCAACCAGTCCATACGTCTGGCAACCACCCGGCCGGCAGCGCGGCGTGTTGCTACCCTCTTGCTCTGAAGCCCAACTCACTCTCTCTCTCTGAATTCCCATTATCCTATCTATCAACTTCTCTATTGATACTACATATTAAATGGAAGGTCTCGACATGGCTTAAAACAAAACCCACCACTGGTTAGCACATGACGAGACCTTTGCAGAGATACAAAGAACATAGTTATAAGTTGTCACACTCAATATACATCGCGGCTGACGGTAGCCAGATCACGGGCGGTACAGTGGAGTACCAAGGAGTACAATCAGGTTGCGTTGCCCAGCACTGGGGTGCGTCACAGCCCCCCCAAGATTTTAGATAATCGACCTTAGAAGCATTATCAAAATCTGACAGGCAACCAACCGACCTGCTACCCTTAGCTGCCACTAATTGCAAAAGGTGCACAACAACTGAAGTGTGAATTATACATAAAACACAATATTGCATGCATCATGCTACAACAATAAAGAGTTACAAAACTAAAAAAAAGAAAGAGTTTTCTCGTTTATTTTATTGTTTTATAATCTTTTTGGACGGCGTTATGATAGCCTAATTTTACTCCTGCTCAACCCACACACCGTGCACGACTATCTTGGATCATCAACCCTTGATAGACAATCTGCTATCACGTTCTCACTCCCGGCAATATGCTGAATGTTGAGATTATACTCTTGGAGCATTAGGGACCACCTGGTCAACCGCATATTCCGATTGTGAAACTGATTTAGGAATTTCAAGGGATGATGGTCCGTATAAATCGTCACTACCGGGCCGTAGGCTGGAACATAAACTTCGAAATGTTTGAGCGACAAAACGATAGCCAGAAGCTCCTTCTCTATAGTCGAGTAATTCCTTTGTGCCGAATTAAACTTGCGAGAAAAGAAGCTCACTGGGTGTTCCAAGCCCTCGGAATCAGTCTGCAGTAACACTGCCCCGGCACCCACACCGCTGGCATCAGTCGCCAGCTGAAAACTCCTGGAGAAGTCTGGGGCCCTCAAAATCGGATGTGTACACAGCAGGTGCTTGACTAGGTCGAAAGCCCTCTGACACTCCGCAGCCCAACAGAACTTCACTGACTTCGACAGTAGATCAGTTAACGGTGCTAAGACAGTAGAGTATCCCCGGATGAAGCGCCTATAATAGCCTATCATACCTAGGAACCGCATGACCTGGCGCTTAGTGGTGGGCCTGGGAAACATATTGATAGCCTGTATCTTGCTCAGGGGGGGGCACACCCGGCCTAACCCGACCACAAAGCCAAGATACTGCACAGTAGCCTTTACAAACTCGCACTTCCTCAGGTTCACCACCAGCCCAGCATCGTGCAACTTCCTAAACAGGGTCTCTAAGTGCCTTAGGTGATTTTCAAAATCGTCATCATATACTATCACGTCATCAAGGTAGACCGTGCAGTTAGGGATTTCGTCACAAATATCGTTCATCAGGTTTTGAAACGTGGCAGGTGCGTTCTTAAGCCCATAAGGCATTACGTTACATTGGTAGGTCTTGCCATCTACCACAAAACCACAAACTTGCTTAGCTCGGTCCGACAGGGGTACTTGCCAGTAGCCTTTTACAAGATCAATTTTAGTAAGGTACTTTGCATTCCCTATCTTGTCCACGCTGTCGTCAACTCGAGGCAAAGGGTAAGGGTTGGTAGTGGTCAAGCCATTTAGCCTACGAAAATCTATGCAGAACCGCACCTTGCCGTCAGGTTTTGGCTGCAACGTGACGGGTGATGTCCACTTCACATAACCTTCAGTGATCATCCCTCTCTCAACCATGTACTTTAACTCCTCCCGTAAAGCTGGCAACTTTACCGGGGGCACACGGTAGGGCACTGACTTGAAGGGCACATTATCACCGACGTCCACGTCGTGCGTTACCTGAGTAGTGAGACCTGGGTGTTCGGCGAAAACAGAGGGGTATGACCTGAACAGGCCTAGGACAGCAGCACCCTGGTGCTCAGGCAGGTGACTTACAACTTGCCTAGCCTCTTGTTCAGTATTCCCCGCCCACTGTTCCGCGGAAATGACACAGTCCCAGCTATCCTCCTCAGCAGCATGACTGTCCCCACCTCCTTCTCCACCCTGGCCGCTGCAGGCCAGCACAGGGACAGTGAGAGGCTCTGAGGGGCGTCTCACATACTCTTTCATGAGGTTAACATGACATAACTGATGTTTTTTCCTACGGTCAGGTGTTGCAACGAGATAATCAAGGTCGGACAGTTTCTTAGCCACCACATACGGCCCAATGAACTTGGCAGAAAGGGGGTGTCCAGGCAAAGGTAAAAGCAACATTACCTCCTGACCCACCGAAAACTCCCGAAGCTTCACCTTGGCGTCATACTGGTGCTTCATGACCGCCTGTGCATTAACCAAGTTATTACCTGCCGCTGCCATGCAACCTATAAGTCTCTCCCGGCTCTCAAGGACATATTTAAGTACAGACCCCGGCTTCTCTTCGCCCTCCCAGATCTCTTTCACCATACTTAAAGGTCCTCTCACATTATGGCCAAAGACTAGCTGATTTGGACTGAACCCCAGGCTCTCTCCTGGGACTTCACGTGCAGCGAACAGAACATACGGCAGACCCAAATCCCAATCAGTGTCATGTTCTGCACAGTAACAGCGTAGCATACTCTTCAGGGTCGAGTGCCACCGCTCCAAGACTCCCTGACTCTCGGGATGGTAGGCTGACGACACTACAGAACATATACCGTGCAACTGAAGGGTTTGCTTGAACAATTTGGATGTAAAATTGCTCCCCTGGTCTGACTGCACCTCACGTTGAAATCCATAACGGGAACAGAACAATAATAAGTTTTTAACAACTGCCTTTGCCGAGCCGTTTCTCATGGGGTATGCGTCCGGGTATCTCGTAGCCACATCCATGATTGTCAACAGGAATTTATTGCCACTACTAGTAGGCGGGAAAGGGCCAACCAAATCTACTACAACTTTGCTGAACGGAGGCCCAGTGACAGGTATGGGAAACAAAGGTGCCTTCGGGATTGTCTGGTTAGGCTTCCCCGTTGTCTGGCAGGTCGCACACCCAGCCACCCCACCCATGCACAGACATCAGCCTTGACCCCAGGCCACCAGAAAAACCTGCCCAATGCCGCCAATGTTTTTGTTACCCCCAAATGACCCGCCACCGGCACATCATGCGCCAGACACAATAAGGACTCTCTATACTTATTTGGAACAACCACCTGGTCTACTACCCTCGCACCGCCCTCCCACTTCGATTTGGGGTCTAAAAATCTGCGGTACAATATCCTGTTGAGCCTAAAGAAATCTCCCGGCTTCGCATCCCCATCTTCCTCCAACTCTATGGCACCATTGCTATAACGAGCTAGGCTAGCGTCTTGCAGCTGCTGCTCACTTATGTCCCCGGGCGTCAATGCATCAAGATGGTTTTGTAATAAGACATTACCCCGGCTAGTAGGCTCTACTGCCTTAGTGGCTCTCGCTACAGCTCTTGCCTCACGCGAAGTCTTACCCAACTCTGCCTTGTTACACACCATCTCTGGGCCAGAGTCAACTCCCGTGTTTATTATAGGTCCAAGTACCGAATCACCGAGAAGTGCAGCAGAATCAATGTCCCTTTTCCTGCCCTTAGCAACCTTCTCCTGATCCTTCCTCCACTGTCCCCGAGGTTGAGTGCTAGGCTGTGCAGGAGCCGCAGAGCGAGATCGGGTTACCACACAGGCCATCTCATCCTGTTGGCACCTCCCAACCCATTCCCGATTCTCACCATCCACGTCGGCCGTCCTCTCGGCAACGACTAAGGGTGGAGTCCCGGAAGTGGGCACCGCAAAGTCGTTGCCGAGAAGAAGGTCGACGCCCTCAACTGGCAAACACTCAACGATCCCTACATCCAGCTCCCTGCACACCTCTCCCACTCTCAACTCCAACCTCACAAGTGGGTATGACCTCGTAGCATTTATACCCTGCACCACAACAACTCTGGCCGCATTTATCGGTTTCCCTGTGAAGTTCCTCAACAAAGTTTGCGAAGCCCCCGTATCCCTCAACAAGTCAACCCTCCGTAGTTCACTCCCCCAGCTCACAAACCCGTGTCCCCGATGGCTACAGAAAGTGTCCCGGACAGGTGTCGAGCCTTCCGTACGCTTCTTTACCGCGTGTGCCTCAGCTGCTGACAACCTACCCCGGGCAGTTGCTGCAGCCTTCAGAGACACACCGATACTGTGAACCAATGACACCGGCTTAGCGGGAGTGTTACTAGGGCACTCACGTGAATAATGGCCTAGCTTCTGACATTTGTAACATTTCACATCCCCAATGGGCTTCTTCCCTTGTGCGGGCGAAGAAGGGGCCTGACCTTTAGTAAACGGGAGAGGCTTGTGTTTGTAGGTGTTATTAGGTGCAATGCTTTTAGTGTGGTTATGTGTGTCATAGGATTTGTTATTATCGAAAACTCTGGTGGGTGGGGTATAGCGCCCCATCTGCCCTGACTCAGCCCTCTGAGCGGCACCGCAACCACGAATCAATGATAATCTGAGGTCTGCCATCTTGGCAGCCTCCTCTACTGTCTTGGGACATTTTTCCTTAATGTTCAGCGTTAGATCGGTTCCAGTACATTTGTAAAACTGTTCCAGATAGAAAAGTTGTTTAATTTCCTCAGCCGACTCTGCGTGCTCGGACCGAAACCAGTTATTACATGCATCTGTTAAGTCCCGTGCGTGCTCCATGAAACTGACGTCGCTCTTCTTATTCACGCCACGGAACTTCAATCTATAAGTTTCGGGTTGCAGTTCGTAGGCCCGGAGCACAGCCTCCTTCACCAGTCCATACACGACACTCTCGTCCAGTGACAGTGCATCGTAGGCTTTCAACCCCTTACCCACTAGACGTGATGAAACTAATGCTGCCCATTTAACCTCCGGCCAGTCATACTCACGACACTTCTTTTCGAAACGAGCAAAAAACTCAGTCACTGCTGTCTCATCAAATGCGGGTACTAACTTAATTAAATGCGAAAGTGAGTCTGTAACCCGGTGCCCACCACCGAGATGACGCCCCGTGGTCTCTACTCTAGACTTCTCGACATCCATTTCAGCCTGGTACCTGGTTGCATCCTGATTGGCTTGGATTCTAGCAACCTCTATGCGTTCTATACTAGCCTGTTGTATCTGAGTCTCCTGCAGCTTAAACTTAGCTAGTTCTAGCTGAAATAACATCTCAGGAGACAGGCCTGGGGGGGGAGAGCACAAAATGGGGGATCCACACCGAGACGTGTTTACGGGTAAGCCAGCTTGCCATTGAGAACCCTCCTGCTGCATCGTGCTAAGACTCGCTGGCTGAGGGCCCAGCTCAGGGGTAGAGTGGAATGGAGGCTTGGAGGGAACCCCCCAAGACCCCACTCCACCCACCGCCCCATCGCCATCACCCAACAAACATGCCACCAAATTCTTCTTGGGCCAACTGTCAGGACAGTCCCGCCCCAAAACCGTGGCTAAACAGCGAAGACCGTAACAATCAATAGCCTGCAGGCGCTGTTCGGTCAAAGGTGTCTGCAAAAATGCCCAGGCATCCCTCTCTCCACTTATAACACTCCCCTCCCTAAATATCTGCTGTACTTGCTGGTCACTAGGCTGTACCGTGTTATCCTCCCCCGTAAATGATGAGTCATTAGACATAGTGCTGGTTATACAATTGCTGTTCATAAACAAAAAAAAAGTGCTTATTACTAATTGCAGTCTCGACTCACAAAATGTTAAAGATGCTTGAATGACTCTACTCTAGACACCTAACGAAACAATCTGCAAGTCCACCAATACAATAATGACACAATAAAAATTCCTCCAATATGCAAGAAAATTCTAGCCAGCTCTACTAGGTAGCATAGAATAGTTCTCCAAAAAACATGTGATAGGATACTACTGAATCTTGTGCAAGGTCGCCATTTTGTTACGGCTGGATCGGCAATACATATTCGGGATTCTTGATCGTAGGACAGAATGGCTTAAGTGACAACGACACGCTCGATTCCAGTCCCAAATACTATATGCTCCAGACAACAAAAGCACCAACGCCCTACAGAGTTATCGTCTACGGTAACGAGGTACCTTAACTCGGCGAAAGTGTACAACAGGGGTAGGCTATGAGGCTAAACTCCCTCAGACATTTATAGGTTACGTTATTACTAAAGAAATGCAATACTCAAGAAACTACGTTAATATTAAGCCTCTAATAATGTAGAATAGAAGCAGGCTAAAGGTATGACAGTGAAATGCTAAATGACAAATGTACACGCCTACTTGAAAGCGCGTGCACTACACTAACTGTCCCCTACTAACATGCACTAGCATGTAGCATACAAGATGTTCATGATCCAGTAGATACCTAATAATACACATGGGAGGAACATAAACAGTAGTCACTTATTATAATAATGAATCTATACTTGGAATAACTAAAAGGTTGCAGGCAACAGTACTGCGCCGGTAGCCTACTACCGCATAGGCTACTTCGCTTCTCTCACTCTGTCTCCCCTCAGAGTCCGTATGCGCCCTACGCAACAGAACTCCGGACACAGCAGCAAAACGACAGTGCAGTTAATTGATACATGAAAGTATTAATAGTGTTGTCTTGTGTGTGAGTAATGTGTATTGTAAAGTGTTATAGATATATACTTAAAGAGAGCTGCAATGCATAGTAAAATAAAGATATATCCCACTCATCATCCCCATGTGTTCTAGCTAGCAGGCCAAGTCACAGGAACAACGAGTCCCAGCACCGAAAGCGAGAACCCAGGAGAAGACTGTAGAGAACACAAGGACAGATAAATTACGTTACTCTACTATACCGGCACTACGAGCGAGCTGTAGTCTCGGGTGCTACACTCGCTCCTGGCTCGGTGTGCAAATCAAGGCTAAGTCCTCGTCCCTCTACAGACAACTCCTGGGCATGGTCGGGCTCTTACACATGGCACCAGTCTAGTCACAAATGGGATGATGAGCAGGGCATATAACTCGTGAACATGTAGAACGTTCACCAACTATCCTCATCAAGAAGATCGCTGTTCACATTAACCCCTTAAATCTAATACATGTAAATATATGCTTGTCCTAAGAGTAATACGAGAGGTGAGTGCTGAAACTCCTTTAGGACCTCAAGGGAAGGTTATGCATTTAAATAGAGAGAAGAATGAAATGAGAGTAATGTCGTCAGAGAGAAAGAGTGCAACCGTGAGAAGTGGGGAGAGAGAGCAAGGGATGTTAGAATCTCAAAGGTTCTAGGCAACCTAGTCCAGGAACACACAGCCAACCTCCAGGCAGTGTGCTGTACGACAACATGGGCCCAGCCCAGGCAGGCAACAATGGACTACCAACCCTATTGCGCCTAGCTATAAGGGCAAGGCTGCCAACCAGTCCATACGTCTGGCAACCACCCGGCCGGCAGCGCGGCGTGTTGCTACCCTCTTGCTCTGAAGCCCAACTCACTCTCTCTCTCTGAATTCCCATTATCCTATCTATCAACTTCTCTATTGATACTACATATTAAATGGAAGGTCTCGACATGGCTTAAAACAAAACCCACCACTGGTTAGCACATGACGAGACCTTTGCAGAGATACAAAGAACATAGTTATAAGTTGTCACACTCAATATACATAGCGGCTGACGGTAGCCAGATCACGGGCGGTACAGTGGAGTACCAAGGAGTACAATCAGGTTGCGTTGCCCAGCACTGGGGTGCGTCACAATATATATATATATATATATATATATATATATATATATATAGCCAGTCAAGTATAAAAGCTTTCCTCCACTATAAGACAATTAACAGAAGACTACCTAACTGATTATTTCACCCTTTTATAATAGTAAAGTTGCTAATCCACATTCTCCCCTTGCTCTCCTCCCCTGTAATGGAGTTTACTTATTTTTCTTGGTTGTATTGCCTTTAGGTAACGGCTTGAATAACAGAACGAAATTTAATATATTAGAATATGACAAGAACATTAAAGCAGTCTTTCTTATTTTGATAAATACACAAGCATGACATCTCCATTTTTACAACAAAATATATATCAGATTCAATTTTCTCAGGTATAATGTTTTGACTACGAAAGGGTTTCCCAGGCTAATGCTAATGTAAATAATGTTTTAATCAATCATTCAAATATTCTGCTCCGTGTTCTTAGAGAAGGAGTGTATTTTTTCCTAAATTAAAACATTGCCTAACGTTGCACTAAAGACATATATACCATCGTGCTTTAATGATAAATAGATTAGGTAAAAAGTTCATTCATGCAAATATACACTTTGCTAAGATAGCCCTCGCAATTGAGTTATGGTTTTAATTGTTCTTTATAGTAAGAATGGTGTATTAATCAGTGAAAAGAATATCACATTCATATATCTCTTGTATTAATTACTGAAACATAGGTCTGGTTAGGAGAGGTTACATAATTTTAGTTTATGCTAACAGAGGATTGCTTATCTAATGGATCTGATTTAATCGAAAGAGTGGCGAAGAAAAATCACCCTATCTGTATTGTGGGGTCTTTTCTACTTTATTCTTGTTTACACTTGACGATATTAGGATACAAACACCATATGAGGAGGAGCATTTTATTGACAATGTTTCGCATAAAGATTTACCAAGCCTGATGAAACGTTGTCAATAGAGTGTTCCTCTTTATATGGTGTTTATATTATCTATTCTGAGTCTATTTTCAAATAATATTACACAGTTTAGGAAGGACCTTTAGTAATTATAGAAGTGTATTCAATCTCAATTAACCCTTTGACTCTCGAATTCATATTCGAACATTTGATTTCAAAATTCAATCGTTTTTCGTTGCATTCTCAAGTTGATGATAATGAACTTTCATTGCAGTAAATTTCACTGAAAAATGTACCAGGTATGCCATTAAAATACTATATTACAGTGCAGCCAGTACAGCAGACTCCACCAGTACCCTCGATGTCCCTAGCAGCATCAAACAAACATTCGACAAAGAAGGATATGTACTGCGATGGATTGAGATTTGGCTTACTGGGCATAAACAACGGGTAGTAATAAGCGGTAAAGCCTCGGACTGGAAAAGTGTCACAAGTGGTGTGCCGCAGGGGTCAGTGCTCGGACCCGTTTTTTTCTTAATATATACCTTTACCTTACCTTTAGATACCTTTAGATGTGTTCGCCGCTCTTCTAGCGGCACCAAGGAGCGCGACGCCCCTCGTTATGGGTGGTGATTTGGTGCAGTAGACTGTTTGAAGCGACAGCTCGCTCCCTTGCGAGGATGGGCTCGTCTGGCACTTTTTGCAGTTCGACATCTAGGGCTCTCTTGAAGTTGTCTAACGAGATGTCCCTCATGTCTCTTACTCGCCGTGGGAGTTTGTTGAAGAGACGTGGGCCTCTGTGTGATAACCAGCCCTCTCGCAGAGAGCCCATAGCACCCCTGTTATTCATCCGGGGGATTTCGCATTCCCAGCCTCTCCTATCACTGAATTTCATGACTATCGGAGTATGTAGGTTTGGTACTAAACCCTCTGCGATTTTCCACGTGTATATTATTAGGTAACGTTCTCTTCTACGTTCCAGTGAGTACAGATTCAGTGCACTTAAACGCTCCCAATAGTGTAGGTGTTTTATCGAACTTATATGGAAGTGAAATTTCTTTGTACACTCTCTACGTCATTTATTTCACCTGCTTTGTATGGGGATGTTAATATGCTACAGTATTCAAGCCGCGGTAGCACTAGAGATTTGAAGAGCGTTATCATAGGCAATTCACCGCGTGTTTTAAAAGTACGCAGAATCCAACCCGTTAGACGTTTCGCAGCCGCCACTTTGACCTGGTTATGTACTTTGAAACCCATATTTTCAGACATTAATACCCCAAGGTCTTTCACACTGTCTTTCCGTTCTATTATGTGGTTAGATTCTGTTAAGTAATTTGTAATTTCTTTAACACCATTATTATCTCCGTACCGTATTAATTGGAATTTCCTCATTGAATTGCATGTTGTTTTCCCTGGTCCACTGGAACACTACATTCATGTCTTCCTGCAGTCGGCCCGTGTCCTCTTGTGTGTTTACTATCTTGCTTAATTTTGTGTCATCAGCAAAAGACGACACCGTACTGTGTCTGGTGTTGGTATCTATGTCGCAAATTAGTATGAGGAACAGAAGGGGCGCTAGCACTGTTCCTTGGGGCACTGAGCTTTTGACATCCGAAGGCTCAGAAGTGACTTGGTTTACTGGTACCGATTGTTTTCGGTTTACGAGGAAATTGTATATCCACCGTCCGATTTTCCCAGTTATACCTTTTGCTTTCGGTTTGTGGGCTATTATACCATGGTCACATTTATCAAATGCCTTAGCAAAATCGGTGTAAATGACATCCACGTTTTCTTTTCTTCTAGCGCTTTAAGAATTTTGTCATAGTGTTCCAAAAGTTGTGAGAGACATGATCTTCCCGCTCTGAACCCATGTTGACCGGTGTTGTGTAGTTCATTTGTCTCCATGAATGTTGAAATTTTGCTTCGCAGGACTCGCTCGAAAACTTTAATGATGTGAGAGGTTAGAGCTACCGGGCGGTAGTTTTTTGGTAGTGCTTTACTCCCTCCTTTATGCAGTGGGGCAATTATTGCATTTTTCAAGCTATCTGGTATGTCACCAGTGTCTAGACTCCTTCTCCACATTATAGCCAGGGGTTTTGAGAGGTTTTCCTTACATTTTTCATTAGGATCGAATTCCATGAGTCCGGGCCTGGTGCCGAGTGGGATGGCATGTTGGAAATGGCCTCTTCTATGTCTTTTGGACCGAAATCAATATCCAGCATCTGAGGGGTTTCCGTGGGGGAGGTTTCCATGAAAAACATATTTTGGTCTCTGATGACTTTTGTTTCATCAGGCTCACTGAATGCCATTTCATACTGCCTGCTTAAGAGTTCGCTCATTTCCTTTTTGTCCCCTGTGAAAGAGCCGTCCCCTTTGCTCAGTGGGCCGATGTTTGATGTTGTTTTAGCCTTTTGTTTGGCGTATGAAAAGAAGTATTTGGAATTTTCCTTTATACCTGCAATAGCTTTCCTCTCCTCTTCCATATGTTGTAGTTCTATGATATTCTTAGTCTTTGTTCAATTTCCACAATTTCTCTATCTATTTCGACCTTTTGCCTATCCTGTAGATTTTGATGTATGCATCTTTGTGTGAGTAATTTTCTTCTTCTGTACAGCCTCCTCCTTTCCCGATCTTGTTTGCTTCTTCGTTTTGTTTGTCTTGCAGGTATATGGTGGCTACAGATTTGGGTCATGGTTTCTGTTATTAAGACTAGACATTCTGCTGGTGTCAGGTTATCCATTAAATCTTCCCAGTCTATTTCTTCCATTTCTTGATTTACCTCTTCCCATCTAATGTTTTTGTTATTGAAGTTAAATTTACTGAAGGGGCCATTTTTTTTTCTCGATTCTGAGGTTGTCTGTACACTTTCTAAGGTTGTTTTGATCTCAATTAATTTATGATCTGAGTATGTTGTGTCCGATATGTTAATGCTGTGTACTAGAGAGTCGTTGTTAGTGAAGACCAGGTCTAAGATATTGTTTTCCCGTGTGGGTTCAGCAATATGTTGGGTAAGACTAAAAAAATCACAAAGTTCAAAAAGCTCTCTCGTATTAGTATTTGCTTCTCCGGTGATATTTGCCACTAACTGGTTTTCTAGTTGTCTCCATTTAATGTTTGGTAGGTTAAAGTCTCCTAGCCATATAATATTTGGTGTTGGGTTCCCCAGGGTTTCCACTTCTGATTTTATTTTGTTGAGCTGGGTTTTTGAATTCTTCTCGGGATGAGTCTGGAGGCCTGTATGTAACAATAACTGCTAAATTTAGGGATTCTATTTTAACTCCAAGTATTTCCACCACTTCATTACTGTTATTTAGGAATTCAGTACATATCAGTGAGTCATGTATGTACAAGGCTACACCTCCATGTGATCTATGCGTTCTGTCCGCCCTATGTAGGTTGTAACCAGGAATCCATTCCTCACTATCTTCCTGATCTTTAATGTGAGTTTCTGTGAGAGCCGCAAATATAGCGTTTCCTTCTTCTAGCAGGCCCCTAATAAATGGTACATTGTTCGTGGTTCTATTTTTTAGGCCTTGGATATTTGCAAACAAGATTGGGGAGGGATTGTTTGGAGTACTATGTGTACCTAATAGTCTTCGGGATGTATTGGCCACTCTTGGGAGGCCAGGAGGTGCTCGAGGTGTTCTATGTGCTCTTCCATCTCCCTCAGTCTCTTCATCTTCATCTGCCCTTTCCCTCCTTGCCTTTTTCCTCTGTCTCGTCCTCGCATAGCTAGAGAGTTTTTTGGGCTACCATTCGTGTTAGGTCTAGCATATCTCCAAGTCCCTTTAATATGAAAAGCTGGGCATTTCATATTGTAGCAGGTCTTGTTCTCAAGTGGTGTCTTGCAAAGGGATGGGTGGTGGTATTTGCAGGTTTCACCAAATCTACATTTTCCATGACTGGTTATGTTGTTGCAAATTTTGGGATGAGCAAATCTACATGCATTCCCATTATATTCGCCCTTTTGACCAAAGTAGCACCTTCTTTCCAGATAATATCTGCACACTGGTGTAGACAACCCCAGTAGGTGTGGCTGGGGCTGCAAGGGGTTATGTGGTGAGCTAAGTGTGGTTGTGGGTGATAGTGGGCTTGGTGTATGGGTGGGTGAGGCCTGCAGGGGAGTGGAGTTACGGGTCGGTTGTAGGTGGGCAGGTGGCAGTGGTGAGTGGGGAGACGATGTGGAAGGGGAGCCTGATATGGGGGCTTGTTGCATCCTATGTTCATCCTGCAAATGTATTTGATCAACAGCAGTAGGGTGGTCAATGGCCATAGATGGGATTAATGTGGGTGTTTTCTGGGTCTGGGGAGGTGTGGGGAGATGTGCGGCAGGGTTTGTGGATATGTAGGGTGCGAAAGGTTGTTGTTCGGCAGGCGATGTGTGTTGATGTGCAGGAGGCAATGTGGGCATTTTCATGGGAAGGTGTGCGTGTGTGGGTTGTGATATTAGTATGGGCCCTGAGGCCCCAATAGTTCCCCATTTTCTGTGAAAGGTAGCTATGTCTTGGCTATATTTCCGTCTATCTTGTACTTCTATATTTTCTACAGTCTGTATGACTTGCCATGTGATATCGAAACAACTATCGCAGAAATGGAGGTTCTTCCCTCTTGTATTGTACGCCTCATTTATTGGTGTCAATCCTATGCAAATCCAGTGGTATGGTTGCTTGCATATCCGACATGCGGTGCCATTATGCATGTGTATATTCATCTTACAACTCGTACAGTTGTCGCTGGTAAAAAAAAAAAAATTGTTTTCCCAACCGCCCTTACATGGGGGAGATAGAGAGAGAGGGGGGGGGGGCTTGGAGGACAAGGAGGTGTTTGTTACGCGGTTTGTGGGGAGTGTGTGTGTGTGTGTGTGTGTGGGAGAGGGGGGGGGGGGAGGGTTGGGTGCCACTCGTTTACACTCGTTATGTTTAAACTTTAAGTAACTTTAAGTAACACTTTCAATAATTATCTTATGAAACAGAATTCTCACTGCCCTAACCACTTTTCCCGTTTTTGGTCGACTGTTTAACGGAATATACGGCACTCTAGGAAAATAACGAACTTTCCAGGCTACCTATACTTGTATATAGTATCTATTTTAATTTTCATGTTTTACCTATCAACTTGATTCAACACTGCTCAGGTTCGAATTTTCACCACATTTGGTTGCGTGGGAGATCTTTCTCTCCAATAACGTCACTACTAACCTGCGATATGGTCGAGAAATAATCTGCACTGATTAATTTGTTTAAATATTGTTTTTCTCTGTTTGATATTATTTACGATATTTGTTTTGTCGGTACCCTTTCCTGTCGAGGTTAAGTTTCGCTTTTGGTAAAATCGTATAGGGGGAGGGGAGGGGACGTGTCCAGGAGAGCGAGGGGATATATGTGTTTATGGTCTTTGCGGTCACTGAGGGTATTTTGTTTACAGCATACGTCCTGTTCCCAAGCTAAAAGTTAAAAGTTCCCCTGACTTTAATTCTCTGTATTATACTTTCCTAGTTTATTTACGTGATATACGATGTTCACTATCACTTTTAACTTAGGCTTCCTATTTTCCCATAGCCCTGTTTGATTTCATAGGACTATATAGCTAACACTTTGCTTTTGGGACGTAACGATTTTTTCTTTCCCTTCTTCTTTCCACCCGCCTTCTGGGCCTGCCCTAGGCCTGTCCTAGACCAGCGCCGTGGCACTGCTGTAGGAGTTAACAGATTTTTTCTCCAAAACGCATATATCTCTCCAGATATTTTATCAATCGGTTCGATTTTGCACTTCACAGAACCGCGACACTACGTTTGTTTTTGTGTGTGATTTTTTGGAAGTTTAATCACCAGTATCCCGCGGGATAGTCGAAAAATCCCGGACCGCGACGGATGTGACCCTCCTCTCTGACTGACTCTATGTATCTCTCTTAATGACATCGATGATGATCTATAATGTACAATTTCATTATTTGCAGATGATACCAAAAAAGCGAACATAGTATCTCCCTTGCATGTTCAACAGATCCAAAATGATTTAGATAAATTAGCAAATTGGGGCCAAACCTGGCAAACTCAAAAATACTGATAAAGAAAGTAACTTATGAGTAACAATATCAAATACTTTTAAACCCAGCCAACAATGTATCAAAGTAGTAGAAAACAAACAACATTATTGGCTTCATTGGAAGATCGTTTGAATACAAATCTGAAAATGTCATTCTCACCATATACAATTCTTTGGTCTGCCCCCATCTGGAATACTGTGTATAATTTTGGTGTCCATATTATCAAAAGGATATAGATAAACTGGAAAAAATAAAGCAAAGAGTAACAAAAATGATCCCTAGACTGAGAAAAAGGCATATGAAGAGTGTCTACAAGAGTTAAATTTGTTCAGTTTAACAAAGTGCAGGCTAAGAGGGGACCTAATTCAAGTGTTAAAGATTATTAAATTTATTGACAATATGGATTTCAAGAAATATTTCACAACCGATCATTCAAATTACACTAGAGGAAATGTTTGCAAGATAATTGGAAAGCATTTTAACTCCCATGAGGCAAAGCATTTCTTTTTCAATCGAGTAGTAAAGCTATGGAATGGACTACCCAGTCATGTCATTAAATGCATTACTGTTGAAACTTTCAATATACGCCTAGATAAATAGGCTATTTCGCTCTTAATCCATGATTAACTGCGTTTACAAACGAATAGCAGCACTTTTTACTGAGCTACCGTTATCTTCTTTTCACATAGGTTAGGTAGTTTAGCTACAAGCAGCCTCAAAAGGATCTGTTGTTAATTTGTTCCTTTGTACTATCCGAGACCCCAGAGTCAGAAACAGGGCTCACCTTTTCCCAGGGTCGCGATTGCATCAGCCCCTTGCAGAGTACACAAGGGAAATTGACCTGGGGATCCACCAGGTGGCTGTTGCCCTTGGACCAGTGCCTTTCCTGTCGCTTTGGCTGGATGCTCCCAAACACCACCATCCCTCCCCAGGCCAATTAGCAACCCCAGCACTGGGCAGGAGTGAGAGAGGAAAGAAAAACGAAGTGGATTGGTTGAGTCCCCCTCCCCATGACCAAAGCCATAACCATCTCCTACCTTCGCCCTTCCACAGGATAAAATGATGACACCACTAATTTACCCCGGTCTGTAATTGGTCCAGTGAAGAGGGCCAGACAGACCACTCAGTCTAGACCGGGGCCAGATAAGGCCCGGAAACACACTCCTGAACACACAAGTTTGGATGCTCACCACGAACACAGAACTTACTTCCCTCCCTCCTCCCTGCACCTTCAACAACAATAGACTTCCCCTGCGGCAGAGAAAGGCATTAAGGACTTGCGGCAACTATAAACAAGTCAGACAACTCACCGAGGCCTCATAAGCCCATATGAGAAAGAAAGTGTTTAGACACTCCTAGTCTGCCGCCTGGTTCTGTCCTGCAGTACGATGCTACTGACTTTGTGGAGTTACAGGAGCTCAAGGATCTGCTGTACCCTAATGACAACTATTTCAAACGTCTGAGTCAAGAATAGCAGGAGGAGCTCCCCAGTACTCTTCGAGAATGGCAGGAGGATTTCCCAGCCCAGAACCAGGCCCAGAGTCTTCAGGAAAAGTCGCCCTACGACAGAGGCAAGGCATGGAGAGGACGATTAGCACTACAACCTTAGTAGACACCGATGAGAGTGCTGAGGAAACTGACCAACATCTTCCTCTGACTCTGTTTTTCCCTTTCGCTTCAACCTTCAGCAGAACCTCGGGTGCCGCCACAGAATACCGAGTCATCCCACAGTTTTCCCATTCAATGACCCTACAACTAAATCAAATGCCACCACAAAATCTATTTTGCGACCGCCCCCCCCCCCTTCCCCCTATAAAGTCCTTATGAATAACTGGGTTGAATACCGCTACGTTACTCCAGCTATTGGCTCCCCTATTTTGTATTATAGTCTAGCCACCCCAGAAAGCTCGCCAAAGGAGTGAAGGACCGCGAAAGGACAAGACCCAAATCTTCTAACCACGTGACACACCTGGGTCACCCAAGGCAGCTGCCACTACCCTGAGGCTACCTGGACCGTTAGCACCGAACTGAAGTGACCAGGTATTCCCACCCTTAATACCCCTTGCACACTGGTGCGATTTTATACGATTTTCATCGCCGAGGACATATTTTTGGCATTTCGCAACAAATTTGTGTGACGTATACGAATTTTACCGTTAAAAATCGTTGACAAGTTACACTCGGCAACTATGTGTCCGATGGATGCAACATAATCGGCGACATTATGCGACGGCATCGGCAAATTGAGCAATGGTTCCCCGATGACCTCGGCGTGAACTGTCACATTTTCAATAAAATATTGGGAAATAATGCGAGGGATGAACGAATCCTCTGCGTATGTTCTGCGACATCTTCGGCAAATTAAGAAATGGTTCGGCGGTGATCTCGGGGGAGATTATCCAAAAACTTTTTGCATATGTTTCTGGCACAAACATAAGAACATAAGAACATAAGAAAACGGAAGTCTGCAGAAAGCCGATCGGCCCACACAAGGCAGATCTCTGTCACACCCAACCCCAATTACAAGGCCTAATTATAGACCTAACTCACTAATACCTTAAGGACTGACCTCACCAAAACGGTCAGAGATTAACACAAGATTACGGGGTCTGCAGAGCCCCGATTGGCCCACACCAAGCAGATCCCCCCTCATACCCAACCCATCTCGTCCATATGCCTATCCAATTTTATTTTAAAGCTCCCTATCGTTCTCAATCCTACCATATCACTCGGTAGCCTATTTCACATGTCTACAACTCTGTTTTTTTTCGCTATCACTGAGCTTCAGTAAATTTTTCATGTCCCCTTTATTAATCCAACTAACCCACTTGAACACCTCTATCATATCTATAATTCTTCTCAACCTAATACTGATAGCGGGAGCTGATGTGTCTTTATACGGCTAAACGTTATTATAGTACCGGTAATTAACTCATTCAGTACCGGTGACGTACTTTTCATTATATTCTGGCAACTATTAGACTGTTATATTCAGCTTTGGAAGGATGGCTACCCGTAAAAGATCACAGACTATCTGGATTAATAGCTAGATTTTAGCTACCATATATCCTTCCTAAGCTGCACAAAATCGTCTAAATGCAGCTGAAATAAAAACAAAAAGGCGTCGCCGGTACTGTAAGGGTTAACTAAAATAACCCATTCAGTAACGGTGACGTCCTTTTCATTGTATGCTGACAATTATTATACGATTGTATTCAGCTTTGGAAGCACGCCTACCCATAAGAAGGCTACAAACTATCTCAATTAATCATTTTAGCTACCATATAGCCTTCCTATGCTTCATATAATCATCAACAAGTAGCTGAAATATAATAAAAAATATGTCGACGGTACAGTTGCCCAAATAAGTTATGTCGCGGCACCAATTATATTTCGATCAATAATTGGTATCAGCACTATATAAAGTTTAATGCATAGTTTTGAGTGAGATATATAAAACAAAATCTATCTTTACACACTCTATTCAACATCTGACAGACTTTAATACATCACACAGCGAGCAAAACGTAATGACAGTGGCGACACGACATATTTGGCAAACTGTACAAAAGGGGTTACATTAATAATGCAAATATATACATGGGTTAGTAAACGAAATGTGTAAAATTGAATGGTTAGCATTTGAAATCTGGGTCATATTAAATTTCCTTTCATAAACCTACACTAAATTTCTTATACTTAATTAAGGGGGGGATGAGCGTAATATTTGCTCATTTATATATTTGTTTATAATTTATTTAGTTTCATCCCTAGACCTCCATCAAGCATATACAGGTACAGTAAAGCACCCCCCAACACCCTCCTTCAAGATAAATCTGTACATTTTTCGAAAGAAAAATGTCCTGGCCGAAGGCCGGTTCCTCATAAAGTACAGGCTCGCTATCGACGCCTAAATGACACGAAAAGTCTTAATATTGACAACGAAATGGGGTGAAATGTCTTAAAATCGCCAAACTAATGGGCCGAACGTCATAAAATCTGAAAACTAATGGGGTTAACCATGGGGAAGAAAGGGGACCAGAAAAATGACCCATCTCCCCATAATTCGGAGATTGGCAATGTCCTTGCCGTATGTTTAAGATTTACGGCTTAAGAGAGGTGCAAAGAAAAAAGGGTTGACAGGTCCACTATAATCCTTTTTTTTTACCCACCTCGTCTAAGGTGCCCTTTGGCCTCGGCGAGGTGTTTTGCGAGCATTCGTCTACGTCGCACAACCCTTCGCACGCCTCGTGCGGAAGGTGCCCTTTGGCCTCGGCGAGGTGTTTTGCGAGCATTCGTCTACGTCGCACAACCCTTCGCACGCCTCGTGCGGAGTATACCTGTGGCGGGTATGCTCTCGACGAGTATTCGGTCGCACGTCGCATTACATGTGCGAGTAATCGCCGAGGCAATCTCCGATGATTATTGTGCATCAGCGATTTTTGGCGAGCCATCATGCGAAGTTTTGGAAATTTGCAACGCTTTTTTTTGTGCAACACCCTCGCCGATGACAAAGAGGAGCTCCGAGGGCTTCGCTGTTGCTTCGGAAAATATTTGCCGATGCCTGTGAGGGTTCGCACAGCTCGTCACTCCTTATGCGAAATTTTGAACAATCCAAAAACTTGCGAGGCCCCTTGCGAGTCAAACGATCATCCTCCGAGGATTCCAAAATGTTTTGCGACATGTTCCGAATGTGCCCATTCGTTGGTATCGGCGATGAAAATAGTTTAAATTTGCATCAGTGGGAAAGGGGCATAACGTGACAACCAGTTCGCCATTACTACCTTCCTCCGTATTTACAGGGAGTTCCTATGATCCACCACGGCCCCTGGCAAACTCTTAAAAATATCGAGTAATATTGGATATACTTATTGTATTTACATTTGATGTACTATATATAGTATATTTCTAAGTTATAGTCCTGTGTATTGACCATTATAGGCCTACAATAAATCCTATTCTGTATTTAATGTTAATATTTCTCACTCACAGTTAAGACCCACAATACGCCCTCATATTCATATTTCGCTATATGTGAAGTGAGAGAGAGAGCCTGTTCCTTGTGATAAGGAGAAGCCATACTCATCCACTAATCTACCCCATATAGGCCGGTTGTCTCTCTGTCTCTCTCTCTCTCTTCAGTTTCTAGATATGTATCTTATTATATTGTGTCTCTTTATCTTCCTCTCGAGTTCGGTCTTCATATAGAATTATATATATTCGAGTACAATGGTTAAACAATTTAGCAATAATGATTGTACTTAACCCTCACTCTCTCATTAAATCTTAGAGTAAGTATGTACCCCGACTGTTCACTCTCCAGCGATAATTGCACTAGCACAAGAAGATACATGTATGTTATATATATATTGTTACGTATCTTGATCCTCAATTGGTTAACTTGATGAATCTAGATAGCACAGAGATATATATTAAGGTATCAGTCAGCTGAAGGCAAAACAAAAGTAAAATCTAATAACATTATTTCCTGTTGTTGCTTCCTTTCCTTTTGGATCTTAGGACTTGGTATCCTTTATTGACTGATACTCTTTAATTATGGAAAAATACTGAAACTAATTAAAGTCATGTAGTATTTATAAAGAATTATTATTTAACCGAAGCTTAGTAGGCTATGGTTATGAACCGAATAAGTTATATCTAAAGAAGGACTATTAATTCTATAAAAGTCTTGAAAGATAAATATTAAAGTAAGAATATTTCTGTCTCTTACACTTTTTGAAATGAATAGATAGTTTTCTTATATCATGTCCTTTTATTTATATTTAATGTAGTTATTATTCTTGGTTCTTGTCTTACGTTAACAGTATTATATTATTATTATCATCAGGATTCATATCAAAGTCACATAAACAGTTAGATATATATTTAATAATTAGTTAAATGTATTTCTTAACCACGTAACATTGAGGTTTGATTATGAGTAAATTAAGTTACAGGATCGCTTCATCGATTCGATTCAGGTCTCACTCAAATAATATGAAAAGCAAAATAATATTTTGAAGCTAAAAAAAAAATCTTCAGCTTAGGAAAATCACTAGAAGTAACATTAAAACAGCCATGTTAGTATAACGCGATATTACTAATATGAGACAATAGTATCACCGTACTAAGCACCGTTAAGCAATGTAAGCTTAATTAAAAGAAAATGAAAGAACTCGTAAGTCTTATTATAAAACAATAGTATTACTTTTATCATAACCCAATTACTTAAAGAGTTGCTTTAGTCCACAAGTCAGTCAACTAAAATAGTTAAGTACATAATAGTAGCGTCAACGTTAATTCCCAATCACATATCTCACTAACCAACATAACGTAAGTGTTTACACCGAACACACTTAACACACACTTATATAATCTGACTGAGTCACAATCCCATTATAATACTTCACCCGGTCTTCCTCCAGCTGCAAGTTCACCTTCCCAACTCCAAATGAGACTGATTTGAATGCCCACTACTCGGGTCTTGTATACTAAACAATGATGGTGTAGGAACGAATCAGGAGGCGGGGGATAGTGCGCGCCCCAATCACAGCTCCTCGAGTTGCGTAGCTGGTGCGTGGTCCAATGGAGTCTCCTGGCGTCGATCATCGTCATAGCATCGGGTCATCGAAGTAGTTTGCAAGGTCCCCTATGACGCACGCAGGTGTGAAGGCTTGTTTGCTGGTATGCGGACGAGCTGGTTTCCCACTCGCTGGTTCGCTCGCTAGTCTGCTTCGCCGCCTGGGTAATTTGGCACTCCTTCAACTCTGAATTCTAACTCTTAAATAAACATACAGGGCTCCGTATGTCAGACCTCCCCCCTAGAAAAGAGTTTAAGGAGTATAGTACATAATATGAAACATAATACATAAATAGATTCACCACAAGATTGGCAACAGCAAGATTATAATGAGGATATAATAAGGATATCACCCAAAGTAGGCAACGTCTCCAGGTACCACATCAGAACATAGCCGGAACGTAGCTGGAGCGTTATTCGAACTGCAAGGCATCTCACAGCTGAAAGGCTTGAAAGCGTACTACTATAGCATGATATTTACCTCGCTACAAGGGAGAGCTAATTGCCAAAATCCTCTCATTATATTAATCTTACTGCTGTATGAGGCCAACCTTGTAAATGCAATCTTTTAATAGATACGTGATAGGCAATCGGCTAGCATGTTCTGGACCCCCTTAATATGTTTGACATGCAGGGAGTATTCCTGCAGCAACAAACTCCACCTGGTCAGTCGTTGGTTTTTATTTTGGAACTTATGCAAAATTTTTAAGGGCTCATGGTCAGTATACACAGTGATGGCACCAGAGGCAGATTGCACATAGACAGCAAAGTATTGAAGGGATAAAATTAATGCTAACAGCTCCTTCTCAATGACTGAATAGTTACGTTGAGCAGAATTTATTTTTTTACTAAAATAGCACACCGGATGCAATACTTCACAGTCGTCTTCCTGTAGCAACACTGCACCAACCCTGGTATTGCTCGCATCCACTGCTAGGGAAAGAGATCTGTTAAAATCAGGAGCTCGGAGTACAGGATAATTAGATAAAATATATTTGGTAGCATTAAAGGCCTCCTCACATTCGGAGGACCACTCAAACTTCACATCCTTACGGAGAAGATCTGTCAGGGGAGATGTTAACCTTGAAAAGTTTAAGATGAAATGCCTATAATAACCAATCATGCCTAGGTACCTATGGATATGTTTTTTAGTGCTAGGAGTTGGAAATTCTAGAATAGACTCTACCTTTGCTTGAGGAGGTGCAACCTGCCCCTGACCTACCGTATATCCTAGATACTGGACCGTACTCTTTACAAAGGTGCATTTCTTAAGATTAACCACCAGATTGGCATCAGCAAGATTTAAGAACAGCAATCTAAGTTGCTAAAGATGCTCCTTCCATGACTGTGAAAAGATAAGAATATCATCGATATAGAAAACGCATCCAGGTACCCCTTCAGTCACCAAATTCATGAGGCGCTGGAATGTAGCTGGAGCGTTTTTCAAGCATTACGTTACAGCAGAAGGCTTGATTGTTGACTACAAAGCATGATATTTCCCTCGCTCTAGGGGTGAGAGCTACTTGCCAATATCCCTTCATTAAGTCAATCTTGCTGATATAGGTGGCTGTACCAATCTGATCAATGCAGTCGTCGATCCGTGGCAGTGGGTAGGTATCGTTCTTTGTGACAGCATTAACTTGCCTATAGTCCATACATAGCCTATGGCTCCCGTCTGGCTTTGGCACAAGTATGACCGGACTACTCCACTGTGAACAGCTCGTTTGATAACATAAAGTCAAGCTCAACCTGCAGTATACTCCTGCGTTGTGGTGAGACACGGTAGGGGGATAGTTTAATGGGAGTTGCATCCCCTACGTCGATGTCGTGCACGGCCAAAGAAGTGAGCCCTAGAGTATCACGGAACACACTGGGAGACTGAGATAAAACAGATTAGTTGGTTCGCTTGATCAGAGGGAAGATGACATAGTTTAGATAGTAATTCCCCCCAAGCTACTGAGTTATACTGAAAGTTGGATAGGCTACATGACAAGTCAAAGTCTGCATGGATACCTTCAGGCTCTGGAACAGTCTGTTGCGGGTCAGTAAGAGAACTGAAGACTTTGTCCGCACCAGGCTGTCCACAGGTCCTGACATTCACTGCCACAGTGGGAGAATCTGGAGGAGAGGAATCAGGGGACCTATGGTAGGGTTTCAACATATTTATATGAAATACTTGCGTGGGCTTTCTCCTGTCTGGGGTAGTTACTAGATAATCGGTAATGCTCACCCTCTGAATGATCTTATATGGACCCCTGAACTTGGCAGATAAAGGTTGGCCAAAAAGGGGGAGCAGGACCAAAACCTCATCACCGGGCTGAAACTCTCTCTCACGGGCTTTTCTGTCATTCCAGTTCTTCATGGAGCTTTTAGCCACTGTCAAGTTTTGAGCGGCAAACTCACATGAGGATCTCAGCCGGGTTTTGAAATCTGAAACATACTTGGAGGTTTTGGTTCCCCTCCTGGCCAACTAGGCTATCCTGCAATAGTTGCAAAGGACCGCTTACCTGGTGACCGAAAACTAGCTCATTAGGGGAAAAACCCAGGGATTCAGTTGGAACCTCACGAGTAGCAAATAAAAGAAAAGGTACCCCCTTATCCCACTCAACTCCAGTCTCTGTACAATATTTACGCAACATTCCTTTTAATGTCTGATGATATCGTTCGAGAACCCCTTGACTCTCTGGGTGGTACGTGCTAGACTTAACATGCTCGATACCCAACTCCTTCAGGGACTGCTGAAAAATGTTTGAGGTAAAATTAGATCCTTGATCACTTTGCACCTCATGGGGGAAACCCATTCTGGTGAAGAATTTGAGCAGTTCCTTGATCACAGTTGGAGCAGAGGTAGTCCTTAACCCTTAACTGGCGGCGCGCAACATATGTCGAGTGAAAGAAATTTGGACTATGTGGCGGCTTACAACATAAGTCGTGTGCCATTTTCAGCACGTAATGTTGCTGAGAGAGAGAGATATGTGGTGGCAGGAGAGTAGCGAGCATATGACTGCTCCAGACCACCGCGGTGGACCAACTGACATGAATCCCACCCTCCTCCACCCTCTCGCACTCGCTACACAGGGAATTATGTAGGGAAAATACCGAATTACATGGTTTTTGCACTCGTGTTGCGCGATTGTTGCAAGAAAACTAGCGGCCGTACAAGGATCGTTAGGGTGTCATTGGAAAGCTCTATTTATGCCCTTTCAGGGATAGATACTTGTTTTACGCTCAGAGTCTTATTTAGGCATGAAAATGGTCACGTAAACAACCCTATTTCGGGTAAAAACACCCCGCTGGGCGGTACATATTAATTACCGCCTAGGCCGCTCGTTAGGTGTTAAGGGTATAGCCTCTGGGTAGCGAGTTGCCATGTCCATAATAGTTAATAAATAAATGTTACCTTGGGAAGTCTTAGGAAATGGGCCTACAATGTCCACTACCACCCGAGTAAAAGGATTCTCGAAGACGGGCAAGGGCACCAGAGGATGTACAGGCACCTTCTGATTGGGTTTTCCTGTCATCTGGCAAGTGTGACACACTCTACAAAACTCCACTACATCTGCACGCATTCCTGGCCAGTGAAAGTGGGCTCTGATTCTGTCTAGAGTTTTTCTCACACCTAGGTGTCCTGCCAATGGTATACAATGTGCCATTTCCAAGATATCTCTACGACAAGGTTTGGGGACTACTATTTGATGGACGTCCCAGGCCCTGTCATCGATTGGTCTGTGTGGCTGTCGCCATCTACGCCACAATACTCCTCCTTTGAGGTAGAAACATTCACTACCCTCCTTCGCACATTCCTCTTCACTCACGGACCTGGCAGCTAACTCCTTGCATTTACTATCATCTCTCTGTAGCTCTACCAGGCCACTAGGACAATTTGGAGGGGTTTCATGGTCATCGTTAGGGTCAAGATGAGCCATAAAGGTGTCAGATAAATCCACCTCAGTCACATCATCAGGCACAGTTGGAGCGTTATTCACACTCTCATCATCCCTTTCATCAACTCTTACATTCGGTACATTTCTGTCTGAGGGAACTGCTACTGGAGACATTGAACGTGTGACAGCACACACAGGGAAACTGTTGGCATCTCCTTTTCGAGCTCACCGGTTAGTGGCTCGTTAACAGGGGAAAGTGACAAAATGGGGTCTGGTCGGACCTTCTCACCTGCTACATCATTCCCCAAAAGGAGTGTTACCCCAGGCACAGGGATATCTTGGGACCTACACAAAGCTATGGTGGCCTCACCCTGTAGTAACTCACATTCAATTTCGCCTTTTACCAAGTATGCATAAAATTGGCCTCCAGCACCTCTCATTATAACTGGTTCGCCAGGTGGGCACTCAGTGTAAGGATTCACCATGAGGGTGCTAGTAGAACCTGTGTCTCTCAGAATTTTTACCTCATGCATACAACCATTTAATCTCACGTTGCCAGATGAAATAAAGGGACGGTAACTGTCCTGCACTGATGGTGAAATTATTATTGGCTTAACCCTAGTGGGTTGCACCACACATGCTACTACACCCCTGTCTAGATGATTTACGTTAGCTGCTAGGTACTCCTTCTGTCGGGAGTCCTGTATTACAGGAACTTTTGGTGCTAGGTACTCCTTCTGTCGGGAGTCCTGCATTAAAGGAACATATGGTGTTTCAGATACGGCGGCAACTGTCTGCCCCGATCTCTCGGTTCTCTCCTTGGCCCAGCACTGATAAGCTAGGTGGCCTCTCTTGCCACAAGAAGTACATACTTTAGGGGATACGGGTACGTTCCCTCTTTGAGCATTACTATTACTTTGGGCCCCACCTCTGTTACCATTGCCCTGAGTCGCATTTTTAGTTGGGGGAACAATTCTATTCTGGCTAGCTGGGGAAGACGTTACAGGCTTGTGACTGGGTCTGTCAGATTTGTGATTGGGATACTTAAAATTAGAACTAGAATTATCGTAGGGCTTCTTTCCACGCAATTTGTTGAGCACGTATGTGTCAGCCATGTCAGCGGCGTCGGCAAGACAATCTACCTTTTTCCCCCTTAAATGATAGGCTATAGAAGAATCAATTTTCCATAGGAAATTTTCTAACAGGACCAACTCCTTCAGATCGTTGTAGTTTGTGACTTTCTTACTCTTGACCCAATGATTGAAAGTTTTAGTCATGGTCCTGGCAAATACCTTATGGGTTTCTTCTACTTTCTTCTGGTTTTTACGGAAAGATTGCCTGTAAGCCTCAGGCTGTAATTGATAGGTTTTTAGGATAGCTTCTTTGAGATTGTCATAATCCTGCCTAACCTCTGCTACTTCTGACAAATACGTGGCTCGAGCCTGCCCTGTCAAAACGGTTTGTAACTTAAAAGGCCATTGATCTCTTGTCCACCTCATACCTCCAGCAACCTCCTCAAACAAAACAAAGAAATTCTGCACATTATCCTCAGTGAAAGGTGGAATGACACTAGTCATAGTCATTTCCAGAGGGGGAGCAATTAAGGGAGCATTTGTATTGACATTTAGTTGAGCCGTACGATATTGATATTCACATTGTTCGGTCGTTGCTCTGGCTTTTATTCTGGCTAGTTCTATATTTAGTCTGGCTTGTTCGGTCTTTGCTCTGGTTTGTTCTAGTTCGAATAATTGATCAACGGTAAAACCAGGTGGCAATTGTTCATCAAGTTGGCTAAGTTTACTCGAGATCCCACCAACTGCTCAGTCACCCTCCTCGCCTTCTACAGGGAACAGGTGGGTTTTTATGGTCTGAGCCACCTCTACTTTGGACATGTTTGAGACAGTTAACTGGAGATGTGAGGCAAGCACTTTCAGTTAGGATTTTGACAGACGGTCAATATCAGGGGCTGTGGGTTCTGATTCTATGAAAACTCGAGCATCTTCTTCATTAATTAGATCAGGCATGATTAATATTTGATTTTTAAGTAGTGAAACTGAGTGAAACTGTATGAAACGAATCCTGGCGAGGTCGCCACTCTTCTGTTACGTATCTTGATCCTCAAGTGGCTAACTTGATGAATCTAGATAGCACAGAGATATATATTAAGGTATCAGTCAGCTGAAGGCAAAACAAAAGTAAAATCTAATAAAATTATTTCCTGTTGTTGCTTCATTTCCTTTTGGATCTTAGGACTTGGTATCCTTTATTGACTGATACTCTTTAATTATGGAAAAATACTGAAACTAATTAAAGTCATGTAGTATTTATAAAGAATTATTATTTAACCGAAGCTTAGTAGGCTATGGTTATGAACCGAATAAGTTATATCTAAAGAAGACTATTAATTCTATAAAAGTCTTGAAAGATAAATATTAAAGTAAGAATATTTCTGTCTCTTACCCTTTTTGAAATTAATTGATAGTTTTCTTATATCATGTCCTTTTATTTATATTTAATGTAGATATTATTCTTGGTTCTTGTCTTACGTTAACCCGTCCAGCCCCAGCTAGTTTTGTAATGTTTGTTCACCAGAACCCGGCCGGTTTTCAAAAAATTATTTTATTCCAGAAACAATAGCGAATGGGTTAGGATGAAAAAAACCACGAAAAACTGCTCAAAAAGCTTAAAGAATGGTCCTACAGAGCCCCCGAAAACGTATTTTACAAGAGTACAAAATTGAAGGCAATTACCCCAAATAACCAGGTTATTGCGCGCTCACACGCACGCACGTAGACTTTGAGAGTTTTCAACCATCGGCACGGTTGCGTGGGATACGTACACAGTTCCCATACAAATCTGAGCCCTCTTGAGTGGCTACACCTGAGGTTACAGTCGGCGCAATTAGGGTGACGCGCCAGGCGCGTCTCTGGGGCTGTGCATTACATACATCGCCGACGCGCCAGATGCGTCGCTGGGGCTGTACGGGTTAATAGTATTATATTATTATTATCATCAGGATTCATATCAAAGTCACATAAAAAGTTAGATATATATTTAATAATTAGTTAAATGTATTTCTTAGCCACGTAACATTGAGGTTTGATTATGAGTAAATTAAGTTACAGGATCGCTTCATAGATTCGATTCAGGTCTCACTCAAATAATATGAAAAGCAAAATAATATTTTGAAGCTACAAGAATTTTCTTCAGCTTAGGAAATCAATAGAAGTAACATTAAAACAGCCATGTTAGTCTAAGGCGATATTACTAATATGAGACAATAGTATCACCGTACTAAGCAATGTAAGCTTAATTAAAAGAAAATTAAAGAACTCGTAAGTCTTAATATAAAACAATAGTATTACTTTTATCATAACCCAATTACTTAAAGAGTTGCTTTAGTCCACAAGTCAGTCAACTAAAATAGTTAAGTACATAATAGTAGCATCAACGTTAATTCCCAATCACATATCTCACTAACCAACATAACGTAAGTGTTTACACCGAACACACTTAACACACACTTATATAATCTGACTGACACTCACAATCCCATTATAATACTTCACCCCGTCTTCCTCCAGCTGCAAGTTCACCTTCCCAACTCCAAATGAGACTGATTTGAATGCCCACTACTCGGGTCTTATATACTAAACAATCTTGGTGTAGGAACGAATCAGGAGGCGGGGGATAGTGCGCGCCCCAATCACAGCTCCTCGAGTTGCGTAGCAGGTGCGTGGTCCAATGGAGTCTCCTGGCGTCGATCATCGTCATAGCGTCGGGTCATCGAAGTAATTTGCAGGGTCCCCTATGACGCACGCAGGTGTGAAGGCTTGTTTGCTGGTATGCGGACGAGCTGGTTTCCCACTCGCTGGTTCGCTCGCTAGTCTGCTTCGCCGCCTGGGTAATTTGGCACTCCTTCAACTCTGAATTCTAACTCTTAAATAAACATACAGGGCTCCGTGTATGTCAGAATATATATATATATATATACATATACTGTATATACATTTAAAATAAGTGCATTTGTCATGCTCATTCAAAATGTGTCATTGGAATGTATTTATCACCAATAATTGTTTTTATATGAATAAAGTACAAATCGGTGCTTGGCGAATACAAATAATGCATTCATTCTACATAGATTTTCAGCAACAAGTACAAATGTATAATTTAAACGATTGATTACCATGATGCATGAAAAAAGCATATGTACAGTATATAGGATTTCTTTTTAGTTAGAACAGTATAATATTTAATTCCTGAAATAATTTGTCATAACTTGTGTGACACCCTGTATATACATATATATATATATATATATATATATATATATATATATATATATATATATATATATATATATGTTTCTAATCTCTCAGTGGGGTTCGAACCGACGACCATCAGGACGATAGACGACGCTTTAATCAACTACACCGTCTGCCGTGGTGTAGTTGATTAAAGCGTCGGCTATCGTCCTGACGGTCGGCGGTTCGAACCCCACTGAGAGATTAGAAACATTTAGTGGCTCACGTGTATTTGTGATATATACTCAATATATATATATATATACACAGGGTGTCCCAGGAGGAAAGGGCATAACTTTGGGAAATGATACAAGGTATTCTAAGCATAAAATATTCTATAACAAAAAGTCCAAATTTCAACCATTAAAAAGATATTGAAGGTTTTATGTAGTGTCATCCCCTGCATCACTGTAATGGACTCTTCCATGTCAAATAGTTTCCAACTACTCCAAAGTGAGCTAATATGTCTATAATCATTTTGCAACTTACAGAATTATAGTATCTTTAAAATAACATGGTAAAATAATTGCAGAAATATGGAGGTGTAGTAGGCACTAGGACAGCTAGGCCAACCTTATGGGGAAATACTGAAGAAAATGCCATTTTCAAAATGCAATATCTCTATACCAGTCGAGATTTGGACTTTTTGTTATGCAACATTTTAGGCTTAGAATATTTTGTTCTATCATTTTCCAAAGTTATGCCCTTTCCTCCTGGGACACCCTGTACAGTATATTAGTCCTATAGCTGGGGGGGGGGGGGGGGGGAGGGGGGGGGGTTCTTGTGTGCATATGATGTGCTCTAAGTTACTCATCGTATTTATGAACTAGACCATGGGGTACATACAAAAAAGTGAGGGCAGACATCTGGTAACCCGGCAAATTTTGAGAACATTATGTCATAACCTTTATTCTACATTGAGTAAATGGGGCCAACATTTAGAGGCGGAGGAAACCTAAACGCTTATATTTTCAAAACTGTACATGATAAAATAATGAATCACCTCTCATTTTACTTGTATGCAAGCCCTATACATTTGCATGTATTCATATTATCAGATCTGTACAGATCTGACCTTAAGGTCATAAGGTCACAACATTACCTCAATATATATAATTTCACCTTGACTCATAAAAATGACATTCACAGGCAAAGTGGGCATGTTCAAAGTTAAGGGCTTTATCCTTGAGGCTACATGTGAATGTTGAATGTACTATGCACTGAATAAATCTGAATCCTTTAGAAACTTAAATACAGAAGTTGAAAACAAAAAATGCAAGTGGGCATTTTTGCCATAGTACTCCCGCAGCTGCAATATCTTCACCAGGGTCCAGAGAATATAGGGTTAATAATGGGAGCGTCCGCCATGTTTTTCAAAATGGTCCGATCATTCTCATACCACGTCTAGATACCACTTCTAGGAACAACATATCCAAAAATGAATCAAATTGGACCAATAGTTATTTTGCTCCCTCGGATTTTTGTATTTTTAGAGAATTTTCAAACCGCCAAACCTTTGTTATTTTTGGACCGATTTTAATAAATAAGATATCATTTGCAAGAGGGAAGAAAATGAAATACAATTGTCAGACGGATTTTTGATACACCCTTCAGTTTTGCCGTTGTATGAATAATACATTTTGCAAATTCCTTAACCCACACGCAGGTACAGTTAACTTGATTAATTCGCGGAGACAAATCCCCAGAGCTTGGAATTTAAAGTCTGATAACACTGAATATTAGTGGTCTGCCAAACGTATGATTCTTTATCTGCCCCCCTCCCCCCCCCCCTTCCAATCCCGAACCCACCCACCAACCTTACCACAAGTGCAAGTGCTGCACTACACCTCTCTTCCTATTGCTTCCTTTCCACCACACCTATCCCTCCCATCCCATTCATACCCGTTTCCTCTGATAATTTACACAACGCTTTACAGTATAATACTTACCGAGAGGACAGTAGATTAATAGTAGCCTACAGTTTACACAATATATTATTCATCTGCCTATTGAAGGAGTAGAATATGCCGAAACATTACATTATTAGTATTATGATAATGCAAAGGAATGTGAAGCGATTTGTCAAAGGAGAATTGTAAGTAAAAAAATACAGCAATTCTACTCTAACAACGATTTTGGAAAGATTTTACAACATGATTCTACTTAGACTACTTTTCATCCATTGCCATTATTCACTAGATAATTTACATCCTTACATAATACAAATGAGATCTAGGATGTATTCGTGAACTGTGCTCTCTCTCTCTCTTAAAAGGTGTAAATATGCTTTGTTTTTATTAACCCTTTCTGTACCGGTGACGTTTTTTTCAATTGATTTCAACTAAATTTAGATAATTTTATGAAGCTTATGAAGGACTTGTGGTAGGTAAAAGGATTAATTGAGATAGTCGGTAGCCTTTTAATTGGTTTAAAGCTGAATAAAGTTGTCTAATATTTGCCAGAATATAATGAAAAAGGATGTCACCATTACTCAATACGTTAATGTTATTTTACTGAAATTCAGAGCATCTACATTATGTTCGATTCACGGTTCCATTTTCTTGAGGATTTTTGTAAAATCTGAGCTAAATAGGTTCATCAATTGTGTGAAAATGAGCCTATGAATAATATCACAAAACAATAACTTGAGGGACAGACTATAAGCAAAACTAATATGATCAATATAGAGTGAGCAAAGAGTTTGGTCGTCTAGGAAAGGTTGATACCGTAGTTGATTGTATGACGTTTAGCTGAATTAGAGTACTCTACAAAGAAATGTGATTAATAACTTGTGTACAGGGGCTTCCCCAAATTCCCAATGTTGGTCATCGACACAACCCGACATCCCCTATTCGGCCATTGTGTCGTCATGTTATGTAAAATTCTTGCATGATCGTTTGATGTCCCTGATTGGTTCCTGGAGTTCTGGTGAGTGTTGAATTGGGTCGTGAGAGTCGTGCTGATTTTTGAAAAGTTAAAAATTGTTCATGAATGTCGGGGATGGTGTCGCCCGAAAATATTTGTTACGAACATGCACAACCTCGCCCGACTATTTGCCGATGCACTGCGATTGCACAGAACTTATCTCAAGATCAATCAGCGAAATGACAAGACAGGTCTTCTATGTGTTGCAGATAACATATGTGACCATGGCAGAATGCGAGTATGCTATACTCGACAGTGTTGGCAACATGAAGGAACGGTCGGCAACACAGTCGTACATTCGACTCAACTCAACATGATCGCCAACAATTTTTTTTGTTCGTGAAACCGTATTCTTGTTTGCGTTCAGATTAGTGGTAGTGGTGGTGGTGGTGGTTGTTGTGGTTTTGGTAGTAGTAATCGTGGGTGTTGTGTATGGTCGTGGTGATGGTTGTGGTGGTGTTGGTGGTAGTGGTAGTGTTGGTTGTACAAAGGGAGTACAAAGGGAGTACAAAGGAAATCAAGCAACAACAGGTCTAGTGACCCTTCTAGGTTGCTTGTCCTCCAAAACACTGAGGATCAAGTGTCCAAACAGTGGTTTAGAGTGGGTAAGGGAACATTGGAAAGGGAACTACTGCCCTGCCACTAACGTGGCAGGACTAGGAAGTTAGTAGGGGACATATGGGTTAGTAACTGAGGGGAGGATAAAGTTATTCATTTACAAACGCAGTCAGTCGCGGGTTTGATGCGAGATATTTGTCTAGGCGGAATTTAAATGAATCAACGGTGCTGCAGTCTATAACGTCTCGGGGAAGCCCATTCCACAAGTTGACAACCCGATTGAAGAAGAAATTCTTAGATTCGTGCGAGTTAAAAGATTTACCAATAATTTTGCAACCGTTTCCCCGCGTGTAATTAGATTGGTCGATAGTGAAGTACTTACTACAGTTCATATTGTCGATGCCTTTGATGATTTTGAACACTTGAATTAAGTCGCCTCTTAATCTGCGCTGGGTTAAAGGAAATAGATTTAATTCTCTAAGACGCTCTTCGTATGGTTTGTTCTTTAGGCTAGGTATCATTTTGGTAACTCTACGTTGAACTCGTTCTAGCTTGTTTATATCTTTTTGGTAATAAGGGCACCAGGATTGAACGCAGTATTCCAGAAGAGGCGGACTAAGGAATTGTAAAGGGTTAGGATAACTTCTTTGGATTTATGCTCAAATGACCTGCCTATAAAGCCAATTATTTTGTTTGCCTTCTTAACAACTTCTGAACATTGTTGACTCGGTTTTAGGTTACTCGATATTGTTACTCCCAGATCAGTTTCTCTGTTTACATTCTTAAGCTGAGTGCCATTCATCGAATAGTTTGCTTTCTCATTTAGGTATCCGACATGTAGTACTTTACATTTATCCGCATTGAAACTCATTTGCCAAATTTTGGCCCAACATGACAATTTATCTAGATTGTGTTGCATATCGTCAACTTGTTCTTTTGAGAGTACGCTATTTGCAATTTTTGTATCGTCAGCAAATTTTGAGATTGTGCAGGTGAGACCCTCATCTATGTCGTTGATGTAAATTAGAAAGAGAATTGTTGTGGTGGTGGTAGTGGTAGTGTTGTTGGTGGTGGTGGTGGGGGTAGTGTTGGTGGTAGTGGTAGTGTTGGTGGTGGTGGTGGTAGTGTTGGTGCATGAACGTGATGATGGTGTACTGTATAGTGATGGTGGTGGTATATGATCGTGGTGGTGGTTGTGGTAGTCATGGTTGTTTTTTGTGTAGGCGGTTCTGGTTGGTAGCTGGTGGGGAGAGTGTGTGGTTGTGGGTGTAGGTGTGTCTGATGGTTATGGAAGTTTGATGGGGATGATGCTGGTGAGGTGTGTGGTGGTGGTGGTGGTTATGGTAGTTTGTTGGTGGTGGCAGTTGTGGTGTTTGTGGTAGCTGGTGGCTTGGTAGTGATGGTGGTAGCTTGTTGGTAATTGTGGTAGTTTGGTGGTGGCTGTGATGGTTGGTGGTGGTTGATTGTTGTGGTTCAGTGAGGAGATTGAAGGGAGATTATGTGTATGTGCTCCTTATCGGGACACAGTTGCCCCCTGTATTGAGTATTGTTCGCATGTGTAGGTAGGCTTCACCCATACCGCACTTCTCGAAAGAGTAGAGTCCAAAACATTTTATCTCTTCAACTCACTTCCTCTTACTATTTCCCTACAATATCTTTCTACACACCACAATGTTGAATCTCTCTCACTCTTCTATCTCTATTACAACACTCAGTGTTCTCTCAGTGTTTACCCCCTCTCTTGCGGCGAATGCGATGCACCTACCATTCAGCACAGTCCCACTCCTATTATGTCCAGCTTTCCAACCCAAGAATTGGCAAATGTTCTCAGTCTTTCTGCAACTCACCAAGTGAACGCTGGAACTCTCTCCCTCAATCAATCCTTCCTTCATCCTATTACTTAAACTACTTTCAACTTGGTGTGAGCAGGCATTTTTACCCCAACGTCCCAAGAATTTGGATCTGTCACACTCTTGGCTTTGGGAAGACACTCGTTACAGGCAACCTGCCTTTCGTCTCCTTCTTACACATAGGAAAATCATTGTGTGCAAGTGTATGTGTTAATAGTGCTACTCGTATTGGATGTGGTAGTGACATCTGTGTGGGTATGTGCATTTGTGGGTGTGAGTGTGTGTGTTTGGGGGTAGATAGTAACTGTGTGTGATTCGTTTCTGTGTGCATTTGTCATAGTATGTGTGTGTAATGATGTGCAAGTTTGTTAAAAACTTTAGTGGTTGTGTTGGCAGTGGTTGTGTTGGCAGTGGTTGTGTTGGTAGTGGTTATGTTGACAGTGGTTGTGTTGGTAGTGGTTGTGTTGACATTGGTTGTGTTGGTAGTGGTTGTGTTGGCAGTGGTTGTGTTGCCAGTGGTTGTGTTGGCAGTGGTTATGTTGGCAGTGGTTGTGTTAGTAGAGGATGTGTTGGTAGTGGTTGTGTTGGCAGTGGTTGTATTGGTAGTGGTTGTGTTGGCAGTGGTTGTGTTGGCAGTGGTTGTGTTGGCAGTGGTTGTGTTGACAGTGGTTGTGTTGGCAGTAGTTGTGTTGGTAGTGGCTGTGTTGGCAGTGGTTGTGTTGACTGGTTGTGTTGGCAGTGGATGTGTTGGCAGTGGTTGTGTTGGTAGTGGTTGCATTGGCAGTGGTTGTCTTGGCAGTGGTTGTGTTGGTAGTGGTTGTACTGGCAGTGGTTGTGTTGGCAGTGGTTGTGTTGGCAATGGTTGTGTTGGCAGTGGTTGTGTTGGTAGTGGTTGTGTTGGCAGTGGTTGTGCTGACAGTGGTTGTGTTGGCAGAGGTTGTGTTGGCAGTGGTTGTGTTAGTAGAGGTTGTGTTGACAGTGGTTGTGTTAGCAGTGGTTGTGTTGGTAGTGGTTGTGTTGGCAGTAGTTGTGCTGGCAGTGGTTGTGTTGGCAGTGGATGTGTTGGCAGTGGTTATGTTGGCAGTGGTTGTGTTGACAGTGGTTGTGTTGGCAGTGGTTGTGTTGACAGTGGTTGTGTTGGCAGTGGTTGTGTTGGCAGTGGTTGTGTTGGTAGTGGTTGTGCTGGCAGTAGTTGTGTTGGCAGTGGTTGTGTTGGTAGTGGTTGTGTTGGCAGTGGTTGTGTTGACAGTGGTTGTGTTGGCAATGGTTGTGTTGGCATTGGTTGTGTTGGTAGTGGTTGTGTTGGCAGTGGTTGTGTTGACAGTGGTTGTGTTGGCAGTGGTTGTGTTGGCAGTGTTGTGTTGGTAGTGGTTGTGTTGGCAGTGGTTGTATTGACATTGGTTGTGTTGGCAGTGGTTGTGCTGACATTGGTTGTGTGGGCAGTGGTTGTGTTGACAGTGGTTGTGTTGGCAGTGGTTGTGTTGGCAGTGGTTGTGTTGGTAGTGGTTGTGTTGACAGTGGTTGTGTTGACAGTGGTTGTGTTGGCAGTGGTTGTGTTGACAGTGGTTTTGTTGGTAGTGGTTGTGTTGGTAGTGGTTGTGTCGGCAGTGGTTGTGGTGGCAGTGGTTGCGTTGGCAGTGGTTGTGCTGGCAGTGGTCATGTTGGCAGTGGTTGTGTTGGTAGTGGTTGTGTTGGCAGTGGTTGTGTTGGTAGTGGTTGTGTTGGCAGTGGTTGTGTTGACAGTGGTGTTGGTAGTGGTTGTGTTGGCAGTGGTTCTGTTGATAGTGGTTGTGTTGGCAGTGGTTGTGTTGGCAATGGTAGTGTTGGCAGAGATTGTATTGGCAGTGGTTGTGTTGACAGTGATTGTGTTGGCAGTGGTTGTGTTGGTAGTGGTCGTGTTGGCAGTGGTTGTGTTGGCAGTGGTTGTGTTGGTAGTGGTTGTGTTGGCAGTGGTTGTGTTGGCAGTGGTTGTGTTGACAGTGGTGGTGTTGGCAGTGGTTGTGTTGGTAGTGGTTATGTTGGCAGTGGTTGTGTTGGTAGAGGTTGTGTTGGTAGTGGTTGTGTTGACAGTGGTTGTGTTGACAGTGGTTGTGGTGGCAGTGGTTGTGTTGGCAGTGGCTGTGCTGGCAGTGGTCGTGTTGGCAGTGGTTGTGTTGGCAGTGGTTGTGTTGGCAATGGTATTGTTGGCAGTGGTTGTGTTGGTAGTGGTTGTGTTGGCAGTGGTTGTGTTGGCAGTGGTTGTGTTGACAGTGGTGTTGGTATTGGTTGTGTTGGCAGTGGTTGTGTTGACAGTGGTTGTGTTGGCAGTGGTTGTGTTGGCAGTGGTAGTGTTGGCAGAGGTTGTGTTGGCAGTGGTTGTGTTGGTAGTGGTTGTGTTGACAGTGGTTGTGTTGGCAGTGGTTGTGTTGGTAGTGGTTGTGTTGGCAGTGGTTGTGTTGGCAGTGGTTGTGTTGGCAGTGATTATGTTGGTAGTGGTTGTGTTGGCAGTGGTTGTGTTGACAGTGGTTGTGTTGGCAGTGGTTGTGTTGGCAGTGGTTGTGTTGGCAGTAGTTATGTTGGCAGTGGTTGTGTTGGCAGTGGTTATGTTGGCAATGGTTGTGTTGTTAGAGGTTGTGTTGGTAGTGGTTGTGTTGACAGTGGTTGTGTTGGCAGTGCTTCTGTTGGTAGTGGTTGTGCTGGCAGTGGTTGTGTTGGTAGAGGTTGTGTTGGCAGTGGTTGTGTTGGCAGTGGTTGTGTTGGCAGTGGTTGTGTTGACAGTGGTTGTGTTGGTAGTGGTTGTGTTGGCAGTGGTTGTGTTGACAGTGGTTGTGTTGGCAGTGGTTGTGTTGACAGTGGTTGTGTTGGCAGTGGTTATGTTGGCAGTGGTTGTGTTGGCAGTGGTTGTGTTGGCAGTGGTTGTGTTGGTAGTGGTTGTGTTTGCAGTGGTTGTGTTGACAGTGGTTGTGTTGACAGTGGTTTTGTTGGTAGTGGTTGTGTTGTCAATATTTGTGTTGGCAGTGGTTGTGTTGGTAGTGGTTGTGTTGGCAGTGGTTGTGTTGACAGTGGTTGTGTTGGCAATGTTTGTGTTGGCAGTGGTTGTGTTGGTAGTGGTTGTATTTGCAGCATATGTCTTTGTAGCTGATATGGTAGAGCTTGAAGGTAATTCTATAGGATGGCGATGATTGTATGGTTTCTTTTCTTTGACTCTATTAGTCCAGTTCCCAATGTACAAAAAAAGGCTTTCATTGGAATTTTTTGGAGATTTGCAAAACTATAAATGTTTAGAAACTTTGGGACCTTCTGAACCAGGAAATCAATGTTTACAATTTTTTCAATTACAATATGGTGGCCATCATGGATTTTCAAAATGGTGGCCATTTTTGTATGTATTTCACATTATCTCCACTTCTAATGCTCATAGTCTTATGATTTTGGTGTCTAACCATACATTTTCAGGGGCAAAGAATCCAATGAAACAACCCACAATGGGCTACACATAACCTCTGCCACTGTGGATTGGATTAATATAATTTTTAAGACAAAAACAAATTGTCCACTTCCAATACATGGCTCTCTCTGCTTTCAGGTTCGTATACTAGTAAAGAGTACCTGATCCATGAGTGAAGTGTGTTGCCCAACAGAAGCAACTTGCATATTGCATGCTAGACACTCTGCAACGAGATCGAAGCAGTGTGGCATCGCCCTGTAGGTGGACCCGGGTTCGATACCAGGCAGTTTCGTCCTCACTTTCATCAATATTTACTGGTGAGTATGAAGATTAAGAATAATGAGTTTTATCACTTTCTATCTCTCACATTCATTAATTTTTATGGTGGATATTACAGTTAAGAATAATGAGTTTGATTAATTTATATCTTATTATATACGGACCCAGTTTACCTCCCCATATGATTCCCAAGTTAACTATTTCCTGTTTTCCTTCCTACTTCCTCATCCGGAATTAATTTGATTATATTTCTGTTTCATTCTATTCGCATTTTTCCTGCTACATTATTTTATTATTATCTAGCTTTTATAATTCATTTTGAATGATGCTCTCCCTCCAAATGCTCATAGACTTATGATAGGATAGGATTAATCTAATTTTTTAAGACAAAATAAGAAAAAAATAATGCCCAAATTGTCCGCTTCTAATACATGGTTCTCTCTGCTTTCAGGTTCCTATGCAAGTGAAGACTACCTGAACCATGAGCGAAGTTCCCCAACTTAGACCAGGACGCTCGTCCAAAACTACAGACTACAAAATCTGCATTGTATGCCAAAAAGAAGCTGGAACTTCAGTGCTGCAACCAAGAGTGAACTCTTACAACCGTCTTCTGGAATCAGTCAAGGAGCGGGCCAGCTTACATGATGCTGAGTGTGTTGCACTACATAAGCGACTTGCAGATTGCACGCAAGAGAAACTGCAACAAGATCGAGCAGTGTGGCATCGTGCGTGCTACGCCAGCATCACCAACCCGCTTGCCACTCCTTCCAGAAGTGGTACATGAGTGGGCAACACTGCTGACAGTAATGAAGCAGGCTTGTAAGCTGAAGGAATTGGCAGTTGGGGAAGAACATATCACGGTTATCTCAATGGACATGGCCCTGTATGAGAAAGCGGTTCAGCTAGTGGATGCTAGGCAAGACCTGAAAGGAAAAGTGCTGCCACGACTTGGAGAGCTGCACGTAGTCATGGCTGCTTTAAGAGCCCTAGGATCATCAATCGAGAACTCTGGCATAGATGATGCCTGGTTGGAAGCAGATGTGTATGGTTCTGCCACCGTCAGACAGATCCTCAAATGTACTCACTACAAGCGTTCCCTGCATGCCCACATCTACTCATACGTTGCCTTGTATGAACTGGCAATAGAGCAATTCTTCGAGGACAACCCAGACCTGAAAGAAGTATGCTTGGAAGCTTCAGTTGAGGTAGAAGCGGCGTGCTCTGAGATCGACATGAAGACAAAAGCTGAATCTGTTCAGCAAGCCAATGTCAACCTGCTGCAAACATTGAGTGAGGGGAATGTGGTGAAGAGGCTGCTTGACTGGGAAGAACAGAAGGCCAAGAATGCGATGTTCCAGTCAATGATGAACTACTTGCACCGAGTGGAGGTGATTCTGCACTTTGTGGCTGCTTTTCGAAATGCTGATCTTCGTCTCCACCTCGGAGCAGGAGAAGCACTCAGCAAGTTGTTCTTCGCAATGGACAGAATCAGGTACAAGCGACTTTGGCCACGCTACATAGCAGACATGCATACACTGAAGACAGAACACCCGGAGACGTGGAAAGAACTGGAAGAAGGCAACATCTCTGTCATGAAGAGTAGGAGCCCGTTCGTGTCTCTTGGTGCCGACCATGCTTGTGAACAGGTAAACAGAATGATGAAGGTCCATGCTGGCCTAATTGGCATCTCCAACAACGCCAACGCAAAGCAGAGGTTCTTCTTGGCCACTCCAGTGTTGTCCGCCATGGCCAAGCAATTCAAGGACCAGTTCTGCATCACAGGAGACCAAAGAATGGAACATCATGACCATTCCCCAAGCATGGTCAAGCGGGAGCATGGAACCATCTCTAAACTCAAAGATGCCATAGTGAGCCACGGCAATCTATTTGCTGTTGAGGGTGACAGGATATACAATCTCATAACGCATGCATACGTCCCAGATGAGTATGTACCGCAGATCCTGAACATAGATGTTACTGGCCAGAAGCTGTATGAAGAGAACGTGAGTAGTAGTTAAAATGCCATTTCCGTTTTTACATCTGTAGATTTTATTGAAAAAATACCCACCCTGCCATTTTCGTTTTCACATCCGTAGACTTTATTGAAAAGCCCATGCCTGAAAGAAAAAAAATGCCATTTTCGTTTTTACATCCGTAGACTTTATTGAAAAGCCCCTGAACCTAACCTAACCTAACCTAACCTAACCTAATTTTACATCCATAGACTTTATTGAAAAAGCACCTGAACCTAACCTAACCTAACCTAACCGGAGAAGTGTCCAAAATGGCGACGGTTGTCCGGTAGTGGTGGAAAAGGTGACCTACCTAAGTGGGCAGGGCATCTGATAAATCAGTCCTCGTGGGAATTATAAAAGGCAAATACTGTCACTGGCTAACTTTCATACATCCTTACTATTTTAAATATGACCGGCTCTCTCTCGCTTTCTTGCTCGCTCGCTCTCTCTCTCTCTCTCTCTCTCATTGTACACACACACACCCGGGTGCACCGCCCACTCCTCTGGATCTCATTCGTGATCAAGTGTCAAGATAAACAAAAAATAAAAAAACCTAACCTAACCTAGCCTAGTCTAACCTACCCTAACCCTTTCTCTCTCTCTCTCCCTAACCTAACCTAACCTAACCTAACGTAGCCTAGCCTAGCCTAGCCTAGCCTAACCTAACCTACCCTAACCCTTTCTCTCTCTCTCTGTATCTCTCTCTTTCATCATATTTTGTCCATGCTATTCTTAGAGTTCAGATTTAAAGATACCAAGCCACCTGATTTCACCCATCTCCGTACCAAAAATACTTTTGGGTCACCTGCTCCCATAAATCAATCTACTATCTATATCTATATCTCTATCTATATCGGTTTGACAGCGACCCTTGCTTTCATCATATTTTTTCCACGCTATTCTTAGAGTTCAGATTTAAAGATACCAAGCCACCTGATTTCACCCATCTCCGTACCAAAAATACTTTTGGGTCACCTGCTCCCATAAATCAATCTACTATCTATATCTATATCTCTATCTATACCGGTGCGACAGCGACCCTTTCTTTCATATTTTTTCCACGCTATTCTTAGAGTTCAGATTTAAAGATACCAAGCCACCTGATTTCACCCATCTCTGTACCAAAAATACTTTTGGGTCAGCTGCTCCCGTAAATCAATCGACTATCTATATCTATATCGCTATCTATATCGGTCTGACAGCGACCCCTCAGTAGTTTCTCTCTCTTTCATCATGTCTCTCTCTCTCTCTTTCATCATATTTTTTCCAACCACCTAACCTAACCTAGCCTAGGCGAGAACATGTGACTACCTGTTATATAATGTATAGTCATGCAGCCCACCGCATGTGAACCCTAAAACATATATAAACACCCCCATATATATGCATTCAAACCTCGTAAAGGTATTAGTTAAATAGAAACCAACATGACGGAAGCATTTACCTCCGATGCTCTCGACATATTCAAACATCCCGCTCGCATAATTGTAGCGGGATACAGCAATTCCGTCAAATCTGAACTCGTCAAGAAACTTATATTCAAGCATCATAATAAACAACAGGGGAAGAGGGTTGTAGGAACGCTAAAAGCAGTAACAAGAAATAGGGTGGTCAGTATGGAAGTGAAGAAGTCCTTGCATGACAGTGTGGTAATCCCGACACTGACTTACGGATGCGAAGCATGGACGTTGGATGAGAGACTCAGACCAAGAGTGAGAGCAGTGGAAATGAATTACTTAAGGAGTGCGTGCGGAGTTACATGGAGGGATAGACAGACTAATGAGGAAGTAAGAAGGAGGTGTGGTGTGGAGGTAGATGTGCTGGAAAGTGTGAAAAGGAACAACTTGAGATGGTTCGGCCATATGGAACGTATGGAAAGCGAGAGAATGACTAAGAGGGTGTACGAGAGCGAGGTGGAGGGACAGAGGGGGAGAGGTAGACCGAATATGAGGTGGAAGGATGGAGTGAGGAACTACATGAACGAAGGCGGTGCTGGTTGGGGGGAGGGGCGTCGACTGACTGGGGACAGAGGTGCATGGGGGCGGTTCGTTCGTGGCCACCCCTTCGGGGATCGCGGCGTCAGGCAATAGATAGATAGATAGATAGATAATAAATTTAAAAGATTGTTATATCCGGTCTTCCCTCGCACCCCCTACAGCATGATAAAGAAATAGGACCCAAGGTAACCGTATCTCCAGAAATAGTGACCCCTATATTAAGCGATGAGGATATTTACGATCAAAGAGGAACCTTATTCATCCTTGACGATCTATTTATCGAAGCTGTAAAGAATAAAGTAGTCGTTGACGCTTTTACCCGCGGTCGGCATAATAACATTTCATGCATCTTCATAACCCAAAACCTGTACATGGGCGTTAAACAAGCGAGGAATATTAGTCTCAACTGTTCTCATTTCCTATTACTGAGGCAGCGTGACATATTGCAAATACAACTACTTGGAAGGCAAATATTCGGCAAAGACCGAGCCAGCGATTTTGTTGAAATATACAAATCTGCCGTTTTCTCTAAACCCTTTGGCTATCTCCTCGTTGACTTAGGTATAAATACTCCCGAAGCCCTGCAATTCCGCACAAAATAGTAGGTGAACCACCCTGTGAACGTGTATTCCAATTCTTACAGTTTCTTACAGTAGATCCTCTGGAAAAAGGCAAACTATGCCTGTGTATCCAGCTCAGTACCAGTGCTTGCACTGCTGCGGTCGTTCACGGTGTTGGCGGCGGCGGTAGCAGACGCAACATTTTTACTATTCTGTATTTTTGTTTTATAATCAAACTTCAAATCTTGTCATCCCCATGCTTTATCAAGATTACTTTCAAACTCCCTTATTGATTCGGAATCGACTACATACTGGGGCAGTGCGTTCCACTCATATACCACTCTATCACAAAATTAGTTCTTTGCCTTCTCAAGCCTATTTCTTTCTTTGTAAATTTTCTTAGAGTGTCCTCTCGTTCTTGTTCCCTCCCGCATCAAGAAGATACCTTCACACACATCCTCATCGTACTTTCCTGACACTATCTTAAAAGTCTCTATCATATCCCCTCTCTTTCTCCTATATGCCAGTGTCGGAAGCCCCAGTGTCCTCAACCTCTGCTCATAGCCCGCGTTCTTCAACGTTGGTACCAGCTTGCTAGTTCTCCTCTGCACTTTCTCCACTGCTTCTATATCCTTTACCATATATGGAGCCCACACCTGGTTCGCATATTCCAGGTGCGGCCTAACCAGCGCTGTATAGAGATTCCTGAAGATTTCTTCGTCAAGTGACACAAATGTCCTCCTTATCAGCCCTACAATTCTATTGGCTTTGTTTATCTTTTCCGCTAAATGTTCTGAGAAATTTAACTTATTGTCTATCACTACTCCTATATCCTTTTCTGCACTCACTTCCTCCATCGCTTCATACATACTGTATCCTACCTTGTCTATCTTGCTGGTCCCAATCCGCATGTACTTGCATTTTTTTGGATGAAAAGGCATTAACCAATGCTCAGACCATCCCTTCATGCCCTCCACATCTCCTTGAAGCAAACCCATATCTTCCTTACTCCTCACTCTTCTATACAGCTTAGTGTCATCCGCATACAGGTATACCTCACTTCCATTAGTTATAACTTCAGGCAAGTCGTTGATAAATATAACGAACAGCAGTGGTCCCAACACAGATCCCTGAGGTACCCCACTTGTAATTTCCCTCCACCCCGAGCCTATTCCATTCACCAGTACCCTCTGTCTCCGATCTTTCAGGAAGGCTTCTATCCATTTCACACATTTCTCCCCTATATTATAGCTTCTAACTTTCTCTATTAACCTTTTATGTGGGACCTTATCGAAGGCCTTCATAAAATCGCAATATACCACGTCTATTACATCACCATCTTCTAGAATTTGCATCCAATCATCTACCACCTTAATTAGCTGTAGTACCGTCGACCTCCCCGGCAAGAATCCGAACTGTCTCCCACTGAAAAGTTGGTTTGACTTCATATGATCCATTATTCCTTCTCTAATTACCGTTTCCATTAGTTTACACACAACACTTGTCAAACTGACTGGTCTATAATTCCCTGGGTCATTTCTCTTTCCCTTCTTAAATATAGCTGTTATGTTCGCCTCTCTCCAGTCCATCGGGATTTGTCCTGTATTAAACGATACCTCAAATAACATTTTCAATAGCTCTACTAACATCTCCCCTCCTTCCTTTATGATTCTTGGGTGTATCCCATCCGGTCCCGGTGACTTACTTCTGTCCATTTTTTCTATAGCCCTTCTTATTCTAGCATGGGAAAACTCTATTAGTTCTAGTGCCAGTGCCTGTTTGATGGGAATAGTAGGCACTGCATCCTCCGACTCCACTGTTAGTACCCCCCCAAAGTATTTCCCCAGCACCTCTGCTTTCTCCTTATCAGTCTCCGCTCTACTCCCATCATTCAACCCCCCTACCAGCTCTGGGATCCCTACTCTTCTTGTTAACTTTTCCTGAATGTACTTCCAGAATATTTTTGGATTATCCTTCACATTTCTAGCTATCTCTCTCTCCCTCTCCTTCACCCCCCTCCTTGTTTCCCACCTTATTTTATTGTTTATTTGTCTGCGTTCCAGATCCACTTCCTTAGCCTCTATACTAGACCCCCTGTTCTTTTTTAACAATTTTAATCTTTCCCACAATCGTTTCTTTCTTCTAATCAATATCCAAAGCTTTCTTTTCATTGGCAATTCTGGGTTAGTTCTTTTCCTCAATTTTGTTTTATCCTTATATTCCCTTACTGGTACACTTTTGGATACAGCATTCTCCAGTTTGACTCTAATTTTCCTCCACATTCCTTCAGCATCTTCACCGTTCAAGTATTCCCCCCAGTCAATGTCCAAACACCGTCTCAGCAGCTCATAATCTGCTCTATCATACATGTATATTTTTCTATTGCTTCTATTATCCCTCTCTGATTTAATGTTACAACTAAAGCTTATACAGGCATGGTCACTACGACCTATAGGGCTATCCACATTAACATGTTCCACTATATCCTCTTCATTGCTAAAAATCAAATCAAGTACACTCCCCTGCGTCCCATCTCTATATCTTGTCATCTCTACAATATGTTGCGTTAAAAAACAATCTCTCACTTTCTCTATAAACTTATTTTCCAGGCTACCCTGTCCCGCTGGAGTAGTACAATTTGCCCAGTTGATCCTTGGCAAATTGAAATGGTGAGTTCTAAGCATCGAGAGCTATTCAATTTTCTCTACGGTCGTCACGACCAGCCATACGACCAGTCTTCTCAAAAGAAACTATGGGATAAGGCTCGAGACATTGATCCTTCCATAAAACTGCAAGATGTGACAGGGTTTCTCAGGACCAGCAAAAACTACACTCTACATAAGCTACAGCCAAAGAAATTCCCCCGCCAGAAAGTTCTCTCCCCCAAGCCCAAGATCATCATGGCTGCCGACTTAGCCGACGTACGTCATTTAAAGAAAGACAACGACAATATATCGTACCTGTTAGTATGCGTGGACGTCTTTTCCCGTTTCATGCAGGTCGTACCCTGTCCCAGGAAAGATGCGACTTCCATGCTAATGGCTGTTAAGAGGGTTATGGAAACTGATGAATCCAGGGGTGTGAGAAGATTGAACACTGATCTAGGCACCGAGTTTTATAATAAAAAAGTGAAGGAATATCAAACATCCCGCAAGATTAAGCTATATAGCGTTCATTCTAGTGAGATTAAAGCTTCCATCGCCGAACGAGCCATTCGCACATTGAAATCCCGCATGTACCGCTTTATTACACTGCGGAATTCCCCCGATATATTAACCACCTCCAGGACATGGTCAGTGCCTACAATAATTCCCCCCACTCTGGACTACAAAAGGGACAAACCCCCACAATCGTACATAATAACTCGACCATCCGACACTGCACGGCAATTCCATCTAATGTATAAAAAAAAACAGAAACCCCTCAGACGCATTAGTACCGAGCTAGCCGTTGGAGAGATTGTGCATCTCGTGGGCAGCACTCGTTCATCCGCTTTCCATAAGGGATACACCCAGCAGAACACCCACGAGCTATTCCAAATTCGAGAAATAAAACACCAACATCAACCAAAAACCTATCATCTGGAAGACCTATCCGGCGAACCCATAGAGGGCATCTTCTACGGGTCAGAACTGGTGGCAAGTTTCTTGCCCGAGTCATTCGATTAATATCCTGAGAACCCGCAAAAGCAAAGGGGAAAAACAATATTTTGTACATTGGGTTGGATATCCTACCTCCTTTGACAGCTGGATTAATGCCTCTGACCTCGTGCCAAGATGAATAGTAAGCTTCCCCTACTCGGTGTACATAAAAAGATTGTACGGCTATTTAAAAAAACTTAACCCCAAGGAAAGGAAGAATCTCATTAAACAACTAGGATGCGAGCATTTAAATTGTATTTCTGAGATATTCTCCAACTTTCTAAAGAAACACCTCACCCTGAATAGTAAAATTATAAGAAAGCTACAACACCATCGTGAGGATATACGAGCCGTTGCCCGGAAGAAAACATCTCTGGCCAAAAAGAGATTAATTCTAACTAGTAAGGCTGGAGGTAATATTAGCCGCCCTTCTCCCTGCAGTTGCCGGTCTACTTTCAAAACTGTTCTCATAATGCGTACGCTATTATCTCCTCCCCGAATTCACAGCCAAGCGTGTTTTAACAAGCATCGAGGGTTCCCCTACACCGCCCTCCCCCTCCCCCTCCTCTGGACAACACGTTCCAGCAAGCTCGTCCTCCCACCTCCCCCCACAGCCCGCTCCTAAGACCCCCCCCGAGGAAAAAGAGAAAGAAATCAACGCCGTGTTCACGTAATAACAAGAAATCAACGAGGGCTATGCGCAAAACCAAACTCCCACCACCCGTGCTAATGAAAGCCACTTCTGTAATGGGGAATGCTTCCAAAAATCCCAATCTAGCACATCTTCTGCCCACCCCCGTAAAATATAATGAAACACCATACGCTTTAGGGCTTCTGGAGCGAGTTAAAAACAACCCCTTAATTAGATGGGACAAGGATGGATGGCTACTGGACTCAGCTAGCAACAACAACGTTCTAGACATCGTGGGGGTACTCTCGGCTAAGGGGGGTACGCCGTCCAAAGCCCAGCGTGATGACGTAGATCTAATTATTAGAGCAACGGGTCTTCATCCCTCTCATATTGTAAACACTCAGATCAAAAAGCATTATGGTGGAGGTATAAATAGTCTACTCTCGTCTAAAATACCCGCACTGGCAACCCGCGGGTGGGTCTCCTATTGAACCATCATGAGTCCTACTTTCCGTGGGTTGCCCATTAAACTAATAGCTGGCAACCCCGCGCCAACCGCTCGTGGGGGTATTAAAGCCTCCCGAGACAGCCCAGACTCGTCATACTCTCTTACCCCAACTGTGAGCCAACTACGGCAGTTCCAGACGACAAGACCTCCACCCACCGCAATAGCTTCCTAGACTACCAATCAACACCTCGAGAAATGGACGTAGTGGACACCCCCTCACGTTGGGGGAGAGTGGTAATGGCTTCATCGATTGTGACTGGCGGTGAGGCTCAGGACGTTGCCCAGCCCGAACGCGAGAAGGAGGAGTGTCCTTCCTTCTACTCTCTCTTGGGGGAAGAGGAGGCCCGTGGAGAAAGTGATGCTTACTCGCTCAGCTACGAGGAAGGGGTCCCCGGTGACTCCCGCTATCGTAATGATAAAACCATCATTGCCGGTGTTCACAGCTGCACGGCCTGTCGGGAGACCACCGGCTTCACTGCACTTCTACACCAAACGTATCCATATAGTAACCTATACGCTGAAAGAGTGTCTATTTATCGGCTAAACCAATGCTGCTGGCAAGACAGGGGTGTGCCTGGGAGTGTTATAATTCGCGAGTCCCCTGATCCTAGTCTTCCCCATGTTGCATGTCTTCTAGCTCAATACGCTCCCGGTAAGATGCTGGAGCTCAATGAGATTAACCAGAAGTACCTACTCAGTTCTCGCGACACCCAATTCATACAAGGGTTAAAGCAGGACCACCACCAGGATCGTGTTAAAATGTTTAATGTCTGTGTTACTAAACTCGTCGATTGGGCTATTCAACATGAGATGACACGTATTGTATTCCCCTTCAAATGCGGTGCTGCGGGCTTCCCCTCTCACGTATGGGCACAGGATTACCTGCCTATCCTAAACCATGCAGCCTGGAATCTTAGGACCCACAATATATCCTGTGTCATCTTGGACAAGTGGTGGGTGGGGTTAACCACTGTGAATGACAACGCTGGGTTCACCCCGGGTCAAAAACGCCCACACCTGAAGGAGGAGGGCAAATCGATCAATACCAATCCCAGGGAGGCGAGCGAGAAGAAGCTAAGGAACAGCGACGTGGATGAAGACTACGATGTTGCGACGCAAGACCCTCTCAATTCCTAATAATGCATGTATAATCTCCTTCAATGACTCTCTCTCTCTCTGTGTTAATAAATACCTAAGCATTACCTATCGTGTATTACTCTCCCCTCCTTGTAGGTAGCTATAAATATAAGAAACGAGCCAACTTCGCATTAGTCCCTTGCAACTCCAAAATGGAGTCACACCATATCTACGTTACAAGTGCTGCAGACAGTGTCATATACCCCAATAGTAGCAGTAGTTTTACCAACAATTTGCAAACCTTAACGTTACACAAGGACGTGGAATACGAAGTTGGCCTGTTAAATGTGTTACTCCCTCAACGTTACTATACTATTAAGAGAGATGAGGCAGAATGCGCCATACATATAGAGTACGGGCAGCTTACTTCTTCAGGCACTATTGAAAAGCGTTAGGTGCTTGTGACTATTCGGGAAAATATCTTGAGTCAGGACATTGAATACCTTATCGACCGGGTTAATAATAAAATAAGGGCAATACTAAGGGGGCTCCTTAACCGCGACAGAGCCTACGTCGGACATCCCCATGATGAAGCCTACGCCGGGCTTCCTAACACTAGCACCTTTGACCACCTAGTCAACCCATCTCAAATACTCTCCCTCGGTCGTATGAACCTGAGCCAACACGTTACGGTGCGCTGCTTCCGCGACCCTCATCCGAGCATCTCATACGTGAAGATACAGCTCGAAGAGCGGGTAGCCCGACTTCTCGGCTTAAACCCCTTAGAAGCTTATGACGTGTTTACCTCCGCCCGAGACGCTCTCAGCGAAGGAGACGACGCGTTTCTATATCATACTAGCCCATTTCCCGTCTTAAGGAACGGCGATGCTCAGTGCGTGCTCATATACAGCGACCTGGTCAACCCTTCGAGATTCGCCGGGGTAAATGTAAATATTCTCGATGCCTTTTCCCTCTCCGATGGGCAATCGAAAGGCGTGCATCCTATCGTCTATAAACCACTCAAACCTAAAATTATAGATACCATTTCCATTAAAATCACAGACCAGAAGGGTCGCCCCATGTATTTTGAGGAGGGTCAGCACATGACGTGCTTACTTTACATTCGCGCTGTCAGACTATATTAATAGCTCGTCGAGCCTTGTGTCGACAATCTTTTCCCTAACGGCATGCGAGTTACATTGATCCCCCCCTCCGTGGTGGAGTATCGTTCTCTTTTCGCTCGTGGGCAGAGAGTATCTCACGGGAGTGGTGTCAACGATATTACCACTCTCGCCTACGAGCCCAGCTACCGTCGGGGCGGGGGTCTGTTCTCTACATTAGCGGGTCTCGCTAAAAGAGCCTTCCCGTTTCTAGTACGAAACGTCATAGTTCCCTCCGCGCGCGAGATTGGAAACAATGTCATGGAGGATATCTCTCAGGGTAATAACCTAAGGCAGTCCCTAAAAAGACACGGCCTGAACGCTCTGAAGAACACAGCCGTAAAGGTGGCGAGGGGGGGTGGTAGAAATAGGAAGAGGGTAAAGGTTAAAAGGAAAATTAAAAAGAAGACGATGAAGGGGTGCTATAAGAAGGACATATTTTCCTCGCTGTAAATCAGTATCGGGCTAGCGTCGAGATGGCGGGCATCGCGACCGCGGAGTGAGCTGTGGGTCAGCAGGTCCCCGTAGGTCAATACGCTGCTGGCGTCAGTGAATTATTTCCCCGTCCCAACAAGACCCGACTTTTGGAAGCCACCATAGTCTCCCGGCAAGATGCCGACGTGTTGCCTAGCAATCTAGGTTTCAACATGAAGTTAACTGACCGATACGTTGATTTCCTCATCGCTGGGACCCCGGGGAGCTTTATTGATTTGGGTCAATTGGTCATACACACCACTCTGCGGCTAACCCAAGAGGATAATGCGACCCCCCTCGGGGACGACTTGAACATTGAGCTCTCGAATTACACGTCCCACAGTCTTTTCAAATCCGTGCAGTGTTTTCTCGGCGACGTGTCCGTCGAAACCAATGTTCTCTACGGTTACAGCTCCTACATTAAAGCCCTCACCACCTTGACACCCGGCAAAATTAACACAATTGGGTCCTTGGCTTATTTCGCGTGCCCCCCCAATGGTTTCACCCGGAAGATAGAGAACAGTTACTTTACTCCCGCTCGAAAGGACCTCTCTAAGCGACTCAAGACCCACGGTCTGGAGCTATGCGCTCCTTTATTCCTCGACATTAGTTCGCTAGACAGTTATCTACCCGACGACATTCCTGTACGACTCCGCCTCGAACTGGTGAGTAACGAATGGCTAATGAACGTACCTAGTAATGGAAATAAGGCACGACTCCACGTCGATTCTACCAAATTGCTTTATACAAGGTTATTCCCCTACCCCAACGCCTTACATGCTCTAAACTCCTCGTTGAGCGGCGGGTCTGTTATAAAATCCACATTCACCAAAGCTCTCTTTAAAACCTACGTGCTGGCCAAGGATCAGACCTCCGCCACTTATGACCAGCCGTGGGGTAACGTCATCCCTGAAAAACTAACGATGTTCATGATGGGCATGTCTGCCCAAGCGGGTGATTATACGCTTAACATATCTGACACACAGGAACTTAAGTAGGGCAAGCGTGACAGCTAACGGTCGCGTGGTCTATAACGTGAGCGGTTTCCCCCACGCATGTTCCGAGCTGTATTACCGTATGCTGGATGCTCTGGGTCTCCACCGAGAGCATTCAATTACTAAAGAGGCTTTTGCCAATGGGGCCACGGTTTGCTGCTTTGATTTGAGAGCTGAAAACCTGAATGATAATATGCCCATGGAAATTAATGGGGGACTTCGACTCAACCTAAATATGAGCAAAGGCCAGGATAGTAATTGCCTAGTTTTATTATTCGGTGAGACGGTTGGTATATTAACTATAAATGCTGACAGAAGACTGCAGTGTGACGTGCGGGCCTGATGGGATAGGGATGAACAACTTTGAAATTGAAAGGGGGGTAAGGGGGTGTCTAGGAAAGGAGGCGGTGTTTCTGGGGGTACTATTAGCGGATGAGGTCCAGACATTACTCCGAGGACACTCGGGGAAACCCGCTGTGTGTATAATCAACACTCTGCCGAGTTGGTCTAAAAAAAATATGGGACACTGGCTCTGTATCTACCGCGATGCTCATAGAATAGTATGTCTGGATAGCTACAGCCTAGACCCTCGAGTATATTCTGATTATTTTAAACGACTCGAGAGACCCGGGGTCCCCATATTTAAAAATGCATTTAGACTCCAGGGAACCCGTAGCGACGTGTGTGGGGCCTATGCCATGTATTTTACTTATCACATCACCCATGCGGGGGCCGGAGAAACGTTAGGGAAGATACGCAACGAGTTCTCCAAGACCGACTACTCTGGGATTGATGAGCGTGTCTTGCGTTTTGCATATAACAAGTTTAGCATGCCCACCTGTCAACAGACCTTCAACACATGCCCGTAAGTACACAGAAGACTCTAGTATCTCTCTCCTGCTCATATTCATTAAATCTCTCTCTTACGGCATATGAATTGAGGGGTAATTATTCTACCGTATTACCATTCTCTCTAACCCTAATTTTCTCCACTCTAGATCGTAAACCGCCCCGCCCCGCCGCCCGCCGGGGCCACTATAGTCGCTCGGCGCCGGGGTTCACTATGGTCGCACGCTCACCGCCGAGGATGCCGCGACTATACCGTCACCCGACCTATTGCAACTTTACAATAGCAACATGGGTCATGAATGAAACTTCTTAACTTTATGGGATGCTGCACATTGTCAAGTTAGCATTTTAATATTGTTAAGTACCATACTTTCTAGTGAAGATATATTTGTAACTCTGTAGCCCTCTGTTATTTAACATAAAATTAAATAAACAATTAAAATGGGCCCCGTGTTTCATTATCAATGCACTTATATTACTTATACATAAAGGAAGTGTATAAAAACATGTGTGGAGACACTAATTCAATATTTATTATGCATTGTTTATACAGTATATACAATATCACCATTTGATACCACATATTTTAATATTGGTGACACTAACTTAATATTAATCATGATTTATTTTCTTAATTTATTATTTACATAGGCTACATACATATATTTACAAAACAGCATACTGTATATCACCGTGGGTATTCCACCTTTGTCATTCATGTTGGTGGTACCCTAACCATCAACCACCGCATTCAGACCTAATGACCTATGAGTTACCTGCCAAGAAAGCTAGCGCGGCTAACGTCTCATTATCACTATCATCCTGGAAATATTCCAGTTGAGCCGCTTCTGTTGCTAACATTTGATACTCTTCTGCCCGAGCGACGGCTGCTACTATCCTTTCATCCTCTTCCTCCTCACACTCCCCCCCTCCCCATTCATTAACACCTTGAGGGGGGAAGTAGTGCTCAACTAGAACATCTCGCTCAGCCCACAGTTCATATGCTTTTTCCTCCAATTCACCATCAACTTGCCTACCCATTACCTCGGCCAGTCTCACACCTACAGCCTCCCTTTCTCTTTCATTACCGTTATCTTGACTCTGATCCTCCTCTCGCAATATGTCTTGACTCTGATTACTTTCGTCAATATGTCTTGAACTGGCCCCGCGGCTTGATTTAGGTTATCGGGGTGACCGTAAGACCGTGACTCCAAGGCATTTATGTAGTATCTTTTGTCCTCTACGATAGATATACCCCTTTTGGGATATTTCACAGTGCTCATTCTAGAACCCCGCACTGTGAATCCATGATAGTCAAAAGTGAATGGTCTCTTCTCGAATAGGGCGTCCTTGTACCGTTGGTGCGTTATCTTTCTCTTAATGGACTTGGGGACACCCTTAGCTGAACTCAACCGATCGCCGTCAGTCAAAAGGATAGAGTAGCACTTGGGTCGCACACCTACAAACTCGGAAATGACCCGTTCCCCATCTTCTGACTTGAGGAGGCCGAGTTTACCCTTGTTGACCGTGCTGTAAAGAGGGTGAGAGGGGGAAAAGTTACTTGTATCCATATAGCTTTTTAGTGGTTCCTTGGCATACTCGGCAAATAGGTCGGGTGTTTCAATGACCGTTATTAAAGAATCTGCAGTACACTAGTTTCACTCTGTCACCGTAGTTAGCCTTCATTACATTGTAAAAAAAATCATAGAGACGTACTTTGGACAACTCGAGGATATAGTACCCAATGTAGTTTGGATGATTGACCATGGTGGATTTTTTATTCCGAACCACCGCTACCCGCTCCGGGTTAAGAGGCATAACGCGTTTAAAATATGGGCTCCGCACCAATTTCATGAAACGATCGCGGTCACCTACAATTTCAACATCATACTTTGCCACATTCATTAGACAGCGTCCAAAAATGCTATTGGAAATACACTTTATCGCGTTCTTCTTGATCGGGCACGTAGCGTTTTTTCTGGCTTCTATATTTTCTCTGATAAAATCAGCGAGAAAAGGTTCCTGTTTGAACGTATACACTGTACGAACCCTTTTAACAACAAGCCCGAGTTGGATCAGTAGTTTCAAAAGCGGTAATGCGAAGAGCATATTTTCTTGAGCCACGTGTGTCCCTATTAGTTTCACGTTCTTGCTAGGTGCTGCACGGTTTTCTTCCGCGTACAAGTCCCGGGTGGTTTGTGACACATCTCGGTTTGTTATATTTTGCTGCCGGATGATCAACGGGAGATCGTCTGTCTTCTCGTGAGATGGCCTCAGTGTCACACAGAATGAGGTACCCGTCATCACCGTCGGTTACATGCTGGCTTAAGTCCACATTTAGGAATGTCTCGAGTTCAGTTTCATTGAGTTCTCGCATTTCCCCGCAAGGCAGTTTCTCTTCCATTACGGTCGGGTACAGACTATTAAAATCTACGTACGAGAGGAATGTACTCTTATCACTGTTGGGGTTGAACTCGGGATTTGTGTAAATGTTGTTGGCTCGCACGTAACGACGCACAACACTTGTGAACCCCCCACGTACATTATTCTGAATGCGTTGGTAAATTTCAGGGTTACTGAGTACTTCCAATTCCTTCTGTGTTGTCAACAAAAAAGAGTCATAGGCGAACCCGGGGAGGGAGACGTAGTTCACGGGGTCTAATCGCCACTGGTTTTTTAGGATACCACGCCACTCGAGGAAGACGTCACACAAGATTCCCATGTCTACTCTGACGTAGAGGATTAGATAATCCTCGAGGGTTTTGCATCCAGACTCTTTCCAAACAGTCTGAGCATGCTCATAGTCACTCGGAGGAAGTTCAGTCTGGTGGAGGTGGTTAAAAAATGCTTCACGAGGGGGGAGTTGAGTTTCAGAAAGACGCTGCTGCGAGTCCAGGTAATCATAGCACATCACTTGTTTACCCTTGATTAGTAAGGGTAAAGCGCGGGGGGGCACATCCTTCAGCATGCTAAGCACGTATCTAGGCTCATTCTCACTGTTGATAAATTGTTGGGCTAAATCAGCGAGCGAACCCGACATGAAAGCATAACTATCAATAAATCTGAGATCATCAATAATAACTTCATGGTATTTTTGAGCGGAATGCTTGGGAATTATTTTTATTTTTTTCACGGGAGTTGTTAGTTCATGTAATATGAGTGACAGGTCATAGTTTGCATTATGAGCGATGAGGGTGAGTTGGAGCTTTTGGTTTTTCATTAAAAGATTACACTTACGACAATATGCACCTATGTAGTTCATGCCCGGTTTCTCGTGATCATGGTGTTTATTTCCATTTCCTTTGCCCTTTGGAAATGCTTGTTGACAAAGTTCGCAGTGACTTTGATTCTTATGGTGTAATAGATCTTGCTCACTCATTTTTATCTTGTGGTACCGATTACAAAATTTCCACTTTCTCCATGATTGTTTCATTGTCTCGATAAAGTGATTCACAGCATTATTTCCACAGTACGATCCACATTCAACTGTCTCCCCTGCCCTATTTACAATTATATAAGCATAGGCTATGGCGAAATGTTGTCGCTGAATGCACTTGGCTGCATCTATAGGGGGCTTTACTAGCATGCTTTCAAAGTCATAAAAGGCAATGTAAGACGGTTCATATGTCTTACCCGGATTCATGAATTTTAATGTAGCCCCGGGTGGGGGGAATTTTAGCTTGGTGAGACTTACTGGACATGTTTCTCTGTGTTCTCCCAACTCTCTTTCATTTTTGCACGGGTACAGACATATATTGCAAAACTTCTTAGGTAGCCGTGAATGTGTGAAAAGGTTCATGTACTTGTTAAAGTCTTTAATGAATGCTAAATGTTTATTCCCCAACAGCAAACAATGAACAACTTCCTTGTCTTTGGCCCCCTTTCGCACTAGGACAATTTCACCTCTCTTAGCTGCCACTTTTTCAAGACTGTAAATACGAATGCAGATATTATTGAGAGTCTCAAGTTGTCGAAGCTCCTCCCAGGCTACGGTGCCTTCAATGTTACCCATATTCACATATTGACGGCAAATATTTTCCCATTGCCCTCTGATGGGGTTGTCCCCGTTAGTTTTTAGGTACCGGTACGCTGTAATGACCTGGAGAACGCAATCTGTGGGACCCGACGGATTAATGATCTGGTTTTTTCCTGGAATACCCTTGGGATAGGGTTCATACTCCCCGAGTCTGGAATTCAGCTGTACTAAGCCGAAGAAAAACCTAACATTCACTATTTCATTTAGCACAAAGCCACTACCCTCTTCCTCTAACATTTCATGTTTGAAACGTGTGGTAAAATATTCAATCAAGTAGTCGATATAATTTTCAATTTCGTCAAAACTAATGATCTGTATTTCACTACGCATAAATTTGTCTTTGTAGGTAGGATCATCACTATCGGGATTTTGTGCGATTAAGCGAAGGGTCATGTCCACGTATGATTTTAGAGCAGGGGGTTTAGCTTTGGGGTAACGATTGAATACTGACTATGATCGAAGCCATGTGTCCCCTGTTGTTTGCAAAAAAAGATGTATGTCATCTGCATCACACGGGGGCACGGAAAGATCAATTTGAATCATGGCATCGTCAAAGTAGTCTACTATTTCCCGGACATGTGGGGAGGTTTCTCCTTCCGAGTCAGAGCCAGAGTCTGAGGAAGAACAGGGGAGATGACGGCGGGGGGGGGCTTAACACCACTAGGACCCGGTTGTGGTGAATTACCCCTTCGTCCTTTCCCTCTGTGCTGGTGTTGTTGTTGATGCTGTGTAGTACCACTAGGTCCGGGCTGGGGTGCACTGGCTCCTGGTGCATTACAGCTGGATCCTGGTTGTGGCGAATTGGAGATATCTGCAAGAGAAAGAAAATATAAGGCTTTACATCACAATTACAGTTAAAAACATGTATTTTTGTGAAGCGTTCATTTAAGGTAATTATATTTATTGTCCGCTTGTAAGAGGACAGCATAGTTGATAATTTCACTATACTATGCACATATACTGTACATACACGTGTGTATATAGATATATTTTCCTCCTATTGATATATATTCAAGAATACTCACTAGGTGTAGGTGGGGTTATTCTCTTTCTCTTTCGACTTCCTAGTGTAGTATCACTAGGTCCGGGTTGGGGTGCACTGCCCCCTGGAGCATTACAACTGGAGCCTGGTTGTGGTGGGGTGGGGATATTTGCGAGAGAAAGAAAATATAAGGTTTTACATCACAATTACAGTTCAGATCATGTATTTTAGTGAGACATTCATTTCGGGTAATTTTATAAATGATGTAAATACAAGTATATATTATTATGTATGTAGTCCACTTGGAAGATAACCGAATGGTTGGAATAGTTTAACATTTCATTATACCGTGCGCACATATACACGCATGTACACACGCACGCACACACACACACATACATTTCACACGCACACACATGTGTATACTGATATATTTTCTTACTATATATTATTTAACCCGCTGGATCCCAGCGACGCACGTATGGCGTCGGCAATGTTCGATCACCAGAACCCAGCGACGCAACAGTTGCGTCGGTCCCAATTACTTCGGTCCTATGGTACCTAGAGGGCTCAGATTTGTATGGGAACTGTGTAAGTATCCCACGCAACCATGCCGATGGTTGAAAACTCTCAAAGTCCAACCGCGTACACGGGAGCGCGCAAAAACATGGTTTTTGGGTGTTTTTGCCTTCAATTTTTTACTCTTGTAAAATCGACTTTCGGGGGCTCCGTAGGACCCCTTTTTTACCTTTTTGATCGTTTTTTTGTGGTTTTTCCTTTATTCCTAACCCATTCGCTATTGTTTCTGGATTTGTTTTTGTTTTCAAAACCTGCTGGGCCCTGGTGGTACATTTATTAATAACTAGCTGGGGCTCAGTGGGTTAAGAATACTCACTAGGTGCGGGTAGGGGTATTCTCTTTCTCTTCCGGCTTCCTGGTGGTACCGGTGGGTTGCGGGCATGCCAGCCAATCACCGGTGACGGTGAGACCGAGCTTTCACTCGATGATGACGGTGAGGTGTTGGGGCTGTATGGTTGTGATGTCACCTGGGACTGATCTGTAAGTGGGGTGAAATAGGGTTTTAGGCGAATAAACACTAATGCATTGTATAATAATAGCACTCATAATAATAATAAATAATAAGAAAAAGGGGGCTAAGGGTACTATACGAAAAATATAATAACTATAATATTTCGATATATACCGGGGGTCACATTAATTTAAACAAATCATATCATGGGGTTCACATGTAAATGTTTTATATATGCCGGTAGGTACGGTATTGAACAAGTAGAGTATAACACTTACCCTTAGATAGAGATATTCCATTGTAATCAATGCCAATGCCGTTTGGGATGCATTTTCGACGGTGTCTCTCCATGTTGTCTAGGGGTTGATATCCCTCGCACCAGGAACATCTGATACATAGATGCCCCAGTGTGGAGGGTACCCCACACTGGGAACATCTAACTAGGTCGCTCATTTGTTCTGTTCTGTGTGCTTGAGGTAGGTCAGGCTGTCTTTATGTATGGGAAGGCGAGAGGATGCCTATTGATCTTTAAGACATTATTTTTTAGAACTCGGGTGGTGGAGGGAGAATCGATGAGGAGATACATAAACAAAGGTTAAGCTCAATAAGGATAGTGGCCCCACGAGCGAGCGAGGGCGAGGGCGAGAGCGAGAACGAAAGCGAGAGCAAGAGAGAGAGAGAGGGATTTTGAGATGTGTCAGGTTGTGTTTATGTTCGGGAGGGAGAGAGGATATTTTTAGGTAATTTTTTAGAACTTGGGTGATGGAAGAGAATCGATGTGGAGATATATATATATATATATATATATATATATATATATATATGGAAAACAACGAAAGTATGATGGAAGAGAGAGAAAGAGAGAGAGAGAAACTACTGAGGGGTCGCTGTCAGACCGATATAGATAGCGATATAGATATAGATAGTCGATTGATTTACGGGAGCAGCTGACCCAAAAGTATTTTTGGTACAGAGATGGGTGAAATCAGGTGGCTTGGTATCTTTACATCTGAACTCTAAGAATAGCGTGGAAAAAATATGATGAAAGAAAGGGTCGCTGTCAGACCGATATAGATAGTAGATTGATTTATGGGAGCAGGTGACCCAAAAGTATTTTTGGTACGGATATGGGTGAAATCAGGTGGCTTGGTATCTTTAAATCTGAACTCTAAGAATAGCGTGGACAAAATATGATGAAAGAAAGGGTCGCTGTCAGACCGATATAGATAGAGATATAGATATAGATAGTAGATTGATTTATGGGAGCAGGTGACCCAAAAGTATTTTTGGTACGGAGATGGGTGAAATCAGGTGGCTTGGTATCTTTAAATCTGAACTCTAAGAATAGCATGGACAAAATATGATGAAAGAGAGAGATACAGAGAGAGAGAGAGAGAGGGTTAGGCTAGGTTAGCTTAGGTTAGGCTAGGCTAGGCTAGGCTAGGTTAGGTTAGGTTAGGTTAGGTTAGGGAGAGAGAGAGAGAAAGGGTTAGGCTAGGTTAGACTAGACTAGGTTAGGTTAGGTTTTTGTATTTTTTGTTTATCTTGACACTTGATCACGAATGAGGTCCAGAGGAGTGGGCGGTGCACCGTGTGTGTGTGTGTACAATGAGAGAGATAGAAAGATAGAGAGAGAGAGAGAGAGAGCGAGCGAGCAAGAAAGAGAGAGAGAGACGGTCATATTTAAAATAGTAAGGATGTATGAAAGTTAGCCAGTGACAGAATTTGCCTTTTATAATTCCCACGAGGACTGATTTATCAGATGCCCTGCCCACTTAGGTAGGTCACCTTTTCCACCACTACCGGACAACCGTCGCCATTTTGGACACTTCTCCGGTTAGGTTAGGTTAGGTTCAGGTGCTTTTTCAATAAAGTCTACGGATGTAAAATTAGGTTAGGTTAGGTTAGGTTAGGTTAGGTTAGGTTAGGTTCAGGGGATTTTTCAATAAAGTCTACAGATGTAAAAACGAAAATGGCAGGGGTTTTTTTCTGGCAGGGGCTTTTTCAATAAAGTTTACGGATGTGAAAACGAAAATGGCAGGGTTGTATTTTTTCAATAAAATCTACGGATGTAAAAACGGAAATGGCATTTTAACTACTACTTACGTGTCTGAGCGGATCAATGGAGAAGTCAGCATCTGGGCTCCTGTGAAGAAAGAAAACAACAAGATGTACATGTCAGGCAATAAGAAATATTCAGTGAAAGTTCGGGACAAGGTCGTGGATCTGAAGGAAACCAATGACCTGTATGGGAGGCTGATGGTTCTTGCCCGCTCCAACAGAGATGTTGACCACAAACAAGCGGTTGGCACCTATGAGTTCACGGTGACACCAAGGGCACTCTTTGCCCCAAAGGGAGAGGCCTTGCCATGCAGTGACAAGTCCAAACTTATTCACGCACTGGACAAATTGGCAACGCCAGAACTTACAGAAGCAAGGGTACAACTAGAAGAAGACCCCAAGGAGACTGATTCAGATTTTGACAATCTCATTTGGAAAATTGCAGTGGTTGACGGGATGGTTCTTCTCCAGAAGCTGACTAAGAAACATGCATCTGTTGTGACCATGAAGGATCTCGGTGTTTACTTTAATGACAGACTTGTGAACCTCACCAGAGACTTTGATGAAATTATTCTTGTGTTTGACACATACAAGGCCGATTCCCTGAAGAACAGAACCAGGCAAAAGAGGCGACAAGGGAGGGACCCAGTACAGTATCAAGTACAAGATGAGACCAGAATCAATCACATCATGATGAGTCGCTTCTTGTCACATGACCAGACAAAGGCCGATCTTACAGAGTAGCTGGCTCAGAAAACATTGGACTACAACAAAGATTCATCCAAGCTGATCATCACATCTGCCGCAGTCCACACAAGAAGCAACAAGGATGTCGGTCACTTCCCTTACAACAACCACGAGGAAGCAAACACGCTGATGATAAGCCTGGGAGTCGCTGCAACTGCCCACTCCTCAAGGAATGTGGAAATGACGTTCTTCTCTCCTGATACCGATGTTCTTGTCCTGCTCATAGCGAATTATGATGTGCTGCCAGAGGACACCTCAATCTCCATGACTTCAGGGATGCTTCACATCAAGCCATTATGGACAGCTCTGGGACCAGCGAAGGCAAATGCTTTGCCAGCATTGTACGCATTCTTTGGGGCCGACAACACTGGTTGCTTTGCACGAATAGGCAAACTGACCTGGTTCAAGCTGTTCCTAGATGCTGACGATGACATCATCAGGGCTCTATCCATGCTATGTGATGACACAGGTGTGAGCGAGAATGTCCTGCAAACCTTGGCCAGGTTTGTATGCCAGGCATACTGTCTGAAGGGCATTCAGATCTCAAGCATTCCTGATCTACGCTGGCACCTATTCTGCAAGTACATGGCAGAAAGTGACAAGCCGCCACCTACAATGGGTGCCTTGAAGCAGCACATCATGAGGACACATGTGCAAGCACGAATCTGGGGGTCAGGCTTCTCTTCCCTATCAGGATCTGCTGGACCCACTTCAGAATGGGTATCACAAGGGTGATGATGGCCAGCTAAAACTAACGACCACAAGCCTTCCCCCAGCACCCAAGGCCATTCTGGAGATGGTGAGATGTCATTGCAAAAATGACTGCTCGTCCCAGCGCTGCTCGTGCAAGTCCAAGGCCTTACCTTGCACAGATATGTGTTTGTGCAGCGCACAGTGTGACAATGACGATGATGCTGTGTACAACTACTGTGATTCTGATGATGAGATTGACAGTGACAATTAATTAAATATGTACTATTACTGTGCCGAGAACACTTTTTGAAAATTTTCTTGATTAATGCCCGTATTCGTAGTCACATACCATCATTGTACGTGGTAATTGTTCACTTTTTGTCTTGTCCTAATTAAATCAATATGTCATGCCAGCTCTGTTGTGATTGCAATAGAAGTACTGTATGATTGCTCTAGTACTTTCCATGGCAGCTACAAGATCAAGTGAATTATTTTGACTGAGTAGAAATGGAACAAAATCATAGCAATTACCACAAGCAATCATGGTATGTGACTACGAATACGAGCATAAGTATAATGATTTATTGCAAAAACACTGTTCCATTATATTCCTCGCCCTTCAAAATGTATATTTAGACACCAAGATCAGATGTCTACCACCATTAGAAGCAGAGATATCGTGAAATCCATGCAAAAATGGCCGCCATTTTGAAAATCCAAGATAGCCGCCATATTGTGATTGCAAATAATGTAAACATTGATTTCCTGGTTCAGTAGGTCCTAAGCTTATGAAAATGTATAGTTTTGCAAATCTCTAAAAAACTCCAACGAAAGTACATAAGGAACTGGACTATATTATCATTTAATTTCCACGATATCGCCGACTTATCGCCAATAGTGTCTGCAATAACTTGCAGATATCGTCGAATGGTTGCATGCAGTCACCCTATGTCCGAGTGGCTGACGTTCAAATTTGATTGGTGTCGGATGTTGTCTGCCTATGTTGCAGACGATAACGACTATTAGTCGCTTATGTTGCAGACGATGTCGCCAGCATTTCGCTCAATAATGCAAGCCATGTTGCGGATTGCTTAGTGACACGTTGTATGTTGTCTTGAAATACCGGTCACCACTGGACAATCAGGCAAATTCGTTACGAAAATCAGTCGAGAGGCATTCCGCGAACGAAAATCGGGCAAAGTCGGGCATGTGGGAAAGCCCCTTATGGCACCTAGGCACGGTAAGGAGGAATAGCAGAACCAGCTTTCAAATATAGGAATCTTGTATTATCTAACCTGAGACGTTACCTTTTCGTGCATTAAGAGTTTGTCTTCTCTCACTCACTGGTTACGTTTAACTTTACAGCTGTGTAACAATCATTCCCGTATTTTATGACAACAATTTGTCATATACGCAAAGCCAGACACCGTCAAATTGTACAGAAAATCACATCTGCCCTCCCCATATCTATATAAATCTATAACATTTGTCAATATGTATGCTTACTGTCTATTTATGCTTCCGGTGACACACACACACACACACAGACGTGACGTATATTATTATATACAGTATATAGCTAACAGAAAAGAAAACAAAAATATATATATATATATATATATATCACAAATACATGTGAGCTATTAAATATTTAAATACTCTCAGCTGGGATTGAACCTCCGACATTCAGAACGAGTGGACAAACTTTTAATCCACTACACCAAGGCGTGATATAGTAATCTTAACCATTTCCTATATACTGTATATTAACCCTTAACCAACGGCGCACGACATCTGTCGAGTTAAATAAATTTGGACTATGTGGCGGTGCACCACATATGTCGAGTGCCATTTTCAGCACGTAATGTTGCTGAGAGAGAGAGCTGAGCGGTGGGACGAGCGTAGTAACCTTATGACCGCTCCCCACGACCACCGTGGACGTACTGAAATGTATACCACCTTCCTCCCCCCTCTCTCACTCGCTACACTGGGAATTATGTACGGAAATTACCTTATATTAGGTTTTTTGCACTCGTGTTGCACGATCGTTGCAAGAGAACCAGTGGTCGTACAATGATAGTTCGGGTGTCATTGGAAAGCTCTGTTTATGCCCTTTCAGGGATAGATACTTGTTTTATGCTCTGGGTCTTGTTTATGCATGAAAATGAGCACGGAAACAACCCTATTTAGGGTAAAGAAAACCCGCTGGGCGGCACAGTGTAAAATACCCTACCACTCGCTCTTTGTGTGTTAAGGAGAAGGGAAATCCTACTTGGAGAATGTATTGCATTTCATGCACAAGTCGCAGGATCCTTATTCCAGGACACCATACAGGGATATTTACAAGATTACCCACTTAACTCGGGTTATAGAGATTTCATTTTTATTCTCGCCCAGCCAAACACGAGAGTCATTAATATCAAGTATATCTCAAAAATACATGTGAGCTAATAAATGTTTAAATACTCCCAGCCGGGATCGAACCTCCGACATTCAGAAATGAGTGTCCAACCTGAGTTGAGTGAGTTGTATGGTATCCTGGTATATACAGGAGAGGTGTGGCGGAGTGGTCTTGCCACTAGATTGGTAATCCAATGGACCCGGGTTCGAATCCCAATATGTCAATGGGAAGATGTTATTGGGATGGAATTTATGCTGTACCTAGTATCAGTGCATTACCACAGCACACCGAAATACCAAATAAATACCCTCATTGTTCCCTGATTAAATAGCATTGTATGAATATTCCCATATTAAAAAATATGCTACAGGGGGGCAATGCCTAGTGAGTTAATTACTCAATAGGTGGCGTTCTGAGAGTGAGGGTCCGAGCCTGAGGGATGAGACTGTGAAGCACAGAGGCAGAGCGGCTTCAGAGATGGAGTTGCTTCGAGCTGTGAAGCTTCGCATGTCTCACTCCCTAGACTGGAGCAAGACCTCACGGGCCTCACCGTGTTCAGCGGTAGAGTGTAAAGGCTATCAGCCTATGCCCGAGAGGGAGTAGTTGGAATATAGAAAAAAAAAAAAAAAAAAAAAAATTATGTGCCTTTTGCATGAATTTAGATATTTTCTCCAAGTAGGATTTCTCTTCTTCTTAATATATATAGGAACAGGTTAAGATTAATTGATCACGCTGTGGTGTAGTGGATTCAAATGGTTCTGAATGTCTGTCGGAGGTTCGATCCCGGCTGGGAGTATTTACCTGTAAGCATATATATATACTGTATATATATGGTGGGGAGATTGTAGGCACCAATCGATCAGGGCTAGACCCAGGTGAGGTTATAGGCATGTGATAAAGAGTCGCTGGAACTCCTGTTTCATTTGCTTGGCCTCTCTTACTGATTTTCTTTGTGCCTCATTTACACTGAGAGCAATCCAGCTAGCTCTCACAAACACCTCCTCCTCCTATCCACTTCACTACACTAAACATGCACACCACACTTCATTCCTCCACACCAAAATAAAAAAAACACAAAATGATGAATTTTAGCCCAGCCTCGGAGTCCCCAGGGGGGGGGACCATAAATGCCCCCTCACCCGACCGACCATCCCCTGACGACCCCACACAATTACCTGGACCTCGGCCTGTTACTCTTTCTATTAATTTCTGCAACATTCGCGGACTTTCCTCTAACTTTCACTCTGTTGAGCACCATCTCTCCTACAAACCTGATCTTCTCTTCCTCACCGAAACCCAGGTGTCTGTAGCAACATCCAGCAACCCCTTCTCTGTATCCTCCTACTTTCTCTATCCTAGTTTCAAAGCCAAAGGCGGATGTTGTGCATATGTGCACAACAAACTCACTTGCTCTCGTGTTCCCGATTTCGACTCCTCTGAATTCTCAACTTTATGGCTCAAACTTTCCTGTCATTCTCTTACTAAATATTTCTGTGCTGTCTATCTTTCCCCTAACTCTACCAACTTTCCCAAATTCTTTGACTATCTAAACTCTATAGTGGAACACATTCTATCCATTTCTCCTTTCTCAGAAATCTCCATCTTAGGAGATTTCAACGTTCACCACCGCCAATGGCTCTCCTCTCACACTACTGATCCACCTGGTGAACAAGCCTACGTGTTTTCTATCCTAAATGACCTAGAGCAGTTAGTTCAGCAACCCACCCGTATCCCGGATCGCATCGGAGATCGGCCCAATATTCTTGACCTGTTTCTAACTTCTAACCCTTCTTCTTATACTGTCGATCTTTTCTCTCCTTTGGGCTCCTCCGACCATAAACTTATCTCTGTCACCTGTCCTATCTCTCCAGTACAGCCACCCGATCCTCCTAGCCGGCGGCGCTTGTGGCACTTTGGCGCTGCCGACTGGGAGGCTCTTCGGCAGTACTTCTTTGATTTCCCATGGAATGATTTCTGCTTCCATGGCCGAGGACCCTCGGAGAGTGCTGAACGCATTACCGAGGTAATCCTATCGGGCATGGAAGCATACATTCCATTCTCTTTCTCTCAGACTAATGCTAAAAAATCTTGGTTTACTCACGCCTGTTCTACTGCTGTCCGCAATAAGGAGGAAGCATTCAAACGGTACCGACGCCTTAAAACTCAAGACTCTCATTCTTCATATGTTTCTGCCCGGAATCAAGCCAAATCTGTTCTTCGACTTGCCAAACACTCTTTCATCAATAATAAATGCACTGAACTATCCAACTCTAGCTCTTCCCAAGCTTTCTGGCATCTAGCCAAAAACCTCTCCAACAATTTCTCTTCCTCGTCTTTCCCTCCCCTTTCCCACTCTGATGGCACAACCATCACTTCTTCCTCTGACAAAGGTAAACTCTTCGCTCAAACTTTTGCTAGAAACTCCACCTTGGATGATTCCGGTGCTATTCCTCCCTCTCCGCCCTCCTCTCTCTTACTTATGCCTAATATCCTAATCTCTTCTAAAGATGTACTTTCTACCCTCTCTGGGCTTAACACTAATAAGGCGTACGGTCCGGACGGTGTTCCTCCTGTTGTTCTCAAAAACTGTGCTTCCGTGCTGACTCCCTGCCTAGGCAAACTCTTTCGTCTCTGTCTATCCTCTAACGTCTTCCCTTCATGCTGGAAGTTTGCTCACATTCAACCTGTCCCAAAGAAGGGTGACCGCTCTCAACCCTCCAACTATCGTCCAATTGCTCTTATCTCTTGTCTTTCTAAAGTTTTTGAAACTATTCTTGCTTCCAAATTTCTTAAGCATTTCTCTTCTCATAATCTGCTCTCAGATCGCCAGTATGGCTTCCTTAAGGGTCGCTCTACTGGTGATCTTCTTTCATATCTTACTAACTCTTGGTCATCCTCCTTTCGGGACTTCGGTGAGACTTTTTCTATTGCACTAGACATATCGAAAGCCTTCGATAGAGTCTGGCATAAATCTTTAATCTCTAAACTACCCTCCTTCGGTTTCTATCCCTCCATCTGTGCCTTTGTCTCTAATTTCCTTTCCGGCCGTTCCATAGCTGCGGTTGTGGACGGCCATTGTTCACTTCCTCACCCTATAAACTCCGGTGTTCCTCAGAGCTCTGTCCGATCTCCTATTCTCTTTCTAATTTTTATAAATGATCTCCTTAACTGTACCTTAATTCCCATCCATTCATACGCAGACGACTCAACCTTACACTACTCCATTAGTTTTTCAGAACGCCCCAGCCAGCAATCCTTCAACGACAAACGTAATGAAGCCATAGAACTCTTAAATTCTGATCTAAATACTATTTCCAATTGGGGCAGAGAAAACCTTGTTAACTTTAATGCTTCCAAAACCCAATTTCTCCATCTATCTACCCGTCAGGATCTCCCAGCGGACTATCCCTTATTCTTCAACAATACAAAAATCAACCCTTCATCTTCTCTCAATATTCTTGGTGTCTCTTTTTCTTCTGCTCTCATTTGGAAGGACCATATTACCAGTCTTGCTAAGGCAGCCTCCCAGAAGCTGGGTGTGCTCAACCGCCTTAGGGGGTTCTTTTCCCCTGCACAGCTTCTTGCTCTGTACAGGGGCATAGTGCGCCCTTGTATTGAGTATTGTTCACATGTGTGGGGAGGTTCCTCTCACACCGCTCTCCTAGACAAAGTTGAAAGGAAGGCCTTTCGTATCATTAACTCCCGTCCACTCACCAACTCTCTGCAATCTCTCTCTCTCCGCCGCAATGTTGCATCTCTCTCGCTATTCTATCGCTACTATAATAATCAGTGTTCCTCAGAGCTATCCCAGTGCATACCACCTCCTTTACGTAGGGCACGTGGTACCCGTCTTGCAACTCAATCCCACCCCTACTCTGTGCAACTCTCCAACCCAAGAGTGAAACGTTACTCTCAAACTTTCTTCTACTCAACATCTGAGCTCTGGAACTCTCTCCCAGAATCAGTCTTTCCCTCTTCCTATGACTTAAATTGCTTCAAACTCCGTGTGTCCAGGCATTTTGGCTCGAACGTCCCTTGATTTTGGCCCTGTCACTCTTTCAACTATGTGGGAGGCACTCGCTATAGGCAGTTATGCCTTTTGCCTCCCTCAATCATATAGAAAAAAAATATATAAAAATATATACAGTATATATATATATATATATCTACCTATATATATATATATATATATATATATATATATATATATATATATATATATATATATATATATATATATATATATATATAATATATATATATATAATTAAAACTTTCATTACTAAAATTACATTGTTATATTCCTGTTTTCACATCATGAATAATATCGTAGATTTCGTGCGAGCTAATACCACTTCACTACGAGGAACCAGACAGACAGACACAAATTTAATGATGGATAGACCGACAGGCACAATGGCCTGTATTGATGACACATTTCTATATGATATATACTAATTTTAACTTTGTTTTCTTTCAAAGGCTGGAGTAGCAGCCACATTTACCATTTATATACAGCACAACGCATTAAGATAATAGTTGATCAAGTTAGATTGCTTCCCAACCACTGGCAATAGTGAAGTTTGCTCAATCGGCTACCTATTGACGCAAACAGTATATCCCATGGAAAATACTAATGGATAACAAAATAATACATTGGCAAAGATCTTACTTTTATAGTCACCCTCCATTAATAAATAGAAGTAAACTATTACCTAATGAAAGTTGATGGAAAACAATACCCAAGATATTGAATTTCAGAAAGTTTGGAGACAAAGAGAGAGAGAGAGAGAGAGAGAGAGAGATCTGTGTTTTGCCAGACTCAAAAGTTATGCTGGTATTTGGTAACACAGATTTTGTAGCTATATTTAATAAATGGACAACACAAATGATATTTCAAACGTGCCTCAGATTGAATAACAGTCGCATAGTTTAAAAAAATCTACATTAAACACGACTTCGGAACATTATCTACAGTGTTGTACTCAGTGAAATTGACGTCACAATATATTTTATAAACGTGTTTAAGAAGAACAGTGAATGTCTTGTTTTATTGCCAAAAATAATGTATGTTTTACCATAACTGAACCTCTATTTGAAATTAAATACTCAGAACTTGATTGGCCAATGTTCATATAGTATTAATTACCCTCTTCTCCCTGTCCGTATTACTTTTCCCAGCCTGTTACCATTTCCGGACTTGCTCTCTACCATACACACATTTTCTACCCATCTTTCCACCCTCCTAAATATTGGTTTGTCTCCTATCACTCTCCTATTGTCTCCACGAATTAATCGAGTCAACTGTACCTGTGGGTCAGTAACGTCAGATGGCCCACACTCTACCTGAACCCCTCATATAAGACACCTTGTTGTTGTGATGTATTGAACTATGCGTGTAAATAGAGTCTTATTTAATGTTACAGGACAAACAAAAACATTATAATATATCAAGCATAGTTTATTTTACAACTAAATGTGCATAAATATGAGGTAATATATTATGGATGATAGCGAGCATACAAATAAATGACATTCACCACGAAAATTATTAAATTAATTTCATATGAGAGAGAGAGAGAGAGAGAGAGAGCAAGAGAGAGAGAGAGAGTGAGAGCGAGAGAGAAAGAGAGAGTGGGAGGGGTTGATACCTGATTATCTTAACCCTTGTCTAGCGGGGGGGTTTTGGGCTTATTTGGGCATATTCAGGCCCTCCTGCATGATAAATCAAGTATCTGCATGAAAAAAAAATATTTAGCAAAAAACTAGGCACTAAAAGCTTCAAAATGAGACCAGAACGAGCTACGTAGCACTCGTGGTTCTCATACAGTGATACCAGTAACATGGGAGTTTAGCATATAGCGGCATATTTTTCCCAGCTATGCTCACTACTGGCTACACTGCCGGCCTCTCGAGAACACAGGGAACATGAGTTAATGGGCGGCGGTAAGCCCTGGGAGTCGGCTGTCTGGTCCGCTGCGCTCCCGGCCATTTGCACTCTATTTTAACCCTTTAAAAGCCTTAATAATGCTCCTAACTTGCTGCAAATTGCAACTGGACTTAAGTCCGACCCCGATCTTTAAGGGTTAAGGACTACATAATCTTAAGGAAGGACATATTATAATGACATTAGAGAAGGAATGGACACACACACAGACTTGTGTTTGTGTATGTGTGTGTGTGTATGTGTGTGGATCTGAATGAGAATCTGTGAGTGTATGTGTGTATGAGATGGTGAGAATGTGTGTGTGTGTGCGTATCTTGCCCACTTTTATCATAACAAAAGGACTGCATATTACAAACCGTGTGTGTGTGTGTGTGTGTTGTGTAAATGTGTGTGTGTGTGGGGGGGGGGGGGGAGAGGGTAATTTCTAGCTTATCAATGTTAAGCTGATTATCAACCCTAATGTCATACCTTCCGCCTATTTACATTTAAACAACAGTAGGAGGGGGAGAGACACACACACATAAAACACACACAGACACACAACTACATTATACAAACTGTGTGCGTGTGTATGTGTACGTGTGTATTGTATTTGTCTCAACATCTGATTCATATATGCTTTCATTAATTTCATTGGAGGTGTTTGGTGTTTTGTTGAAATTAATACAAAATAGATTATCAGTAGGTTCAGGGATATTTCGTAGCGAGGCCGTTCTATATGATCTGTGCCCCATGAATATTCTTTCCTCTCACTTAAACATTAGGCTACCATAGTGCGGTGGGAATATGAACATGATTAGATTAATATCCAGTATTCGAGAATGGATAATAAGTCGTACGTGTGTGCATAAACCTTTAACCGTCTTGGTGGTGTAATGGTTAAGGTGTCTAAAAATCTGTGGGTGATAACCCGGGTTCGAATCCTGGTGGATCACATATATGCTTTCATTAATTTCATTGGAGGTGTTTGGTGTTGTGTTGAAATTAATACAAAATAGATTATATAGTTAAGTGTATAGTTACTAATATCATTGCCTTTATGCTTCATATTTTAAGAGAGGTTCAGTGTGTATTGTTATGGGTGGGGGTGGGTGGCTACTTTATCAATCTAGACATTTGATTTGCTACTTTACGGGAAGAATGAATATATCTATGCAGCACACGAATTAATATATCTATGCAGCACACGAATGAATATATCTATGCAGCACACGAATGAATATATCTATGCAGCACACGAATGAATATATCTATGCAGCACACGAATGAATATATCTATGCAGCACACGAATGAATATATCTATGCAGCACACACGAATGAATATATCTATGCAGCACACGAATGAATATATCTATGCAGCACACGAATGAATATATCTATGCAGCACACGAATGAATATATCTATGCAGCACACGAATGAATATATCTATGCAGCACACGAATTAATATTTCTATGCAGCACACGAATTCTAAAGACCATGCGACAGCGTACAAAGTATGTAATAACATTCACGAGGTAATGAAACAAACTTGGCAATATCCGATGATACTAAGCTTATAGCACCTTTGCCAGATTTTAAGAATGTTTCTCCATGGCAACATTTGAAGATCTTTTCCATGATCTTTAACTTCTTGAAAACACGCAGAGCTAGGCTTAACTAGTTTTTCTGGATTTCTGTTTATTGGATCAATCCATTTTTTTTTTTTTTTTTTTCTTCTATTGGTACTTTAAAACCAAGATACTCATACTTAGGAAATTTGTGTGCAGAGAGAGAGAGAGAGATTGATTGATTAATTTGTATTAATCATAATATACAATAATACATAATAATACATATATTTGAATGATTGGCATACAGTATATAGCTAGCTAAGCAAAGCTATATGTAGCTAGCCTTATAGACGTCAGTAACTATTTATTGTTAGGTTACACGGTTATTAAACATATAATATACACATACTAATACAGTATTTCACCTGCTTTATCAGGGAACCAGCAAGAATCAACTTAGTTCATTATTTCCAGTAGCATCCAAGAATAGGTATGACAGTAGTTACATGAACACCATTAATGGAGAAATGAAATAGACTGGTTTACATAAAATCATCGCTATTTAGTATTGATCTAAAAGGTGTTTCTTAATAACTTTTTGAACACAAATATAGAAACAGCATGTCTGAATGGTTGGTTAAGGGTGTTCCATAATGTAGCTCCCCTATAGCTAAGACAACGTTGTGCATGTGATGTTCTGCAATATAGCTAAGACAACGTTGTGCATGTGATGTTCTGCAATATAGCTAAGACAACGTTGTGCATGTGATGTTCTGCAATATGAGAGTCGTAGCAACTCCTGGGCTCCTCTGGTATTAAAGTTATGGACCATGATATGAACATCGTCCTCCAAACACATAAGATCATTTAAAGATTTATACACAAAGTTTACTGCCTGAGCAAACAAAATATCACCTAATTTTAGTAAACCATGTTCTTTAAATATTGGACCTGTATGAGCATTATAAGATTGGTAAGTCATTATGCGAAGTATTTTCTTTTGTGCAAAGAGAGAGAGAGAGAGAGAGAGAGAGAGAGAGAGAGAGAGAGAGAGAGAGAGAGAGAGAGAGAGAGAGAGAGAGAGAGTAATGGCAATATTTACATTATTTGCGTGTTAGATAATTTATTCAATAATATAGGAGCAGTAGACGCTTGTAATTTTCTCATAACTAGCAAGTGTATCAATAACAAATGATGTACAGTAGGGTGTTCGGAAATTCCACCAACAAAATAAGAGAGTAGGTAGATAAAAATATTGTAAACAATACTTTCAAATGAAAACAAAATACTAAATTGCATTGAAAACAAGTTACAAGACTTGCTAGGTTAGTATTACAGGAATTGCTAGATATAAAGAGACATGGATTTAATATGTTAATAACGTTTTTTATGTTGTTTTTGTGTTTTCCCTGTTCTTGCTCTGTCTTGAGTCGGCTACCCCCAAAATGGGGATTGGGCCTGAGCATATAGATAGATAGATAGAGAATAACGTTTTATTAACCACCAGTTATTTTTTAGTAAGTTAGAAATGATATGGCGAGCATATTTGCGTTGATAAAATAATAAACATTTCCAATTATTGGTATGTAGCGTTTTTGGACTTATGTACACCTCATTTCGCTACTATGAAAAAATAGAATACTTTTTTTTTTTTAAGTGCTTCATAAATAATTTTCCGAATCAGGTGTTCAGTCTAACCTGAGGAATGATGTGGAACAGTATTCGGACGTGTGGACAAGTCTCTGTCCCCAGTCAGGCCTACATTTATTATTATAATTAAATGCTCTCTAACTCATTAGTGGTATATGATATGGATTTTTGTTTATTTAGTACAAGTTGTTAATTTTTTTCAGTGATAATGTTGTATTTTTTTGTCGGTGGAATTTCCGAACAGGGTTGTTACGATGTCCTACCGTCGTAAGTTTAATTTAGTTCATTAACCCTTGTCTAGCGGGGTGTTTTGGGCTATTTTGGGCATATTCAGGCCCTCCTTTAATGATCAATCAAGTATCTGCATGAAAAGAAATGTATTCAGCAAAAAACTAGGCGCTAAAAGCTTCAAAATGAGAGCAGAACGAGCTACTAGCACTCGTGGTTCTCATGCAGTGGTGCCACCAACATGGGAGTTTAGAGTATAGCGGCATATTTTTTCCCACTACGCTCACTACTGTTAACACTGCCGGCCTCTCGAGAACAGAGGGAGCGTGAGTCAGTGGGTGGCGGTAAGCCCTGGGTGTCGGCCGTGTGGCCTGCTGCGCTCCCGGCCATTTGCACTCGATTTTAACCCTTTAAAAGCCTTAGTAATGCTCCAAACTTGCTGCAAATTGGTGCACGACTTAAGTCGAGCGTCGCTCTGTAAGGGTTAATAACCAAAATATATTATGTTGCCTTGGTCATACATTCACATGGTGGATATTATATCGTCTTACATCTTATGGTAATTTTAATACGACGTTAACCCCTTCTGTACCGGATACGTTTTTCTAATATATTCTACCTATATTTAGACAATGTTTGTGCAGTTTAAGAAGGATCTGTGGGGTTAAGTGAGATAGTTCGAAGCCCGTTAAATAATGGAGGCCCTTTTTAAACTTAATAAAAATCATCTAATAGTAGCCAGAACAAATTGAAAAGGACGGCACCGGTACAGCAGGGGTTAAGTAGTGATCGACGTGAAGTAGTGATCTATATTATCATTATATAATCGTATGTTTTCATGTTGTCCAGAAACGTATTATTTCGTTCAATTGTAGGTTCCCTTTGGTTTTCCCATTCTCTAAGAGGTGGGTGTCGTCTGCAAGTATTTGCCGATTACCCGCGAAAGTATGTAACTCATTTATTATTAATGGGCTTTTCCGGTATAGTGATGCAGTGCGCATATAAATGTATGCATTGTATAAACATCTTGTATTTAGTTGTTTAACCAGTACAGCCCCAGCGACGCGCCTGGCGCGTCGGCGATGTATGTAACGCACAGCCCCAGAGACGCGCCTGGCGGGTCACCCTAATTGCGCCGACCGTAACCTCAGGTGTAGCCACTCAAGAGGGCTCAGATTTGTATGGGAACTGTGTACGTATCCCACGCAACCGTGCCGATGGTTGAAAACTCTCAAAGTCCACGTGCGTGCGCGTGAGCGCGCAATAACCTGGTATTTTGGGGTAATTGCCTTCAATTTTTTACTCTTGTAAAATACGTTTTCGGGGGCTCTGTAGGACCATTCTTTAAGCTTTTTGAGCGGTTTTTCGTGGTTTTTCCTTCATTCCTAACCCATTCGCTATTGTTTCTGGAATAAAACAATTTTTTGAAAACAGGCCGGGTTCTGGTGAACAAACATTACAAAACTAGCCGGGGCTGGACGGGTTAATACTATATGATCCTACTTGTCATAGTAGTAGTATTAGGTTAAGGAGTTACGTTTTAGAACCATCACCCATGCTGGGGAAAAAAGTAGCGCCACCTGTTGTCGGCCTTGATAAACGTAAACCCCTTCTGTAATATAATCAGTCCGAGTTCAGCCTTCGAGAGAGAAACATCTATATCTCGCTTCGCTATTGTTTATTCAATTCTATCTTTCTTGGCATCTATTTATTCATTGGCATTTTAACTTAACATCACACGGATTCTAAGGGATGTGTGTAGTTTGTTTGTCCCTTGTATTGTAACTGTACATTTTTATTGTGTTTTCCATATATGTTCCTTCTCTTCTATTGTTTTTTAGCTAGTCGTAGTAGAGCCGCAAACCTTGGCCTTGTTAACGTGTGATAGCACCAGTATACTTTAGTATTGGAGAGGATTTTCGCCACGGCTATGCTTACCTAAGTGTTATAGTGGGGGAGCAATACGGCGTGCACCTGGAGAGTAGCGGATAGCAGCTGTGGACAATACTAAACGTGTGAAATCAGGGCTAAAGGTGAAGGAATCCAACATGGCATCCAATGTTGTTGATCATATGGCCGCGGCGGGCATTTCAACTCAAGCTTAAGTCAAGGGATGTTAATATTTGTGGTCATTGTAATAGAAAAGTAACTCAATCAGGTGCTGATGGCGAGGGTCTCTGTTGCGACTGTTGTCAGTATTGGGTACATTCTAAATGTGAAGGCTACACTTCTGCTGATTACAAACTTTGGAAAAAACTCAAAAGGGCTAAATTCTTTTGTTCAGTAAGGAACTGTGAACAGGTAGCTGATAATTTCTTTTCTCAGTTAGGACCAATTAAGGAGCAGCTTGAAAACAACACAAAGAGGATTGAGGAATTGGAGAAACGCTTAGTCAGCCAAGATGAGGATATTAAATTAGCGATAGTAAAGAAGGTTGAGGAACTTAAGGCGCATGTAGGACGTCAAAACGGGGATCTGACCATGGACCAGGCGCAGGAACGTGTAAAATCTAGTATTGAGGATGAGAAGGACAAGTCATATCGATCAAGAAATGTCATCTTTGCCAATGTTCCGGAAGGTGACGACGTTGACCATGAGTCTTCAGAGTCGGAGATTAACAGTGATGAATCAAAGAATATAGATAAAGCCAAAGTTGAGGGAATACTTATGACCTGTATGAAATTACCCAAGGATAGCGTTAGCATCACCGAGGTCATCAGGCTGGATGGTGGGCCAGGTCGGATGGTAGGTCGGAGGGATAAAGATAAAGGGACCCAAGCTAAAGGCGCAGAGGCCACACCAGTACCTACCCAACAAGAGGGGGAAACTCCTAGTGACAGTACGAATGTTCCGAACGGCAAGTCTGAAACTAAAGCAAAACTGCTAAAAGTAAGACTAAGAGAACGAGGATATGGCTGTTAGGATTCTAAAGAATGCATACCATTTAGCAGAGTGCTAATAAGGATGAAGATGCCATGAGAGTATTTAGAGACCGTAGCAAAAAAGAGAGCGAAATTAGAAAGGAGCTTATCAATAGAATGATCCAAATGAAGAGGAAGATACAACTGTTAAGTGGGTGGTTGATTACAAAAAGGGTGACTTAAAGAAGGTACCGGTACAAAGAAATCCGAGAGGTAACACTCGGCCCTTTCAGCAGTAAAGAGCAAAACCCTTCACACCATACTCTCAAATGTGTCTACACTAATCTAGATGGTATTTCCAATAAGGTGGGCGAATTTGCCGATTTAGTTGTTAATGAGGAACCTGATATTATTTTTCTAACAGAAACTAAGACTAATGAGGAGTTATTGAATGTAAATATTTTTGATACTATGAAATACAAATAGAAAGGATAGACCCGATCAGAGGGCACCTGGAGGCGGAGTCTCTATTTTAATTAAGAGGTCTATAGTTTCAAGTGATGTTTTGGTTAGTGTTCTTAATACTAGTGAGGCGCAGGAGACAGTGTGGTGTGAGTTGAAGGGTAGGGATGAGAAAGGTGTAATTTTGGGAGTTGTGTATAGGACGCCCTCATCAGATGTTACAAATAATGACAAAATATGTGATCTTATTAAACTTGGTGAAACTAAAGCCAATGGTAAGCAGATATTAATCTGTGGGATTTTAATTTCAGTGGTATAAATTGGGAGGGCAATAATGTTAATAATGGGTACTACAACTATGTGCAGGCCAACAACTTCTTGGAGACCGTAAATGACTGTTTTTTAGTGCAGAACGTGAATGAATGAACACATGAGAGAAACGGAGAATCAGTCTAGGTTGGACCTTGTCTTCACAAAGTCTGAACATGAGATTAATCAGATTAGATATGGTGCCCCATTGGGTCGCAGTAAGCATTCTACCATGATTTTTCACTTTAACTTAGTCTCAGTTGGATAAATTTGTCAATGACGAGGCAAAACTTAACTATAATAAGGCAAACTTCACTAAAATGAGAGGTATGTTCGCGGAAATCAAATGGGATAATATCTTGACTTCGGAGAACGTTGAAGAGAAGTGGGTGAAGTTTTTAGAATATCACAACAGAATTATTAAGGAATGTGTCTCCCATTATATACCCCATACTGGAAAAACAAGACCCAAGTGGATGAATCGTAGGTTGAGTAAATTGATCAACGATAAACAAATGGCTTGGCAGAGATATAGATCTAGACCTACTCATCTTAGGAGAGAAACATACAATAATCACAGGAACAGGGTAACTACTGAAGTGAAGTCAGCCAAGTTCAATATTGAGAAACGAGTGGCTTTGGACTCGAAGAATAATCCTGGTCAGTTCTGGAGGTATGTGAGGAGTAAGACTACCAATAAGGACCTAGTAACCCGTGTAACCCGAGAGGATGGGACATTATCTGAGACCGACAGGGAAACAGCAGAAATAATGAATGAATCTTTTAACAGAGTGTTTGTGAGAGAAGATCTTAATCAGCCAGTGCCATTATTGGATAGTAAGTTTAGGGGGGGCTCACTTACCTCAGGTTGAAGTAACTCAGCAGGCAGTTCTCAATAGATTGAAAAAACTCAAGATCAATAAGGCTAGTGGTCCAGACGGAGTTTCCCCTATTGTTCTTAAGAGGTGTGCGGAATATTTGGCAGCTCCACTTACTGATATCTTCCAGAGCTCTCTTGCCTCAGGTGTTCTTCCTTCTGACTGGAAGTTGGCAACAATATCTCCCATTTACAAAAAAGGAAATAAAAATGACCCACTAAACTTCCGTCCCTGACCAGTGTGGTTGTGAAAATCTTGGAAGGCATTATTAGAGATAAGTTGGTCTGTTATTTAGAGAAAAACAAGTTGATCAGTGATGCCCAACATGGATTTAGAGATGGTAGAAGTTGCGTCACAAACCTCTTGTGTTATTTGGAGGATATAATAAAGGCTACTGATGAGAAACTTAATACAGACATAATTTATTTGGACTGTGCTAAAAGCCTAAAGCCTTTGATCGGGTCCCACATCAGAGGTTGCTGTCAAAGGTACATTCTTACGGTATTAGAGGGAATTCACTAAAATGTTTAGATAACTTTTTAGGAGGAAGATTTCATAGAGTAAAAGTCAGAGGAGGGACTTCTGATTGGCTTCCAGTAATCAGTGGGGTGCCTCAGGGGAGCGTTTTGGGTCCGGTGCTTTTCCTGATTTATATTAATGATCTAGTCACTGAGTTAGAGTCAAAGGCTAGCTTGTTTGCTGATGATGCGAAGGTGTATAGAATCATCGAAGACAACAGTGACATTGAGGCATTACATAGAGACATGAAGAGGATGGATGATTGGACGGACAAATGGCTTTTGTCTTTTAATGTACAGAAGTGCAAAGTATTGCATGTTGGCAGGAATAATGCTGGAACCAATTACAACCTCAGGGGTGAACCATTGGCAAAGACAAATTTGGAGAAGGATTTAGGGGTACACATATCATCGGATTTAAAATCAGCACAGCATATAAACAGCATAGTTTCAAAAGCAAACAGTAGATTGGGGATTATCAAGCGTAATTTTGAATTTTTAAATAAGGAAATTTTCATGGCTCTACCTGTCTTTGGTCAGACCACTGTTGGAATACGCAGTGCAGTGTTGGTCGCCTTTTCTTGTTAAAGATATTGAACACTTAGAGAAAATCCAACATAGGGGAACCAGGATGATTCCAGAACTTGCAGGCTTAGCATATGAGGAACGATGTCGTCAGTTAGGAATTCAGACTCTGAAGGAAAGAAGAATTCGGGGGGATATGATTCAGACTTATAAACTGCTACATGGGTTGAATAACATAGACTACACCAGATTTGTCAAAATTAGCACAAATTCACTGAGAGGACACAGTCTAAAAATTGAACGCCCAAGCCACTGGAGAACCAGCCTGAGAGGCAATAGTTCCTCTATAAGAGTAATCAAACATTGGAATTCCTTGCCCGAGTGGGTGATTGGGTCGGACAATATTTCAAATTTTAAGAAAAACTATGACAAATATATGGGTTTCACTAATTTGAAATACATAAATAGAGGTGGGGGTCCATACAAGAGGACTTCTTACTCTCCCACTAAATACGATTAGGTAAGCATTGTTTAGTATACTTTAGTATTTTCTTATTATTCCTGCAGTGGCGTGTGTTGAACCCGACCGATCCTTATTTATTTTATGTGCATTATTTTAGTTAAGGGTCCAGCCTATTGGAATGCCTGGTTCAAAGTAGAGGGTGGAGGACTTCATTAGTCTTCAGTTTCAGGGAGGATTACTTCGGCCCAGGCAGGCTAATAGTCTGGACAAAATAAACTTTGGCGTTTTATATTTGTGGTACAGTGCACCGCAGTTAGGCTGTGTTTGCCTACCTGGGTATTATTTCTCCGCTTAGCACGAGCACTGACACTTTTATAAAAACCCGTTGAGTTGAAGTTGGGGTAAAAATTGAAGAGACCCCGGACAGCCTTTTTACTAGTTAATTCTAGTTTATTTTTATTTTTTTATTTGATAAACAGTGTTGTTTAATACCGAGGACCGTCGCATTTTAGTATTTTCAACATTAGCCTAGCCTAACCTAACTTAACCTAACCTAACCGCAAACTAACAGACGGTCTAAACCCAGCTCACGTTCCCTGTTTATGGGTGAGCGACGGTCTAAATCCAGCTCACGTTCCCTGTTTATGGGTACGCGACGGTCTAAACCCAGCTCACGTTCCCTGTTTAGTTTTCGGTTAGGTTAGGTTAGGTTAAGCTAATGTTGAAAATACTAAAATGCGACAGTCCTCGGTATTAAACAACACTGTATATTAAAGACAAATAAACAAAAAACTAGAATGAACTAGTAAAAAGGCTGTCCGGAGTCTCTTCAATTTTTACCGAAGTTGGCTTAGAATGCCTCAACGTTTGGTAGTATAGTGGGGGGTGGTTGATAGGAGTTTGTTTGATCCTTGATTTATTTGTTTATGCTTGATACTTGCTTCATTATTTTGGCATTCATTGTTGGCATGCATTTACCGTAATTGTATTAACGTACATTAAATCAGAGCTTTCTCTTCTTTGTGCAGCTTAGAAAGGATCCTCCTTAGTATTGCCATTTCGGTACGGAGTCTTGATGATAGCTATGGCTCAAGATATATATTCATCACAACTAGGGGTGTCAGTTGTTTGCATTTTTTGTATAAAAGAACCAGTGGGGGGATTGTCTGCACCTTTGGTCCCCAGAGAGCCTGGAAGTTGCGTATGAGCTTTGTTCAGTTGCGATAGGCTGTGTTACGAGTTGAGGCTACGGAGGTGCTGAGTATTTAACCCGGCAAGCGCGATAGGCCTCACGGAAGGCTTCCTATAGGGAACGCGATAGGCCTCACGGAAGCAGGATTTTTAAAGGCGTACCAAAACGGCGCCAAGCTGTCTAGGGAGTCACAAATTGCGCCACGTTTAGTGCGACATGGTACCTCTCGATGGCACCCACAACCACCCGCCGCACGCACCCCACACAGTCTACACACGCAGTACGCTCTCAGTCACTATGGAGCCTACACGCTCCCCTGACTCGCTCCCTGTTGACTCGCCCAACCCTGTTGCTGGCGGTGTTAGTGCTCGTGGCAGGACACGAACACGTACCAGGGACCCCTCCTACGTATATACTTCTGAGGATGATGAGCCAGTGCAGCCAAGAAGACTACACGTGCTGGGAGAGGCACGACACGTGGTGGGAGAGGCACGACACGTGCAACAAGCACGACGAGTGCGAAGAGGTCATTGTCCTCAGCATTTGCTCTGACAACTGCTACCACAACAACTACTGCCTCTACTGTTGTGGCAACGACGCCCACGGCGCCCACCACCACAGGAAGTACAAGTGGCCGTCCTGGGGATGCAGGAGCATCGGGGGTAGTTGGCAAGAAGGGTAAGGGTAAAGGACACCCTTATCAGTTCAAGAGGAGTAAGGTGACACCTCCCGCCTCTACCACCCCCGCGTTGCCACCACCACCACCACCCACCACGGCCGCCCCTGTCTCACTACCCACCACGGCCGCCCCTGCACCACTGCCCACCACGGCCGCCCCTGCACCACCGCCCACGCACGCCCCTGCTCCACCACCCACGCCCACCCATGCCCCTGCTGCTGTTGGAGGGCCTCGTAGAGTTTTGGCAGCCGGTCTAACGCCATCCAAGTTTGACGCCCTCCTCTTCCCTCCTGACTCCTCTGACGACGACGCTGCAGAAGGGGAAGCCTTCGATCCCAGGAACTATGGCTGGGGTGGTGATAGTGGGAGCGAGTCTGAGGAGGATCAAGACCAATATGAGGGAGGTGCAGAGGATTCGGAAGACGACGATGTACTTCTGCACCGTGACCATGACCAAGACCTGTCTGACGACGAAGGCGCAGACGACGTGGCTGACGGAGGGGCTGATCCTGATCCCCCACGGGCGTATAATTTTGCCTGGTCTGAAGGGTCCCATTTCCAACCAGATTTGCACCAGTTCAATGCCAATCTGGCTGGTTCAACAGCAGACTGGCCCTGCAATGACCAGTCCACGGAATCTGATTTCTTCTGTGCATTTTTTGACCAGGAGGTATTATCTCATCTCGTTTCCCAAACCAATGGCTATTTTACCTGGGTGAGGGAAAGAATTGATATGATATCTCCTAGAGCAAGAATTCGTGCATGGGTTGATACGACTGTCCCTGAGCTCCTTGTGTTCTTTGCGTTGTTGCTAATCATGCCTCTCTGCAGGAAGCATGTAATGGAGCATTATTGGAAGCACGACCCAATCATCAACACCCCAATTTTCCGGAAATATATGGCTCGTGATAGATTTTTCTTGCTTCTGCGATTTTTGCACTTCACAGACAATAATAATCCAAACCGAGCTGATAGAATATGGAAAGTTCGGGATGTGTTGACCATGTTGTTGCAAAGGTACAGGAAATTCTTCTACCCCTTTGCCAACCTGGTGATTGATGAGTCGCTCGTGCTTTTCAAAGGACGCATGGTGTTCAAGCAGTACATCCCCTTGAAGAGACACAGGTTCGGGATCAAGATCTTTGTGTTGTGCGACTGTGAAAGTGGAATAGTGCTCGACATGATCGTATACACCGGCACTGATGTAGACATTCCAAATGTCGGTGGCAACGACCCATTGGGCATGTCAGGGCACATTGTGAAAAAGATGCTGGAGCCCTACCTGAACAAGGGGCACACGTTGTACACCGACAATTGGTATACAAGTCCTGCACTCTGCCAGTTCCTCCATGACCACAAAACGGGGGCATGTGGGACTGTCAGAACTAACAGGAAGTTCATGCCTAAGTTCCAAGGCAATCGCATAGAACTGGACAACCCCTCCCACAGTGACACCGCTTCTGATGACGACTTGGCAGAGGAACAAAGGCGCCGCAGACTGGACAGACCAAGAAGAAAGAAGAAAGAGCACTACAAGCAGCTGGAGAAGTCTGGGAAAGTTCTGGCGGTAAAGTGGCTCGATAAGCGACCAGTTCACCTGCTTTCGACTGTCCATACAGGTGCCCAAGTGGACTCTGGTAAATTCCACTACCGTACCAAGAAGTCTATCCAGAAACCTGATATGGTGGTGGATTATACCAAGTACATGCGCCTTGTGGACAAGTCTGATTGCCAGCTTGCAGGCGTTGAGTGCCTACGAAAAACAGTGAAGTGGTATCACAAGCTTTTCCTTCACTTTGTTGACATCACGATGCTCAACGCTTACAACATGTGGCTGGTAAAAAAAGACATGGCCCCGAACAAAAAACTCAAGTTCAGGGAGTTCATATACAACGTCGCCTACCAACTCCTACATAAACACCAACCAGTCTCCGGTCACAGGGGTCGCCGTGCAGTCAACCTCCCAGACAGAGTCATTGATGGATATGACAAACACTACCCTATCCACACCGAGCTATCTGGCACCCGGAGGCTGCAAGTACAGTGCCAGGTCTGTGCCCACTCCACCAGAAAGCCACAAAGAAGAAGCCGAGTCACATCAATGTGCAAGGAGTGCAACGTTGGGTTGTGTTTGGGCGAGTGCTTCAGGGACTACCACTCACTCAAGTACTACTAGGAGTGGTACCTGTGTCGCCCTATCTCAGCCAAACTCCTGCCCCGCCCACCTACCTCACTACCTACCTCACTACCTACCTGCCCGTACCTGACCTGCCCGTACCTGACCAACGTGATCTCAAAACACCTGCCTGCCTACCTACTTGCCCGTACCTGACCAACGTGATAACATGTACAAATTATAGTTGTAGGATACGTTCATATGTTTTGGTATATACTGTATATATATATTATATATATATATATATATATATATATATATATATATATATATATATATATATATACACAGTATATTATTGTATACAGTATACTGTATATATAAGCAATATTTTCATTTATTATTTCAGTTTAATTCATTAGCCAGGCAATATTTTGTTTTATTTATATATATACCTATGTAATATTATACTTATGTACTAACCTTTTGTAACAACCTTTTGTAATAATAAAAAACAAACAAAAAAACAAAAAAAAACAAATAAATAAACACAAAAAAACATACTTACGCTCTGCTATTCATCAAAGTTTTCGACTTTATGAATAGCAGGGCGTAAGTATGTAAAAAAAAAAAAATTTCAAGTCATATAAACACTCCAAAAACATCCCCATAACCTCTCTGGTTTCGAACCCACGTCTCTAGGCCTACGTCTCTAGGCCTACATCTCACTCAGTCCATCACTCTAACCACTAGACCATGACTGTTCACACTATACTGACAGCGATTAGTGCGTACGTATTTTCGGGCAGACGAATGCTTGACAAAAAAAAAATATATATACCCTCGATACACTTGTGTATATCGAAGTATTTAGTATGTATAATACTTTTACATAACCTAACATATTCTATCATTACGAACAAACAGTAAAGAAATTTACAAGTAAATAAATAACCTTTCATCCATGAGTTGCAAGCAAATAGTGCGTAAAAATTGTGTAATGAGATATCGGGTTACTCTAACATACTGCGCCATCCAAGAAGTCTTATCGTTGTTTACAATATAGCAACGACAACACAAAGTGTCTATAAGGTCTAAATTTGTGCATACACCCACGCTAATCTCATCTACTTACTGTAATCTGACCCCTTTTCTCTCCCGCGCCACCCACCTTTCTCAATACACCACTCTTATTTCGCCTATTATTCGTCCGTATGCCTCTCTGCGCTTCATTTATCAGTGTATATTATTCACATGGGCTGCCTTACTCATGAATATGAACAGGTGAAACCATAAAGGTGCTTTTTAGGCGAGATATAGAGCGTTGCTTCTCATCAATCGCACGTTCTTGCCTCCACCCTCTCTCTCTCTCCTCCCGCCTGACTCACTCACACACACTCGCTCGCTCGGGGATGTCGTGCCTATCAGCCCATTTTTTTCAACTTGCAGCCACCGTAACTCCACACCCACATTTTTTTAGGGTGGATATATATATATTGGCGGATGTGGCTGCTTATTTCCAAGACATTGAGGTACTTTTTTTTAAATTCTGTGAGATCGAATATTTTGGCAGAAATGCACAAATAACTACCCTAGCTCCTAGGGCTATTTAGCGCTTAACAGGTTAATTGTCTGTGTTAGTCCAAGGACTAGAAGCCTCTACTGTCAGTCTTAACAATATATACTCTATATATATTTATTTACAAATAACCTTTTGTCGTAACTGTCATTTTATATTTGCGATGGTGTACGAAGTTGAAAAATATATAAAAGTCTGCATCAGTTTTTGTTAACATAATTTTTGTTTAAGGTTTTGATTCTGTAGTAATGTAGATTGGTCTTGCCTCTTTCTTAACGAGATACAATAGATTGTACTAAATGTTATTTTTGTGCCTGAAAATCAATGTAGAGTGAATAATTTGGTTATGCATTCATATTTTTTGTATCGCTAATTACCGATTTGTATTTAATTCATATAAAAACAACTATTGATGATAAATGTTTTCTGATGACATCCGGTAAGAGTGTGAAAAATGCTAATTTAATACCAACATAGCTGTCATTACTCGGCTTATAAGAACATTATAACGGTGTAAACTAGGAAAATAATTAAATTATTTCTTATTTATCAATTTCCAATGTAATATTTTGATCTTCTGGGACGTTTTTCCAGTTTTATAATAGTATGAGTCTTGCTCTATCTTTGGATGCTTAATAAATTGCATGTAGACGTGATTATCCAGGGTCAAAACAGTGATAACGTAAGTGTATTGTCTCGCGCTTGAGAGCCAACGGTAGTGGTAATACGTTTCCAAGAAACTTATCATAATTTAGCGTGAGAAGGTGAGTATACTTTAAGCTTGTTTGCTACTGGTTGTAATTTGGTATAATCTATCCTACGTGAGTTTTTGGCACTTTTAATATGCACAGGGTTTCATGGGATTTCGAGCTGATGTATGATTAAATATAACATATCCTTAATAATAAGAAAGATAACTAATATTAGCCTTGTTTATATTACATGCTCCTGTGCGGTACGATCACTGCCTCAGTCAGATCATTCCGTGTTCAGTCAGGCAGCTAACTGTTTCGGCTTTCAAATAATTCGTCATTACACTAAGTTTGATTATGGTATGTGTACTTTAAAATGTACAAGTACATACATTTTCAATCCGCTTTATCCATCCTTTATGTGCTGTAAGTGTGAATTAGAACTCAAAGTATTATTTCTGTATTTATTTTAGTTTTTGGACATAACAGCTCTCCTGCATTCTCTACGAATGGTGTGGTTAACATGGTGCTGGGTTTCATTTCTGGATGAGGAGGTCGAGGGTTTGTTTATTTTATCTTGCGGCTGGTAATGGAAATAGTCTATATAGACACCAAGCGTTTCCATTTATTTTTGTAACATGTATCTCTAGTTCCATTTAATGACACTAGTTCATTTAAGTTTTTTATAGTTATGTCAACATATCTGTGTACTATTCATATTTCTACAATTATTTGGTGTACAAAACTGGCAAGAATGTAGTTACCGGGTGTACCGCCCGTCTTGTTTACACTACGCGGACGCTCACCATCATGTTCCCGTCTATTTTGACTGCCTTTGGATACAAAAATACATTACCCTAACCAAACAATCTAACCTAACATAGTATTATAGATTTATAAGTATTTATTTTATTATAAGTATTTATAGATGATTTATGTTGTATGTCGGTAGTGGTACACCCGGTAACTACATCCATCCCACAAAACTCCTACTTTGCAGATTTCTGAGTGTCTCAAGAAATCTATTAATCTCGAGACTTATCTTATTATAATGGCAATGTTTATTGTATATATATATATATATATATATATATATATAAATCAACACTTTTAGAGATAAAGTACCACATGAAGTGGAGTATCTGTTTAACCCCTTCAGTACAATGACGTAATTTTCATCTTGTTCAGGTTACCATTCAATAATTGTCTTTAGCTTATACTCTACTTCTAGGACTCAAAGGAGTAAATGCGATCTCAATAAACTCTGAATAACATAGGTATTTCTTAAAAACTGCATAAAATCGTCTAACTTTAGGCAACATTAAAGGTATAAAGACGTCCTCGGGCTGAAGGGGTTAAATAAAATAAACGAAGCTGATAACTATTCAGGAGTTGCCAGGTAATGTATTTAATATCCGTGAGTCGATCTAGAAAATGGCACCAGGAACATCTAGTGAGCAAAAATGAACACTTACGTAAGGATATCAATTGACCTTTTATTAGACCACACTTTAACTCCATCTTTTTTTGCTACCCAGAACAAACTGACGAAAATCTACGGGATCGCAATTCTCTTTCATTCAACCACGTTAGTGCACTCCAGTAAATTTGACGTAATAGACATGACCTACATTATATAGTCTGTATTTAAACTGTTATCACATTTGTGTACTCATAAGTAATGTTCCCTGGCATTAAATAACTATATTATGCAGTATAAGAACAACATATCACCATTGTTAAACTTCATACACCACAGAAATAATGTAGTGTACCCCCTAAAAAAAAAATTGTGATTTGTGAACTTCAGCAATGCTGAAATATTGTATACGCCCTTTTGAATAAATACATGTTTATATTACTTATTGAAGAAACACTACATAACAAATCAATCCATGAAGTATTGCACGTTAATCATGACCTGAGCTGTATACATATTTCAAGGGCAAAATAAACAATAAAGGCCTACTCAACATATTATATTACTTCATCCTATTTTTCGATATAGTTTTGTTCATTCTTGCACTACTAGGCAAAGGCATCGACTTCTGCAAACAATAATTATTTGGTCAGGGAGTTCAATATTGGACCGTGGCAAGGTTTATTGGGCCTGCCCAAATAGCTCTCCAAATAACATAAAGGTGTTCAATATCCCTATAATTGACACGAGTAGCATAAAAAACGGAAATCAGTGTTCATGGAAATGTTCTCATCGTTCCTTTTTTCAAGATTTTAACAATTACTGTCGGTATATGAGAAGCTACGTAAGCTTATCCTAATTTAAAATAAAGTAGTCTATGATATGGTCGGTGTTATGTTTATGGGCGAGGTGAAATGACACAAACCATAGGCTAACTTTAAATTCAAAGACTAATGTCAAAACCTTCTCCAAAATATCCTGGTTCAAGGAAAACTTGATTAAAAATTCTTAGTTTAATTAAAATTAAGTATTATAAAGTAACAATAAAATCAGTCTCTTCAGGACGAGCAATAAGAATATATAATGCACTGAGATTATCAGAAAATATACAAGTGAAAAAATAAATAACTATATACCTTTACTGAAGCAATGCAATGAAAAAAAAAAACTAACATAAGAATTAATATTTTCTCAAGATCACTGGAAATGGTTAATATCTGTTTAATAACTTAAGGAAATTCACAATACGTTAATAAAAGCAAATCAAGTAATTAATATAACTATTTAACACTTGAGAAAATACTCTAATCTAATCAAATTCGCAAACTTGGAAACTACTCGCAAATTAATTAACACTTATAACATTAACAAATGCAATCAAAAGGAAATAACAAAATAATATGAATTTACAGAAAACTCTATGATAATTAATTATTAACTGATCACTAGATAGCCTAAACTTATATAATGCACAATATCAAAAATAGGCTATAATATGGGACACACTTATATACTCAACACTCAAATCACAGGAATCAGCTTGCAGGTTGCTTAAAATCGTTTGAAAGTAGCCAGGAGAGATATAAGAACATAAGAACATAAGAAAATGGGAGTCTGCAGAAAGCCGATTGGCCTAAGCAAGGCAGATCCCTGTCCCACACAACCCCAATTACAAAGCCCAATTATAGGCTGGACACTCTAATACCCTGAGGATCATCTTACCAAAACGGTTAGAGATTTAACGCAGGATTACGGGGTCTGCAGAGCGCTGATTGGCCCAACCCTGCTGATCCCCCTTCACACCCAACCCTTCTCGTCCATATGCTTATCCAATTTTATCTTAAAGCTCCCTATCGTTTTTAATCCCACTATAGCACTTGGTAGTCCATTCCACCCATCTACAACTCTGTTACCAAACCAATATTTGCCTATATCTTTTCTGAAACGAAATTTATCTAATTTGAAACCATTGGTACGAGTTCTTTCGCCATCACTGAGCTTTAGTACATTTGTCATGTCCCCTTTGTTAATCCTACTAACCCACTTGAACACCTCTATCATATCCCCTCTAACTCTGCGTCTCTCTAACGAATGTAAGCCTAATTTCTTCAACCTTTCTTTATACGGAAGATTTCTAATATTATGGATCATTTTTGTCATTCTACGTTGTACTCTCTCCAATGAATCTATGTCCATTCTGTAATAAGGACACCAAAATTGAACAGCATAATCCATATGGGGTCTCACTAATGACAAGTAAAGTTTTAAGATAACATCAGCAGTTCTGTTACTCACACTCCTAGAGATGAACCCGAGAATCCTGTTTGCCTTGTTTCGAACGCTTATACACTGTTGTCTAGGCTTCAAATCATTGCTAACAAACACACCTAGATCTTTCTCACAATTCGAGTTTTCTAATTCCATATTAGCTAGTTTATATTTAACATTTGTATGCATCTTCCCTATCTTTAATACCTTGCATTTGTCAATGTTAAACTTCATCTGCCAATTTACTGACCATTCGTGTAAGGTATCTAGATCCCTTTGGAGGCACTCTATATCTCTATCTGAATCAATTGTTCTCCCCATTTTGGTATCGTCTGCAAATTTACTTATCTTACTAGTTATACCTAAATCAAGGTCATTTATGTATATAACAAACAACAGAGGACCTAATACAGATCCCTGGGGGACACCACTTTTGACTGCTCCCCATTCTGACTTCGTACCATTTATGCTGACTCTCTGCTTCCTACCAATTAGCCATGACCTAATCCATCCCAACAACGCCCCACCTATTCCATGCGCCTCAACCTTTCTCATCAATCTCTCATGGGGGACTCTGTCGAAAGCTTTACTGAAATCTAAATATATTATATCATATGACTTGTCATTATCTACTGCTTCATATACCTCTGAGAAAAACTAAGCAAATTAGTAAGGCAAGAACGTCCCTGAGTGAATCCATGCTGAGAAGAATTTATTAAATTAAATGTATCTAAGTGGTTTCTAATTTTACTAGCAATAATTGACTCTAGTAGCTTTCCTATGATTGATGTAAGACTAATGGGACGGTAATTGGATGCTATTGATTTGTCACCTTTTTTGAAGATCGGAACTACGTTTGCAAGTTTCCAAGCTTCTGGAACTATACCCGTCTCCAATGACTTGTTAAATAAAAATGTTAATGGGTAACTTAACTCATCCCTACATTCTTTTAATACTCTAGCATATACCTCATCAGGACCAGGCGATTTATGAGGTTTCAGTCTGTCAATTTCCTTAAGCACATCATTTCTACTTATAGTAATCGTACTTAACCTATTTTCTATACTATCACTATATACCTTACGGACTTCTGGAAACTGTGCCAAATTTTTATTAGCGAAAACGGAAAGAAACTGACTATTTAATGGACTGCACATTTCTAAATCATTTTCTGTCATTTCTCCTATCGAAGTTTTAAGGGGACCAATTACATCTCTAACCTTGGATTTATATAGTTGGTAAAAAGCTTTAGGATTATTTTTTGAGTCATTGGCAACCTTAATTTCATAATTTCTTTTTTCTTTCCTAATATCCTTTTTTACCTGTCTTGATAGATTCTGATAGTAAGCAAGTAGGTGAATTTCGCCTTTCCTAATTTTTCTATATATTCCTCTCTTTTGTCCTAGAAGATCTAATAGTCTATTATTCATCCATTTGGGTTGGTTCTGTGTTGATCTAAATTTTCTTTTGGGGATGTATTTATTTTGTGCATTGAATATTGACTCGATAAAATTATCGTATGTATCTACCAAGGTTGACGTCTCTTCCTGACTTAAGATGACAGATGCCTGAGAAGGGGTACACTCATTTTGACACCTGGATCGACTTAATTTTTTGACCATAGGGTCAGCTAATAGGGCTCTTCTTAACCCACCATAATTGGCTTTTCTGAAGTCAGGTATTAATGTTGTATTCTCTCTGGTATTACCTTTCCATTGTATATTAAAATACACAGAATTGTGGTCACTATTTCCTAGGTGGTCCCCTATCTCTACATTATTTACCATATGTTCATTGTTACCGAAAACTATATCACTTCACTAATTATAATAATCACTATGTACAGGCAAGAGAGAACAGGCGTGATGAGTCAAGTCGATCTGGTTCCTAGAGACATGGAGCTGCGAGCTTATAATTTATACTCGCAAAGAAAACGAAAATATTCTCTAAGTGTAGGGAAAAATCGAGAAGCGCCCGCCCGAGATATGATCACGTGGAATGAATGACGCAATCTCTACTCACACTTACGTATCAAGTTACTTTATCTGAAATGCGTATATTAACTGTCACTATTGCACATATATTTTATATATTATTTTAATTCATATTACATAACACCTCCCCCCTAAAGAAAGATATTTACAGGGGAAATTTCTATACTTTAAAACAACTAGGCTACAATCTAGATAAGCATTCTGCAATCACATTTTCTTTCCCTTTAATATGCCTTATATCTAAGGGATATTCCTGAAGAAGCAGACTCCACCTGGTCAATCTATGATGCTTATCTTTAAATTTACTAAGAAACTTCAGTGGGTTGTAATCAGTATCAATAGCAATAGGATCTGGGCCTGAACACAAATATAAAGAAAAATGTTGCAATCCCAAAATCAGAGCCAAAAGTTCCTTCTCAATAGTTGAATAAGTCTTTTGGGGTGGAGTGAACTTCTTGCTGTAATAAGATACAGGATGCTCAATACCTTGGTCATCCTCCTGCAACAAAACTGCCCCAGCTCCTGTATCACTAGCATCCACAGCCATTTTAAAGGATTTGTCAAAGTTAGGGGTGGAAAGCACTGGCTGACTCAACAGGATAGCTTTGAGTTTGTTGAAAGAGGATTCACATGCTTCATTCCACTCAAATTTAACTCCCTTTTTCAGAAGATCTGTGGGTGGTGACACAATTGAGAAATTTAGAACAAACCTGCGGTAGTATCTTACCAAACAAAGAAATCTTTGCAATTATTTCCTATTTTTAGGTCTGGAAAGATCACTTATCACTTGAACTTTAGCCTCTGGTGGCACAACTTTTCCATTACCAATCACATAACCAAGATGCTGTACTTTAGCTTGACCAAATTCACATTTTGATAGATTTGCAACAAGATTAGCCTGAACCAGACGATCAAGAAAGTTACTGACATGGTACAGATGATCTTTCCAGGTGTCACTGAAGATCAATACATCATCAATATACACAACACATCCTTCCAAACCCTCGGTTACAATGTTCATGAGTTTTTAAAATGTCGCAGGTGCATTTTTCATACCATATGGCATCACAGAACATGCAAAAGTTTTACCAAGAGTTACAAAACATGAGATATCCCTAGCACGCTGAGTCATAGGTACTTGCCAATATCCCTTTAACCCTTCTGGCCCGGGCTCGCCCTCCTAAGGACGTTGTTGAGAACCGGGCGATTTGGCCGAAAAACGTCTACGCCTAGGCTACTGTATCTTTGTTATATAATGTCCACGCATCTCTAAACGTACTGCGGTTTCCAATCTGTAGACTGGCGTTGAGTAGAGCTCTCTAAGTCAACTGGTTTAGTTGTGATGACGATTTCCATGGAGTACAAAGGAGTACAAAGGAAATCAAGCAACAACAGATCTAGTGACCCTTCTAGGTTGCTTGTCCTCCAAAACACTGAGGATCAAGTGTCCAAACAGTGGTTTAGAGTGGGTAAGGGAACATTGGAAAGGGAACTACTGCCCTGCCACTAACGTGGCAGGACTAGGAAGTTAGTAGGGGACATATGGGTTAGTAACTGAGGGGAGGATAAAGTTATTCATTTACAAACGCAGTCAGTCGCGGGTTTGATGCGAGATATTTGTCTAGGCGGAATTTAAATGAATCAACGGTGCTGCAGTCTATAACGTCTCGGGGAAGCCCATTCCACAAGTTGACAACTCGATTGAAGAAGAAATTCTTAGATTCGTGCGAGTTAAAAGATTTACCAATAATTTTGCAACCGTTTCCCCGCGTGTAATTAGATTGGTCGATAGTGAAGTACTTACTACAGTTCATATTGTCGATGCCTTTGATGATTTTGAACACTTGAATTAAGTCGCCTCTTAATCTGCGCTGGGTTAAAGGAAATAGATTTAATTCTCTAAGACGCTCTTCGTATGGTTTGTTCTTTAGGCTAGGTATCATTTTGGTAACTCTACGTTGAACTCGTTCTAGCTTGTTTATATCTTTTTGGTAATAAGGGCACCAGGATTGAACGCAGTATTCCAGAAGAGGGCGGACTAAGGAATTGTAAAGGGTTAGGATAACTTCTTTGGATTTATGCTCAAATGACCTGCCTATAAAGCCAATTATTTTGTTTGCCTTCTTAACAACTTCTGAACATTGTTGACTCGGTTTTAGGTTACTCGATATTGTTACTCCCAGATCAGTTTCTCTGTTTACATTCTTAAGCTGAGTGCCATTCATCGAATAGTTTGCTTTCTCATTTAGGTATCCGACATGTAGTACTTTACATTTATCCGCATTGAAACTCATTTGCCAAATTTGGGCCCAACATGACAATTTATCTAGATTGTGTTGCATATCGTCAACTTGTTCTTTTGAGAGTACGCTATTTGCAATTTTTGTATCGTCAGCAAATTTTGAGATTGTGCAGGTGAGACCCTCATCTATGTCGTTGATGTAAATTAGAAAGAGAATTGGTCCTAGTACCGATCCCTGGGGTACCCCGCTACTTACATTGGTCCATTTAGATGCCTTACCGTTTATGACTACCCTTTGCTTTCTGTTGCTGAGCCAATTTTCTATCCATTTCAACACACCGTCTTGTATTCCATGCGCTTTTAGTTTTAGCAGTAAACGTTTGTGGGGAACTTTGTCAAAGGCCTTTTGAAAATCAAGGTATATAATATCTACAGCTTTACTCTCATCGTAGAGGTTGAGGATATCGTGGAAGAAGTCTAAGAGGTTTGTTAAACAGGAACGTTTTTTACGAAAGCCGTGTTGAGTATCTTTAAGTATGTTATTTTCCTCCAAGTGATTTACGAGTCTGTCTCGTATGACCGTTTCTAGCATTTTACATACAACTGAGGTTAAGCTAATTGGACGATAGTTACTGGGTAGGGATTTGCTGCCTTTTTTGAATATCGGTGTTACGTTGGCTAGCTTCCACTGATCAGGCATAGTTCCAGACTGCAAGGATTTATTGAATAGTAATGTCAGTGGTTTGGAGAGCTCATTCTTAGCTTCCTTTAGAACTCTAGGCGAGATTGTATCAGGTCCTGGCGTTTTATTTACCTTGAGTTTATCTAAACAATTCAATACTTCTCTCTCTGTAACGGTGATATTGCTTAGAACATCTGAATTATCAATCTGAATCGGCGATGGTGTAGGGATATCACTGAGGTCTTCTGTTGTAAAAACTGATGCAAAGAAGGTATTGAGGGCATTACTCATTTGTACTTCGTCTTTGGTGTATTCTCCTTTTTCATCGACTAACGGTCCAACAGTTGAAGTAACTACTTTTTTCTTTCTGATATAACTATAGAATTCTTTCGGGTTTGTTTTACTTTGATTCGCAGTATGTAACTCTAAGGTCTTTTTACTTTGCTTAATTAACTTTTTGGCTTTGCGTCGTAGCTCTACAAATTTCACCCGTTCTTCGTCATTTTGTGAGGATTTTAATCTATCATTAGCACATTTTTTAGCAAGCAGGCAGTTTGAAATATCTTTATTCCACCATTTGGGCTTATTATTATGGCCTGGACGCCGTATTTTCGATGGTATGCAGTCTTGCACTGCTTTTAGGTAAGTGGTTTCGAATAACTTCCAAGATGTATTTATTTCGTTATTGTTAATTAAAAAGCTCCAGTATGGAGAGAGATTCGATATGATGTCGACAATATCGGAGCTTTGCAGACACTAATTTCGTCATACCATACAACAACAACATTGATCCGACGTCTCCTTCTTGATTTCGGAGGGGCGGTGTCGCAAAGACAGGCTTTGTTTACATGCGTCGGACGCACGGCTTTCAAAACACGCTTAATAGGCTTTCAAGCTTACGGATTTTAACCCGTTGAGCCCCGGCTAGTTATAATATTTTGTTCACCCAAGTCCCAAGCCATTTTCACTTATTTTTTTTGTTTGCTAAAATGGAAGACAAGGATGAGAAATGAAAAAAAAAAAAAAAAAAAATCACCTCTGACATTTTTTTTTTGGGGGGGGGGGCCGGTGGGGGGTTGGGGGGGGGGAGCTTCAAAAAAATGTGTTGAGCCAAAATGGAAGAGAATGGTGAGAAATGAACACACAAATAAAAAAAAACTCATTTCGGTCATTTGGGGGGGGGGGGGTTTCAATAGTTCGTCACCCCCGCATGACCACCCGCCCGGGAGCACTAGGGTAAAAACTGAGTATGGCATTGTACGGCATACATCCTAAGGAGTATCTCACATAAATCTCAAGCCTCTAGCTCCCATACGACCGGAGTAATGAAGGTTCAAAGTGGCGGTAAACTAGGGGTGTAAACTATCCCCACTAAGCCCACCACCACCAGCCGCGCAGCTGTCTCGGCCCGCTCACACCTACTGGCCCGGCTCCCCCACACACTACGGTACCGCCCCCTCCTATTCTCCCGCCATTTCCTACCTTACGAGCCACATAAGTGTTTTTTATATGTCGGACGCACGTGATGCGTCGCTGGGAGTTGGTGATCAAAGACTGCCGACGCAACACGTGCGACGCTGGGTCTCAACGGGTTAAAAGGACACCCGGGCTCCTGCCCATCTGCCGCGGTGTCCTTTTAAAATGCTGCCTGGACGGGAAGGGTTAACAAGTCAAACTTACTGATGTACTGTGCCTTTCCAATCCTATCTATACAATCTTCCATGCGAGATATTGGGTAGGTGTCTGTTTCGGTGATCTGGTTAACACGTCTATAGTCAATACAGAGCCGTTGTGATCCACCTGGTTTAGGAACTAAGGTGACAGGAGAACTCCACTCACTTTGGCAGGGCTCAATCATCTTGTGGGTGAGTACATAGTCAATCTCCTTCTTGATCAAGGTAACCTTCAAGGGATTCACACGGTAGGCTGGCAGCTTAATTGGCTTCGCATCTCCAACATCAACATCGTGCATCAAAATGGTTGTTCTTCCTGGAGTATCTCGGAACACTTGATGGTACTTCTGGAGTAGAGCTGTGAATTCCTGCCTCTCCTCAGGGGTTATAGATGAGATAACTTAGTCTCCAGATCACTCATGATAGCAACATTCTGCCCCAGGCTATCACTCAAGTTCATACTGCATGGGAGTGCCTCACTTTCGGGGTCTTGACGAACAGCTACAGTGCAGATGGGTTTATCAGGGTCTCTCCTGTGGTACAGTTTTAGCATGTTGACGTGACAAAGTTGTTTGGTCTTCCTACGATCTGGCGTGGCAATAACGTAGTTCACATCACTGGCTTTCTTCTCCACCATGTACGGTCCACTAAACTTGGCTTGAAGAGGTTGTCCGTGTATTGGCAGCAGAACTAGGACCTGATCACCTGGCTGAAACTGGCGTACTCTTGAGTTCTTGTCATACCATGTTTTCATCTTCTCCTGAGCAGTTCCCAAATTCTCACGAGCTAGCTGGAACGCCGTTGATAACCGCTCCTTAAAGTTCACCACATATTCCAGTAGGCTGACGTCATCCGATTCCGACAGCCAAAACTCCTTCAACAATTTCATAGGGCCTCTAACTTCATGCCTGAAGAGTAGTTCAAAAGGTGAGAAGCCTAGTGATTCATTTGGAGACTCTCTTGAAGCAAACAGCACAAAACGAATACCTTTGTCCCAATCTTTCTGGTGTTCCAAGCAGTACTTCCTCAGTATAGATTTGAGTGTCTGATGATATCTCTCCAGAGCTCCCTGTGTTTGAGGATGATATGCAGAAAACGTGATCTGAGTGATGCCCAACTCTATCAAAGACTGCTTAAAAACATTGGACATAAAATTGCTCCCTTGATCTGACTGTACCTCCTTAGGCAATCCAAATCTGAAGAACCCAAGCATTTCTTTCACTACATTCTTCGCCGAAATATTTCTGAGAGGGATTGCTTCAGGATAACGAGTAGCCATGTCAATGAGTGTCAGCAAATAGGAAAACCCTGAAGATGTCTGGGGAAGAGGTCCTACAATATCAACTAACACCCGAGTGATTGGTGATGGGCTGGTCTATCAGAGTGAGAACTGAGCGATCTCTGCCATACCCATAGCTTACTCTGACTGTTCCTTTTACTTATATATCTTCTAGATCTCGAGTGACGGTGTCTCTTCCGTGGATTGACCTCCCAATCTACCAAGATTGGAAGCCAAAGCGTCAACATTTTTCTCTTGCCTTTCAACTTTCTCTTCATAATTGCTGAGGGGCAGAGGGCCCTGGGTGGGGCTTTGGTTTCCCGGGCGTTTCCGCACCCTCCTCAGCTCCCCGCCATGTAATGGCTTCGGTCACCCAGGCTTTATTGTGGTCGGCAGGGAGGGTTCTGTGGCGGCGCTCGGTTATGGCCTTGGCTGTGCTCGGGGTCTTGGGGCTGTTCGGCCAGGCAGCTTGGGGAACAACAACAACAACAACAACACCCGAGTGAATGGCGTCTCAAAGGGAGGAATGGGAACGAGTGGTGCAACTTTCTCTTTTTGATTACACTTCCCCACCACTTGACAGGTGTGACAAGATTTGCAATACCAGGAAACATCCTTGAAAATACCTGGCCAGTAAAAATGCTTCAGTATACGGGCTGCAGTCTTCCTCACTCCCATGTCTCCTGCCAAACTGGAGTTATGAGCCACCCTAATGATATCCTGCCTACAAACTTGAGGGATGACAATTTGATGCACAACCTCCCATTCACAGTCTGCTAATGACGTTGGGGGTCTCCACTTTCTCATTAATACTCCTGACTTAAAATAGTAACAAGTAGAAGCACTAGCTGACGCTTCCTCACTACAAGCAGAACTAGCTAAACCTTCCAACTCTGGGTCAGCCTGCTGCAACTCTACCAACTCACGAGGTGACAGATTATCCACACTGCGGGGAACTGCTTCATCCTCTGAATGGTTTAAATTAGCAAAGAATGTATCAGCCAAGAGAACATCATCATCTTCATCATCCTCTAAATCACTAGTAACTTTAGATTTTGCCCTAGTGACAGCACATGCAGGAAACACAGCAGAGGAGCCGTCCTCGACTCCAGCCACTGGCTCACTAGACAACCGAGGAGCTGGACAATCCTGACCCCCAGCAATGTCGTTGCCAAGGAGAAAAGTCACTGTGGCATACTATCAATGGAAGTTAAATATCTATAAGCTATAATCCAAATAAAATCAATCTAAATCGAATTACTCCATATCTAAATTGAATTGAATATAGGGGGACTATTATGCCAGTCTTCCAGTCATCGGGTGTACTCCCCTTCTCCCATGCTAGTTTGCACATTTTTCATACCCATTCTATCACTATCTCACCACCATACCTCAACATTTACCCACACACTCTATCTGTTCCTGGTGGTTTCCCCAACTTCACTCTTTTCATGGCTTCCCACACTTTTGACCTGATCCCCACCTCCTCCTCCACTACTTCTCTTCTTCTCCCTCCCATACCATATCCAGCTATGTTTGCTGGCTCTTCATTCCTTACATTTAGCAACTCATTGAAGTACTCCCTCCATCTTTCGACTCTCTCTTGCTTCTCGGCTAGCATTCTCCCATTCTTATCTTTCACACCCTTACTGTTTCCCTTGCTACCTTCCCTAACTTTCTTGACTTCTTTCCAGAACAGTTTCTTACTCTCCCTTCATTTTACACTCAGATTCCTTCCAAATTCCTCATCTACTCTTCTCTTACTTTCCTTCACTACTCTCTTCACCACCCTCTTACTCTCCACGTACCTCGCTCGTTTATGTGTCTCGAAATCTTCATTCCCTCTACTACCCAACCACTCTCTATATGCTTTCTTCTTTTCTTCCACAGCTATTCTTACCTCTTCTGTCCACCATGCTGTACCTTTCACTCCCCTACCTCCTCACATGCTGCACAGATCTCCTCCTTAACATCTAAAGAGCGGCCTAGGCGGTAAATAATAATTATGTAGCCACCAGCGGGGTGTTTTTACCCAAAATAGGGCTGTTTACGTGATCATTTTCTTGCCTAAATAAGACCCAGAGCGTAAAACAAGTATCTATCCCTGAAAGGGCATAAACAGAGCTTTCCAATGACACCACAACGATCCTTGTATGACCGCTAGTTTTCTTGCAACAACCGCGCAACACGAGTGCAAAAACCATGTAATTCGGTACTTTCCCCATACAATTCACTATGTAGCGAGTGTGAGAGGGTGGAGGAGGGTGTGATTCATGTCAGTTGGTCCACCGCGGTGGTCTGGAGCACTCATACGCTCGCTACTCTCCTGCCACCACTTGTCTCTCTCTCACAGCAACATTACGTGCTGAAATTGCCACACGATCTATGTCGCGCGCCGCCACATAGTCCAAATTTATTTCACTCGACTTATGTTGCGCGCCGCCAGTTAAGGGTTAAACACCTTGCTCATCTCCTCCACTTCCTCCATAACTTCCAGGTCGAACCCATCTAGTCGTCTTTCCACTGCTCTCCTGTACTCCTCCCTGACTTCCTCCTCCTGCAACCTCTCCACCCTCCTCTCGCCTCCCTCCAGCTCTCCAAACCCACTTCTTATGTATCCGAACCTTAGCTACCACTACATAATGATCAGACAGACCCCCTCCAATACCCCTATACACCCTAGCATCCATCACAGATTTCTTCATTCGTTCATCCACACATACATAATCAATTAATGACTTTCGTTCCACCACGGTCTTATCCTTCATCGTCAACATCCGTTTCCACGTGTACCTGTGGATCATTCTGTGTCGGAAGAAGGTGTTGGCTATCCACAGCCTCCTCCCCACACATACGTCCACAAGTGCACTACCATTCCCATTCACCTCTGATGGTACCCCCCACCCTTCCACCACTCCCTCAACTTTCTTATCACCCACCTTACCATTCATATCCCCAATCAGAAATATTCTTTCGTTCTTGTCAAACTTCTCCAGGCACGCCTCCACATTCATCCAGAACTTCTCTATACGATAAATTATATTAATATATACGATAAATTCATATATACTACATAAGACCATGTCAATATTGTTTAATAGCATATTAGGCCTTTACAATCTTAACTTACTTACAATCTTATAATATACGATCTACTCATCCTACGCCGTGCAGCGGGAACGACCGTGACATCACAGAGACGTACGGGATCACAAAAGTCATAGCCTATCGTATTTATACGATACACTCCCCCCACAAAAAAATACCTGAACCCCACCTTAAACTTAAAGTTGCCCAGAGGCTATCTTCTGACGCCACATGTCGACGGCGCTAGCAGCAGCGCGTCTGGGACGCGTCCCGGTCCAAGATTGATCACCATCAGTAAGAGGTGAGTCGTTACTTTGAGAATCCTCGGACCCAGCAATAACAGGTGGAGCATCAGATTGCAATGCGGAATAGAGCTCCAAAGCGTATAAACGTGCGATAGGACGAACAGTAGTTCCAGTGGCCGTCCTCAATAGTGCCACCCACTCTACAGAGTCTTCCCCCTTGTATACCTCCAACACGCGGCCCAATTTCCAGTATAAACGAGGACTATCTTCTTTTATTAAAACGACTTCACCAACAGTAGGTGCCGTCGGTCTACCAGAGGGTGTAACACTCCTTTCCCTCAATGCTAGCAGATATTCATTAATCCACCGTTTTCTAAAGTCTTCGATTACCCTCGATATATACTGGTATCTCTTAGACACCGCTACCTCAGAGTACAACGAGGGATCCTCTAACTCTACTATAGATTGGAAATCAGATGGAAACGCAGTCAATGGTTTACCATATAGCAAGTGAGCTAGCGTTAATGGTAGTGGTTCTTGCAGGTCGGTGTACACATATGTAAGCGGATGATCATTCACGACTGCCTCTATCACTGTGAGGACTGTCGTCAACTCACTCTTCTTTAATAGAGCACGTCCTACTACCGCTCTGAGTCCTGACTTTACTATGCCGACACACCGTTCCCACATTCCACCAAACCAAGGTGCCTTAACTGGAATGAACCTCCATTCGCACTTCCACTCTCCCCAAAAAGTGATGATTGTAGGATCACTGCTCATATCCTTTAGATATTTCGATGCCTGGACATAAGTGGGAGCATTGTCGCTAAGAATGAGTTGAGGGAATGAACGACGGGCACAAAACCGTCTAAACGCCAGCATAAATTCTTCGCTAGACATATTATCACATATTATCACCGCTCGAGACGTTGCACAGGTAAACAATAATATATAAACCTTCTCATGCTCTCTCGTCATCAATGCCCCTGTGTAATCTAACCCTACAGCTTGGAAAGGTTCTATGTGTTTTACATGGCATTCAGGTAGAGGTGGAGCTGGTCCAGTTGCATATGGTTTACCCTTTAATTTCTGCAATATTACACACTTTCTTACTAAGCGTCGAGCTACTTGTCGAACTCTGGGTATCCACCATATGAGATGCAAATTTGATATAATATGACATACCCCATAGTTCTTTACTTCCTTATGTGCACGTATGATCAATAGATCAGTAACGTGATGTCTTGTTGGCATAAGTATAGGGCGGTTTGTGCCGTCCGTTACACCCGACCACTTCAGGCGACCCTGTGACGTCTACCAGCGTTGGCAAAATCGCCTCTCGTTACCCACTAGCGCTCGCCAGGGACATCGAAATGGGCTACAGTTATCCGAGAATGTTGTTCTTTCTTTCCTAATAATCGCATTGTCACAGACAGTCCAGTGGTGGTCTTTGTTTTCGTCTGTGACAACGGGTTGTATTTTATATCAACAGTAGTGATAATAGTACCAGCGTGGGAATGAGAAAGACTTTCAGAGCGAGAAGGTAGTGGGTGTCTGAGTCACGCGTGCATTCCTGCTTCTCGCTCGCCATTGGCCGGCGTGTCTTGCTGTGTCACGTGACACCTGCTGTCTTGTGACGTCTCGGCCCGTGATTGGCCGACCATCGCGCCTTTGCGGGCTCCTGTGTAACTAACCTCCGTCATGAGGGTCCCCAGGAGCTGTCCTCCTCAGGACAGGCTTGGCGTGCGTGCTTCTAACATCCCCTTGCATACTCTCCCCCGATCACCACCTTTATCACTGTTTCTCCCACTCGATTCTCTCTTTCCATACTCTAGCCTTTATTAACTGCACAACACTCCCCTTGGGTTCTGCATACGGTTTTCATAGCCGGCCCATTGTATTGCATGCGCCGTCCTCAGAGATATTTACATGTACTTAGAATAGGTTTGAGGGTTCTTAGTTAGTGTAGGTTAAGAAATTTGTGTGTCTCCATTATTGATTTAGTGTTTCTGCTCTTTTATTTAATGCTAGACTGGGATAAGGTAACTGTAGTCGTTGTCTCCGATGTGTGTACGGTTTGCCTATACCTACACGACTTCGACCGGACCTGTGGTAGTCTGGGTTGTCTTTTCGGTTGCGTCCTTTGCGAGTGAAGCATTGTGTTGACTGAGGGTTTTGGCCTGTTCCAGTTCCACACTTTGCTGCCTCTTTGCTTGTCTTTAGAGGGTCACCAGGATAGAACCAGATACTTGTGATCTGGATCTATCAAGAGAGCACCCTAGTTGTTGTTGTTGTTCCCCAAGCAGCCTGGCCGAACAGCCCCAAGGCCCCGAGCAAGGCCAAAGCCATAACCGAGCGCCCCCACAGAACCCTCCCTGCCGACCACAATAAAGCCTGGGTGACCGAAGCCACTCCATGGCGGGGAGCTGAGGAGGGTGCGGAAACGCCCGGGAAACCAAAGCCCCATCCAGGGCCCTGTGCCCCTCAGCAATTATGAAGAGAAAGTTGAGGGACAAAGGAAAAATGTGACGCTTTGACTTCCAATCTTGGTAAATTGGGACGTCAATCCACGGAAGAGACGCCGTCACTTGAGATCTAGAAAATATATAAGTAAAAGGAACAGTCAGAGTAAGCTATGGGTATGGCAGAGATCGCTCAGTTCTCACTCTGATAGACCAGCCCATCACCACATGACTAGAACCCAATCCTCTCAGCATCAGCTAGGAAAGGCCCTAGAAAGCCACCTTAGGCGGGGGGATAGCTTCCCTATTTCAACCCCTTTCGGGGTTGGGCACCCGCCATGCACCCTAGTCAATTAACATAACTTAAACGATGCAGTCTTAAGGACATCGCTAGGCTACGAGCCTGTCTTGCTCAACCCCAGTTCCTTACCTCGAGTATCCCAGCTAGACATTATTAATCGAGTAGACACTTGTTAGTATTTAATATAAGCTCTTTGATATGTGCGCATTATTATTCACAGCATTTATTAGTCTAGGTTGTTGCCGAGCCGCACAACCATAGCAGACTGTTCCGTTGATGAGGAAGTACTTCTTTTAGTGTCGAGCATTGCTACCGTTGCGCATTTATAGTATTCTCGTGTCAGTTAACATTATATGTCCTACCTTTTAGTGTATTCGATTTACACATGTGGTGTCCTGCCTCCTGCCTTTATATAGTTTCAGATACGAGCATCTTATGAGCATCAGACTTTCTTCAGAAGTTTCCAGGTCTATGCTGTAGGACTATACTTCACTTTGTTTCAGATAGGAGTGAAGAGTTTATTGTTGTTTAGAATAACTATTGAAGCATCTTTTTATTGTATTAAATCTTGCAGTGATTTAATTGATCTTTCCATAGATTCCTTTTTATGCATTTTAACGTAACTTGCATCTTGTTTGTTATCAGGCTATACCAGTGCCGGTTAGCCTGAAGTAGAGTACATTTATGCCCAGTTAAGGATACCCCACTATCGCAGATTAACTCTGGAGGGTATAGGTGTTTTGTTCGCCGGCATATAAGTTCGAGGGTTTGGATCTAGCGTACCGTTGTTGCATAGTGCCCTATTACTAGTCCAATCATTAAGTGCCCTTGTTTTATTCGTAGTCCCGGTCGTAACAAATGGCGACCTTGCCTAGTATCTTATCTTAGTCGTCGTAACAAATGGCGACCTTGCCTAGTATCTTATCTTAGTCGTCATAACAAATGGCGACCTTAGTCTAGGATTTAGTGAACTAAGAAATAATTGCAGGATTTTTGGACATTTGTTTTTGAGGAATATTTTGGACACGTTGGAATTTTTTTTGGCAACGTAGTATAGCACTTGAGTTGTCTTCCAAGCATTTTTTGAGTGAATAGTGCTACATGAGAGTTTAGGTACTTTTTTTTTTGTATAAATGTTGAGGATTTCCGGTGGACACTATGTCGAACAACAGATCAGTGCACAGTGAGGACACAGTACGGGAAGCAGGCTCTGAGGTGCAGAAGCTGGGCTTGTTAGAAGGTATTAGAGTAGTAACTAGTGAGGAGGATGCAAGGAAGTTTCTGGAGATGCCTATTACTGTTGACCGGGTGTCGGGGATTGATCGGAATGGTCTCCAGTGTTTGGCCACGGTCATGGGGCATGTTGGCACTAGCAGCATGACGAGAAGTGACCTGGTGGCATGTGTGCTGGGCGGGGTGTGTGGTGCACAGGGTGGAGCGGGTGCTTTGGCACCTTCGGCCAAGCCCCCCCTCCACTCTACTCCCATCATGCCCTCTAGAACACCGTATCAGAGTACGTTCCCGCAGGCTGATAGTCACTGGCAGCGTGGTTTGCCCCTGGGTGGATCACTGGGTAGGTCTCCAATTGTTGCATCTCCTCCTCCTCAAGGTTTAACTCCAGATATGCTCTTTCAGCTTGAGATGGTTAAGATTCAGACTGAGGAGAGAAAGGCCATACGTGAGGCTGAGGCTGAGCTCGAGCAACGAAAGTATGAGGCTGAGCTCAGGCAGCAGCAGCAGCAGCGAGAAGCTGAGCTTGAGGTTGAGGCTACGAAGTACTGTGCAGACATAGAGCTTGAGAAGTCTCGGGTGGAGTCGACAGGGCAGCGTCTCGGTTCTGGGAATCGAGGTCTTGATCAGTCTTTATCGCACCTTCTTAAGTTAGTCCCTGCATTTGACGAGTCGGGTGTCACTGAGTTTTTCCTGCATTTTGAGAAGAAGTGCCGGGAGCACCAATGGCCCGAGGTAAAGTGGGCAGCCCTTGTTTCCTCTAGGTTGGTTGGCAAAGGACTCAAGGCATATGATGCGTTGCCCTTGGAGTCTTGCATCGATTATGAGGTATTGAAGGAAGCTGTTCTGCGGGCGTACGAGTTACAACCAGAGACATATAGGTTGAAGTTTCGGGGTGTTACGAAGGGTCGTGAGTGCACTTTTCTAGAACATGCCCGGGAACTGTCTGATGCTTTGAGAAATTGGCTGAGGTCAGAGAAGGTGACGACGTTCGAAGAGCTTGAGCAGTTAGTCCTTCTAGAGCAATTTTTTAAATGCACAGGCGGCGACCTGACTTTGAACCTCAAAGAGAAACAGCCTAAAACTCTACAAAAGGCAGCTGAGTTGGCTGACCTGAGATTATCGCTGATTCGTGGGTGCGGGTCTGCACAACGGACCGATGCAGTTAACAAGGGGCGCAACACTCCAACCCCCGAGTCAGTGATGCAACATTTAATAACGAAAGTAAGAGCAATGATACTAATTTTGATCACAAACCAAAAACCGTCCCGTTTAAGAAAGGTCAGGGCCCTTCCCCACCTCAGGGGGAAGTCCAAGGGTGAAGTAGAGTGTTTTAAGTGTCATAACAAGGGGCATTTTGCACGTTCCTGCCCTAGTAACCAACCTACAGCAGTCGTGTCTTTGGGTAGCAACATTGGGGTGTCTCTGAGGTCTTCTGCATTTACCCGGGGTGATATGTCAGATGCGGGGGCACAGCCAGTGAAGGAGTGTCCGGAAGGCTCGAAACCTGTCCGCGATGCTTTTTGCGACCATAGAGGGCGTGGCTGCGTGAGTTGGGCTGGTTGCAAGCATGGGTTGGAGTTGTTGCGTGATACAGGTGCATCCCAGACTCTGATGAAAAACTTAACAGGCCAACCTATAAACGCAGCACGGGTAGTTGTGGTGCAGGGTATTAATGCTACACGGTCATACCCGTTGGTTCGAGTGGAGCTGGAGGTTGATGGTGTGACACGAGAGATAGATGTTGGAATCGTAGAGAAACTGCCAGTAAAGGGCGTCGACCTTCTTCTCGGCAACGACTTTGCGGTGCCTACTTCTGAGGTTCCACCCTTAGTCGTTGCCGAGAGGGCGGCCGACGTGAGTAGGGAGGGGTAGCAGTTGGTCGAGAGGTGTCAATCACAGCAGATGGCGTGTGTTGTCACCCGATCTCGTGCATCTAAGGTTTGAAAGGTTTATTAACTCGAGCGACCCCAAGTGGGGTATTAAGAGTACATACTTCAATACAAATACAAAATACAATAACACATATACAAAACAACAACATTATTTGTACATAATAATATTTCAACTTGACTGGTGGCCTTGTTGTAAGTTCAAGACTTTATGTCTTGAAATAATTCATAATTTCTCCTACAAATTTGGCAAGTTTTAATATAACTGCATGTTGTGTACTGCTGAATAACTGTGACATTTTCATAGAATTAGGATTATTATAATGATATTTGTTAAGGTACTGCCTTCTGTAAACATTAAAATGTGAACATTTGAACAAAAAATGGAATTCATCACCGACTTCATTACTGTTACATAACGTACAAATTCGCTCGTTTACATTTATGTTGTTGTGTCTACCGCTGACAATAGGCAGCATATGATTACCACATTTGAATTTACACAACCTTATTGAATATTGCTTTGGCAGTTAAGTAAATAATCTTGGATGCGGTAATCGACCGTCATTATTCTGTAATTCAAACAAACACTACTTCTATTAATTTCCTCCGTCCATTTTTGCCTATAAATATCACTAGATCTAAGTTTAAATGCTTCTTTAAACCAGTTACCATTAATATTATTTACATCACTAAATACATGCGACATTCCATTGCTATCTAGTAAGCATTTGATATTATTTAACCAGGGTAATTTGTACTGTTCTCGATCATACAAAACTTTCATTAATCCAAACAAAACACATGAAATTTTTTTTTCCGTATCACTTATAATCCTAAACCAAAAATTTACCATTCTATTGTCTATGATTTCCTGCAAACTTCTAAAACCTGATTCACCATACACCATACAATGTCATGTTGCAGTTGATTTATTCAACCTCAAAAGTCTCTTCAAAAAGCTATTGCATATCCTTTTTAGGTGATCAATATTCTCACAGCCCCATACTTCACTACCGTACAATAAGATGGGTAATACTAGTTTTTCGTATAAATCGATACTTGTGTCGAACGGTAGGTTAAGCTTGTTAATTGTATTTAATAACCCATAAGTTGCTCTCTTACTTTTAATTACTTGTTTTGCTTTAGCTTTATGAAATCGACCGTTGAAGTTAAATGTTGTGCCCAGGTAAGTATAATCATCCACTACCTGGATTTCATCATTACCGAATTTAAATCTCCTATGTTTTCTGACCTTACCCCTGGAAAATATTACAACTTTAGTTTTACCAATGTTTACCTGCAGTGATGAAAGGCTACAATACTCCTGAACGGCATTCAAAGCAAACTGTAAATCATCTTCATTTTCGGCCATAACTATAGTGTCATGAGCATAAAGTAGGCAAAACAAATTAAAATAAAGTTCAGCATCATTCTCGCCCAAGAACCCTGCAACATCTGTACTGATAGTTGGCAATCCCGAAAATGCATTACTGATGTGAGCTTTAAAATCATTTAAAAACATTGCAAATAGAAGTGGGGATAAACTTTCTCCTTGTCTCACACCGACATTACACGAAAAATAAGAGGATATCTGATTATTGACTTTAACACATGATTTAGCCCTGCTATACAAGTTGTGCACCACCCGTAGTACCCTCCCATTAATATTGTCACTTAACATTTTCGTCCATAATTCTGTTCTCTCAATAAAGTCAAAAGCCTTTTTATAATCAATAAAAGCACAATACAACCTTTTCTTACGAGCCAAATAGTAATTAATAAGAACGTGCAACGAAAATATATGATCAAGGGTACTGAAACCTTTCCTGAAGCCTGCCTGTTCGTTCCCTAATAAATTTATCGGGAATTTAGATAAAGGTTAAATTACATATCACTGGCACATGAAATATCCCAACAAATAGTTATAATATAATTACCAACGAGGTATTCATTCGTCGATGGGTGTAATCCAGTCCCCCACACACGGCTAGTTCAATTGCATGACATGTAGGAATGTTCACATAATACAATATCGATACAATGAACTTAGCTTAGAGGACTGGTGATGTAGGACTGTTGTTATAATTATTAGTAGTTGTAGCACATGGTGAACTGTGGGTTGAATCAGGGCCGGGGGAGGAGATGTTGACTGTACGGTGTTGTTTGAGAGACTAAAGGGCCGGCTTCCGATCGCTTCGCGAAATTACATATGGCTGCCGGCTCATAATAATTATAACCCATAACTTGGTTTCATAATACATCTAGAGCTGATGTAGATATTTATACATTACAGTTAATATTTAACCTAACTTAAGAATAAACTACAATACACAAAGAACCAGCCGAAATCGTACAAGCGATACGATACCGCCAAATTCAAATGTCCTATTGGACCAAAACCTGTCGGGATCATTACCCTATTCCCGACATATTGCCCGCCACCAAAAATGATATACAGGAACAAAGAAAAGGACATCGAAGTCAAAGATCACCTTGTTTGATCTTTGATCTCCAAAGATCCACGGAACTCATAGCCGTCCTCCTTTTGGGACGAGCGCCACCTGAAGCCTGAGGAGGATCATCCTTCTCATCAGCTGCCCCACCTTGAGGAGCACTGTCACCAGCACTCTCCCGCGGAGGGGTATCAGTAGAGACGCCAGGATAATCCGGCAGTTCTACATCCTGCTCCAAGGGATATAACCTTACGACTGGGCGAGTAGTAACCCCAGTCGAAGTTCGTATTTTAGCAACCCTTATAAGACCATCAATGCCCTGGAACAAATCGATAATCCTCCCAAGCTTCCAAAATAACCTAGGACGCTAATCATGAATCAGGACGATATCCCCGATACGAGGCCATCGTTGATTCGTCCCTTTGATCTTATGAGAGTGACGCTCGCGAAGAGACAGCAAATATTCTTGGGTCCACCGTTTCCATAGATCGTCGGACACCTTGTTTACATACTGGAAGTGACGACGTGTGGCGTCAGCATTGCCGAACGTAGGGTCTTGCAGATCTTCGTCATTTACGGACGATCTAGGAAAGGTATTAAGGGTTCGTCCACGTGTCATCATGGAAGGCGAAATGGGTAAGAGGTCATCAACATCTGCCGAGGTATAGGTCAAGGGCCTGTCGTTGACTAACATCTCAATTTCTATTAAGATGGTTTGCAACTCCCGTCTGGTCACCAGTGCCCTTCCTAATACCTTCTTCAAGGCAGATTTGACGATACCGATTGTTCTCTCCCAAATCGCCCCAAACCATGGTGCACGTGCTGGTATAAATCTCCATTGACAACCCTTTCCAGTGAGGGTAGCCACAACCTGCGGGTCATCCATTAAACTCTGGAGATATTTAGAGGCCCCGACAAAACAAGTCGCATTATCGCTCATAATAATTTGAGGGAAACCATTGCGGCCTGCAAAGCGTCTTAGAGTATGCAAAAACCCCTCACTGGATAGGTCGTCAATCAATTCAATATGAATCGCTCTGGTTACCACACATGTGAATAGGACGGCATACACCTTTATGATATTACCGGGCGATTCTCTAACATGAATCGCTCCGGTGTAGTCTACCCCGGTTACCTGAAATGGTTCAGTCCTTTGTACCCTGAACTCAGGCAAGGGAGGTAGATCTACTGGGGAGTAAGGCTTACCCTGTAATCTTTTACAGATAGTACAGCTATTGTGGATCCCTTTAATTGCTTGTCGCATCTTAGGGATCCACCAACGTTGTCGCATATACGCCAGAACATAATTTACGCCAAAATGTAGGCAGGTCCGATGGCATTGGCGAATCAACATTTTGGTAATCAAATGAGAGGAGCTAAGGAGGACAGGATATTTTGCAGAATCAATAATGTCCGCCTTTTGTATCCTGCCTCTACACTTAATTATGCCTCCTTCCATATATAATCCTAGCTGCCTCATTAAGTTTGAGGGTTTGGCCTTTGACTCCTTGCTCAGGATTTGATGTTCAGTAGGATAAGATTCCTTTTGTACTAAACATATTAGTTTTGCTTCTGCTGATCTCAATTCATGGAGTCTGATATGCTTCAAATCTTCACTAAGGAAAGACCCGTGAGCCCGACTTTTCATGTTGTTAATGAAACGGTATATCCATGCAAATACCCGTATTACTTGATCATAGCTGCCGTAACGTTCCCACTCTACCAACTTATTATCCTGATGTGTAGTACTCACATTCGAACTACTTAACACATCATCTTGGGGCCGACTTGAAGGATCAGATATGTATTCCCTGAAATCCTGAGGCCATTCAGTTGGAGATGTAAGCCATGGAGGTCCATGCCACCAAATAGAGGAAGACATAAACTGCTGTGCCGAGATCCCCCGGGAAATTATGTCACTGGGGTTATCCCTGGTGCTCACATAGCGAAATGTAGCTGTAGGAACTAAGTTATGAATCTCATCAGTGCGATTAGAAACATAAACAGGTAACACTTTCTGGCTGTGTACCCATGAAAGCGCTATTTGACTGTCGCTCCAGACATAGACGTTATTAATCTGTAGTATGTCTGTATAAGCATCCAGTGTAAACTTTATTAGACGAGCAGACAGAAGCAATGCAGTAAGTTCTAATTTAGGAACTGTAATCTTCTTTATAGGGGCTACTTTGGCCTTCGCTATAGCCAGCGTCGCTTCACTACCATTACATATGTATATGGCAGTACCGTACGCACTATTACTAGCATCAGAAAAGGCATGTAGATCCACCTGGTGACCACCAATAACCTGACGAGGAAGTTGGACCTCGCAACATGCGGAAAGGTCCGACCGAATCAACCGCCAAGTATCCTGTAACTCAATCGGGAGGGGCATGTCCCAATCTAGTTTTAGCTGCCACAGTTGCTGTAAAAACATACGAGCACGGATTGTAACAGGCAGCAAAAAACCTAGGGGATCAAACAACCTCGCTGACAAGCTTAAGCAGTTTCGCTTGGTCATAAGCTCACTGCCGCATGGGGTGTGACAGAAGGATATACAATCTGTGGTAGTGTCCCATTTGTGGCCTAAAAACTTCACCTCACTATTCTCAGTAGCTACACCGTCAGAAGCAAATTGACCTTTCAAAAGATCACTATTAGTGGCCCATTCTCTTAAGTATAAATGAGCCTTGGCAAATATATCACGGATCTCCCAGCATCTCTTGAGCAATAAATCTTCATTGTCTCCGGTGCCTTGAAGATTGTCCACATAGATCCCCTGCTTGATCTCATTCTTGAAGTCAGGATCTAGTCCAGCCTCCTCAAGATGACGCAAGATAGTAGCATTGAGAAGGAACTGGGAACAGGTCGCCCCGAATAAGACGACTCTGAACCTGTAGACCAGATACTCTGAATCTAGATCCATTGGGTCCCGTGGCCATAAAAATCTTGTCGAGTCCCTGTCTTCACGATGGAGTTGAAGCATCAGGAAGGCCTTCTCAATATCGGCGACCCATGCAAACTTATGACATCTGAAGCGCAACATAATTTGCGCTAGATCAGAGACCAGGGACGGACCCGTGTACAGACAATCATTCAGGCTATAGGAGCGATCACTGGATTTAGCAGACCAGTCATACACAATACGAACAGGAGTAGTGGAACTGTCCTTTTTAATCCCATGGTGAGCAAGGTAATGGATGTTATCCCCATACTCATTGAGATCTACTCTCTCCACAAATCCACGTTGTACCTGCTCGGCTAAAACTGCCGCATAAGTCTCGCAATAACTTGGATCCTTGACAAACTGCTTCTGAAGGCCACGTAACCTACCAAGTGCTAGATGGAAATTAGTAGGTAATTTACTCTTGTTATCATTCCAAGGGAGCCGTACCTCATACTGACCTCTGCCAGAGTCATACGTTACAGTCTCTTCATACGAGCTTAACGTTAGCTTGGACTCACGATCAAGTTCATGTGGGTCAATTCCAATATTGTCCAAGTCCCATAGCTTATCTATATCAGTACATGTATTATCAGGCACATTTGGCCTAATATATTTATCTATGGGGCTTACTGCTACCTTGAGGACCGTAACCACCTCCACCTGTGTGTCTTGAGAGGAAGTGGCATAGGATCCAGAAATGGCATAACCTTGGATCGTGGGGAGCATTATTAGCTTATCTACCCGCTGATATCCACGGTGAACCAGGTCGTAGTAATAATCAGCTCCGACCAGTAGCATAATACCATTGTTAGCACAGAGTTGATCATCAGCCAGTTTATAACCCTTGCTTCTGAGATATTTCAAATGTGGTTGAATCTCTGATGCTATATAGAAACTGGGTAGTGTGTCGACCACAACAGCCTTGATGGGACATAACTTTTTTCTATAAACATATGAAATCTCCACAATATCATAGTCACTGGAATCTATTTCACCAGTGAAACCATGGAGACGCAAATTCTCTTGACCCTTGCTGGTACACTTGAGCTGGGGTAATGATGACCGCAGAACGAATGACCTCTGTGAGCACTGGTCAAGTAAGGTGCGCATCATTATAGTATTATTATTACTCCCTACTACTGGCAGCATCATAGTAGGAAGCAATTGACATTCTCGAGAAGCAATGGACATGGTAGATACTTTATCACCCTCGCTCTTACCTTTCTCATGTGACTCTTTGGGGGTTCTCCCCTTTTCTTTGCCATCGTGCCGATCAGACTGGGTGCAAAGGGAAAACCAATGTTTCCCCTTGCAATACTTACAAGGTTTGATGTAGGAATTGGTGCAGGTACTGTTGAAGTGGTCTCTTGCCAGACAGCTGGTACATAACTTAAGCGATTTAGCCTTGCTAATCTTCTGTGTAGCCTTAGGATACTTAGGACACTGATACCACAGATGACCGTGGACACTGCACAACTTACAACCTAATGATATTGGCCTTTTCGGTTTAGGAGAAGTCTGTACCGGGAAAGCTGCAGTAGATGGCGACATCTCCACTTGTCGGTAGTGTCCAGTACTCTCCATATTGAAGACTTCAGTCTGGTACACCTGCACCAACGCTTCCAAGTTTAGTGGTGAGTCGCTTAGTTGTCGTCTTAAGATTTCCCTTAGGGGAGAGGGTATTTTATTCAAGATATTCACACTAAATATCTCCTCCTTGGTGACGGCCATTGTCTCCATAGATCGGAGGAGGCTCTCAAAGGAGGCATAGTACTCCTTTAGGGCCGTCACATCATAGGATGGAGGATCTAGCGTGAAGAACTTAGTAATTAACGCGGTCTTGATGACTTCCACTCTCCCGTAAGTTCTCTTCAGCAACTCCACTGCAGACTCGTAGCTGGTAGCTTCTAGCTTGTACCCATCGACTAACTTCAATGCCTCCCCTTTCAATTGACCACGGAGATATGTGAACCTTTGGATGGATGTGAGTGTTTTATGATGATGGATGGAACACTCAAAAATATCCCAAAATCCAGTCCAGGTAGCCGAATCCCCGGAAAAGGTAGGCAAAGTAAGCTTCGGCAGGTTAAAACCAGTCGCCTTTGGTGTACCGGTATCCTTAACAGAGGTTGATTCTTGGGTGGAAGATAGTCTGGCTAAGGCTGTATTAACGTCCTCAAAGTACTCAAGATCTGCCGACATTTCTTCTTCCACATCGTCAGTAACTGTCAATAAACCATATACCTGCTGAGCATAACTATCATAAGTAGCTAGCGATTTAGTAACAGTAGCAAATTTACCCTTTATTTGATCAGCCGTGGCACTTATTAAAAATTCATCAAGATCTCTTAAACCTCTATTTAAACTTCCCTTCATCCCTCCCTTAAGAATCTTAAGTTTCTTCAAATCTGTCATCGTTAAGGTTTAATTTTAAGCAACTTAAACTACAATGAGGTCAGACTACAAACCGTTAATCGCTTAGGAATCAACAGCGGCAAACCCCCATTACTTAAGAATTTTACTCAAAAAGAATTACATAGTACTTACATTCCCCTTAACATAAACTATCGAAAGGAAATTATCTAACTAGACAAAAGAATTAAATACTAAATCCATTAAAAGAAAGGGTAAGGTGAAGCACTAATTATTGTAAGCCCTTTATAGGTAAGCCTAGTTGGTTAAGCTACAATCATGAGGTCTGACTATTAACCGTCAATCGCTTAGGAATTAACAAAGACCGACACTCATGACCGCCACTTTAAGCGACTAGGCCTAGGCTATTATGAAATTTAAATATAAAAGGTCACATGAGAACCCTCCCCACCAGCATAATTAACAATGAGTCCCACAATGACAAAACACAAGCAACACCACAGGCACACCACCAAAGCGAAATGAAAAGCCACCACAGACACCTGCAGGCCTAGACTGCCTAGCCTAGCCTATGAGCGCGAAATGGCGCCCGACGAAATTACCCCAACCCCATCTCCAGCCCAGCCAACCCACCAAAAAAACGCCAAGGATCACACGCCCAAACAAACTTGGAAACTAGCCCCAAAAAAGATAGAGACGGCGCCTAAATGGTAAAAAACATGAGGGAAGAAGCTGGGTGGAAACTAGGGAACGGCAGTCGGCCAACAACGCGCGAGGCGGCAGCCATGTGTAAGCCCACAAGCGTCAAGGAAGCAAACAAAACGGTACTACGGTAAGGAAGCTTTAGGGCACGAAGGACCATTATTTATCGGGAATTTAGATAAAGGTTAAATTACATATCACTGGTACATGAAATATCCCAACAAATAGTTATAATATAATTACCAACGAGGTATTCGTCGATGGGTGTAATCCAGTCCCCCACACACGGCTAGTTCAATTGCATGACATGTAGGAATGTTCACATAATACAATATCGATACAATGAACTTAGCTTAGAGGACTGGTGATGTAGGACTGTTGTTATAATTATTAGTAGTTGTAGCACATGGTGAACTGTGGGTTGAATCAGGGCCGGGGGAGGAGATGTTGACTGTACGGTGTTGTTTGAGAGACTAAAGGGCCGGCTTCCGATCGCTTCGCGAAATTACATATGGCTGCCGGCTCATAATAATTATAACCCATAACTTGGTTTCATAATACATCTAGAGCTGATGTAGATATTTATACATTACAGTTAATATTTAACCTAACTTAAGAATAAACTACAATACACAAAGAACCAGCCGAAATCGTACAAGCGATACGATACCGCCAAATTCAAATGTCCTATTGGACCAAAACCTGTCGGGATCATTACCCTATTCCCGACAAAATTCATGTTAGTCAAGTATTCATAAAGTCTCGTGTTAAGTAAAGATGTGAACAACTTACCCAGGCAACTCAACAAAGTTATTCCTCTATAATTATTAGCATTATCTATGCAACCATTGTTTTTGTAAAGTGGCTTAATAATTCCGACAGTCCAATCTGTTGGTACTACTGCAGAGTTCAGAATTAAATTAAACAATTGTACAACAATCAACATAACACTTCTAGGACAACTCTTTATAAACTCATTCAAAATGTGGTCAACTCCTGATGCCTTGTTATTCTTCAGTTTTTTTACATGGAACAAAACCTCTTCAGAAGTGAAATCCATATTTATAATGTCGTTTTCATTATCGGGACTACCCAGATCTTGACTGTCGTTCACAACACTATTACCAACGCTCAGTTCACTGAAGTGAGACTTAAATTAATCTAGAGATATATCGCCTATTTTCTGTATCCGCTTAGAGTCTTCATTAATTATATTCCAGTATGCATGCGGGTTATTGGATTTAAGACATTTTAGTGTTCTATGTAAGTTTTTTTCATATGATATTTTAACACGTCTAATTACTCTTTTATGGTGTTTTGCTTTATTACGTAGGGTCTCCTTTGCACGATCATCTGTTTTTTATATAAAGAATTCTTAAGCCGCATGTATTCCTTCTTTGATGCCTTGCACTCATTATTAAACCAAGGTTTATTATTTTTTTTCTTACGATGTAAATATTTATGATTGCTTGTAATTACTTTACACATTCCATTGTCTCTTGCAGGTTGGAAAATATATCACACAAATCATTAATTTTGTTACATTATCAATTGATTCCTGATTTGTTTCCTCAATAGCGTCTAACTTTAATTTTAAATAATTGATTTTGTTAATGTCAAAGGTATTAAGATAATATATTTTTTTGTCTGAATTCCATTTAGATTTTACATAACTGTGTGTTATATTCGTTTCCATCTCCTTAATTAACAAATTCCTCGAGCGTGTATCCTTAATACAGATGTGCATTTGTAAGGGCCTATGTTTATCTGATAACAAAGAGTCAAATATATCTATATTCAAATTCCTAATGTTATGACAAATATTTGGAGAATAAATAAAGTAATCAATAACACTTGTGTCTTCACAGGTCGCTGCACCAATACATTTGTCCAGACCCATTCTCCCATTAACAATTTTCAAATCGTGACACTGACATAATTCAATAAATTTTCTACCATTATTATTAACCTTTTTATCAATGCTAAAACGCACCTTTGTTATCCCTAGATCATTAAATATTTCACAGGAGTTGTATATACTATTATCCAAACCGGCAAAATTGTCATCAAAATCATCTATGGTCATAAAATCGCTAAGTGTGCCAGTTCTACTGTTAAAATCACCCGCCATCACAATTGGTAGACTATAAATTTCTGTTAGTTTACTAATATCAAGAGCTAAATTGTCGAATATTTCTGGACTAAAATATTTAGATGCTTCATGAGGTATGTAAACTGATCCTAACAACAAGTAATTACCGAGCTTAATCCATAGAACTGAGTCACATAATAATTCATCATTTATATTGCATATTTGTGTAGTACTTAAATATTTATTTGCCACAAAAATATTTACACCATGAACGCCGGGGTACGGATATTTTCTATTATCGTTCAGCTTATAACATTGAAAGCCGTCAAGCTCGGCATTAGTTTTAATTTTAGTTTCAGAGAAGCATAAGATGTCGAAGCTCTTAATATACTCACTACTCATCGAATATACCATTTCTAATTTTAGACTTTAATCCACATATATTTAAAGCACATATTCTTATTATATCATCTGTTCCTTTATTTTCACTCACAACTGTCGGCTTGGGGTCGCAATGTCCCTAACTCTGACCAAGGAAACTTTCCAACCTTGCTTCATTCCATCCCAGCTTGTAGAGATCATCTGGCGTGTCGAACACTTCTTGGTTTCATTTTCACCTTCCTTTACCATGGCATATATTTTTCCATCAATTGTCCATGTCTTGGTTGTATGAGGGTCCTTTCGAATTTCGTAATACATGTTGTTCCTCATCCTGGTCAGGTCCTCCTCGATAAACACGTCGTCCTTCAATTTCTTCTTATTCTTCAGCAGCTCAATCCTCTTGTTTCGTCGTGAAAAACGAACTATTATTGGCTTGGGTTTGTTGTTGTCACTGCTGGCGCCGAGCCGGTGACTTGTACTAATATTTTCATTACTATTTCTGTAGTGTCTTCATTATGCACGTAGTTAATACCCTTGATCAGCACATTTTCCCTTCGACTGTACTGCTCCATCCGCTCCAGTTGGTAAGATTGTTGCTTCACCTGCTTTTTTAGGTCGATTATAATGGAAGTGTTCTGTGCTTCGTTGAATCTTCTCATCTCCTCCTTCATGTTGTTTGTTATTGTGGCAACGGCTTGACCCACCGCGACCGAGACACACTGAACGATGACAGGTTGTAGAGCTTTGATAACTTCCGACACAATAGAAGTTATGTTCGAATCCTGGCTGCTGCTGTAGTTGCCTGCGCTCCTCGTCTGTGGCCCCCTTTCTATCTTTTTCTTATCGAGACAATCATTTACAACTTTTTGCACTTCTGTTGTAAGTAATGCATTCAACTCGTTGCCTTCGCTTCCAACTTTAGCTTGTCCTTGATCTGCTATTTCACCACCAGTTGCCATGTTAATGCTGGTTCAGACCTTCAATTAATTTCTTCCTCGAGATTTGCAGGAGCAGCTGTTCAGACCTGTTACCTCTTTGGCCACCAGTCGCAGACTGGTGTCACAGCCTATTCCTCAGTCTCTAGACCAGCGGAGGAACGGTCGGAAGGAGAAAGTTAAAGTTGGGAGAAGTTTTGTGAGTTTTGATCCAGCGGCTCTTCTTGGCGACTCGGTACTTGACCCAGAGGTGAGCTCCGGAGTGGCCCCAGAACCTGTCCCCCCTAGTGACATGGTTGGGCGTGATGGCACTCCGCGACAGAGTAGTTCCCAGGTGGAGGAGAGTTATGGGAACGGGGCTATTGAACACGAGGACGGGGAAACATGTCATGTGAACCTGTTAAAGGAGTTTGTGAGGCAACCACCTGAGCAGCCTACTGTCCCTGCGTTGGTGTGCAGCGGCCAAGGTGGAGTACAAAGGAAATCAAGCAACAACAGATATAGTGACCCTTTTAGGTTGCTTGTCCTCCAAAACACTGAGGATCAAGTGTCCAAACAGTGGTTTAGAGTGGGTAAGGGAAAATTGGAAAGGGAATTACTGCCCTGGAACTAATGTCCGTGGCAGGATTAGGAAGTTAGTAGGGGACAGAGGGGTTAGTAACTGAGGGGGGGATAAAATAAAGTTATTCATTTACAAACGCAGTCAGTCGCGAGTTTGATGCGAGATATTTGTCTAGGCGGAGTTTAAATGAATCAACGGTGATGCAGTCTATAACGTTTCGGGGAAGCCCATTCCACAAGTTGACAACTCGATTGAAGAAGAAATTCTTAGATTCGTGTGAGTTAAAAGATTAAAAGTGGAGAAGGAGAGGGGGGCTGTGGGGCACAGGTGGAGGAAAGTTGGGATTGTCATGTCTCGGCGGAGCAGTGGGCGGGGGACACGAGTCTGGTGGCTGTGGAAGTGCTAGAGCACCTGCCTGAGCAGCAGTGTGCAGCGCTCCAGCACCGGCTCGGTTCATACCCCACTGGTCGTGCCGAGCACCCAGGCCTCACAACTCATGCGGTGCACGATGTTCCGCTGGCAGGTCACTTGAGTGTTAGTAGACCGTTAGCCTCGTTGTTTCGGTGGTTCAAGGTGGGCGACGAGGCTTTGGCATGGTGGTCAGGTCAGGGTCGACCCATGGCTGCCCAGGGTGGTGGTCAGAATCAGGACATTGAGCAGATTGGTGAGGTTGGCTGTGGCATAGATGTGCCCGGTCGTCGCATAGCCTCCCAATGCTGCTCTAGTCGAATGCAACAGCCCTACCATAGACCGACTGTATCTGGCCATGTCGCTGATGGCGGTGATGCTGCGCAGGCAGATGTAGTCGCAAGGAATGCGGGGGTGCGCATGTACGGTATCGGCGGGGAAGCCTTAGCAATTATGAACTATGGGAGTGACTGCACAGGTGATACTGATTGTCCCTCTCATGACCTGGCTGTTCTAGGGACGAAGGTGGAGATGAAGGGAGACTTTAGTTTAGAAGATGCGGTCTCGGCTGGGTTGTGGGAGGGCACTAGGCATGTTGTTCTTCGAGATAAGTTGCAACCTCTTGTTCCTGAGCGCCAAGAGAAGTTGTTTGCTAGGCTGTGGCAGCACGTCTGCATGTTTGTTGCCTCTCCAGGCCTGATGTATGGGGTAGAATCCGACATGGAGGCTGGAGACAGTGCAAGGCTTAAGTTGGTTCCCTACCGTATAATTCCTGCTCAACAGTCTGTCGTGAAAACAGAGCTAGACTACATGTGGAAAAAGGGTCTGAGGGATAAGGGATATCGTGAGTGGTTGATGCCAGTGAGTTTTCAACCTGAGTTGAGTGGCAAGATCCGTGTGTATGTGATTGCAAGAGTGTGGGTGCATTATCCCTGACAGACGCCTATACATTACCCAGAGTTGACGACACCATAGACCGCTTCGGGGCTGCCTCGCTCATCACGAAGGTAGAACTAGTGAAAGGTTATTGGCAGGCCCCGTTGCCAAAGAGAGCGAAGAGAAGTGCCAGTCTTGTGATTGTTACGACCGGGGCTACGAATAAAACAAGGGCACTTAATGATTGGATTAGTAATAGGGCACTATGCAACAACGGTACGCTAGATCCAAACCCTCGAACTTATATGCCGGCGAACAAAAACACCTATACCCTCCAGAGTTAATCGGCGATAACGGGGTATCCTTAACTGGGCATAAATGTACTCTACTTCAGGCTAACCCACACTGGTATAGCCTGATAACAAACAATATGCAAGTTACGTTAAAATGCATAAAAAAGGAATCTATGGAAAGATCAATTAAATCACTGCAAGATTTAATACAATAAAAAGATGCTTCAATACAGTTACTCTAAACAACAATAAACTCTTCACTCCTATCTGAAAGAAAGTGAAGTATAGTCCTACAGCATAGACCTGGAAACTTCTGAAGCAAGTCTGATGCTCATATGATGCTCGTATCTTAAATTATATAAAGGCAGGAGGCAGGACACCACACGTGTAGATTGCATACACTAAAAGATAGGACATATAATATTAACTGACACGAGAATACTATAAATGCGCAACGGTAGTAATGCTCGACACTAAAAGAAGTACTTCCTCATCAACGAAACAGTCTGCTATGGTTGTGCGGCTCAGCAACAACCTACCAGCTGGGTGCCTACATGATTTCGACGGGTCCTGTGGTAGCCTGGGTTGTCTTTTCGGCTGCGTCATTTGCGAGTGCAGCATTGTGTTGACTGAGAGCTTTGGCCTGTTCCAGTTCCACACTTTGCTGCCTCTTTGCTTGTCTTTTGTAGGTCAACCTACCAGCGTCGGCAGAATCGCCTCTTGTTAGCCACTAGCGCTCGCCAGAGACATCGAAATGGGCTACAGTTATCCGAGAATGTTGTTCTTTCTTCCCTAATAATTGCATTGTCACAGACAGTCCAGTGGTGGTCTTTGTTTTCGTCTGTGACAACGGGTTGTATTTTATATCAACAGTAGTGATAATAGTACCAGCGTGGGAATGAGAAAGACTTTCAGAGCGAGAATAGTGGGTATCTGAGTCACGCGTGCATTCCTGCTTCTTGCTCGTCATTGGCCGGAGTGTCTTGCTGTGTCACGTGACACCTGCTGTCTTGTGACGTCTCGGCCCGTGATTGGCCGACCATCGCGCCTTTGTGGGCTCCTGTGTAACTAACCTCCTTCATGAGGGTCCCCAGGAGCTGTCCTCTTCAGGACAGGCTTGGCGCGCGTGCTTCTAACATCGCCTTGCATACTCTCCCCCGATCACCACCTTTATCACTGTTTTTCCCACTCGATTCTCTCTTTCCATACTCTAACCTTTATTAACCTCTGAAGTGCGCATGGGGGTATGAGACACCACACTCCTGTGCTGACGTATTTGAGCTGTTCCCATCACTAACATCGTTATTTTACCATAAATAGCATTAATACTTATCCATATGAGCCTATTATAGGTTGATTATAAAGGTATTAACCTGTTACAACAATAAAACAAGTGGAAACAGCGTTTGGATGGTCAAAATCGGCGATACAGGCCGGGAGTTACATAATGTATGGCTGAGGCAACCTCCCTTCCCACCACTTTTCCCCACGTCTGGAGAGAGACTCGATCGATACTCTCTCTCTCTCTCTCTTGCACTCGCTTGCTAACAGTGATGACAATGCCCTGCTTGCAACTCGCTAATGTTAGCACGAAAATATACCACAGAATAAGGGAATAACAGAGAAAATAGGTGATAACTGAAGGAGGTGAGGAAAGTGGGGAAGGAGGGGAGGTGGAGGAGTGATATTTGGCATGGCCGAGGGGCAATACAAAAAAGAAAAAAAAATATATTTTGGGGTGTTTTAAATGGATTTTTTAATAGCCTTACTCTTAAGAGTCTTCCCGCAGTCCGCCGGGGGAACTCTTAAGTCTTCCCGCAGTTCCCGGGTTAAGTGCACAACACTCCCCTTGGGTTCTGCATACGGTTTTCATAGCCGGCCCATTGTATTGCATGCGCCGTCCTCAGAGATATTTACATGTACTTAGAATAGGTTTGAGGGTTCTTAGTTAGTGTAGGTTAAGAACTTTGTGTGTCTCCATTATTGATTTAGTGTTTCTGCTCTTTTATTTAATGCTAGACTGGGATAAGGTAACTGTAGTCGTTGTCTCCGATGTGTGTACGGTTTGCCTATACCTACACGACTTCGACCTGATCTGTGGTAGTCTGGGTTGCCTTTTCAGTTGCGTCCTTTGCGAGTGCAGCATTGTGTTGACTGAGGGTTTTGGCCTGTTCCAGTTCCACACTTTGCTGCCTCTTTGCTTGTCTTTAGAGGGTCGCCAGGATAGAACCAGATACTTGTGATCTGGATCTATCAAGAGAGCACCCTAGTCAATTAACGTAACTTAAAGGATGCAGTCTTAAGGACATCGCTAGGCTACGAGCCTGTCTTGCTCAACCCCAGTTCCTTACCTCGAGTATCCCAGCTAGACATTATTAATCGAGTAGACACTTGTTAGTATTTAATATAAGCTCTTTGATATGTGCGCATTATTATTCACAGCATTTATTAGTCTAGGTTGTTGCTGAGCCGCACAACCATAGCAGACTGTTTCGTTGATGAAGAAGTACTTCTTTTAGTGTCGAGCATTGCTACCGTTGCGCATTTATAGTATTCTCATGTCGGTTAACATTATATGTCCTACCTTTTAGTATATTCGATTTACACGTGTGGTGTCCGGCCTCCTGCCTTTATAGTTTCAGATACGAGCATCTTATGAGCATCAGACTTTCTTCAGAAGTTTCCAGGTCTATGCTGTAGGACTATACTTCACTTTCTTTCAGATAGGAGTGAAGAGTTTATTGTTGTTTAGAATAACTGTATTGAAGCATCTTTTTATTGTATTAAATCTTGCAGTGATTTAATTGATCTTTCCATAGATTCCTTTTTATGCATTTTAACGTAACTTGCATCTTGTTTGTTATCAGGCTATACCAGTGCCGGTTAGCCTGAAGTAGAGTACATTTATGCCCAGTTAACCCGTAGAGACCCAGCGACGCACGTGATGCGACGGCACTATTCGATCACCAGCTCCCAGCGACGCAACACGTGCGTCCGGCATATTAAAATCAGTTACGCGGCAGGTATCGTAAGGAAATGCCTAATAATGGTACCACGTACACTCTAGGGTATTGGAAAGGCGGGACTGGCGGCCGAAACGGGTTGGTGGGTCATGCGGCTGAACCAGGGTGGATGAGAGGCATGTATTGAACCCCCTTTTTTGACCGCAACTTGGGACCTTATTTACTCGGGTCGTATTGGTTGTTTTTGCTTGAAAATTGTGTCAGAGCCGTGGGATGTCATTGTCTACACGTATTATTGGTGTACATGAACATAGTCTGAGCGGGTGATGGATAATAAACGGATTTACGTATACCCGCATATTGCCACACGACTTTGGACATGATTTACTCAGGTGGTATGGTAACTATTGGCCTAAAAATGATACAGGGTATTCGATACAATATGGGAAACCAGTGGTTGGCGGGAAAACGAGTTGGTATGGTGAGCGGCTGGATAGTGGGATGGATTAGGGGCGCGTAAATATCCACCTTTTCGCTCCGACTTTGAACCTTAGTTACTCGCGTCGTATGGTCGGGTTTGGCTTGAGATTTGTGTTAGACACAGCTTGATGTTGTTTGAGAGCTTTGTATGGGTGTACCTGACCATGCCTAGTATTGCCTAGAGGCTACAGGCTGTGTGAGAAAATCCTATATGCGGATATTGCCTCGTTACTTTCAACCTTATTTACTCAGGTTGTATGGTGTGGTTTGGTCTAAAATTGGTATAGGATATTCCTTAGGATGTTTTTGTTTTTGGAGCAGTTGTCAAAACGACTTTGGACCTTATTTACTACGTGCATATGGTAGGAAGTACCTGGATGAGTTGTGTATATGATAGACTAATCTATATTTCTGTAGGTGTGACATTCCTTAGTCACGCGACTTTAGACCTTATAATGTCTTGTCCTATGTCATATTGCCTTGAATTTTGTAGTGAAAAGTTCGGTGGCTGGTAGATATGATAAGACCAAAGGATGCTCTGGGCTTGACCTAGTGCGTGACAAAGGACATTCAGTATACCCGTTGTCTTCCGCGAGTGATCACCATGTCCCAACAACCTCCACGCCGTAACCCATCCCGTGCTAAGGGCCTTACCATTGATGAAGCCCACGAAATCCTATTACAAAGTGACGAAGAAGACTCTGACACCGAATCCTCATGCCTCGATGATTCAGAAGAGGAATATTTCCCGAGTAGGGAGGAATATGCCGCTATGAATCTGGAGGCACCTTACATCCCTATACGAGAACTCCCTCTCAGTTTTGAACAAATGAGGGAGAGGGAGGCTAGAAATTACCATTCCCCCATGTCTCCCAGGGCAAGGGATATAGAGGACTCCCCACCAAGTGGGGAACAGGTCGAGCTACAGGAAAAAGTAGACGACCCAATGGCGTTCCTGGACATTCCCCTACACCACAGCCAGCCTACCCCTACGGCCGCGAGTGTGAGAGGCCACGTTCACGCTCTCCCTCCTCGCCGCCTCCCATCACCACCACCACGGAAGCCCTCACCTCTCAAAGGTGTAAAGCCCAAACATTTTTATGGGCTTCGCAGGAGACATGCCGCACCACCATCTAGTGAAGAGGAAGAGGAAGAGGAGGTTCCCGACACACCACCAAGGGAAGTGGAAAGACGTCGGATGGTTGCGAGGCGTCTCTTCCCAGTTATGGCAGCCCGGGAAGACGCCGCCGCAGCGGCCAGGGGAGACCCTCGCATCACCACACCACCACCAGCACCATCACCAGACTACACCCCACCATCACCGGGTTCACTACCCTACACCCCCACCGGAACTCCTAGACGAGTGCCCTACCACACACCAACACCATCACCACCTCCATTCGATTCTCACGCAGAAGTGTCAGCTCCCGGGCGTGGGGTTGTAACTGGGCGTCCAAGACGGGTGGGTAAGGTGACCCTCGCTAGAGCCCCCCCCACTGGCGGTTCGAGAGGGCCAGGAGGGTCCAGGCGGCCGTCAGGAGGCAGGCCAAGGGCAAGGGCAAGGGCAAGGGCAAGGGCAAGGGCAAGGGGTAGGGCAGTGGCAAGAAACACGGTTGCGCCCCCTCGCCACCCTGGTGACCCAGATCCAGACGACGACCCTGATGCCGACGAAGACGAAGATGCCGGCGAAGTACCTGATGTTTGGGATTGGCAGGATGGGGCACGGTATCAGCCCACCGACTGGCAATTTGTGGGCGCCGGGATTGCCGGCCCTACGTTCCATCACCAAGGACCTGACACCCCAAGACTGGACATCTTTTTACATTTTTTTACTGCCAACCTGATGAGCCTAATTGTGGACCAAACAAACTGGTATAATTGGTACTTTATGGCTGGTAAGGAACAATCCAGGTACTCGGCCAGGCTGTCATGGGAAACACTCCAAATCCCAGAGCTCTACTCCTTCTTGGCGATCGTGATCCTGATGGGGGTGACGACGAAATCGTCAATAAGAAAATATTGGTCATGGGATCCCCTCATCCGCACCCCTATCTTTGCCAAGATCATGAGCAGGAACAGATTCTCTGCAATCATGGGGAACCTGCACTTCATTGACAGCCTGGCAAGCCATACCAGAAACCAGGACCTCCCCAGAAACACCAAAGACCCCATGGAGAGGATAGGACCAATTTTTGAGTACCTCAAGCTAAAGTTTGCTGCGGCCTTCAAACCCCATCAGAAACTCATAATTGACGAGAGTTTGTTACTGTGGCGGGGAAACATCAGCATCCGACAGTACATCCCCAGCAAACGTCATAGGTATGGCTTGAAGACCTTCGTCATGTGTGACTGTTTGACTGGCTACATCCAGGACATCATTCTGTATATGGGGAAGAAGACAGAGTTGGTGCCATCGAGGACATATGGTATATCAGGGGCCGTTGTCATCACCTTGATGGAGCCATACTTGGACAGGGGCCACATACTGTACCTGGACAACTGGTACACCAGCCCCTCCCTTGCCAAGTTCTTGTATAGCCGCACAACAGGCGTGTGTGGCACCGTCAGGAGGAACAGAATATTCATGCCCAATCTACCACCCAGGCGGGAAAAGGGCTCCATCATCTACCTGCAGGCCAATAATGTCCTCCTGTTATCCTGGATGGATAACCGGGACGTCAACGTCCTCACAACAGTCCACCAACCAATCTTCCAAAACAGCCGACGACGTGACCGAGCAACAAGGGAAATAATCCGGAAGCCTGAGGCAATCTGTGATTATAATATCAACATGCGGCTGGTTGACAAGTCCGATGCTGTCATCGCTTCGTGTGAATGTGCGAGGAAGACTATGAGGTGGTACAAAAAATTGTTCTTCCATCTCCTAGACATCACCCTGTACAACTGCCACATTCTCCACCGTGAAATTACTGGCAAGCGAGAGACGATGGAGGACTTCTGCATCGAGTTGAGCAGAGAGATGTTGCATACATACATGACTCAACCCCGCAACCCGCAACCACCAGCACATCGTCAGCCAGCAGCAGAAGGGATTGCCAGACTCACTGAACGCCATTTCCCCACGTATGTGCCAGCCACTCAAGCCCAGGTGAGACCCCGCAGGCGGTGTCATGTGTGTCGCAACACGACACGAAGGAGCCCTATGCGTGTTGACACCAACAATTTCTGCAGGCAGTGTAATGTTGCCCTGTGTCACCCGGACTGCTTCATCCAGTACCACACCCTTGAACACTTCTAAGTGTATAAAAAAGACTGCGAAAAAAGACGCTAAACCAAGTGTAAATAATAAGTGTAAATAATATCTGTATAAAGTGATAAACTATAACTTCATAATAACAGTGAGATACAGTTTACTTGTACAACTAACAAAAATACAATGTGAAAGCCAATATTTCTAACTAAAAAGTGCCTACAAATGATATAATATAAGTAAACTATACGGTAAACTATTCTATATAATAAAGTGACAGTGTGTAAAGTGCTGGACTAATGTACAGTTAGACAGAGAGCGCGGGAGTGAGAACTGTCACCTGGTGTCCGTCTGTCTGTATGTAGGGCGGGAGTCGTTGCCACGAGTGAACACTTACGTCATTACTTGCATATGTGCACTTATTACACTTGAACTTTACTTATTATGACATTATTGATACATACATGGTATAATATGAACTATAAAGGCACACAAGATACTCGGGTGGTATGCAAATGCCCAAACACCCGAAAACTCGACTCATCGTACATCTGGCTGCCGGGCTCCTCAGCCTGCCCGCGCGGGCGGGATATATGAACCGGGCCAAACTGCAGCTGTCATCTCAGGACCCCCCACCCCCTTAGGACCCCTAAAAATCGTCGGTAAGCAAAAAAAAATTGTTTTCCTTATTTTCTCTTCATTCTTAGTTAGAAAAAAAAAAAAAAAAAAATCAAAATCGCTTGGGACTGGGGTGAACAAAATTTTAAAACTGGCTGGGGCTCAGCGGGTTAAGGATACCCCGCTATCGCAGATTAACTCTGGAGGGTATAGGTGTTTTGTTCGCCGGCATATAACTTTGAGGGTTTGGATCTAGCGTACCATTGTTGCATAGTGCCCTATTACTAGTCCAATAATTAAGTGCCCTTGTTTTATTCGTAGTCCCGGTCGTAACAAATGGCGACCTTGCCTAGTATCTTATCTTAGTCGTCGTAACAACCCTCACACCTGATGAGGTCATTATCTAGGTGCAACCTTAGTTGACTCACTAAATTAGGCATTATAGTCTTATTCGAGCTTTGCAAAGATTCTAATTCATTGGAAAAGGTTTCTGCTTGAACCCACTTGATCAAAGTTACTTCAGCTGCTTTATATTACGAGCATCAATGTTGTGACCCCTGTTGCAGAGGTGGCCCGTTACTTTAAGCTTGATATTGGATACATATCTCAACACCCAAGCGACAACTCCGACTAGTTCATTATAGTCACCGAATCTTGCCCAGTCTATTACTGGACCCGGTGGCTCATTTGGTTCGGCTGTAACTGCGACTGTTTCCAGTGGTAGAAGTCCCTCACCAACAGCATGCCAAATCGGCCATTAATTTTCATGGAGCAGCCATTTTGGACCATGCCACCACAATTCGGACTTCACTAACTGGCTAGCCGGTATACCCCTAGTTATGAGATCACTAGGGTTGTTTTTTGTATTTACATAATGATAAGCAACGTCTGGCAATAGGGCCCTAATCTCATCTACCCTATTCCTCACATAAACTGGCAGAGACTTCTCGCTATATATCCAGTTGAGTGCGACCTGACTATCGCACCATACGTGAACTATTTCAATATTTAACTCGCTCTCGTATGCTGCGCGTACATGTTGCATCAGACGTGCTAATAGCAGCATGGCAGTCAAATCCATTTTAGGGATAGTTACCTTTTTAACCGGGGCTACTTTAGCCCGGGCGGTAACTAAATGTGCCCCAAATGAAGTAACGACATATATGGCTCCCAGATCAAACGATCTAACCTTGTCAAGTATTGCCATAGGAAGCTTCTTACGTAAGATAATGACTATCATTTCCTGTGTGGTGAGCCCTACGGTGTCTAGCGATCGTGTATGGCACTCCATATTTGCCCTAAAATTTGCTAATTCCTCAACCTTATACTGTGGTTCTGCGAGCTTTAACAAGGCAACGACATGGGCCATCTTCAACTGCTCTTGATCCCCGTATGTGGACTTTAACCCTCGTCTAGCGGGGGGTTTGGGCTTATTTGGGCATATTCAGGCCCTCCTGAATGATCAATCAAGTATCTGCATGAAAAAAAAAAGTATTCAGCAAAAATCTACGCGCTAAAAAGCTTCAAAATGAGACCAGAACGAGCTACGTAGCACTCATGGTTCTCATACAGTGGTACCAGTAACATGGGAGTTTAGCGTATAGCGGTATATTTTTCTCAGCTACGCTCACTACTGGCTACACTGCCGGCCTCTCAAGAACACAGGGAGGGTGAGTCAGTGGGCGGCGGTAGGCCCTGGGAGTCGGACGTGTGGCCCGCTGCACTCCCGGCCATTTGCACTCGATTTTAACCCTTTAAAAGCCATAATAATGCTCCTAACTTGCTGCAAATTGGTGCCCGGCTATAGCCGGGCGCTGCTCTTTAAGGGTTAATAATTGTACTTCCTCCTGATAGCTATCACCTATTACCGCAAAACCCTCTATCAAATGTAAGGCCTCTCCTTCCATTTGTCCTTTCAGGTAGTGAAACTTACGGACATTATCCAAAGAGGATTCATGTACTGTAGACCGAAATATGTCCCAAAAGGCTAACCACTCAGTCAATTTGCCCCCAAATGTAGGAAGATTGAGCTTTGGAGGTGCACAGTGTGTTTTGGGTCAACCCTTCTATGGGTCCCGTCTCGCCTCCCTTCTTACTTGCGACAGCACGCTGTAATATGTGCTTCGCTTTAAAGACAGGTTCATCATAGAGGGTGCGATTATCACACTCTGTAACTATCTCTTCCTCCTCTGTCATGCCTGCCACAATCACCTCACTCAGAGCCACAATATGACCGTGGGTAGCCTGGATATTGCCTAATCTAGCTTCTAATTCCTCGAGTTCAGCAGTAGTGATGAAAGCATTGACATCTATAATTAGCCTATTTAATACTCCCCGAAGTCCCGCCCTCTGATTTTTAGGGGCTTTGCTCATCACCCCACTAAACGGTGTCTCTTCCTGTTTATTCATTTTGCATGTAAGCCTATTGCCTATTTATCTAAAATTTTACAAATACAAGGGCAAAATAGTTGCCTAGTTAAGAGACGCCGACCGGCAAACTTCTATGTTATGGAGAAAAAATAGCTCACAAAATAGCAACACCCACTAAAGGGTCATATTGAACAAGATTTTGTTTTAGGTCAGGTCATATGTCACAGGAAGTCCGAAATGTAAAAGAAATTATTGGGGGAAGATGATGGGTGGGATGCAGGACTAGGCAGGCGCAACGATGTGACCCTGCATTCCGGCTCTAACCATCGCTTGGCTAGCCTTACCAGTTTATCATAGAGTTGTTCCTGCATCCTGTTATATGTCGCCTTGCTCATTGCCATAAAAATCCCTTACTGGTAGCGAATTCCCGGGTCTGGGCACCAATGTGGTATACTACCAATGGAAGTTAAATATCTATAAGCTATAATCCAAATAAAATCAATCTAAATCGAATTACTCCATATCTAAATTGAATTGGATCTGAAACAAGCTAATTTATATCCAAAGGTCTCGCATAATAAATTATATATAGGGTAAGGTTATAAGGGTTAATATTATTCCAGGAATTAACTCACCAATAGTTCCACGTGGCAACGAGGCAAAGGAGAACGTTTTATCCAATATGGCGGACAATGGGGAGGCAAGACACCGGCCCGGCCCTGAGGCTCGAGTCAAGTGAAAGGGAACAAATGATTATATGGGAATGGACATGAATACTATGCTTATCTGTCAGTCAGTCATGGCGTCGATGAGAGCGTCGTGATGGTGTAGCTGTTTTTATTGCTGTCAGTGTATTGTGATTAGAGGCACAAAAGCTCGATCAACTGAAGGCGGAAATTAGATGTTAACTGGTCGGTGTTAGTAGAGGCTCTGAGCTGTCTTCCTCAGAGGCACACCTTGCTGCCTTGGCAAACGCCAGGAGCCCAAATTATCGTACCGCATCTAGGTTGCTCTATACGATCAATTATATCAATATATACGATAAATTCATATATACTACATAAGACCATGTCAATATTGCTTAATAGCATATTAGGCCTTTATAATCTTAACTTAGTTACAATCTTATAATATACGATCTACTCATCCTACGCCGTGCAGCGGGAACGACCGTGACGTCACAGAGACGTATGGGATCACAAAAGAGGCATAGCCTATCGTATTTACACGATAGTCACACCAGACATAGGAAGTGTCTCAACCAATCCTACCATAACTGGACCTTGAACAAAATCAGACTCAAGATTCACTCCGCACAAAGGGACAGAAAAATAATTACTCCCTAAACCCTGCAACATTACAGTTTCACCAGAGGAATTATTAGAGCCTAAAACACTGGTCACTAGTAGGGATTGGCAAGCACCTGTGTCTCGTAAAATTTTAACAGATTTCCTGTCACTGCCATTCAGTGAACTAACAAAACCATCAGACAGGAAATTTCTTCTTAAATTTTGGCATACTCAACATGAAATTGCTTATCCTGATTTTAAGTGGTCCTAAATTTAGCTCTGTAGGCTTCAGGAACAAGCTCATAGGCTTTAAGAATCAGGCTCTTAACTACAATCATCAGACTGCTCCTGAGACAAAGATGCATAAATGACTTGAGCTTTACCAGTGAGTACACTCTGAAGGAGTTTTGGCCAATACTGCTTGGGCCATTTGAAACCGTTATCTGCCTTCTCAAACAATTGAAAGTATTTTGTTACATCAGATTCATTAAAGACAGGGACAAGTCTAACATTTTTGGCCACATCAAAATAATCAGGATTAGATGACCTATTTACACCCTGTTTCATACGGTACTCATGGTCTAACTTAGCAATTTCAATTGCCTGTTGTGCTTGTGCCTGTGCCTGTTGTGCCTGTGCTTCAACTTGTGCTTGAGCTAACTTAATCTTTGCAAGTTCCAATTGTGCATTTACATTCGGGTCAACTAAAGGAGTCATATTAAATAGTTTTTGATTAATCATTGCAACAATTTGATCCTTACTGGCACCAAGAGGATGAGCAATCTCCATTCCTACTTTCTACCTCAATAACTGTCTTAACACTCTCTACAAACTCTTTAGCTTCATCTAAGGTAGAAATAGTTGAAGAAGACATTATGAAAATTTAAATATCACAAGCAAATAATTAATATATTCTTATACAAGTCCCAAAGATCCCGGCTCAAGGTCGCCAATGTTACGTTTATGGGCGAGGTGAAATGACACAAACAATAGGCTAACTTTAAATTCAAAGACTAATGTCAAAACCCTCTCCAAAATATCCAGGTTCAAGGAAAACTAGATTTAAAAATTCTTAGTTTAATTAAAATTAAGTATTATAAAGTAACAATAAAATCAGTCTCTTCAGGACGAGTAATAAGAATATATAGGCCCTATGCACTGAGATTATCAGAAAATATGCAAATGAAAAAATAACTAACTATATACCTTTACTGAAGCAATGCAATGTAAAAATAACTATTAACCCATAAGAATTAATATTTTCTCAAGATCACTGGAAATGGTTAATATCTGTTTAATAACTTAAGGAAATTCACAATACGTTAATAAAAGCAATTCAAGTAATTAATACAACTATTTAACACTTGAGAAAATATTCTAATCTAATCAAATTCACCAACTTGGAAACTACACACAAATTAATTAATGCTTAACACTTATAACATTAACACCTAACGAGCGGCCTAGGCGGTAAATAATATGTAGCCACCAGCGGGGTGTTTTTACCCAAAATAGGGCTGTTTACATGATCATTTTCATGCCTAAATAAGACCCAGAGCGTAAAACAAGTATCTATCCCTGAAAGGGCATAAACAGAGCTTTCCAATGACACCACAACGATCCTTGTATGACCGCTAGTTTTCTTGCAACAACCGCGCAACACGAGTGCAAAAACCATGTAATTCGGTACTTTCCCCATACATTTCACTATGTAGCGAGTGTGAGAGGGTGGAGGAGGGTGGAATTCATGTCAGTTGGTCCACCGCAGTGGTCTGGAGCAGTCATACGCTCGCTACTCTCCTGCCACCACTTGTCTCTCTCTCTCAGCAACATTACGTGCTGAAATTGCCACACGACTTATGGTGTGAGCCGCCACATAGTCCAAATTTCTTTCACTCGACATATGATGCGCGCCGCTAATAAAGGGTTAACAAATGCAATCAAACGGAAATAACAAAATAATATGAATTTACAGAAAACTATGATAATTAATTATTAACTGATCACTAGATAGCCTAAACTTATAATAATGCACAATATCAATAATAGGGTATAATATGGGACACACTTATATACTCAACACTCAAATCACAGGAATCAGCTTGCAGGTTGCTTAAAATCGTTTGAAAGTAGGCAGGAGAGATATATCGCTTCACTAATTATAATAATCACTATGTACAGGCAAGAGAGAACAGGCGTGATGAGTCAAGACGATCTGGTTCCTAGAGACATAGGAGCTGCGAGCTTATATACTCGCAAAGAAAACGAGAATATTCTCTAAGCCTAGGGAAACATCGAGAGGCGCCCGCCCCAGATATGATCACGTGGAATGAATGAGGCAATCTCTACTCGCACTTACGTATCAAGTTACTTTATCTAAAATGCGTATATTAACTGTCACTATTGCACTTATATATTTTATATATTATTTTAATTCATATTACATAACATCTGTTAGAACTGGTTAGTTAAGTTCATAAAAAGAAACAACTGTTTTATATCGAAAAGACCAGGGAACGAGTTTATTTGTGTCCAGTACCAGGCTAATTACTATTTACCAGCCGTTTTACTTTAAATTATCAATTTATATTGCGAATTTTACAACAGAGATGCATTTAAACCATGCCAGTGTAAGAATGGAATATTACTGATTGACTTACAGCACAAAATACACCAATTTCGCATTCACAAAACCAATATCTGTCCCGTGTTGTCTTGAAGGCTGATTAATAGTTAGACTTAACATATTCAGGCATTCATGGTAAAGTTGGAAATAGTTCAAACTACTTTGCTATAGAAAGACAAATATGACAATGGCAAACCGATTGTCCTACTCTGCAAAGTACAGAGAATGCAAGTGTGTATTACATGTACCGGGAGTCAATTAGCAGACAGGAAACAGACACTATACTGTACTGTACATAATATACCCTAAAGCTTACTAGACGCTAACGCTATCTATTGTAGCTATCTGGCAGAAGTACGTCACAAAGTGGTAGGGCCCTAATTGCCCTATAGTGAATATTATAGGGCTTTCCCTCGTGCCCGATTTTCTAACATGCCGTTTACAGCCCTTGTCTTGTCTTGTCTTATCTGCAAAAATTTGCCCACGGTCGTCTTTGGTCACTGAAGTGCTTCTGGAGTTGGGCACCTGGTCGTGAGAGTCAGCAAATTTGTTGGAAATAAATGTTTTTTCTTGAATGTCGGATATATACGTGCCCGATGGTTGAGCAGTGTCGGTCATGTGTCTGCGACACCGGTCGCCGGTATTCGGATGTGTAGAACAGGGAGTCGGGCGAAAAAATACATTGAAAGCAAGCCCAACTAAACCCCATCTCATCGGCGACAACGCAAAATGTATTTTAGTCCGGGGACATGGGGGTTAAATAATATGATGCTAACTTGCTAAGCTACAGAATATTGCTTTCACTCGTGTCGTAGACTATTGATTCAAGCTGTCTCAATACGTTCTTAACCCTTTCACGCACATATGACGCAGAGGTTGCCAGATTAGCAATAAGAAATAGAGTTCTCTCACTTATAATTACCTCTCCAAAATTAGTTTTCTGCCCACAGCTAACTCAGACAACTGCAGAGGTTGAAGTAACTAAACTAAAGGTTTCTAAATACCCCTGATGGTAACAAAGGCTTTAACCCTTCTTTGGAGGGGCCTGGCTATAGTCGGAGTAGAGAACCAAGGCTTAAAGAGCGGGGCCCGGCTTTAGTCGCATGTGATGTTGAGCACATAATCGGCTCTGAGAGAGAGTCCAAGCGGTGGGAGGAGCGCGGGTTGGCTCTGACCGTTCGGCATGGACGTTGTCCCGCCACTGACGGTTTCATCACATCCCACCACATCCCTTGTCCCGCAATACAGGGTAAAAACTGACAAAATTACTGTATTTTAGGGATTTTCCCTTCGTGTTGCACGATCGTTGCAAGAGAACCCGTGGTTGTACAAGGATGGTTCAGGTGTCATTGGAAAGCTCAATTATCGCCCTTTCACGGATACATAATTGTATTACGCTCTGGCTCTTCTTTATGCATGAAAAAGAGCATGGAATGAAGCTCCTTTAGGGTAAATCTGCCCGCTTGGCAGTTAGTAGAAGTTACAAAACTAGCCGCTCGTTGAGTTTTAAAGTATCCCTACTAGGCTCAAAATCGCGTCATATGTCGGAGAGGGTTAATTATGAAACTGTATAAACGTTCAGCACGCGATTAAACCATTATCCAGTTTACATCTTATATTTATAAGTCAATTGAAATTAGTCTTTTCTTTTTACTTATGAACGTGCATTCTCAGTAGGGCTCGCAATGCCTTCATATAAATATGTATATAGTAATAATTTTGTGTGTGTATATATATATATATATTGTCACAATGACCAGGGTCTATAGGGTCTTTTATGAGCAACTAGACTCGACTGGCGCCAGATTTATTAACCCCTTATTGGCGGGCTAGGTGGTCTATTTGACCGTAGCGCCCAGCGGGGTGTTTTTACCCTAAATAGGGTTGTTTATGTGATCATTTTCATGCCTAAATAAGACCCAGAGCATAAAACAAGTATTTATCCCTGAAAGGGCATAAACAGAGCTTTCCAATGACACCCGAACCATCCTTGTACGACCACTGGTTCTCTTGCAACGATCGCGCAACACGAGTGCAAAAACCATGTAATTAGGTACTTTCCCTACATAATTCCCTGTGTAGCGAGTGAGAAGAGGGGGAGGAAGTTAGAATACGGTTCAGTAACAACTTCAGTTGGTCCACCGCGGTGGTGGGGGAAGGTCATACGGTTGCTATGCTCCTCACACCGCTCAGCTCTCTCTCTCAGCAACATTACGTGCTGAAAATGGCGCACGACATAAGTTGTGAACCGCCACTTAGTCCATATTTATTTCAAACGACATAAGTTGCGCGCCGACAGTTAAGGGTTAAAGCAGCTGTGCCAAGTCTATTAGAAAGACCTGGTATTGTGAGTTTCACTCCGATACCCTTCCAATTACACATGACCCAGTTTTGCCATACCTCTAAGCATTTTTGTCTCAATAAACATTTGTGTAGAATGAGCCAATAGAGTGTTACTAGTTTCGTATAATTATGAAGTTGTGTTTTAGTGGCAACGTTGTAATTTCCAAGCTGGAGGTAAGTATGGGAGGGAGGAACATTGCTCTCGTGTCTCGGGAGGGGGGGAGGGGGCGGCGAATTTGCCAGCCTCACGAGTTTCAATTAATTATGTGATCATTACAAGTTCAGTTGTGTTCCAATATAAAGATGTACTTTATTTTCTCTGCCACATTGTTTTAGTTAATTTGTTAACACAGGAATACTTTAGTATAAGTTATTCTTGTGAAGTTTCTTAGTGTTATCATATCATGTGGTGATAACTTGCAACCTCTTAGGCTGGCCTCCGTGTTGCTCAGCAACACCAGGCCCCCTCATTCTCTCGTTGGCGGCCAGACTAGGTAGTTGGTGTCCTCTCTCTCTTGTGACCCATCAGTCTGCCCCTTTTGTTTGTCCTTGCTTGCATAATAGTAACGTAATGTAATTAACAGAGAATCCTAGATATTCATTTCTTCTTTTAATTATTCTTTTCCTCTGATCAGCATTTTATTATATTTCCCTCTGTTTTATATATTCTGTACCTCCGGTGGCTACGTCGGAATCCGGGATAGGGAAGAGCTGGGAGGCTTGCCGGGGTCCTTACTAATAAGCCCTGTTAATCCCATAGACAGTCCACACACACACACACATCAATAACCCCTACATATTTTTCCCATGTTTGTGCTTAGGACCAGGACCCGGTAGCAACCTTGACGGTTCTGCCCCAGCAATTGTTTGTTCCCTATCTCGGGTTTCGAACTGAGGCAACAGAGTTTTTAATATTAATTAGGAATCCAGCTTCAGTCTGGACCCCCCCCCCCCCCCCCCACATAGTTAAGTGAGTGTGGGAGGTGGACTCTTAAGAGTTCATTGTTTTGGGCGGTAATTCACTGGGGGGCCCAGGTTGAAGCAGGATATATTGGTGTGATATTAGAGGTGGTCAGGGCCACCTGCTTCTACTAATATCACCCCGAGGTTAGTAGTCATATTAGGACACTGCCTTGTATTGTTAGTTCATTATATGTATGCAATATTATTATGTGCAACTCTCTTGGGTTGAGAGTGGATTACCGTTGGCTGGTTTGCGCACGGTTTAGTACTGTCGAGGGCGCGCATAGCCTGTTATGCTCGAAGTACACCTGCACTTTTTTTTTCCTTGATGTCTGCTGGTAGCCTATGTATTTAACTATTTTTATTATTCAACCCAGCATTGCTAATCCTGGTGTTGGTTTAGAGTTCTCGTAGCTACTAAGTTACATGATTATTTCTGTTCTACTTATTATTCAGAATAGGAGCAGGGCAGTGTGCACCTTAAGCCCTGAGAAGAGCCTGGCAGCGTTCAAAGTGCTCTTACCTGTTGCGTCGTGGTGTTGTTTGGTAGAGAGACAAGGTGCATTTCCATTAGTAATTATTTTCGTATACCGTCTCTAAGCAACTGAGGTCCAGATTCGTAACAGTGGCGACCTTGCCTAGGATAATCAGAATAGTACCAGCAGTATTAATAAGATTTATTTTGATCAGAGGATTTTTTTTTAGAATAGGTGTCTAGCATTTTATTTTACTATGTCTGAACAACAAGCAAGAGAGGAGGGGGAGAGTGTCGTGCCGTTGCATATCACCAGTGAGGAGGATGCGAGAGTGTTCCTTCGGAGTTCTCCAGAATGGGCACAGATGCAGTTGAGAAGGGTGGAGGAATTGAGGTTGATAGCATCAGTGTTGGGAGTAGAGGGGTCTCTTCTTACCACGGGGGAAGCATGTCGGCAGTATATATGGCAGTATTATTATGATGTTTGAGAGGAGGCTGAGCCAACAACTGTGCCGGCGGGGGCTATATCACACTTGCACGCTCTCCGCCGCGCACACCCAGTCCTTTTAATGAGAGCATAACGTCTTCCCAGTTTACATGTCCTACTGTTGTTCCCCCGTTGTTGCCTGACGTGCCCCCGGGTGTGCCCCAACTTACTCAACCCCATTTTTATCCTTTACACTCTACTCCTGCCGCTGGCTGGGCGGCACAGAACCAGGTTACACTTCCCCCCCCCATTTATCCCAGCCGGACTTTCTACGATTCAGCCACGTTACCGTCCCGCTTATGTTCCTACACCACCCCCTACTTTTGCCCCGATAGGGCTATCGAGTGATGCTCTAGTATAATTAGAGTTGAAGAAATTGGAAATGCAAGAGAGAGAGAGAGAAAGGCAGGAGAAAAGAGAAGAGAAAGAGAGAGAAATGCAGGAGAGGTTAGAAACACAGAGAATGACAATAGAGTTACAAAGAACCAAAGGTGAGGTAGACGGGGGTAGGTACACAAGGGGGCACAGTACACAGGGAGGAATCTAGCAAGTCAAAGTTGTCTCGTAGCCTGAAGCTCGTTCCCGCTTTTGATGAGGACAAAGTCACTGAATGGTTCCAGCGATTTGAAAGGAAAACACGGGAGTTCGAGTGGCCACGGGAACGCTGGGCGGCATTGGTGGCAAATTTTCTCAAGGGAAAAGCGCTCGAGGCATATGATTGGATGTCAGTGGAGGACTTAGCAGAGTATGATCATTTAAAGCAGGCTATCCTTAAGGCTTATGAACTCAGACCAGAAGCCTATCGCCTTAAATTTCGTAATGCAAGGAAGAAGCCTAATCATACTCATGTTGAGTTTGCTGAGTACCTCCGTGATTGTTTGTCTCGTTGGCTTTTGAGTGAAAATGTAACTAATTTAAATGAGGCAATTGAACTTTTCCTGCTAGAACACTTTGCCAACAATGTCGACAAAGAGCTTTGCCAAAAGATCCGTGAGAAGCGCCCCGGCAAGCTGTCGTGTGGGTTGACGATCGAGTGTTGGCAACCAAGGGTTTTACTGATCGTGCCAGATATGCCCCCCACCCCACGACTGCACGTGACGAGAAGTACCGAGCAGGTGGAAGTGGAGGGTACAGTAATAGTGGCGCTGGTCCCACACGTAATAATAACGGTGGAGACAAAAAAAAATCACAAAATTCAGCCCGACCTGATTCCAGTGTTGTTAGGTGTTATGGGTGTAAACAGACCGGACATATTAAACCAAACTGTCCCCAGGCAAAGTCTTCTGCAGCGCTTGCTAAGCCTGCGTCGTTAGTGGTTGGTATCCAGGGAGGAGGGGATGAATCTTTGTTACCGAGGTTGGAGGCAGACCGAAGGGTGAAGCATGGGGTGCCAACGGCCGTGGCACAGCCTACGCCCGACAAAGTGTCTCAACTAGGTACCATTGCAGGTCCAGAAGCCTCGCTCGCTTAGTGCCGGGCTTTCGTTCATGAGGGTAAAGTAGAGCTGTGGGAAGGTGTATCCAGTGAAGGTTCTTAGGGATTCGGGGGCTAAGCAGTCCATGTGTTTGAACTTGACGGGGAAGCCGATAAAATCTGACGAGTTTGTGTTATGTCGAGGTGTAAACACTGAGGCCTGTTATAGCCTCGTTCTTATTCATCTTAGGTGTCCTGTAGTCACGGCGACGGCAAAGGTAGCGGTCGTGGACACATTACATGTGGAGGGGATTGATTTTATGCTTGGAGCAGATATGGCAGGGAGTAGAGTCCATAACCCCTACATATTTTTCCTGTGTTTGTGCTTATGACCCGGTAGCAACCTTGACGGTTCTGCCCCAGCAATTGTTTGTTCCCTATCTCGGGTTTCGAACTGAGGCAACGGAGTGTTTAATATTAATTAGGAATCCAGCTTCAGTTAAGTGAGTGTGGGAGGTGGACTCTTAAGAGTTCATTGTTTTGGGCAGTAACTCACTGGGGGGCCCAGGTTGAAGCAGGATATATTGGTGTGATATTAGAGGTGGTCAGGGCCACCTGCTTCTACTAATATCACCCCGAGGTTAGTAGTCATATTAGGACACTGCCTTGTATTGTTAGTTCAATATATGTATGCAATATTATTATGTGCAACTCTCTTGGGTTGAGAGTGGATTACCGTTGGCTGGTTTGCGCATGGTTTAGTACTGTCGAGGGCATGCATAGCCTGTTATGCTCGAAGTGCGATGATGCGATGGGATGTGAGGAGAGGCCCCACGAATGATGAAAGTAGAGTTGAAGTCCAAGGTAAAGTGATGAAAGATGAAGAGTTGGAGAAGTAAAAGCTGGTGGGCAGACCACCTTGCTATTCTTCTGTTGTTGAAGTTTGGTTCTGGTACATGAGCATTATTGCCGTGTTGAGTGACTTGGAAGCAGCTGTAGTGGCAGGAGTGTCGTCCTTGAAGGTTTGGCCGTGTCCCGGGGAGGTATAAAAATTGATGAATCTGGATTTCTGAAATTTCACCGCTCGTCGATGTTTGGCAGCTGGTGGAGAGTTTTCAGGAGATAGTTGTTGAGTGTCCATAGGTCCTTCGTCTGGTTCCTGGTGCACTGTTGTTGTTGGTGTTGATGGTGGTGCCTTCTTCTTGGTTGATGTTGAAGTGGTAGATGGTGTAGAGGAGTGCCCCAGTTTGCTCCTGCTTGGACAGAGAGGTCTTGGCAGAAGCAGCTGTTGTTTGGGAGCACTCCTCGGTTTCTGTGGTGGAGCTTGGTCTTCTCTGGTCTTGTTAGAAGGCGTCTTTGTAGGCTGCTTCTTGGTTGTTGGTGTTATGGCGACGATTTCTGGAGGGATAACAATAGTTGGTAGTCCATTGGCTCGAAGAAGGGCAGGAAGAATCACTGGAATTCTGCTCCTGTCCTCCCCAGCAAGCGCCATTGCTGTTTGGACAACAATATTGATGGTGATCTGGTTGCTCGTTATTGGCGCCATTTGTGGAGTAATCCTGGGAGAGAATGAGGAGCCCTTGACTGGGCCTCCTTCAGGGCCTTTGATGTTGATGGCTTCAGGTCCCTTTCTCCCAGGCTGGATGGTAAACTCCACGGATTCACCATTCATCAACGAGGATCTGCTGCTCCTGTTGTTGTTGTTGATGTTGGTGTGGTGGCAGAATACATCCTCGTTGCTGGTGGTAGTGATAAATCCGTATCCTGCCTTGTTATTAAACCATTTCACCACACCACTGGTTGTGGTATTGTTAGTGGCCATGGTGAGGAGCGAATGGAGCGGCAGATGTGAGCAGGCAGGCAGTGGAGTTTGGTTGTGGTTATGCTCGAAGTACACCTGCACTCTTTTTTCGTTGATGTCTACTGGTAGCCTATGTATTTAACTATTTTGATTATCCAACCCAGCATTGCTAATCCCGGTGTTGGTTTCGAGTTCTCGTAGCTAGTAAGTTACATGATTATTTCTGTTCTACTTATTATTCAGAATAGGAGCAGGGCAGTGTGCACCTTAAGCCCTGAGAAGAGCCTGGAAGCGTTCAAAGTGCTCTTACCTGTTGTTCGTGGTGTTGTTTGGTAGAGAAGGTATATTTCCATTAGTAATTATTTTCGTATACCGTCTCTAAGCAACTGAGGTCCAGATTCGTAACAATATAATATATATATATATATATATATATATACCGTATATATTATCGGTTACATTTACTGCATCTATAGTATATAATTCACAGAACTACCGGAGATTAAACTATATGATGGATGAAATTGGGTATATACTTTATTTCTTATATAAGTTTGCTCACATTCAACCTGTCCCAAAGAAGGGTGACCGCTCTCAACCCTCCAACTATCGTCCAATTGCTCTTATCTCTTGTCTTTCTAAAGTTTTTGAAACTATTCTTGCTTCCAAATTTCTTAAGCATTTCTCTTCTCATAATCTGCTCTCAGATCGCCAGTATGGCTTCCTTAAGGGTCGCTCTACTGGTGATCTTCTTTCATATCTTACTAACTCTTGGTCATCCTCCTTCCGGGACTTCGGTGAGACTTTTTCTATTGCACTAGACATATCGAAAGCCTTCGATAGAGTCTGGCATAAATCTTTAATTTCTAAACTACCCTCCTTCGGTTTCTATCCCTCCATCTGTGCCTTTGTCTCTAATTTCCTTTCCGGCCGTTCCATAGCCGCGGTTGTGGACGGCCATTGTTCACTTCCTCACCCTATAAACTCCGGTGTTCCTCAGGGCTCTGTCGTATCTCCTATTCTCTTTCTAATTTTTATAAATGATCTCCTTAACTGTACCTTAATTCCCATCCATTCATACGCAGACGACTCAACCTTACACTACTCCATTAGTTTTTCAGAACGCCCCAGCCAGCAATCCCTCAACGACAAACGTAATGAAGCCATAGAACTCTTAAATTCTGATCTAAATACTATTTCCAATTGGGGCAGAGAAAACCTTGTTAACTTTAATGCTTCCAAAACCCAATTTCTCCATCTATCTACCCGTCAGGATCTCCCAGCGGACTATCCCTTATTCTTCAACAATACAAAAATCAACCCTTCATCTTCTCTCAATATTCTTGGTGTCTCTTTTTCTTCTGCTCTCATTTGGAAGGACCATATTACCAGTCTTGCTAAGGCAGCCTCCCAGAAGCTGGGTGTGCTCAACCACCTTAGGGGGTTCTTTTCCCCTGCACAGCTTCTTGCTCTGTACAGGGGCATAGTGCGCCCTTGTATTGAGTATTGTTCACATGTGTGGGGAGGTTCCCCTCACACCGCTCTCCTAGACAAAGTTGAAAGGAAGGCCTTTCGTATCATTAACTCCCGTCCACTCACCAACTCTCTGCAATCTCTCTCTCTCCGCCGCAATGTTGCATCTCTCTCGCTATTCTATCGCTACTATAATAATCAGTGTTCCTCAGAGCTATCCCAGTGCATACCACCTCCTTTACGTAGGGCACGTGGTACCCGTCTTGCAACTCAATCCCACCCCTACTCTGTGCAACTCTCCAACCCAAGAGTGAAACGTTACTCTCAAACTTTCTTCTACTCAACAGCTGAGCTCTGGAACTCTCTCCCAGAATCAGTCTTTCCCTCTTCCTATGACTTAAATTGCTTCAAACTCCGTGTGTCCAGGCATTTTGGCTCGAACGTCCCTTGATTTTGGCCCTGTCACTCTTTCAACTATGGGGGAGGCACTCGCTATAGGCAGTTATGCCTTTTGCCTCCCTCAATCACATAGAAAAAAAAAAAAAAAAAAAAAATATGCAGGCCAATGTTAGGTGATTCATATGAATTATTTAATCCTTATTTATATTAATTGATTATTGATTTGTAGAATTCAAATATAATAACAACCATCCAATTTTTAGCATAGGCTAGTGCCTGATCATTAGTATGTTATGTATGTCAAGTCAGAACATGAGGATGTAAGAACTGGGGTAAGGTCTTAGTTTTCGTTGTTGATCTAATGAACACAATATATTAGTTCCTGATTAATGCGGGAAACTAACTGAATATTGCATTTAGGACAATTTGAGACACTGTCTTTGCTCTTAAATTGAAAGGATTTTACTAGTTATACTTATGCAATATAAAACTGAATAAATTTCATGTTAATACCCATTTCTCTCTCACGGGTTCTCCATTCACAAACGATAATTATACGACACGAACATTTGTTCATGTCTTGGTCCAGCTTCATCATAAATACCCTAATCTTCTACACATTAGGTAAAAAAATAAAAAATAAAATAAAAAACGAAGGGAACGGTATTTATATTTGTATGTATTTGGATAATAATGTAACTTTCATTGTTATAAGCTTAATTTAATTATATATGTTTAAATGTATATGCATGGAGGAAAAAATCAAAATTATATATATTTATATAATTCTGAAGACCTCTATCGGAAGCAGGTTGGTAGAGTCTAATGGTTTCCGTTTAGTGATTGCAGCCACAGCCCATATCCATAAGGTGGATGGTCTTGAAGGAAGCATCACAGATCTGGGGCCGGAGTTTAAGCTGGAGCTGTGATACTACTTTGGACTGGTAGCGGTAGTAGGTGGTGACGGTCAGGGTGTTGTTAAAGCCGGCCTTGGTGGGGTTGAAGTTCTTACAGTTGTAATACCACCAGGCGCCACCTTGTGTAGATGCGCAGTTACCTTTTGGGCAGGTGAAGGTAAAAGGTTAGCGCCTATTCATAGTTGGCAGTTTTAGTTCAAATTTCTCACTCCAGATAAGGTGCGTGTATGTGGCCGTGAACCTGCCTATCGCGCTGCTGTCTTGATTTGATTTTACAAGTAGCGAAAACGCCAAATATCTAACTACATAAAGGCCAGACATATTTGCTGTTGTGCTAACATTAAGATTGAGTCATAATACACTATATACATGCTGTTAGCAATCTGATTGTCTCTATATTATTGGAAAATAATATATTGTTATTAAGACTTCTTCATATAGGAATCAGATTAGGGTAGGCTACATGAACAGCAAAAACACCAAATACACCCTTTAATGAGAGCCAAATTAAAATATTATGTATAATAATAGGTAGAATGAAACCTTTCTAAGTAGATTTTCTTGTTAACTAATTAAGTTTTCCCGCAAACTTTAGAAGAAATTTACAATAATAAAGATTTATCACGGCCTTGTGACTTAAAACATACCAGAAGGGTGTATGATGAGTGAACAACACCGACTATATCTCTTTATATAATGGGCCAACATGTCGATTGTATAGTTTTACACCAGCTTATGTTGCTATATATCCGTTTTCTGTATATTTTAGAATGATTTTAATATGCAACAAAATAGGCCTACCACAGAAAACAAATGTTTGATATAAGACACCATCATCCCATTACTTATTTCAGTTCTGCAATTAAATTTCTTTTATGGCTTGTTTATAGATATCAAGTAATGGTTATATATTTTTTCGGAAATTAGATAGCCTATATTGATTATAAGTCTTGGTACAACAGCAGAACGGCGAATGAATACCGAAATCTTTGAGAACAAAATATTTAAGGCACGTAACACAAGCAACATACTTTTATTTTCAATGATGCATATATACAGGTTTATTGAATAATTAAGGTTATGTCTCCAATATAGTTCGCCTATATTGGCACTTAAATTAAACAAAATACAACCGATCGAGTTTGGATTTTAATCAACACTTGGCGTCAATTAAGTTAAGTAAAAACCTACACCAACTATCGCCTTATACATGGGCTAGACTTAATACTGACGGTTAATTGAGTCATTTTACATAATCGTGTATAATCGGGTGGATAGGTGTGGGTAAGGGAGATTGGTCATGTGTTTTCGATTATTCCATCCTTTTGCACAAGATAAATGTATATAATTGTATTTTACCTTCTACAATGAGAGAAAATACGATTCATCACGAAGTGTAGCTTACTTGCAGAGATAGAACTTACTTAAATACAGTATTATATACTATATGAAGAGGCTATGAAAAATCGTGTATTTAGACCCATTAATATCGATTAAAATGTAGGTTAAGGTGCAGATACGGTACCGGTGTATCGCTTTGCTTCAACAAACTTCATGATAACATCGAATATTCTCCTATTATGGAAAGTAACATATATTTGTAAAACACATTTTGTTTAAACCTTCTCAAATAACCGGTCAGCAAAGTTATTTCTTCGGTAGGTTTGGTGGGCCTTGAAATTGTTGCACGCCATTTGTTGGTAAAATATATTTATAATTGTGCTGCATTAAAATGGCCAGTCTGTGATGTATTTGCATAGATTTCCAACGAAATTACTTAATTTATAGTCTTAATTACGCTCAATATATACAAATTATATATGCCACGTAAGCGTATTGTATAAATGGTTTAGTCACAATTCGTGTCTTATTTCTTTGTTCGTGTTATTGCATACTTTACATCTAGCAGCTCTGCCACTGTACCAAGATCAATGCATTACATTGTGCTTTGTTTCTTATACAATTTTGTCATGAAGTTTGTCTGTTGAAGCAAAACGATATACCGGTACCGCACCTGTAGGCTACCTTAACCTAAATGTAATAAATAGGTAGGTCTAAAGGCACATGATACTTCCTGGTCTCTTCATTTAGTTTATAAAATAGAAGTACGATATATCTCTGCAGGTAGGCTACACTTCGTGATGAATCATATTTTCTCTCATTGTTGAAGGTAAAATGGATTGCTATAAACATATCTTCTGTAAATGGATCAATATAAAACAAAAATTATGTAGGGATGGAATGGTCGAACATTTATGAACAATCACTAATACCCTCACCCATCCACCATTACAGACATTCATAATTATACACTACCAATGTGATTAATATATTGTAGGTCTTATCAATATTTGGTTTCCAGTTGGTTTTGTCTTTGTATAACTTAGTGTAGGCTATTCTATAGGGACTCTAGTGTAGACTAATAGTAATGCTTTGCCGTGAATCGCGGTTTTCTCCCCGATATATCAAGTAAATGTGTATATACTGTACATAACATCTTGTGTATAACCACACACTATATGTCAGTCTTGCTAAGGCAGCCTCCCAGAAGCTGGGTGTGCTCAACCGCCTTAGGGGGTTCTTTTCCCCTGCACAGCTTCTTGCTCTGTACAGGGGCATAGTGCGCCCTTGTATCGAGTATTGTTCACATGTGTGGGGAGGTTCCTCTCACACCGCTCTCCTAGACAAAGTTGAAAGGAAGGCCTTTCGTATCATTAACTCCCGTCCACTCACCAACTCTCTGCAATCTCTCTCTCTCCGCCGCAATGTTGCATCTCTCTCGCTATTCTATCGCTACTATAATAATCAGTGTTCCTCAGAGCTATCCCAGTGCATACCACCTCCTTTACGTAGGGCACGTGGTACTTGCAACTCAATCCCACCCCTACTCTGTGCAACTCTCCAACCCAAGAGTGAAACGTTACTCTCAAACTTTCTTCTACTCAACATCTGAGCTCTGGAACTCTCTCCCAGAATCAGTCTTTCCCTCTTCCTATGACTTAAATTGCTTCAAACTCCGTGTGTCCAGGCATTTTGGCTCGAACGTCCCTTGATTTTGGCCCTGTCACTCTTTCAACTATGGGGGAGGCACTCGCTATAGGCAGTTATGCCTTTTGCCTCCCTCAATCACATAGAAAAAAAAAAAAAAAAAAAAAAAAAAAGTACAGTTCATTCTTATGCCTAGACCTTATAAAAGCAGATATTAGGTTGTTTTTAGATGGTGATGGATGATAAAGAGCTATGCTATTGATATACACAAATCTGCCTGTACAGTAGGCCTATACGCGCTGCTGTAGGTTGATGAATTAACTAGGCCTATATATTTTGGGGTGAAATTACTCAAGCAATTTAAATAATAATCCAATTATCCATATGTATTAGAGGAGAGAGCTTAAAATTCATAATTATCTTCAATTCGTAATTTTGTTTTATTTGTTTCTGCTTTGAAGTTTGTTAGTTTCCTTAATGTTATCTTCCTTGTAGCTTTGATTGCTACACATCAATAATACGGCACATTATCTCGTCCTTGTGTATCTAAAAAACAGTGTTTGGAAATTTGATTATCTACAGGATATCCATTGATTCTGTCATATTAATTCAAGTATCTAATGACTGTTTGGAATAAAATAATGAATGGTGTAGTTAGGCGATAGCACTTTAATGAATTGTGCCTATTTAATATAGCTGCTTCAGAATTATAACTCTATAAGATTTAGCACTTATTTTTGTACATCTTTATAAGAGTATCTCAAGAAACCATTCATAATATACGATTTTTAGTAGAGTTGATAACACAACACACAGATCTTAAAATTGTGTAAATAACAGTTGGTCTGGAAACTTGGTAGATGTTGCGCAGATATAAAGTAGGTGGATTATACAGGGATATACTTATATAGATTATGTTGAGCATAACATGTTTTACAACGTATACTCAGTTTCCAACAGGTGGACTGTGAACTAAAATGTCTCTAATCATTATGTAAGATCATATTATTTTGATTCGAACATTGTCAAACAAATACAGGAGCTAACGGTCAGCAGGCTAGGCCATACAATTTTGTTTTGTTTTATTGATATCTAGGTACTGTTCTCATATAATGACAAACACATTATCTCTCTCTCTCTCACCTGTGTAAGAATCATAGTCTCTGTCCTTGGTGGTGAATGATCGTCCATTCATATAGTTGAAGGCGTAACTGGTGCTGGAAGTGCATAGTCGAGACCCTGACAAGGACATTTGGTACCTGGTATACACATATAAACATAAATCGGAGGCATAACATTATATATTAGGAGTGTACTATATGCATTTCAAAATATACATAAGGTTTAATTAACGATCAAACTATAAGTTAATCTAGTATTTGCTAACTTGACGCTGAAGTCAAATATATTTGAGCAAATCCACTTGTACAATGTGTGCATGTAAAGTCGATTATATTAAATGTAGCTGCGTGTGTGTGAGTCATCTGATGGGAATCGATGTGCCACAAATGTCATCACAAATTTACAAACTCATACATGAGGACACACTAGATATGCAATTATGACTGTAAATGGTATTTAGATAAGAATATGCGAGTATATAGGGTACTGTACAAATGAAATTGTGTTTCGTGGGTGTGCATGTGTATGTGTGTGGGTGTGTGTGTAAACATGACATATGTGGAATAGTAAAAAAAGGTAAGTATTTGGTATGCTTTGTTTTTGAGCAAACTGGAACTGGTAAACTTCAGGGCCAGCGTGGAGTCTGTCGATTTGTAGCCACCATCCCACCCGGGTAACTGCACTGCAGTCAACGTCTCACGCAAAACTGGCTTGGGAGGTGGTAAAAATAACGCAGAACGTTAAAATGCCCGAAAACTGCCACTTTGTGCAGAGGGGTGGTTAGTTGTGAGACGCTGACTTTGCAAAATCCTCACCTACACCGCTCTATCCCTGAGCGATATGTGCGTGCCCCGTATCCTATATGGGTACGGTTCTGCTTTGTATTTATATATTTTGTACATAATAATTTGTTGGTATACCTTGTATCTTCGTCATTTACTCTGACAGTCTCCTGAGTAGCATAGCTGTATCCCCCTGAAGCCAGCTGCAGGTCCAAACGCATAGTGTAGGATCGACTGTGGGTCATTACGTGCAGCATCTCATTGCCTGGCGATAGAGAAAATGCATAGTTATACTTCAAAGCATAGCAGGAGATATAAAAACAAATGCAGTAGTGGCATTTTATTGACATCGCTACTGTTTAGGCCACATCTCTATAGTTGTTAGGCTAAATTATCCGATAAGTGATTCCTACATCAGCTAATGAAGTAGCATCAAGTTTTCGACCTCGGCAAGATATTTTACACAAATGCATTGCTGATATTATTTTGGTTTTGTATTTATTATTATATACTAAGTATGGGGGAGAGAATGCGCAGAATGGAACAAACACTAACAATAAGTATTATTTAAGATACTGCTTTCTTAGCAGGTGTCGTCAACCTTGCAATTATATCACAATATCTCGGCTTAACTTAGCCACGTTTTTCTATTGTACTAGATTTGGTTTACGTATAAGGGAAGAGTATGAACGATATCGTATTACAAGTATTATTTACTTGCTCTGAAGGGCGGGTGCCCAACCCCGAAAAGGGTTGAAATAGGGGAGCTATCCCCCCGCCAAAGGCGGCTTTCTAGGGCCTTTCCTAGCTGTTGCTGAGAGGATTGGGTTCTAGTCATGTGGTGATGGGCTGGTCTATTAGAGTGAGAACTGAGCAATCTCTGCCATACCCATAGCTTACTCTGACTGTTCCTTTTACTTATATATTTTCTAGATCTCAAGTGACGGCGTCTCTAACGTGGATTGACCTCCCAATCTACCAAGATTGGAAGCCAAAGCGTCACATTTTTCCCTTGCCCCTCAACTTTCTCTTCATAATTGCTGAGGGACACAGGGCCCTGGGTGGGGCTTTGGTTTCCCGGGTATTTCCGCACCCTCCTCAGCTCCCCGCCATGGAGTGGCTTCGGTCACCCAGGCTTTATTGTGGTCGGCGGGGAGGGTTCTGTGGGGGCGCTCGGTTATGGCCTTGGCCTTGCTCAGGGCCTTGGGGCTGTTCGGCCAGGCAGCTTGGGGAACAACAACAACAACAACAACTTGCTCTGAATGAACCTTGAACTTTATTGTGTTATCTATTTTTAGCATATATATATATATATATATATATATATATATGTATATATAAATATATATATATATATTAAGTGCCCCGGAGCAATAGTGCGAGATTGAAGAATGTACTATATTTAACCCGTCCAGCCCCAGCGACGCGTCTGACGCGTCGGCGATGTATGTAACGCACAGCCCCAGAGACGCGCCTGACGCGTCACCCTAATTGCGCCGACCGTAACCTCAGGTGTAGCCACTCAAGAGGGCTCAGATTTGTATGGGAACTGTATACGTATCCCACGCAACCGTGCCGATGGTTGAAAACTCTCAAAGTCCACGTGCGTGCGCGCGAGCGCGCAATAACCTGTTTTTTTGGGGATAATTGCCTTCAATTTTTTACTCTTGTAAAATCCGTTTTCGGGGGTTCTGTAGGACCATTTTTTAAGCTTTTTGAGCGGTTTTTCGTGGTTTTTCCTTCATTCCTAACCCATTCGCTATTGTTTCTGGAATAAAACCATTTTTTGAAAACCGGCCGGGTTCTGGTGCGCAAACATTACAAAACTAGCCGGGGCTCCACGGGTTAAATATCTTGAATATCATAGTATTGGTTAGGGCGTGTAAGTTCTGTATGTGGTATCCTGGGAGGATGTCATGCTTTCGTTAATATCGTTTGGGGGTTACTGGTGTTAAGAACGATGTTAATTAATATAACAACAATGGTTATATTATAAATATATACTGACACAGAACTCGAACTTGAATGATTATGAGAAAGGTAAATATCAAGCACATATTGAAGACTTATCATTTAAACACAAGCTCATACTTAAGAATAGCTTTACTAACTGTGACTACAGAAACTGTATGACCATCTCGGTTGTACAAAAAATGAAAAAAACAAAAACAAAATACAAAACCGTGGTAATTTTCACCCATGTAATATTCATCGTAGGGGCTACCAAAACCTCTCTTGTACTCGTCCCAGGTCCTGTTAAAGTCTAGCTGTGGGTTGGCCTCTTGACGTTTGAGGAAGACTGTCCAGCCACCACCGTCAGTCACCATGTCGCACCACACCAACACAGGTTCTGAACAAGAGCATCTGCAGAAATATAAGAAGAGTACACTCAATGGTAGGTGTGGTTAAAGGTGAGCTCCCAGGGATGAAAGAAAAAACAAAGTTTAATGCAGGGTTATAACTTTTCATGAATATACATATACATACTGTAATATGTATATGGGTAATATCAATGCAATTCCATTAAACTCCAGAGTTAAATCCTAATTAAAAACGTTGTTGGCATCCTCAGTCATCGGGTGAGAGTTTCACTCAGCTGACTGGAGAGACACAATGTGTAAACAAAGGGTGCCTCCATCACACACACTCATGGTCAGCCTGTTTTTCTTAATCAATACCTTTCAATTCAATACTCAAGCTCTGCAAAAGATCGAACAAGGTCCTGAAGATGTGCTACATACCGAGAAATTATCCCATCTCGCTAATAATAAACATAAAGGCCTTGTTTGGGTATTGATTCTTGTCCAAAGTTACTAAGACCTATAATATCTTCTTACAAATAATCGTGTGTTAATTTAAACAAAAAAAACGCAGCCCCTTGACCAGACAAAGGTGAAGCCAAATGTTGAGCTGTGAACATTCATAAAAAAAAAATAAAGTTTCATCAAACAGACCACAGATTCTTCCACCTCCCATGTTGAGTGTTCCTGCCATTGCACCCTGTGACGTGACGTCATGGTAAACACACCAGTTATCACCACGTAAAATAAGTTAGATGAGCTATATTTCTATGTTGTTAGGACATATTGATGAAAGTTCTTCAGTATCCTATCCCTAAACTAAAGCAGGTCACAATGGACATTGTAGTTTGAATAGGTTTTATTCCTCTGGAGTTGACCTTTAAGGAGTCATTCTATTGGGACGGTAACACAAGGTTCCCAGGCTCAAATTGTAATTGTGTTAATGGGAGGATATTGTTTAGATTGAATTTGTGTTGTATAGAATGTAGGTTAAATAATTTACCAGAAAGCCCATCAGCACGCAACAATTACCAGACTTCAGGTACCCATTACAATATCATTGTGTGAATATTCCCATATTCAAGAGATGCTGTGGGATTTAGTACCTATTTAGTGAACAAAATCAGCAATTGGCGTAAAGTGCGAATGTACAGTACTGTACAGCTAAGTCCGAGGGGATGAGTGTGGCATGAGAGCTGGTTAGGGAAGACCACATCCAGTAATTATTAGAGCATCCATCTGGCTCGCCATCCAAACTAATTACTTGGAATAAAACCACCATATTTCTTTGTGTTGTACAATTGAATCTTCATGGGATAGAAACTCTATCTGGTGGAAGCAATAGGAATAAATGAATAAGTACATATATTTGTTTGTGGAACTCAAATTAGAAGAAAGTACACTACAAGGAATATGCAGAGGCACAGATAATTAGTAGGCTGCATTTGGTGTTACAAAACAAAAAGTGAGTGAGCATGTCAATGCCGTTACAATGTGCGCACTGTTGGGTTGTATTCCCGCTCATCATAAGGATATACATTTCATCAGCAGTTAATACTCATTTGTATGTAGTCATGTGTATGAGTATGTGGGTGTGCATACGTGTAATTGTTCCATACAGGACCCTTTAATTAAATATTGCATAATCTGCCGCAAGTGCATAGTGAGCAGGGGTCAATACAAAAATATTTATCAGTTAGTTTTCTCTGGGGGTTTCTTGGCCCATTTTCATATTTGTGGTAGCGCGGAGGGTGCTGACTGAAGGTGGTGCATCTCTGAGAGGTGGGTGAGGTGCTTAAGAGGGCTCTTCTAATATAATTTTTCCCTGCCAGTATACAATCCAACAGGGATTTTGTGCATTGAAGAAGTATAATAACTATTGTTGATTATGTGGTCCAGAATACTTTATAGTTTATTAATATGGTATTAAGCTGTGGTTACATTGAAATAGTTGTGTCGGCAACTGTCTGTCTGAATGGGGTGAACGTCGGGGTTGTTGGCCCGTTGGGGCCCTGCACCGTCAGTCAAGGGGGTGCAGTGTTTGGAGCCGGTTCTCGAGACCTCATGTTTTGCATTGTGGTCTAACATAACATAATGTCACCCCTGGGCTCTGTGGGACTAATACAGCTTTGCTTTAAAGTAACTTATCCTTCACTACTTGACAGTACCATGAACTCGTAGATGTAATTACATTGAGGGCATTTTTTGTTTTGCACTGTTAATATTTGCACATATGGTATGTGGCGGTTTGGTGGGTTCAGGCCACCATTGTACAGTCAATTCACTTGTTTGGGTGTTAGCACTCGCTTTATCTGCCTATAGGCACTTTTTATTTAATTGTTATGTGACCTTGCCACAGTGGCCTCACAGTGCTGCGTCGGCCTAGTGTACACTCGTGAACGTCAGAAAGGTACCGTGATACCGGTTAATCTAACAAGGTCATTTTTCATTGAGGGTCCAGAATTGCCTGAGCGTGTTTATACGTACTCCTTTGACATTTCTATCAGTTGCTACATACTGATTGTTCCCTTAGTCATAGGTTTGGTGTTGTGTGGCGAATGCTGTAGCCGCATGCCAGTCCTGCTACTTGTAGTAGCGACCTGGACTACATGGGAGTCTGCCCCTTTTTTTTTTTTTTTTTGGGGGGGTGATTCAATATATTTTAATTTGCTAATATTAATGACTTAACATAATGTGCTAGCTTGCCTTGTTAACTAATTCACTTGTGAGCTTGCTGGCTTTACTTTAACAGAACTATATATATTGTTAGCATATTTAATTAAGTATGGTCCAGTCAACTGTGTGTCCATTAACCCGGGAACTGCTGGAAGACTCTTAAGAGTTCCCCCGGCGGACTGCGGGAAGACTCTTAAGAGTCAGAAAGAAAAAAAACTTTAAACATCGAAAATTGTTTGGCCCCTGGGCCATGCAAAATATCACTTCTCTACCTCCCCTCCTTCCCCACTTTCCTCCCCTCCTTCATTTATCACCTATTTTCCCTGTTATTCCCTTATTCTGAGGTATATTTTCGTGCTAACATTAGCGAGTTGCAAGCAGGGCAATGTCATCTCTGTTAGCAAGCGAGTGCAAGAGAGAGAGAGAGAGTATCGATCGACTGTGTCTCAGTGGCCTTGGGGGAAATTGGCGGGAAAGCAGGTTGCCTCACCCATATATTATATAACTCGCGGCCTGTATCTCCGATTTTGACCATCCAAACGCTGTTTTCACTCGTTTTATTGTTGTTTCAGGTTAATACCTTTATAATCAACCCATAATAGGCGCGTATGGATAAGTATTAATGCTATTTATGGTAAAATGAATATTTTAGTGATTGAAACAGCTCAAATACGTCAGCACAGGGGGACGTTTCTAATTACCCCCATGCGCACTTCTTAGGTTAACACCTAACGAGCGGCCTAGGCGGTAATTTATATGTACCACCCGGTGTTTTTACCCTAAATAGGGTTGTTTACGTGATCATTGTAATGCCTAAATAAGACCCAGAGCGTAAAATAAGTATCTATCCCTGAAAGGGCATAAACAGAGCTTTCCAATGACACCCCAACCATCCTTGTACGACCGCTAGTTATCTTGCAATGATCGCGCAACACAAGTGCAAAAACCATGTAATTAGGTAGTTTCCCTACATAATTCCCTGTGTAGCGAGTGCGTGAGGGTGGGGGAGCCCCGGGGAGGTTGGGATTCATGTCAGTAGGTCCACCGCGGTGGTCTAGAGCAGTCATACGCTTGCTACTCTCCTGCCACCACTTATCTCTCTCTCTCAGCAACATTACATGCTGAAAATGGCACACGACATAAGTTGTGAACCGCCACTTAGTCCAAATTTCTTTCACACGACATAAGTTGCGGGCCGCTAATAAAGGGTTAAGGAGTAGTGTGTGGCAGACTCTCAGGAGTCTTCCTGTTCTGGGTGGTTTATTTTGGGGTGGACACTCCGTTTGTCAGGATAATTTGGTACATGCACATCAGGGGATCAGTTCCCTGGTATGGAAATCCCGTTGGGTGTATGTCAGCTCAGGACTTCCCACCATATTGGTAGTTGTTTGGATTTAGTGACCAGCCTATTCAGTAACATAATTTACTTAATGTAATATATTCAGAGCCTTGCATATTATACTTGTTACGACCGGGACTACGAATAAAACAAGGGCACTTAATGATTGGACTAGTAATAGGGCACTATGCAACAATGGTACGCTAGATCCAAACCCTCGAACTTATATGCCGGCGAACAAAAACACCTATACCCTCCAGAGTTAATCTGCGATAGCGGGGTATCCTTAACTGGGCATAAATGTACTCTACTTCAGGCTAACCCGCACTGGTATAGCCTGATAACAAACAAGATGCAAGTTACGTTAAAATGCATAAAAAGGAATCTATGGAAAGATCAATTAAATCACTGCAAGATTTAATACAATAAAAAGATGCTTCAATACAGTTACTCTAAACAACAATAAACTCTTCACTCCTATCTGAAAGAAAGTGAAGTATAGTCCTACAGCATAGACCTGGAAACTTCTGAAGAAAGTCTGATGCTCATAAGATGCTTGTATCTTAAACTATATGAAGGCAGGAGGCAGGACACCACACGTGTAAATCGAATACACTAAAAGATAGGTCATATAATGTTAACTGACACGAGAATACTATAAATGCGCAACGGTAGCAATGGTCGACACTAAAAGAAGTACTTCCTCATCAACGAAACAGTCTGCTATGGTTGTGCGGCTCAGCAACAACCTAGACAAATAAATGCTGTGAATAATAATGCGTACATATCAAAGCGCTTATATTAAATACTAACAAGTGTCTACTCGATTAATAATGTCTAGCTGGGATACTCAAGGTAAGGAACTGGGGTTGAGCAAGACAGGCTCGTAGCCTAGCGATGTCCTTAAGACTGCATCCTTTAAGTTACGTTAATTGACTAGGGTGCTCTCTTGATAGATCCAGATCACAAGTATCTGGTTCTATCCTGGCGACCCTCTAAAGACAAGCAAAGAGGCAGCAAAGTGTGGAACTGGAACACAATACTGCACTCGCAAAGGACGCAACCGAAAAGACAACCCAGACTACCACAGGTCCGGTCGAAGTCGTGTAGGTATAGGCAAACCGTACACACATCGGAGACAACGACTACAGTTACCTTATCCCAGTCTAGCATTAAATAAAAGAGCAGAAACACTAAATCAATAATGGAGACACACAAAGTTCTTAACCTATACTAACTAAGAACCCTCAAACCTATTCTAAGTACATGTAAATATCTCTGAGGACGGCGCATGCAATACAATGGGCAGGCTATGAAAACCGTATGCAGAACCCAAGGGGAGTGTTGTGCAGTTAATAAAGGTTAGAGTATGGAAAGAGAGAATCGAGTGAGAGAAACAGTGATAAAGGTGGGGATCGGGGGAGAGTATGCAAAGGGATGTTAGAAGCACGCGCGCCAAGCCTGTCCTGACGAGGACAGCTCCTGGGGACCCTCATGGAGGAGGTAAGTTACACAGGAGCCCGCAAAGGCGCGATGGTCGGCCAATCACGGGCTGAGACGTCACAAGACAGCAGGTGTCACGTGACACAGCAAGACACGCCGGCCAATGGCGAGCGAGAGGCAGGAATGCACGCGTGACTCAGACACCCACTACCTTCTCGCTCTGATAGTCTTTCTCATTCCCACGCTGGTACTATTATCACTACTGTTGATATAAAATACAACCCGTTGTCACAGACGAAAACAAAGACCACCACTGGACTGTCTGTGACAATGCGATTACTAGGAAAGAAAGAACAACATTCTCGGATAACTGTAGCCCATTTCGATGTCCCTGGCGAGCGCTAGTGGCTAACGAGAGGCGATTCTGCCAACGCTGGTAGACGTCACACCCCGCCCAAGATATGGTACGCTCAACATTAGGCGAGCACCATATCTAACAAGGCAGAATGCCGACAAGACCCGCCACACCTAGCCACTCCACCAGAAATGAAATGCAAAGCTCAATCTTAAATAAAACAACATATTAGCATAAAGAAAATCTTACAACCCCTCCCAAACACAATAGTATAATTAGCCTGCTATGCTCCCTGAGCGACCTTCACAGAGCCCAGCCTACTAAGTGAAAGACAGGTTCAACTTAGGACTTTAGCTATAACATTGGCAACTTCCAATTAACTATAAAAAAGAAAGAGTTTTTATGTCATTTTTGTTATTTAATGTTAATGTTGTTTTTGACGGCTGCTCTACAGGGGCAAGCCTGGTTTTTCTCCACTCTCAACACACACTGACTGAACGGCGAGGGTTCTCCTGCAAACATACCCTCCCGTGACAAACAATCAGCCAAAACATTATCAGTGCCCTTAACATGCCACACATCCAACTTGTGTTCCGGCAGCAAAAAAACACCTGACACTGATAAACTGCCCAGTTCATCACAAGACTGGCACTTCTCTTCGCTCTCTCCGGCAACGGGGCCTGCCAATAACCTTTCACTAGTTCTACCTTCGTGATGAGCGAGGCAGCCCCGAAGCGGTCTATGGTGTCGTCAACTCTGGGTAATGTATAGGCGTCTGTCAGGGATAATGCACCCACACTCTTGCAATCACCATACACACGGATCTTGCCACTCAACTCAGGTTGCAAACTCACTGGCAACGACCACTCACGATATCTCTTATCCCTCAGACCCTTTTTCCACATGTAGTCTAGCTCTGCTTTCACGACAGACTGTTGAGCAGGATTTATACGGTAGGGAACTAACTTGAGCCTTGCACTGTCTCCAGCCTCCATGTTGGATTCTACCCTGTACATCAGGCCTGGAGAAGCAACAAACATGCGGACGTACTGCCATAGCCTAGTAAACAACTTCTCTTGGCGCTCAGGAACAAGAGGTTGCAACTTATCTCGAAGAACAATATGCCTAGTGCCCTCCCACAACCCAGCCGAGACCGCAGCTTCTAAACTAAAGTCTTCGTCCCTAGAACAGCCAGGTCATGAGAGGGACAATCAGTACCACCTGTGCAGTCACTCCCATAGTTCATAATTGCTAAGGCTTCCCCGACGATACCGTACATGCGCACCCCCGCATTCCTTGCGACTACATCTGCCTGCGCAGCATCACCGCCTTCAGCGACATGGCCAGATACAGTCGGTCTATGGTAGGGCTGTTGCATTCGACTAGAGCAGCATTGGGAGGATATGCGACGACCGAGCACATCTATGCCACAGCCAACCTCACCAATCTGCTCAATGTCCTGATTCTGACAACCACCCTGGGCAGCCATGGGTCGACCCTGACCTGACCACCATGCCAAAGACTCGTCGCCCACCTTGAACCACCGAAACAACGAGGCTAACGGTCTACTAACACTCAAGTGACCTGCCAGCGGAACATCGTGCACCGCACGAGTTGTGAGGCCTGGGTGCTCGGCACGACCAGTGGGGTATAAACCGAGCCACTGCTGGAGCGCTGCACACTGCTGCTCAGGCAGGTGCTCTAGCGCTTCCACAGCCACCAGACTCGTGTCCCCCGCCCACTGCTCCGCCGAGACATGACAATCCCAACTCTCCTCCACCTGTGCCCCCCCTCTCCTTCTCCACCTTGGCCACTGCAGACCAACGCAGGGACAGTAGGCTGCTCAGGTGGTTGCCTCACAAACTCCTTTAACAGGTTCACATGACATGTTTCCCCGTCCTCGTGTTCAATAGCCCCGTTCCCACAACTCTCCTCCACCTGGGAACTACTCTGTCGCAGAGTGCCATCACGCCCAACCATGTCACTAGGGGGGACAGGTTCTGGGGCCACTCCAGAGCTTACCTCTGGGTCAAGTACCGAGTCGCCAAGAAGAGCCACTGGATCAAAACTCACAAAACTTCTCCCAACTTTAGCTTTCTCCTTCCGACCGTTCCTCCGCTGGTCTAGAGACTGAGGAATAGGCTGTGACACCTTAGATGCACGAGATCGGGTGACAACACACGCCATCTACTGTAATTGACACCTCTCGACCAACTCCTGCCCCTCCCTACTCCCTCCCTAATCACGTCGGCCGCCCTCTCGGCAACGACTAAGGGTGGAACCTCAGAAGTAGGCACCGCAAAGTCGTTGCCGAGAAGAAGGTCGACGCCCTTTACTGGCAGTTTCTCTACGATTCCAACATCTATCTCTCGTGTCACACCATCAACCTCCAGCTCCACTCGAACCAACGGGTATGACCGTGTAGCATTAATACCCTGCACCACAACTACCCGTGCCGTGTTTATAGGTTGGCCTGTAAAGTTTTTTATCAGAGTCTGGGATGCACCTGTATCACGCAACAACTCCAACCCATGCTTGCAACCAGCCCAACTCACGCAGCCACGCCCTCTATGGTCGCAAAAAGCATCGCGGACAGGTTTCGAGCCTTCCGGACACTCCTTCACTGGCTGTGCACCCGCATCTGACATATCACCCCGGGTAAACGCAGAAGACCTCAGAGACACCCCAATGTTGCTAGCCAAAGACACGACTGCTGTAGGTTGGTTACTAGGGCAGGAACGTGCAAAATGCCCCTTTTTATGACACTTAAAACACTCTACTTCACCCTTCGACTTCCCCTGAGGTGGGGAAGGGCCCTGACCTTTCTTAAACGGGACGGTTTTTGGTTTGTGATCAAAATTAGTATCATTGCTCTTACTTTCGTTATTAAATGTTGTATCACTGACTCGTGGGGGTGGAGTGTTGCGCCCCTTGTTAACTGCATCGGTCCGTTGTGCAGACCCGCACCCACGAATCAGCGATAATCTCAGGTCAGCCAACTCAGCTGCCTCTTGTAGAGTTTTAGGATGTTTCTCTTTGAGGTTCAAAGTCAGGTCGCCGCCTGTGCATTTAAAAAATTGCTCTAGAAGGAATAACTGCTCAAGCTCTTCGAACGTCGTCACCTTCTCTGACCTCGGCCAATTTCTCAAAGCATCAGACAGTTCCCGGGCATGTTCTAGAAAAGTGCACTCACGACCCTTCGTAACACCCCGAAACTTCAACCTATATGTCTCTGGTTGTAACTCGTACGCCCGCAGAACAGCTTCCTTCAATACCTCATAATCGATGCAAGACTCCAAGGGCAACGCATCATATGCCCCGAGTCCTTTGCCAACCAACCTAGAGGAAACAAGGGCTGCCCACTTAACCTCGGACCATTGGTGCTCCCGGCACTTCTTCTCAAAACGCCGGAAAAACTCGGTGACACCCGACTCGTGAAATGCAGGGACTAACTTAAGAAGGTGCGATAAAGACTGATCAAGACCTCGATTCCCAGAACCGAGACGCTGCCCTGTCGACTCCACCCGAGACTTCTCAAGCTCTATGTCTGCACAGTACTTCGTAGCCTCAACCTGAAGCTCAGCCTCACGTATGGCCTTTCTCTCATCAGCCTGAATCCTAAGCTCAGCCTCGCATATGGCCTTTCTCTCCTCAGTCTCAGTCTTAACCATCTCAAGCTGGAAGAGCATATCTGGAGTTAAACCTTGAGGAGGAGGAGATGCAACAATTGGAGACCCCCCTAGTGATCCACCCAGGGGCAAACCACGCTGCCAGTGACTATCGGCCTGCGGAAACGTACTCGGATACGGTGTTCTAGAGGGCATGATGGGAGTAGAGTGGAGGGGGGGCTTGGCCGAAGGTGCCAAAGCACCCGCTCCACCCTGTGCACCACGCACCCTGCCCAGCACACATGCCACCAGGTCACTTCTTGTCATGCTGCTAGTGCCAACATGCCCCATGACCGTGGCCAAACACTGGAGACCATACCGATCAATCCCCGACACCCGGTCAACAGTAATAGGCATCTCCAGAAACTTCCTTGCATCCTCCTCACTAGTTACTACTCTAATGTCATCTAACAAACCCAGCTTCTGCACCTCAGAGCCTGCTTCCCGTACTGTGTCCTCACTGTGCACTGATCCGTCGGTCGACATAGTGTCCACCGGAAATTCTCAATGTTTATAAAAAAATAAAATAAAAAAATAAACTCTCATGTAGCACTATTCACTCAAAAATGCTTGAAGACAACTCAAGTGCTATACTACGTTGCCAAAAAAATATTCCAACGTGTCCAAAATATTCCTCAAAAACAAATGTCCACTGCCAAACTGTGAGAAATAACAATCGACCCCCAAACGGTGATTAAAAAAAATATTTCTCCACAAAACAATCCTGCAATTATTTCTTAGTCCACTAAATCCTAGACTAAGGTCGCCATTAGTTATGACGACTAAGATAAGATACTAGGCAAGGTCGCCATTTGTTACGACCGGGACTACGAATAAAACAAGGGCACTTAATGATTGGACTAGTAATAGGGCACTATGCAACAACGGTACGCTAGATCCAAACCCTCGAACTTATATGCCGGCGAACAAAAACACCTATACCCTCCAGAGTTGATCTGCGATAGCGGGGCTTCCTTAACTGGGCATAAATGTACTCTACTTCAGGCTAACCCGCACTGGTATAGCCTGATAACAAACAAGATGCAAGTTACGTTAAAATGCATAAAAAAGAATCTATGGAAAGATCAATTAAATCACTGCAAGATTTAATACAATAAAAAGATGCTTCAATACAGTTACTTTAAACAACAATAAACTCTTCACTCCTATCTGAAAGAAAGTGAAGTATAGTCCTACAGCATAGACCTGGAAACTTCTGAAGAAAGTCTGATGCTCATAAGATGCTCGTATCTTAAACTATAATTATAAAGGCAGGAGGCAGGACACCACACGTGTAAATCGAATACACTAAAAGATAGGACATATAATGTTAACTGACACGAGAATACTATAAATGCGCAACGGTAGCAATGCTCGACACTAAAAGAAGTACTTCCTCATCAATGAAACAGTCTGCTATGGTTGTGCGGCTCAGCAACAACCTAGACTAATAAATGCTGTGAATAATAATGGGTACATATCAAAGAGCTTATATTAAATACTAACAAGTGTCTACTCGATTAATAATGTCTAGCTGGGATACTCGAGGTAAGGAACTGGGGTTGAGCAAGACAGGCTCGTAGCCTAGCGATGTCCTTAAGACTGCATCCTTTAAGTTACGTTAATTGACTAGGGTGCTCTCTTGATAGATCCAGATCACAAGTATCTGGTTCTATCCTGGCGACCCTCTAAAGACAAGCACAGAGGCAGCAAAGTGTGGAACTGGAACAGGCCAAAACCCTCAGTCAACACAATGCTGCACTCGCAAAGGACGCAACCGAAAAGACAACCCAGACTACCACAGGTCCGGTCGAAGTCATGTAGGTATAGGCAAACCGTACAGACATCGGAGACAACGACTACAGTTACCTTATCCCAGTCTAGCATTAAATAAAAGAGCAGAAACACTAAATCAATAATGGAGACACACAAAGTTCTTAACCTATACTAACTAAGAACCCTCAAACCTATTCTAAGTACATGTAAATATCTCAGAGGACGGGGCATGCAATACAATGGGCCGGCTATGAAAACCGTATGCAGAACCCAAGGGGAGTGTTGTGCAGTTAAGTATGGAAAGTAAGTATGGTTAGAGTATGGAAAGAGAGAATCGAGTGAGAGAAACAGTGATAAAGGTGACGATCAGGGGAGAGTATGCAAAGGGATGTTAGAAGCACGCGCGCCAAGCCTGTCCTGACGAGGACAGCTCCTGGGGACCCTCATGGAGGAGGTAAGTTACACAGGAGCCCGCAAAGGCGCGATGGTCGGCCAATCACGGGCCGAGATGTCACAAGACAGCAGGTGTCCCGTGACACAGCAAGACACGCCGGCCAATGGCGAGCGAGAGGCAGGAATGCACGCGTGACTCAGACACCCACTACCTTCTCACTCTGAAAGTCTTTCTCATTCCCACCCTGTACTATTATCACTACTGTTGATATAAAATACAACCCGTTGTCACAGACGAAAACAAAGACCACCACTGGACTGTCTGTGACAATGCGATTACTAGGAAAGAAAGAACAACATTCTCGGATAACTGTAGCCCATTTCGATGTCCCTGGTGAGCGCTCGTGGCTAACGAGAGGCGATTCTGCCAACGCTGGTAGACGTCACATACTAAACTTGGAACGGATCCACCCAAGTGTTGCCATTCGATACTGGTAGATTCTGGAGCAGCGATTTATGTTGTATTTTCACTGTGTACTCAGGGTTCCATTCGGTTGTGGGACGGAATCTGTTGGAGGATTGGTTGCACCTTGGATCCTCAGAACCTGGAGTGCGTATTGGCTCTGATTATGTTGCGTATTGACAGCTGAAGGGCGTGGAAATGTTTAGGTGCTGTAACATAATAAGCTACATATTCTGTCGGTTCATGAACCATTCTCTCTCCTGTCATGCCGTAACAATGTGAAGGTGCAACACGCTGATTTGCTGAAGCCCGCCAACGCTGGCTTGTGACCTGCGCACTGCATTGACAAATTTAACTCGTGAAATTTCAGAAGCAGAAATTAGTACAGGAACACATTGTGAATATAAACTTATTTTGTTTACAATTGGCTGTCATTCATTCAATATAAATGTAGAAACACTAATACATTTTGGTGGCTAGCAGTGGCATATTGACAAACTGATCGAATCAATAACAGAATGATAGTATTCCAATTGTTCCCTAAACAAAAAGGGAAACCAATTACAATAGCAGCGATGCTACTGTATATATCATGGGATAAGGGAAAAGAAGAAATAGAACTATGGGTCGAATACGTGGTGCGATGTATAAGGTGTTGATTTTCGGTGTGAGCATCCCGGGTTCGAGTCCACGGACTGCCACATGTGTTTGTAAATTTCATTGATCGATTTTAGGAGTATGGTTGGTTGTTGGAAGGAACATAAAAATTGATATTGGTTCAGGAGTAATTTATCGAGAGTTCTTCCCTAAGTGGTTAAGGCCCCATTAATTGCTCTTTCCATTCACATATGCATAGCCTACGTGAGTTGCAGTTGGGATGTGTGTACATGCTTAGATTGATATGCAGGATTCGAAGTTGCATAATAAATCGTAGGCAGTGTCCACCAACCTTTAACTGTCTTCGTGGTGCGATGTATAAGGTGTTGATTTTCGGTGTGAGCATCCCGGGTCCGAGTTCACGGACTGCCACATGTGTTTGTAAATTTCATTAATCGATTTTAGGAGTATGGTTGGTTGTTGGAAGGAACATAATAATTGATATTGGTTCAGGAGTAATTTATCGAGAGGACTTCCCTAAGTGGTTAAGGCCCCATTAATTGCTCTTTCCATTCACATATGCATAGCCTACGTGAGTTGCAGTTGGGATGTGTGTACATGCCTAGATTGATATGCAGGATTCGAAGTTGCATAATAAATCGTAGGCAGTGTCCACCAACCTTTAACTGTCTTCGTGGTGCGATGTATAAGGTGTTGATTTTCGGTGTGAGCATCCCGGGTTCGAGTCCACGGACTGCCACATGTGTTTGTAAATTTCATTAATCGATTTTAGGAGTATGGTTGGTTGTTGGAAGGAACATAATAATTTATATTGGTTCAGGAGTAATTTATCGAGAGGACTTCCCTAAGTGGTTAAGGCCCCATTAATTGCTCTTTCCATTCACATATGCATAGCCTACGTGAGTTGCAGTTGGGATGTGTGTACATGCTTAGATTGATATGCAGGATTCGAAGTTGCATAATAAATCGTAGGCAGTGTCCACCAACCTTTAACTGTCTTCGTGGTGCGATGTATAAGGTGTTGATTTTCGGTGTGAGCATCCCGGGTTCGAGTCCCCGGACTGCCACATGTGTTTGTAAATTTCATTAATCGATTTTAGGAGTATGGTTGGTTGTTGGAAGGAACATAATAATTTATATTGGTTCAGGAGTAATTTATCGAGAGGATTTCCCTAAGTGGTTAAGGCCCCATTAATTGCTCTTTCCATTCACATATGCATAGCCTACGTGAGTTGCAGTTGGGATGTGTGTGTACATGCTTAGATTGATATGCAGGATTCGAAGTTGCATAATAAATCGTAGGCAGTGTCCACCAACCTTTAACTGTCTTCGTGGTGCGATGTATAAGGTGTTGATTTTCGGTGTGAGCATCCCGGGTTCGAGTCCACGGACTGCCACATGTGTTTGTAAATTTCATTAATCGATTTTAGGAGTATGGTTGGTTGTTGGAAGGAACATAATAATTTATATTGGTTCAGGAGTAATTTATCGAGAGGACTTCCCTAAGTGGTTAAGGCCCCATTAATTGCTCTTTCCATTCACATATGCATAGCCTACGTGAGTTGCAGTTGGGATGTGTGTACATGCTTAGATTGATATGCAGGATTCGAAGTTGCATAATAAATCGTAGGCAGTGTCCACCAACCTTTAACTGTCTTCGTGGTGCGATGTATAAGGTGTTGATTTTCGGTGTGAGCATCCCGGGTTCGAGTCCACGGACTGCCACATGTGTTTGTAAATTTCATTAATCGATTTTAGGAGTATGGTTGGTTGTTGGAAGGAACATAATAATTGAGTGTCAGTTCACACTGCTCGAGCTACAAGATGAAAGAAAGGAGATTGCATGAAAAGAACATTTAAAGACACCTCTAGGCGATGTTCGTAGTAGGACAGAAGTCGGAAACAAATTGAGTATTGCCCATCCCGTCGGAACATTTTATACTTTGCACTTTCTCTTCATTTCTCTAGTGGAGTTGTCCTAACCAAGAACCATGTGAGGCTCTATGTATAGATTAAAGGAAAGTGGTCATATTGTATGGGAACGAATTATGAATAAATACCTGTTAGTTTACATTTCGTGTATATATAGTATATTTATAATTATATATATATAGATATAAATATATAATGTGTTTTTATATGTTTTTGTCTGAGAACTGAACCTTACCAACCATGCTATTACCTCGTAAAACCTTAACACCTTACGAGCGGCCTATGCGGTTTATTTATGTGTACCGCCCAGCGGGGTGTTTTTAGCCAAAATAGGGCTGTTTACGTGATCATTTTCATGCCTAAATAAGACCCAGAACGTAAAACAATTATCTATCCCTGAAAGGGCATAAACAGAGCTTTCGAATGACACCATAACGATCCTTGTATGATGGATAGTTTTCTTGCAATAACCGTGCAACGCGAGTGCAAAAAGCAGGTAATTCGGTACTTTCGGTACATAATTGAGTATGTAGCGAGTGAGAGAGGGAGGAGGGAGCTGAGATTTGTGTCAGTAGGTTCGCCGCGGTGGTCTGGAGCAGTCATACGCTCGCTAGTCACCTGCCACCACTTGTCTCTCTCTCTCTCAGCCACATTACGTGCTGAAATTGCCACTCGAGTTATGTCGAGCGCCGCCACATAGTCCAGCTTTATTAAACTCGACTTAAGTGGTGAGCCTCTTTTTAAGGGTTAAAGACCTTTATTCATTATTGAATTTCAATACATCTTGCATGAGGGTACTATTCCAACAAATCACGCATTTCAGACCCCTATTCCAGTCTACATACATAGATATCTTACGCCGAGGCAACTCAAGCATGAAGGAATGTTTCAATCTATCGCGACCATTACTTTTGAGTTATTGATATGTTTGAAAGGTCACAAACACACGTAAGTACATACAAATGTTTTAGTACCTAGCCGGGAATCGAACTCACGATATTGGTGCAGGCATCCTACTAGCCAGTTAACTCTCTCCGACATATGACGCGATTTTGAGCCTATTAGGGATACTTTAAAGCCTTTGTTACCATCAGGGGTATTTAGAAACCTTTAGTTTAGTTACTTCAACCTCTGCAGTTGTCTTTGAGTTAGCTGTGGGCAGAAAACTAATTTTGGAGAGGTAATTAAAAGAGTGAGAGAACTCTATTTCTTATTTTTAATAAGCTGATAAAACTCTGGAACAGGGTCTACAATGCGTGATGGGTTTGAAGAATATTCTCATGCATGTGTATCCTATTTGCCTGTCATTAGCAAACGTAAACATATTGCAAGTGAGGATTCCATCAATAATATTAACCCCTTCTATATCGGCGACGTCTTTCTAATTATATTCTAGCTATATTTAGACGATTTTATTTAGCACCCAACAGGCTTCGAACTATCTCAGTTAACCCTTTTTACTCCGACAGGTCCTTCTTCAACTCCACAAAATCGTCGAGCTAGAATAAACATAAAAAGACGTCGCCGGTACAGAAGGGGTTAATGTATACCAAGAACAGGACAGGAACCATCATTGAGCCCTGTGGTACACCACTAAATACAGCCTGCCAATCAGGTTCTTTACCATTTATCACAAATCGCTGCATTCTATATGTGAGCCATTCACCAATCCATTCTAATATATTCCCCTCAATTCCGTAAGCTCTTAATTTTACAAGTAAACGCCTGTGTGGGATCGTTGTCAAAAACTGTATTGAAATTAAGATTTGATTTCATCCTACCATACAATATTATAGGTATCATAACAAACTCGGGTTAATTTGCCAGGCACGAACGGTTGTTACAAAAGCAATGTTGAGTCTAGTATTATATTATTTTTCAAGATGTTTGACAGTCTTTCGCCCAAAATATAGTTTTAGATTATCCCTTTATATTTCTCAGCCTGTCCACTTAGATCAAGTCCATGTTACCATCAATATCTACTGTCTCTGATCCCGAGAATACGTATTAAGCAGGAATCACATACGAGCTCTTATCGAAAACGCTCGATGGTCAACATTTCTCTGGCAACATTTCTGGGATCGATTACACTTGTATCTTACACTACACTGAAGATTGATTAATGGGTTCCTATATTATATTAAAAACTTACCTCATAATAAATGCTGCCAGACCAGTGCTGACAATAAATGATGAAATGGAAAAGCGCTCGCATGATACTTGTTTTAACCCCTTCAGCACCATGATGTGTTTTTACCTTTGATTCTGGCTATAATTAGACGTGTTCATGCAGTTTAAGAAGGACCTATTTATTTAGAGGCTGTTTTGAGATCGTATTTACCCATTTGATATGTAGAGGTAGATTATAAAATAAACAAAAGTCGTCTAATGGTAACCATAATATAATTAAAATTACGTAATGGTGATGAACGAGTTAATCGGAATATGTAAATTACGTTAATACTTTACGACTCACGTGAAAGGAAAGATCTCGTAGACTCCGCTAACACTGGCTCCAGCCATCAAGTGGTCAGCGCAATCAGCAGGCCTGCTGGGTGGTAGAAAATTACACTTTATTTGTAGTATAAATATACCCCTGAACTTCAGTAGACCAGCGTCGAACTTAAGGGGAGGCTATTCCATTCTCTATTCTTAGTTTTGTATTATTATATATATTTTATATTATTTTGTTTTTATCCCTAGACCTCTATCAAGCTTAAAACAAAAGAAGAAAAAAAACTCCTTCAACATAAAAAAGTAGAAACAATTTCGCGGCCGAACGCCATTTTCTCCTAAATTACAGGCTCGCTACCACTCGCTAGGAAAAAAGGGACACCTTAATGGCGCGACATTGATTAATATTGCCAAATAAATGGAGCGAAAGGTTTTTAAATCGACCAACTAATGGGGCGGACGTATTAAAATCTCACAACTAATGGGCTAAGCATGAGGAAGAAGGGTGTCCAGGAAAACCAACTACCTCCCATTAAATGTTGACACCTGATTAGAACTATTCTTTTCTAAATTTACTACCTTTAGCTATTCCAACAGAACAGTCTATTTTAATATGCACTTCATTATATACGATACAAGCAAACCTCCTAAGCCTAACTAAGTCTCCATGATGAAGTACAGAGACTTCATAATCTCCTTGGGGATGACACTGTCTTACATCGGAATATTCAAGGCAGCGTAACTAAAATAGTGTTTATTGTAATCATAATTATACATTTATAATCCTTATATTTCGCTGCGTTGGCCTCGTCTCTATGGTAATAGTTTTGTTCTAATTTATTCTACCTTACACTATTTATTGTTGTTTAAATCTTGGAATATTTTATCTCATATACGATGCCTGTATTATTGTCCTTACTCAGTTATCATCCATATCATAATATCAATAATTACAACTATCATAATCACCACATCAACAACTCGCCGTACCTACCCACAATTATTATCACCATTAACAATTACACTTAACATCACCTCATTTACTAACACCACAACAATGATCCTCAATATCCCCATGCACCAAAACTATCAACATCACTACAACTACCATAACCGTAACTATAACCATCCTCACATCTACCACTATTACCACCATCACAACTCCACAACTACCACCATCACCACAACTACTGTACGACCTTCACCAAAACTACCATCACAACAACTTACCTAGCAGGGGAGGTGAGTGGAGAAGGGTAGGTTGTAGTAGTAGTAGGTTCTTCCCTAAAAATATATAAATATATCTAATATAACAGTCTTGGTGGTGTAATGGTTAAGGTGTCTAAAAATCTGTGTGTGATAACCTAGGTTCGAATCCCGGTTGATCACACATATGATTTAATTAATTTAATTGGAGGTGTTTGGTGGTGTGGTGAAATTAATAAAAAACAGAATACATAAAAACAAATAATAATAATATATACCGGTATATATAATATATATATATATATATATATATATATATATATATATATATATATATATATATATATATATATATATACTGTATATTGATTACACTCGGATGCCCACTCATTAATATTTGTGGACTTACATCATTATGGAAGCATATCTCTGGAAACGAATTTATGAATATCATTTTTGTATACATCAACTGCAACACTATATACAGTACACAGTATATATATATATATATATATATATATATATATATATAAATATTGTTATATATATATCTGTATATATATATATATATATATATATATATATATATATATATATATATATATATATATATAAAATTAAAAACGAGGTCTATAACAAAAATATATAATATAGTTATAATTGCATAAATACAACCATAGGGAGTCCACGAATTTATATGAATGTGCTACAGATTTTGGTATCAAGAGTGTACCATCAGTCAGTAGCCAGCCCTTACTCCCACAAGGGGTAGGGAGGATCACCACGAGGCACGAGAAAGGAAAAGGAGGTGACGGGAAAAAGAACACATATAACAGTTCGCCCACAAAAAGCAAGCACACAAGCATTCAGAAGTACATTCCTTGTGTTACTCTGTTTTCTACGTATCTTGTACATTGTCCCCTTTTCTCAATCATGGCTCCCAGTTACATACATTCTTCTACTAGTTCAAGCTGTTCTCCATTAATCCTTAATTACACACAGTGTCTCCCTCTCTTTCTACTACCAATACTTTGCTATTACTAACATTTACTTTCAGATCTCGTCTTTCACATACTTCCACAAATATCTCCAATTACATCATGCACAGGTAATTCTCGCCCTCAGCACATACCACTGCATCATCTGTATACAACATAGTAGTGACAGTCATTCTGTTCCCACCACTCACCATCTCTACTCCGAGTGTACACTCGGATACCATAGTATCTAGCTCACTCATAAGAATTTGTGGACCCCCTATGTTTGACTGTATGCAGTTATATTTATTTGTATTGATTTTTGGATAGAACTTGCTTTAACTTTTAAAAAATAGTATATTTAGTTTTATAGTTAATTTATATAAAATTATATTCATAGATTGGTTTCCCAAGATATACTTCCATAGTTAGAAATAGGTGAAGTCCACGAATTTATATCAGTGGGCTAGAGACTATGGTATCCGAGTGTACCATTGTCGAACAAAATAAATAAACTGTAACCATCACTACAACTGCCACCATCACCATTATACCAACTACCATCAACACCAACTACCATCAACACCACAATTACTACGATCATTACATCTAGCCTACCACCATCACCACAACTACCATATTCACCACAACTTACCTAGCAGGGGAGGTGAGTGGAGAAGGGTAGGTTGTAGTAGTAGTAGTAGAATATAAAAATAAATCTAATATATATATAAATATTTGTTTTTCTATGTGAGTGAGGGAGGCAAAAGGCTGAACTGCCTATAGCGAGTGCCTCCCCCATAGTTGAAAGAGTGACAGGGCCAAAATCAAGGGATTTTCGAGCCAAAATGCCTGGATACACGGAGTTTGAAGCCATTTAACCCGTACAGCCCCAGCGACGCGCCTGACGCGTCGGCGATGTATGTAACGCACAGCCCCAGAGACGCGCCTGGCGCGTCACCCTAATTGCGCCGACCGTAACCTCAGGTGTAGCCACTCAAGAGGGCTCAGATTTGTATGGGAACTGTGTACGTATCCCACGCAACCATGCCGATGGTTGAAAACTCTCAAAGTCCACGTGCGTGCGCGTGAGCGCGCAATAACCTGTTTTTTTGGGGTAATTGCCTTCAATTTTTTACTCTTGTAAAATACATTTTCGGGGGCTCTGTAGCTTTTTGAGCGGTTTTTCGTGGTTTTTCCTTCATTCCTAACCCATTCGCTATTGTTTCTGGAATAAAACAATTTTTTGAAAACCGGCCGGGTTCTGGTGAACAAACATTACAAAACTAGCCGGGGCTGGACGGGTTAAGTCATAGGAAGAGGGAAAGACTGATTCTGGGAGAGTTCCAGAGCTCAGCTGTTGAATAGAAGAAAGTTTGAGAGTAACGTTTCACTCTTGGGTTGGAGAGTTGCACAGAGTAGGGGTGGGATTGTGTTGCAAGACGGGTACCACGTGCCCTACGTAAAGGAGGTGGTATACACTGGGAAAGCTCTGAGGAACACTGCTTATTATAGTAGTGATAGAATATATATATATATATATTATACTAAAGGTCAAATATATTTATTTATAACCCCTTTGAAAACATACAAAACAAATATAGTGCGTACTTGTACTTGATACATATATATTTGGAATAACTACATTTAAGTGTGTGTGGGTTTATTCCTTGGGCTGGGGGCCATATATAATAATTACATAAAATACATAGGGAGTCCTCGAATTTATATGAGTGTGCTAGAGACTATGGTATCCGAGTGTACCAGATCTTTACCTAGTAACTATCGACCAATTAGCTTAACCTCATTTGTATGTAAAATGCTAGAGACAAACTCGTAAATCACTTGGAGGAAACTTACATACCTAAAGATACTCAATACGGTTTTCGTAATAAACGCTCCTGCTTAACAAACCTCTTAGACTTCTTCGATATTCTCAACCTATATGATGAGAGTAAAGCTGTAGATATTATATACCTTGATTTTCAAAAGGCCTTTGTCAAAGTTTCCCACAAACGTTTATTGATGAAACTAAAAGCGCATGGACTACAAGACTGTGCACTGTGTTGAAATGGATAGAACATTTGCTCAGTGACAGAAAGTAAAGCGTAGTCATGAAACAGTAAAGCATCCAAATAGATCAATGGAAGTAGCGGGGTACGCCAGGTTTCGGTACATCTAAATTAACGACATAGATGATGGTCTCACCTGTACAATCTCAAAGTTTGCTGACGATACACAAATTGCAAATACCGTACTCTCAAATGGACATGTTGAAGATATGCAAAATAATCAAGATAAGTTGTCACATTGGGCTCAAATTTGGTAAATAAATGTGTTTCAATGCGGTTAAATGTAAAGTACTCCCATGTCGGAAACCGAAATGAGAAAGCAAACTATTCAATGAATGGCATCCAGCTTAAGAGTGTAAACGGAGAAACTGATATGGGAGTAACAATATTGAGTAAACTAAAACCGAGTCAACAATGTTCAGAAATTGTTAAGAAGGTAAAACAAATAATTGGCTTTATAGGCAGGTCATTTGAGCATAAATCCAAAGATGTAATCCTAACTCTTTACAATTCCTTAGTCTGCCCTCTCCTGGAATATTGCGGTCAATCCTTCTGCCCTTACTACCAACAAGATACAGACAAGCTAGAACGAGTTCAACGTAGAGTTACCAAAATTATACCTTGCCTAAAGAACAAACCATACGAAGAGTGTCTTTGAAAATTAAATATATTTCCTTTAACCCAGCGGAGATTAAGAGGCGACTTAATTCAAGTGTTCAAAATCATCAGAGGCATCGACAAAATGAACTGTAATAAATATTTCACTATCGACCAATCAAATTACACGCAGGGGAACGGTTGCAAACTGATTGGTAAATCTTTTAACTCCCATGAGTCTAAGAATTTCTTCTTCAATCGAGGTGTCAACTTGTGGAATGGGCTTCTACGAGATGTCATAGACTGCAGCACCGTTGATTCTTTTAAACTTGGCCTAGTGAAACATCTTGCCTTAAATCCACGACTGACTGCATGTGTAAATTAATACAGTTTGTTTTCCCTCTATTATATTACTAAGAACTGTCCTCTACTAACATCTCCTAATCCTGCCACAGACATTTGTCCCAGGGCAGTTTTCCCTTTCCATTTTTCCCTTACCCACTCTAAACTACTGTTTGTACACTTGACTTTCCTTTGTATTTCATTCCTGAAAAAAATATTTGTGTTAGTTACAGCAGACTGAAATGGCAAAAGCGTTAATCTTGTAAAGAACCTCTTCACAGTAAGATATGTTGTTATCAAACTGTTACTCATGTGGTACTGTATTTAAGAAAACAACATGCACTAGCAGGGGTACCCGGCGTTGCCCGGGTAATAATACTGTACCACCATAATCACCATCACTACTACCACCACTACTACTACCATAATCACCATCATCAATCACTACTACCACAATCATCACAATACTACTACTACTACCATAATCACCGGCCTCGACCTCCCTGTGCCTCATTAAATGGTGACCTCGATTTCGGCCGCTAAATGACCTCCGATTTTGGATCTGACCTCATCCATATCCCCATTTTGGGGGGCTGCGAAGAACTTTCGTTCCATACACCTTTTCGATCGGAGGCCTCCTTCTGCCCCAAACGGCAGAATTTTTTTTTCAATTTCGGCCTCGAAACGACCTCCAATCGTGGCCTCACCCCATCTATGACCTGACCCAGGTCAATTGACACCCACATGCAAAGTTTCAGCTCCCCAGGTCCAAAACTGCGGCCGTCTATTAAGAACACACAGACAAACAGACACACAAACTGATTTAATAATATAGATACCTTTACACATCCTGGTAAAATTACTCGAAATCATTAAAATTCCATTAACCACGCAAAATGTGTCTCATGCATAATAGAATCGTCGAATGTTATTGCTAATATACTGTAACATAGCTAAAATTATCGTTACTAAATAATTCATCTCTTCAGTTTACGATGACGTGTTTCGCCCCTATATTTTGGCTAACATAAGGTTATTATATTTTACTTTGATAAGCCATCTAGAAATCAAGGGTATATCAAATGCCACTTTCAACTCCCCCAATTTCATCCTAATTGAATAAAGTCATCTAATGTTACCCATAATATACCATAATACAGGACAGGTGATCGTAGGAACATTATGATGGACTTACCTCCAAAGAACCTCGGCCCTCTGAAAGACTTTTATCTTGCCCTCCTCCTCCTCCCACTCATCCTGAAAGAGGAAGTAAAGTATAAAGCTTGTGCCACTTGATCACTTTTCCCCTCAACTCTTATTTCAACACTTTTCCCCTCAACTTTTATTTCAACACTAGCTACTGCTTAAGAAATAAAAGTTTAAAGAAAATAATCAATACACCTAAATATAACTAACGCCTAGGTCCTGATGCCAGTGTAGACGATCCCAAGACTGTTGTATGATATATTTTGATAACAAAAACATAGTATCAAAGTTTTCGTGACATACCACATACAAACCTGTGTCGTAGAAGCGGATCATGTCCAGTTAAGTACCTGTACCAAACGCATGCCCTAGCCCTGTTAATGAAGGAAGTGCACGACGTTTCAAAACTGCATCATTCAAGCGGTTCTATTAAGTTTAAACCAGTAAACCATTTGGGTGAGTTGGCACTGGTTGTCTCTACTTACCGAGTTGTGAGATCACCCATACGAGAAGTTTGTACGGTGGATTAGCTTAGTCACCGTATCAAAGTAACAAATAACATGTAGTAAATAAGACAAATATACCGAAACTGATTTCACAACTACTGTATATTTGGATCACAGACTGATATACAACCTCTTGTACTAGATAGTAGATACATTTTGTTCTACCTTTTCAATGAACTCTCTTGACTTCATATACCTGTTACGACCGGGGCTCGTATAAAACAAGGACTCTTAATCATTGGACTAGGAAAGCACACAGCCACAACGGTAACACTAGATCCAACCCCTGAACTTATAATGCCGGCGCACAAAAACACCTATACCCTCCAGAGTTAAATCTGCGATAACGGGGTATCCTATAACTCAGTATAAGTGCACTACTACTACAGGCTGATGATCTCTGATACAGCCTGATCACAACAACATACAATTACGTTAATAAGGTATACTAGGAAAAGATAGAGATCTTAATTAAATCACTGCAATGATTTAATGCAAACTAGAAGAAGGTATATTTAAAGTTACTCTAAACAATAATGAACTGTCACTCCTATACTAAAGAAAGTGAACGAAAGTCCCAAAGCATCGAGCAGGAATCTTCTGAAGAAAGTCTGATGCTGGGGTAAGATGATTGTATCGGATTTTGAACTGTTATATAAAGCAGGGTCAATATAGGACAATTGTAGAGACAGACAGTGTCAACTGACGCGGGAATAACGATAAATGCACTCTAGTATTATCTCCAACAACAAAAGAAGTCCTTCGTCAGGCAACTCAAAAAACCTGCTCAGGTTGTGCAACTCAACAACAACCAAGGCTTACAGTCAACGTGAATAAGAATGCTGCATACATAACATAAGAGTTTATAATTCTAAACGGGTGTCTGCTAGGCTAATAAAGTCTAGCTGGGATGTTGTAGGCTAGGAAACAATGGCTGAGCAAGCGGCTCATAGCCTAGCGAGGTCCTTAAGACTGTGCGGCCAAATTACGTTAATTGACGGGGTGCTCTCTTGAGAGATCCAGATCGCTAGTATCTGGTTCTCTCCTGGCGACCCTCTCAAAGTCAAAGCAAACGAGTTAGCACAGTGTTGGGTGGCAGAGGCAAAAGCCCTCACTCGCAACACAGTGCTAAACTCACAAGGTACACAGTCAGAAAGACCACCTAGGATTCCCACGTCTCCGTTGCGATTGTACAGGTTCACCAAAACCTAGTACATCGGAAATCACAACAACAATGGCCTCATCCCAGTCTAGCATTAAATAGCCCAGCAGACAGCCAAGGAATAGGCAGGGAGACACCGTGAGTGTGTCGAACCTCTACAGACAAAATGGTAACCCCTCCAAAATGCCTAACTAAACATATAATATCTGAGAGCTTCAGCATATAATACGATGGCCGATGTATGAAATCATGGAGAACCAAAGGGGAGTTATGATATTAAATAGAGAGGAAGAATGAGAGGTAAGAAGTTGAGAGAGAGAGAAAGTGATCTATAGGTAGAAGTCGGGAGACAGGTACACAGGCCGCTACGTCACCAGGCAGCAGGGCTGCAGAAGGCGCCAGGAACCACCAGCCAATCAAGAGGCGTGGGACGGCACGCGCGCGAGCCTACAAAGCTAGGGGGGAGGCAGCACATGTATACGCACGCACACACTACCACCCCATTGCCTATATTATTCTCTCTCCTTAACTATATACAATGCATCTTATGTTCTACTCATGATATAAAATGCTTCCCCTTGTCACAGACGAAAATAAAGACCACCACGGGACTGTCTGCAACAACACGAACACTATGAAAGAAAGAACAACATTGTAGATAGACTGTAGCCAAATACCTTGCCCCGGCGAGTGCTAGCGAGTGGCCAAGCGCTCTGCTGAGCCCACATGGCGTTCTGCCATGCTGCAGGCGTCACCCCCCCCCCAAGATATTAGACGCTCAACCATGAGCTCTATATCTGACAAGCAGAACACCGATAAGACTCGCCACCCCTAATCACTTCGCAACAAAGAAGGCAAAGCTCAGTTCTCATCAAAAAAAAACATTACAACCCCTCCCAACACAATAGCTTAATTAATTCATACTGCTATGCTCCTAGAGAGAGCTTCTACTAGCCCAGCCTTCTGAGAGAAGCACAGGTTCGACTCAGAACTTTAGCTATAACATACTTAAAAAAAAATAACTATTAAAGAAAGAGTTTTTATAGAATTTTAATTTTTAATATGTTTATGGCGGCTGCACTTACAGGGGAAAGCCTATTTTACTCCACTCTCAACACACACTGACTGAACGGCGAGGGTTCTCCTGCAAACAAACCCTCCTGTGACAAACAATCAGCCAAAACATTATCAGTGCCCTTAGCATGCCACACATCCAACTTGTGTTCCGGCAGCACAACAACACCTGACACTGATAAACTGCCCAGTTCAACACAAGACTGGCATTTCTCTTCGTTCTTTCCGGCAACGGGGCCTGCCAATAACCTTTCACTAGTTCTACCTTCGTGATAGGCGATGCAACCCCGAGGCGGTCTATGGTGTCGTCAACTCTCGATAAGGTATAGGCGTCTGTCAGCGATAATGCACACATACTCTCGCAATCAACACACTCACTGATCTTGCCACTTAACACAGGTTGCAAAGTTACAGGCAACGACCACTCACGACATTCCTTATCCCTCAGACCCTTGGGCAATGGATAGGTGTCTGTCAGGGATAATGCACACACACTGATCTTGCCACTTAACACAGGTTGCAAAGTTACAGGCAACGACCACTCACGACATTCCTTATCCCTCAGACCCTTCGTCAACACGTAATTCAGCTCTGCTTGCACCACAGGCTGTCGAGCAGGATTTATACAGTAGGGAGCCAATTTGAACCTTGCACTGTCTCCAGCCTCCATGTCGGATTCTACTTCGTACATCAGGCCTGGAGAATGAACAAACATACGAAAGTACTGCCATAGCCTAGTAAACAACTGCCTGGCACTGTCTCCAGCCTCCATGTCGGATTCTACTTCGTACATCAGGCCTGGAGAATGAACAAACATGCGAATGTACTGCCATAGCCTAGTAAACTACCCTCCTTCGGTTTCTATCCCTCCATCTGTGCCTTTGTCTCTAATTTCCTTTCCGGCCGTTCCATAGCTGCGGTTGTGGACGGCCATTGTTCACTTCCTCACCCTATAAACTCCGGTGTTCCTCAGGGCTCTGTCCTATCTCCTATTCTCTTTCTAATTTGTATAAATGATCTCCTTAACTGTACCTTAATTCCCATCCATTCATACGCAGACGACTCAACCTTACACTACTCATTAGTTTTTCAGAACGCCCCAGCCAGCAATCCCTCAACGACAAACGTAATGAAGCCATAGAACTCTTAAATTCTGATCTAAATACTATTTCCAATTGGGGCAGAGAAAACCTTGTTAACTTTAATGCTTCCAAAACCCAATTTCTCCATCTATCTACCCGTCAGGATCTCCCAGCGGACTATCCCTTATTCTTCAACAATACAAAAATCAACCCTTCATCTTCTCTCAATATTCTTGGTGTCTCTTTTTCTTCTGCTCTCATTTGGAAGGACCATATTACCAGTCTTGCTAAGGCAGCCTCCCAGAAGCTGGGTGTGCTCAACCGCCTTAGGGGGTTATTTTCCCCTGCACAGCTTCTTGCTCTGTACAGGGGCATAGTGCGCCCTTGTATTGAGTATTGTTCACATGTGTGGGGAGGTTCCCCTCACACCGCTCTCCTAGACAAAGTTGAAAGGAAGGCCTTTCGTATCATTAACTCCCGTCCACTCACCAACTCTCTGCAATCTCTCTCTCTCTCCGCCGCAATGTTGCATCTCTCTCGCTATTCTATCGCTACTATAATAATCAGTGTTCCTCAGAGCTATCCCAGTGCATACCACCTCCTTTACGTAGGGCACGTGGTACCCGTCTTGCAACTCAATCCCACCCCTACTCTGTGCAACTCTCCAACCCAAGAGTGAAACGTTACTCTCAAACTTTCTTCTACTCAACATCTGAGCTCTGGAACTCTCTCCCAGAATCAGTCTTTCCCTCTTCCTATGACTTAAATTGCTTCAAACTCCGTGTGTCCAGGCATTTTGGCTCGAACGTCCCTTGATTTTGGCCCTGTCACTCTTTCAACTATGGGGGAGGCATTCGCTATAGGCAGTTATGCCTTTTGCCTCCCTCAATCACATAGAAAAAAAAAAAAAAAAAAAAAAAAAAGTAAACAACTGCCTTGCACTGTCTCCAGGAACAACATGCCTAGTGCCATCCCACAACCCAGCCGAGACCGCAGCTTCTAACCTGTAGTCTCCCTCCTTCTCCACCTTCGTCCCTAGAACAGCCAGGTCATGAGAGGGACAATCAGTACCATCTGTGCAATCACTCCCATAGTTCACAATTGGTAAGGCTTCCCCACCGATACCGTACATGCGCACCCCCGCATTCCTTGCAACTACATCTGCCTGCGCAGCATCACCGCTTTTAGCGACATGGCCAGATACAGTCGGTCTATGGTAGGGCTGTTGCATTCGACTAGAGCAGCATTGGGAGGCTATATGACGAACGGGCACATCCACTCCACAGCTAATCTCACCAATCTGCTCAATGTCCTCCTTCTGACCACCACCCTTGGCAGCCATGGGTCGACCTTGACCTGACAACCATGTCCAAGCCTCGTCGCCCACCTTGAGGCACCGAAACAACGAGGGTAACGGTCTTTCAACATTCACGTGACCTGCCCGCGGCACATCTTGCACCGCCCGAGTAGTGAGGTTCAGGGGCTCGGCATGACCAGTGGGGTATGAACCGAGCTGGTGCTGGAGAGCTGCACACTGCTGCTCAGGCAGTGCTCTAGCGCTTCCACAGCCACCAGACTCGTGTCCCCCGCCCACTGCTCCGCCGAGACATGACAATCCCTACTCTCCTTCACCTGTGCCCTACTGCCCCCCTCTCCTTCTCCACCTTGGCCGCTGCAGACCAACGCAGGGACAGTAGGCTGCTCAGGTGGTTGCCTCACAAACTCCTCCAACAGGTTCACATGACATGTTTCCCCGTCCTCGTGTTTGATCCCGACAGCACCATTACAACACTTCTGAACTTCCGGATCCTCCAACTGCAGTTTACAAATATCTGAGGGAACCAACTTGTCTAGATGCTTCCGAAGCAACCCAAGTCCTCCCCCAATATCAAACTGAGCAACCCTTTTTTCTCTCGGTGTGTAACGTTGCTGCCTCTGAGTCTCTTCCTGCCCTACCTCCTCACTAGCTGTGACAGGTCCTGGGGCTTCTCCAGACTCCAACAATGGTGCCAATACTGAGTCGCTAAGAAGAGCTGCTGGTACTAAACTCTCTAAACTTTTACCAACACCAGCCGTTTCTTCCGACCGTTCCTCCGTTGATCAGAAGACTGAGGAATAGGCTGTGACACTTTGGATGCAAGAGGTCTTGTAACAACGCACGCCATAGGTTGTACTTGACACTTCTCTACCCACTCCTGTTCCTCCCTACTCACGTCGGCCGGCTTTTCGGCAACGACTAAGGGTGAAACCTCAGAAGTAGGCACCGCGAAGTCGTTGCCGAGAAGGAGGTCGACGCCCCCAACAGGCAAGTTCTCCACAACACCCACATCCAATTCTCGTGTCACACCATCCACCTCCAGTTCCATCCTGACCAACGGGTATGACTTGACAGCATTGATACCCTGCACCACAACCATCCGTGCCGCGTTTATTGGTCTACCAGTAAAGTTCTTCATTAAAGTCTGAGAGGCACCCGTGTCTCGCAACAGCTCAACTACATGCTTCTTACCAGCCCACCTCACGCAGCCATGCCCTCGATGGTCACAAAAGACATCGCGGACAGGGTTCGAGCCTTCCGGATTCTTCTCCACTGGCTGTGTCCCAGCCTCTGACGTTATACCCCGGGCAAACTCAGACGACTTCGGGGACACCCCAATGTTGCGAGCCAAAGACACAACTGCATTAGGTAGCTTGCTTGGACAGGCTCTTGCAAAATGCCCCTTCTCATGACAATGAAAACACTCTAACTCCCCCTTCGGCTTCCCTTGAGGTGGGGAAGGGCCCTGACCCTTCTTAAACGGGACGGTATTAGGTTTATGGTCAGACTTAGTATCGTTGCTCTTGTTGTAATGGTTATATGGTGTATTACTGACTTGGGGGGGTGGAGTGTTGTGCCCCTTGTTACCTGCATCGTTCCGTTGTGCAGACCCGCACCCACGAATCAGTGACATCCGAAGGTCAGTCATCTCAGCTGCCTCCTGAAGAGTTCTAGGGTTTTTCTCTTTAAGATTCAACGTCAGATCGCTGCCCGTACACTTAAAAAATTGTTCTAAAAGCATCAGCTGTTTCAACTCCTCAAACGTCGATGAAATAAAATAGTGTTCTCAGAACGCAGCCAGTTTCTAAATGCATCGGACAGATCCCGGGCATGCTCAAGAAAGGTGCACTCACGACCCTTCGTTACACCCCAAAACTTCAATCTGTACGTCTCTGGTTGTAACTCATATGCCCGCAGGACAGCCTCCTTCAATACCTCGTAATCGATGCACGACTCCAAGGGCAACGCATCATATGCCTTGAGTCCTTTGCCAACCAATCTAGAGGAAACAAGGGCTGCCCACTTAACCTCGGGCCATTGGTGCTCCCGGCGCTTCTTCTCGAAACGCATAAAAAATTCAGTGACACCCGACTCATCAAATACAGGGACCAACTTGAGCAGGTGCGATAACGACTGATCAAGCCCTCGATTCCCAGAACCGAGACGCTGCCCTGTCGACTCCACCCTAGACTTCTCAAAATCTATGTCTGCACAGTTCCTAGCCTTTCTCTCCTCAGACTCATTCTCTTGCTGCCGTTGCTCGAGCTCATATCTGGCCCTTCTCTCCTCAGCCTGAATCTTAGCCATCTCAAACTCCTGCTGCTGCTGCTCAGATTCCCGCTTCTGCTGCTCAGATTCCCGCTTCTGCTGCAGCTGCATCTTAGCCATCTCAAGCTGGAAGAGCATATCTGCAGTTAAACCTTGAGAAGGAGGAGATGCAACAATTGGAGACTCACCCAAGTGCAAACCACGCTGCCAGTGACTATAGGCCTGCGGAATGGAATGGGGGCTGGGCTGAAAGTGCCCCAGCTCCCGCTCAACCCGAAGCCCCACGCACCCCGCCGAGCACACAGGCCACCAGGTCACCTCTCGACATGCTGCTTGTGCCCACATGCCCCATGACCATGGCCAAACACTGGAGACCATACCGATCAATCGCCGACACCCGGTCAACAGTAATAGGTATCTCCAGAAACTTCCTTGCATCCTCCTCACTAGTTATTACTCTCATGTCCTCTAACAAACCCAGCCTCTGCACCTCAGAGCCTGCTTCCCGTACTGTGTCCTCACTGTACACTGATCCGTCGTCCGACATAGTGTCCACCGAAAATTCTCAGACGTTTATAAAAAAAAAAAAAAAGTACCTAAACTCTCATGCAGCACTATTCACTCAAAAATACAAGATGCTCGAAGACTCTTAAGAGTGTTATACTACTTGCCAAAAAAAAATCCACGTGTCCACTATATTCCTTTAAACAAAAACAAATGACCACAACACTCCTGCAATATTTCTCTAAGTTCACAAAATCCTAAGCAAGGTCGCCATTTGTTACGACCGGGGCTCGTATAAAACAAGGGCTCTTAATCATTGGACTAGGAAAGCACACAGCCACAACGGTAACACTAGATCCAACCCCTGAACTTATAATGCCGGCGCACAAAAACACCTATACCTTCCAGAGTTAAATCTGCGATAACGGGGTATCCTATAACTCAGTATAAGTGCACTACTACTACAGGCTGATGATCTCTGATACAGCCTGATCACAACAACATACAATTACGTTAATAAGGTATACTAGGAAAAGATAGAGATCTTAATTAAATCACTGCAATGATTTAATGCAAACTAGAAGAAGGTATATTTAAAGTTACTCTAAACAATAATGAACTGTCACTCCTATACTAAAGAAAGTGAACGAAAGTCCCAAAGCATCGAGCAGGAATCTTCTGAAGAAAGTCTGATGCTGGGGTAAGATGATTGTATCGGATTTTGAACTGTTATATAAAGCAGGGTCAATATAGGACAAGTGTAGAGACAGACCGTGTCAACTGACACGGGAATAACGATAAATGCACACTAGTATTATCTCCAACAACAAAAGAAGTCCTTCGTCAGGCAACTCAAAACACCTGCTCAGGTTGTGCAACTCAACAACAACCAAGGCTTACGGTCAATGTGAATAAGAATGCTGCATACATAACATAAGAGTTTATAATTCTAAACGGGTGTCTGCTAAGCTAATAAAGTCTAGCTGGGATGTCGTAGGCTAGGAAACAATGGCTGAGCAAGCGGCTCATAGCCTAGCGAGGTCCTTAAGACTGTGCGGCCAAATTACGTTAATTGGCGGGGTGCTCTCTTGAGAGATCCAGATCGCTAGTATCTGGTTCTCTCCTGGCGACCCTCACAAAGTCAAAGCAAACGAGTTAGCACAGTGTTGGGTGGCAGAGGCAAAAGCCCTCACTCGCAACACAGTGCTAAACTCACAAGGTACACAGTCAGAAAGACCACCTAGGCTTCCCACGTCTCCGTTGCGATTGTACAGGTTCACGAAAACCTAGTACACATCGGAAATCACAACAACAATGGCCTCATCCCAGTCTAGCATTAAATAGCCAACAGATAGCCAAGGAATAGGCAGGGAGACACCGTGAGTGTGTCGAACCTCTACAGACAAAATGGTAACCCCTCCAAAATGCCTAACTAAACATATAATATCTGAGAGTTTCAGCATATAATACGATGGCCGATGTATGAAATCGTGGAGAACCAATGGGGAGTTATGATATTAAATAGAGAGGAAGAATGAGAGGTAAGAAGTTGAGAGAGAGAGAAAATGTTCTATAGGTAGAAGTCGGGAGACAGGTAGCAAGGGTACATGTGAAGGGTATGCTGTTCAGGCAAGCTCTGAAGAGAGTAGCTCCTTGGGACCCCTAGGATCACACACAAAGGCATGGTGGTCAGCCAATCACAGGCCGCTACGTCACCAGGCAGCAGGGCTGCAGAAGGCGCCAGGAACCACCAGCCAATCGAAAGGCGTGGGACGGCACGCACGCGAGCCTACAAAGCTAGGGGGGAGGCAGCACATGTATACGCACGCACACACTACCACCCCACTGCCTATATTATTCTCTCTCCTTAACTATATACAATGCATCTTATGTTCTACTCATGATATAAAATGCTTCCCCTTGTCACAGACGAAAATAAAGACCACCACGGGACTGTCTGCAACAACACGAACACTATGAAAGAAAGAACAACATTGTAGATAGACTGTAGCCAAATACCTTGCCCCGGCAAGTGCTAGCAAGTGGCCAAGTGAGCGGCTGAGCCCACATGGCGTTCTGCCATGCTGCAGGCGTCACATACCCTTCCTAATCTGAATAAAATCGTCTAATACATGTCGGAAACAGAAAAGAAATGCGTATTGGATCTTGAAAGGGTTAAAATCTTATAATATCAGATAAATCAGGTGTGATAAAGTTGATGGTCTTAAGTAGTAGTCGTTCCCTAGGCTGCCTGGCCGAACAGCCCCGAGCTCCTAAGGAATGTGGCCTTCCTTAGGAGCTCGGGGTTGTAGCCAGTGATTATGTACCATGCCCACAAGGAACCACCATGCAATTATTCCAAAACCCACGTAATGAGGCCGATCATCTGATCTATCAACTATTTCCGATTAGAGCAGATAAAATAGTTTCTTTCCAATGTTTCCAAAACTCAATTTCTCCATTTATCCACCCATCACAATCTTCCACACGTTTATCCCTTGCTCTTCGACAATAGGCCGAGCCCGGGTTATCGCACACAGTTCTCAGGAAGTGTATGTTGTGTTGTTGGCGTAAGTGTTTGTGTGTTATGCAGTTTTCCATAATGTGTTTGATATTGTGCAGTGTTGTGTTACAGCCCGGAGTCATCCAGCATAGCCAGGTGGACTCTGTCCTCACGGGAAAGGGGGTTTCTGAGGGATGGACTTCAGGGGGTTGTGCAAGTGTGCATGTAGCTGAGCGTTGTCTATGAGTGACTGGATGGATCGGTGGGTGATTCGAGTATGGATATGCTTCTAGAAGCTGGCTTGGGCTGGGCAAGGGGGGGAGTGAAGACAATCTTTGTGTATGATAACGAGTACTGAGTACTAGGTTTTGTTTCGATGTTTCTTGATGTTCTGCCATGTAGTGTAGTGGGTGATGTTGGTTTGTGGAGGCTGAGTCGATAAATGTGCCAAAGTGATGCTTGATTTAGAGGACTTTGGTTTCCTGGTGTAGTTGGTCTGTAGGTGTGGTAGCTGTGCAGCCAGTGATTATTTTGAGGGCTTTGTTTTGTATGGTCTATAGGGTGCTGTGATGTCTTAATGAATGGGTTAGAAGTCAGTGTACCTTACCTGTTCCATTGTTTCTTCTTCCGCTGCCACGGCCACGATCACCACCAGTGCCAGTAATAGTGACACAAGGAACTTCATGATTCCTTTACTTCAATCTGAAACACGACCACCTCATAAGATATCTTCTCTTTCTCGTCTTTTAGTAGATGAAATGCTAACAAAAATGTTCATGGTATACTGTAGGTGCATCATTAGAAATGAACACACATATATATATATTTAGTTTACCAGTACAACCTTCAACACCAAACACAAAATACTCGATATATGAAAAGTCAATGTAAGGCAAACCCACACTGGCAAATAATACTATTGAGATGCATAATACAAGCTTGACAATATAATCAAAACACTGCCGGTAGTAATAGAAGACATAGAAATATACTATGTAAAAGTTGAAAATATATAGTCCATCCCATACTCATAAAGTTGTTACGGACTTGCTACATTGTGTAACACTTGCAGCAGCCATATTCACGATGTTTGGGGCTATAGTAAATGCCTGGGGAACAGTTAACGTTTGAACAAAGGACTGTCCAATCACTTTGGTAGATTGTAGGTACACATCGAACAGGGCAGTACTCACGGGAGGCCTTATAGGCAGTGTATAAAAAGGAAGGTTAACTGAGCTTGCTTTGGTGAAGGATTTAGGAGAGATTTGATTAGATAAGTAAATTATTTGTGTTAATGATTTTAAGTAAGTTAAATTATGTCAGCCAAGATGCATTTATTTAGTGGCTATGTCACTTGGTTAGAGTAATTACCTTAAAAGGCTAATATTAATACATTTGATTATAATTTATGTAGGTGAATTAACTATATATAGGAATCTAAGCACAACCGGGGATATTCTTCAGGGTAAATTTCTATAATTGCACCTATACGAGCTAAACAAATTATTATTGTATTTAACAGGAAGGTACGACGAGGTAAGTGATGTGGTATAGGTAGCAATATGCGGAAATGGATTATAAGGGCATTCCGCCCCCTCTGACATGTCAATCAATCTAGATGTGACACGGATTTTACAATGTTTCAGAGAAACATTAGCCTAACCTAACAACCTTACCTAACCTATCCTAGTATTATGGGTGGGGGCTGCTTCCCCCACACCCCCGCTGGTTGGGTAAAACGGTAGAAATCCAGTTGGGGTGGAGTGAGTAACCGTAGATTTTCGTAAGGGGGTCAGAGGGGGCGGAATGCCCTTATAATCCATTTCCGCATATTACCACCTATACCACATCACTTACTTCGTTGTACCTTCCTGTTAAATACAATAATAATTTGTTAAGCTCGTATAGGTGCAATTATAGAATAATTCCTTCTTCAGTAATACTGGCATTGTTATTGTTTCCTGTTTTGTTTTTGTTTACGTCGGATAGTATCTTTTAATGACTGTCTGAACTTGGCCTAGGAATACAGTTTCCGCCCATGTATTAGTTTCAATGTAGCTTTGAAATTTTTACTTTGTAGTACATAATATAACAATCAGTTTATTGTATACAATATTTACATGTTGCCTAATCAACAATAGCTTCGGTCAATCTAGTACTTTATTCAATGAAACTTAGATATGGTTAATCTGCGCTGTATTTGTATCAGTGAAAATATTTTCGTGGAACAGGAACTTATACTTGTGTACCCTTTCAGATTTTATACTTACTTCTAAATATGCGTCACAATAGTATTAGAAACAAATAATAATATTCTAATATTTGCTAATACTATTATGCCAAGGTTTTGATATTATTATATGCTAGTTATATATTTTGTAAATACTTTGATATGGGTTGATGACATACCTTATTAAGTAGAAACCTTTAATGTTCCTAATGTTTTGTTCAATTTTAAAATACAAATAACTGGAATCATTAGAATATGATCAGTTGTACATTTCGAAATTGTATGGTGGTTTGTATTTTTTTTTGCATGTACATTATTTTAACGTTTTTAAGCATTTCATAAGAATTTCGACTCCTTATATTTTTATCACACTGGCTTAATTTCATGCTTTATGTATTACCCAATACTTGTCCAACTACCTATGTTCAATGTTCATTGAACGTGTTAATCTGGTTTTAAGGAAACCTACTCAATCTAAAAATATAGAAATAATAATAATATATAATGTTCCCTCCACCAACCGACCTTACTCCTAAACTCAATTAATTAAATCAACAACTACATGTGGCAGTCCAGGGATTCGAACCTAGGATGCTCACACCGAAATTCAGTGCATTCATCCATTGCACTACAAAGACAGTTAAGAGAATGGTGGACAAGCCTACGTTTTATTATGCAGTTTTGAATCCTGCATATCGATCTAAGCATGTACACCATTCCAACTGCGCTATCATAGGCTATGGATAGATGAAGGGAAGGAGTAATTAATGGGGCCTTAACCCTAAGAAAGGCCTCTCTATAAACTACCCCTGCACCTGAATGAATTATTATGTTCCCTCCACCAACCGACCTTACTCCTAAACTCAATTAATGAAATCAACAAATACATGTGGCAAGTCCAGGGATTCGAACCTAGGATGTTCACACCGAAATTCAGTGCATTTATCTATTGCGCTACGAAGACAGTTAAAAGAATGGTGGACAAGCCCAAGATCCATAGATCCATATACACTAGGTCAGCCAGGTGGGCAAACCCGCGCAGGTGACACGGGAAGGGTGCAGGTGGCGTGACGTCACGAGTAGTCTAGACCAGCGTGGTCCAGTATCATATACGTACTCCTAGTCAGTCTCCCAGATTATCCGAAGAGAAAGACAATTCAGTACTTGTTTGTCCTTTGTTCACATGTGGAACACTTGGAGTTCTGTCTGACATGTTAGTATTCCAGAGATATTTTGTGGTTGGCTAATAATCATAATGCCTACCCAGTGTGCAGTATTTGGCTGTAGCAATAAACTGCATACAGTGGACGGGAAAAATATAAGAACATTCCGATTTCCAAGGGATGCACATTTCAGAAGCGTGTGGATAAACTTGTGTCGTCGTCAAGATGGTATTAATGCCCAACATGCAGTTGTATGCTCTGTACACTTCACCAATAACGATTATATTGATGACATGAAAAGTCGTTTACTAGGCATTGAGAGTCCAAGAAATAAACGACTTCTCAAAGACGATGCTGTACCTTCACTATTTCTACCAAAGAGTAAGCATTGTTTATTTGTGTTTGGTGTTACAATTGAAATATTACTGTGATCAGTGTTTAATTAATAAGGATGCCAATGTAGAGAGAGAGAGAGAGAGAGAGAGAGAGAGAGAGAGAGAGAGAGAGAGAGAGAGGAAGAGCTATATTATTGATTAGACTTAATATATATAATGTATAAACCTATTGTTACCGCATGTGTAGTTATACGACTAATTGTAAGGTTTAGTTATAAGACAAATTTTAAGGTGTAGTTGTAACACTAATGTTAAGGTGTAGTTATAAGAATGATTTTTAAGTGTAGATATAAGGCTATTTGTGAAGTGTACCGTACATATATAAGAACATAATATAAGTGTACCGTACATATATAAGGCTATTTGTGTACCGTACATATATAAGAACATAATATAAGTGTACCGTACATATATAAGGCTATTTGTGAAGTGTACCGTACATATATAAGAACATAATATAGCGGGAAACTGCATAACGCAATGCGGCCCACACAAGGCAGCTCCCATTCACACACAGCTCATATCCATATGAGAATCCAACATACGTTTATGCTTTCAACTGTTCCTGAGTTAATCACTGATCTGGGCAGTTCATTCCACCTGTTAGCAACTCTATCACCAAACAGGTGTTTTTCTATATCTTTCCCAAATCTAAACTTGTCTAACTTGAAACCATTTGAGCGGGTTATGTCACCGTTCTTTAGCTTTAATATCTCACCAATATTGCCCTTAGTTATACCATTTATCCATTTAACCCGTCCAGCCCCAGCGACGCGTCTGACGCGTCGGCGATGTATGTAACGCACAGCCCCAGAGACGCGCCTGACGCGTCACCCTAATTGCGCCGACCGTAACCTCAGGTGTAGCCACTCAAGAGGGATCAGATTTGTATGGGAACTGTATACGTATCCCACGCAACCGTGCCGATGGTTGAAAACTCTCAAAGTCCACGTGCGTGCGCGCGAGCGCGCAATAACCTGTTTTTTTGGGATAATTGCCTTCAATTTTTTACTCTTGTAAAATCCGTTTTCGGGGGCTCTGTAGGACCATTTTTTAAGCTTTTTGAGCGGTTTTTAATGGTTTTTCCTTCATTCCTAACTCATTCGCTATTGTTTCTGGAACAAAACCATTTTTTGAAAACCGGCCGGGTTCTGGTGCGCAAACATTACAAAACTAGCCGGGGCTCCACGGGTTAAATATCTCTATCATGTCCAACTATACATTGTCTAGTTTTAATTTCGCTTCTAAATTACGATTTATATTATAGCCTACTTATATGACTAATTTTAAGGTTTAGTTATATGACTAAGTTCAAGGTTTAGTTATAAGACTAATTTTAAATTTTAGTTATGTGACTAAGATTAAGGTTAAGTTATAAGACTAATTTTAAGATTTAGTTACATTATTAATTTTAAGGTTTAGTTATAAGACTAATTTTAAGGTTTAGTTATAAGACTAATTTTAAGGTTTAGTTATATGACTAATTTTAAGGTTTAGTTATAAGACTAATTTAAAGGTTTAGTTATAAGACTAATTTTAAGGTTTAGTTATAAGACTAATATTAAGGTTTAGTTATAAGACTAATTTTAAGGTTTAGTTATAAGACTAATATTAAGGTTTAGTTATAAGACTAATTTTAAGGTTTAGTTATAAGACTAATATTAAGGTTTAGTTATAAGACTAATTTTAAGGTTTAGTTATAAGACTAATATTAAGGTTTAGTTATAAATCTAATTTTAAGGTTTAGTTATAAGACAAATTTTAAGGTATAGCTATAAGACTAATATTACTAATATCACTGTGTCAAGAGCATTGCAACGTCCCAAAGCTGCTCGTCGGTGCAGCTTTTTCTTTAGCAATATAAGGGGACTTCACTCTAACATCAATTCTGTACACCAATTTCTTCAAGCAGAATCCCCTACTCTCCTTTTTTTGACAGAGACTCAAGTAACATCCACATCTGACACGTCTAGATTTAATTTTCCAGGTTATCAACTGCTCCAAAATTTCAGACCTAAAGGAGGTGTATGTTGCTTCGCAAAATCTGAAATTGCCCTGGAGGAGGTTACTAGTTTCAATTGTCCCTATTTTGATTATTCTATATACAAATTAATTTATGCTGGTAAATTTAAATACATATGTTGCATCTACCGTTCCCCAAATACTCCTCCAGAGCAAAGTCTTTTTGATTCTCTGTCCTCACAACTCAGTGTCCTCAACTTAAATGCTTCTTCTGAAATCACTGTGTTGGGTGATTTTAATGTCCATAATGTTGAATGGCTCACTCATTCAGCCAGGACTGATGATGCTGGTCTTGAATGTGAGCTATTTGCAGACTCATTTAATCTCACTCAACTAGTCAACCAACCCACCCGTGTACCAGATAATCCTAATCATACTTCCCACCTACTGGACTTATTTTTAACAACCAATTCAGAAAATTATGATGTTACAGTGAGGTCCCCGCTTGGATCTTCTGATCACTGTCTGATACAGGCCACCTGTCTATCACCTACCACACCTTCCCACTCTGAACCTGTTTTGGTGACTAAATGGCATTACGATAGGGCAGACTGGGAGGGTCTTCAAGGTTTCTTTATTGATATTCCCTGGACCTCTTTCTTTTCTAATGATGCACACTCCACCTTGAGCCACATACAAGATTTTGTAAAAATTGGAATGGAAACTTTTATTCCTCATCAAAAGTACAGTAAAAGATCTAATTCACCTAAATGGTTTGACCATAATTGTGCTAGAGTAACTGAACAAAAAGCAATAGCCTACAATGCATACACAAGATCAAAAACACATGAAGCCTTTAATTACTTTAGAAACATCAGAAATCATGCCAAAACTGTATTAAACCTAACTAAATCAAACTTTCTCCACAAGCAGGCAAATATACTTCTAAATAATCCAAATGATAACAAAATATTTTGGTCTACTCTTAACTCATTTAAATCCAACTTCACTACTGCTTCATCCATTCCACCATTAAAATCTCCGACTGGCAATCTTGTAAGTGACCCACGAGGTAAAGCTAACCTTCTTGCGGATATTTTCTCCACCAACTCAACCTTAGATGAAATCAATCAAGATGTCCCTGTACTTAATTTTAATTCGCCTGAAATTCCCTCACTTAAGATCCACACCAGACATGTCAAAACTATTTTGCAGAATCTCTCGGTAGATAAGGCTCCTGGTCCAGATGAAATTCCTCCAATAGTACTTAAGAATTGCTCCTTGGTGCTCGCTCCTGTATTGGCAAAAATTGTCCGTCTGTGTACTCATACCTCATGCTTCCCAGTACCCTGGAAAGAAGCAAACATCCATCCAGTTCCTAAAAAAGGTGCCTCTTCAGATCCATCAAACTACAGACCAATAGCTATAACTTCCACTCTTGGTAAAGTCTTTGAAATTATATTAAATAATCACATAATTAAGCATCTTCAGAATAATAAATTAATCAGTGATAGGCAATATGGTTTTAGACGATGTCGATCAACTGCAGACATGCTTTGCCTTCTTACGCATCAAATCAACCAAGCTACAGACCAACATGGTGAAACACATACAATAGCACTGGATATATCAAAGGCATTTGATAGAGTCTGGCATCAATCCTTATTGTCGAAGATGTCACACTACGGCCTTGCATCATTAGTTCCACTAATTTCTTCTTATCTTCATAACAGAAAAATATGTGTAATGGTAGATGGCCTTTATTCTCAATTTCACTCAATAAATGCTGGTGTTCCCCAGGGATCAGTTTTGGCCCCAATTCTGTTCCTCATTCATATCAATGATCTCATATCTACCACTCATAATCCAATACATTCCTACGCAGATGACTCAACACTCCACAGTTCCTTCACATTTACCAATTCTTTCACCCAACCCGATCTTATAAATTCAAAAATAAACACTGCAATTTCTCTGAACCAGGACCTTTCTAGAATTAATGGATGGGGACAAAATAATCTAGTTTCCTTTAATGCACAGAAAACCAAGTACATTCAATTTTCTAACCGACAGAATCTCACTGACTCCCATATATTTTTTAATGATGTAAATATTCCCACTTCCCCTAGTATTGACATTCTCGGTGTAACATTAACTACTAACTTGAGCTGGACACATTATGTTAGAAGCATTGCTAAGAATGCCTCTAAAAAACTGGGACTCCTGTACAGAGTTCGAGAATTCTTCACTGACGAGCAGTTGGCCGTGATATATAAAAGTCATGTGCGTTCTCAGATGGATTACTGTTCACCTCTGTGGGGTGGAAGTGGAGTGGTTGCATTGAGGCAGTTGGACAAAATTCAAAATAAAGCTATTAGCTTAATCAATAACCCTGCAATCACACAGGACCTTCCTACATTATCCATACGAAGAAACGTTGCATCCCTTGCATTATTCTACAGATATTTTCACAGCAATTGTTCCGAGGAACTTGCTTCAATTGTGCCGCCTCTCCACATCTTTCCCCGTAGAACTAGGGCAGCTGAGAGCGCCCATGAATTTACACTTTCTCCTCCACAATGCAGAACTTCTGCTTATCAGAATTCATTTATCCCCAGAGCTACTACTCTTTGGAATTCACTTCCCTCGAATTGCTTTCCACAAACTTACAATCTACAAATGTTTAAATCCAGTTGTTACAAACATTTTATGAATGGAGGATGCCTTTAGGCACATGGACCTTTTTGTTTTATCTGTGTTTTTCCTTCCTCCGTTCATTATCTCTTAAAAAAAAAAAAAAAATTAAGGTTTAGCTACTGTATAAGGCTAAGTTTAAGGTGTAGTTATAAGACTAGTTTTAAGGTGTATTTATAAGGCTATTATTGAGTTGTACTTATATGGTACACCTATAAGACTAATTTGAGTGTGTATCCTACTTATAATACTATTTTTAAGGATAAATTATAAAACTAATTTTATGGTGTAGCCTAGTTAGACTACGGTTTCCCAAAGGTATACTGGGATTAATAATTATTTGTATTAATAACATAATAGTCACACACTTGTAAGAGCGGCCTTGTAAACAAAAATAATTTCTATTGCTTCAGCTCACCACCCAACAGAGATGTCTGGATATAGAGGGGCGAGAGTAGAAAAGCGAGGACTGAAGAGGAAAGTAGAAGAGTTGCTGAATGATCATAATCCAAGTGACTGTGTGCCCTGTGATAGCTCTGAGATAGTAAATAACCAACTTCCAGTATGTGTGAGTGAACAATCAGGTGCACAAAGGTCACATCATGACATAATGCCGATAAGAAAAGAAACTACTTTGCTGGAAAGTGAAATCAGTAAAGCACCATCATCCTGCAAACAGTGCCAGAAAATCCAAGAAGATTCACATAAGGACAAAATGAAGTTGCATGATGAAGTAAACTTTTGGCGAAACAAGTATTTAAAACTGAAAGAAAGTGTTGCAAATACTATAGGCAGTGAAGTGAAAAGAACAGTGGATGCTATGTTAAAGCCTATTTTCACTCAGACTCAAATTGATGTCATCAGCAATCAAACTAAATATGTGAAATGTTGGCCAGAAGAGGATATAGCTCGTGCCATGACAATAAGGAGCATTAGTCGAAAATGTTATAAGTATCTTAAAGACATTAGAAGCTTCCCTCTACCATCAGAGACCACTTTAAAAGACAGAGCAAAGAGTTTTGATTGTGAGCCAGGCATCTTGTCATCTGTCTTACAACTAATGAAATCAAAGGCAGATACTTTAGATGCTAAAGAAAAGTTAGTTGTCATGAGCTTTGATGAAATGAGTATCAGCAAACAAAGGTCTTATGACAAAGGTAAAAACACCATATACAGGCCACACAGCAATGTACAAGTTGTTATGTTAAGATGTCTTGTAGGTCAGTGGAAGCAGCCGATTTATTATAAGTTTGATGAATCGAACATGCATAATATTATACTGGATTTAATTAGACAAGTAGAGTCAGTAGGGTACTCAGTGATAGCGATAGTACATGATTTAGGGCCATGTAATCTTCGTGTATGGAAGGCAATGGGCATAGATCCTGTTAAAGCTAAGAGTATGTCTTTTAAAAATCCATGTGCTGACAGGGATGTGTTTGTCTTTGCTGATGTCCCACACATGATTAAACTAATTAGGAATAATCTTCTGGATTCTGGATTTTTGCTGGAGAATGGTGATATAGTGTCTGATGAATGTATTCGTGAGATGTTAGCAAAGACAAAAACAGAATATGGTTTGGCCTATAAAATATCGGATATTCATCTGAATGTAACTGGTCAACAGAGGCAGCGAGTTAAGTATGCAACACCGCTGCTGTCAAAGAGCTGTGCAAGTGCAATTCAATACTTAAGTGAGAGAGAACTCTTGCAGACTCAAAATTGGGATGTCACAGCAAAATTCATATGCCTTGTTGATCAGTGGTTTGATGTAATGAATTCACATATGTATGGTGATAAGCAAGAGCGCTGTGCATTTGGAATGCATTTTGATCTCCAAGCAGACATACTACACAAAATGGTTAATTTGATGTCAACCATGAGAGTATATTCTGCAGCAAAGACTAGGCCTATGTATAATTTTCAGAAGGGCATAATTCTCTCTAGCCAGTCTCTCTTAGGGTTGTATGAAATGCTGAAAGTAAATTATGGGTTTGATTTCATAATGACTAGGAGGCTAAATCAAGACTGCATTGAACAGTTTTTCGGCTGTATCAGGCAAATGAGTGGTCCCCATGATCATCCAGATGCTCTTAGTTTTAAGTATCGGATGAGAAAATTCATATTGGGGAGAGAGTTTGTTGTGGTTAGTGAGAAGAGTAATATTAGCCACAATGAAGAAAACCGAGACTGTTTTTCTAACGAAGTACCCAGTGAACCAAGCAGTAAATCACACTCTTATGATCGTGAACTTGACTTGGAAATTTGCTTAACTAGCCTTCTCTTTAAAGACATGGATTTTGATATGGAGGAAGTGGATGGTAAGCTGTCTATGGAGTTGCAGGAAGTTGATGTAAATGAGGATAATGTAAATGTATCAGTTTCTGGTCTGGTATCAGTTTCACCTAGCACAGTCATAGAAGAACAGTCTCTACACTATATTGGTGGGTACATGGTGAAAAAGTGTGTGAATAAACATCCAGAACTAGGACACGTGGCAGGGAACTGTGGGTCATCTACCAACTCATGGACTGAAATTATCAGTAGAGGTCATTTATACATTCCCTCTGACAGTTTCTACTCCAAGTTACTAGTTATGAGGGAAGTGTTTAAAGCCGTGCATGGTGAGGGCTTGCGAGAAGGAGTAGTATGTGTACAGACTCTTACAGCAGAAATGAAAAGTGCTGGAGTAGATTTGCCACTTGAGATAATATCGTTCTATGCAAGAATATCCATATTTTTTAGGATGAGACATCTTAATAAAATACTCAGAATGAACAAACACAAAAATGTTGGAAACAAAGGAATGCCAAGGAAAATTATGAAACTTGTAACTTAGGCTATAAGTTCCATAATCGTCCTTGTAGAAAACTGTAATTACTACCATTATGCTACAGGTAATGGGAGGCAGACCGATTGTTTGGTCTATTAATTAATGTACTCATATATTGTGTTTAGTTTCCTCCCTAGACCTCCATCAAGCGTAGGAAAAGAAAACCCTAAACCCCCTTCAAGAGAGATTTGTACATTTTTCGATAGAAAAATACCCAGGCCAAAGGCCGATTCCTCCTAAATTAACAGGTTTGCTATCGCTCGTCAGGAACAAATCAACACCAAACGGGGACGAAGGGCCTTTACAATCTCCCCTTAGGACATGAAGTATTCCCTATGTTATGTTAGAATGTTATGGTATGTATTCACCTGGCTTCTAGATATAGTATTTTATGTTGAATTATCTACGGATTTATGGTAGCTTTTACTATTTTTGCTATACAGTGATCACAAGCTACTTTTTGACCTGTCTTAATGTATAATTATTGATCTATCTGTGTATTGCGATGTTTGTATCTATAATGGTTTTACTAATAGGCTACTAGCTTGTTCTGCCTTTCTATATTGAGTTATGTGTTTATATATCGCTCTCTCTCTCTCTCTCTCTCTCTATATATATATATATTTATATATATATATATATATATATATATATATATATATATATATATATATATATATATATATATATATATATATATATATATTGCTGTCAATCAATACACCTTAGAACCTCATATGTTCTAAAATACCATATTCAGTTTTACTAAAGCACAAAGTAAATAGTGGCAAATCCTAGTTTGGTAAAAGTTATAGAAATGAAATGTGGAATAGGCTACCTAGCACCATAGTAGGATTACAAATGATAGAAAGCTGTAAGATAAAAATAGATGGCATATGGACGATATGGGTTGGGTGTGAGAGTGATCTGTCTTGTGTGGCCATTCGGCTTTCTGCAGACTCCCATTGTCTTATGTTTTATGTACAATATATTTACGAGTACATCATACTTGTTCTGTTATTACAATCAAGTTGACTTACCCTTAAAGGAAAGTACTGTATTATTACTCTACCCTTTTGTCTACCATTTTATTGGTCTCTAAAGTAACATTATACTATAGTATTCTCAGTAATACATAGGCTATATTTACAATTGCGATAATTTGCTTACAAAAAATACTGTAAATGAACAACAATTGTCACACACACACTTAATACTAATAATAATGCAATGTGGGACATAAAGTGAAAAACAAAGCGGTATATGCTAACGAATAAGTGGAGGAGCGCGGTGGTCAGTCACCTCGTACTATGTCAGGTGCGTAGACCGAGCGTATTTTGGTAATTACCCAGGCCGACCTGGTGTATATGGATCTTGGACAAGCATACGATTTATTATGCAGTTTCGAATCCTGCATATCAATCTAAGCATGTACACAATTCCAACTGCGCTATCATAGGCTATGGATAGATGAAGGGAAGGAGTAATTAATTTATTCCGACGTATTAATTCATTCATTCATTAATTAATTAATTCCATTCATTAATTAATTAATTCATTAATTCATTCATTCATTAATTAATTCATTAATTCATTCATTCATTCATTCATTCCGACGTATTCCCAATATGCCTATTATTTAAAAGTGTATCAACTGTATGTATGTATCAGCAACCGACAAAAATAAATATATCGCAATTAGTGTTTTACTGGCTTAGCTGATATTAGTATTATGTTGACCAAAGACAATAATGTATGTGAGTGTGTGGGTAATTTAAATACTGAATACGAACGTTCTTGCCGTTAGCATTATTTGTATATGAAAGGACTTTTTCTGGAGAAGTAAATTCCAACGCCAGAGGTTATTTGAAGAGTGTTTTTCGTACTCCTTTTTACTACACTAACACATGTTGCAATCAAATAACTTTTGTATTGATATATCTAAAAGCTTCTACGTAATTGGTTTAGCAAAATATATTTTAGATACATGTTTGAAACACTTGAATATATATATATATATATATATATATATATATATATATATACTGCAATCGAACAGAAATGCATTTAATACATCACCAATTGTTTTGAAGGTAGTTTTCTATGTGCTTTGAGTAAGAGCTGCGGTCATTATGATGAAGGTAGTTGCATCAGGCTATATATAAGATCCTCAACTAGGCCTAGTGGGCGGTGGTCGTAATACAGAGGTTAAGTTAGCATGTTAGCCCGTGCAGGTGTGTCAGCCATGTCTAGACGGGGCAGGTGTTAGCAAAGGCAACTTAATCAGGATGCATTCACGCCCGAGTCGCTTTTATTTCATGCAATGCACTTCAGACAATTCATATATATGGGAATACTTTCACCAATCCACCTAACATAACCATCCCTTGCCTAGTATAGTTTATATTACTGTAACCTATTTCATATCTATATAATGGTATAACAAATCTATGAAATGAAAAGTAATTTAGACATATAGCAAGAGCAACTGTATTATTCTACCAAGCCTTACCCATATTAACTATGTTTTTTTTTTATGTGTATGAAGGAGACAAAAGGCAGGTTGCTTGTAACGAGTGTCTGTTTCCAAAGCCAAAAGAGTAACAGGGCCAAATTCAAGAGACGTTGGGGTCAAAATACCTGGACACACGCAGTTTAAATCAGTTTAATTCATAGGACGAAGGAAAGATTGATTGAGGGAGAGAGTTAATCTAACTCAATCGATATCTATATCAAAGCATCAAAAAGATAAAAGCAAAACACTTCTCTGCGTTCCTATGTGCTCGTAGAGTGTCATTCAGATGTGGATACAGTGGGGTTGTATTTATTGCTAGACTGAACTGGGTTGGACAAAATACCGTCGTTTCAGTCACTGACCGGTGGCCGCATATGCATGGGGCGTTAATTACATGTGCTTGCCTTCAGAACAGCAAAGAGATATGTCTGCTTTATTTAGTATATAGTTGATATATCAATAGAGTTAATTACTATCTAGGTTAATAACTTCATAAGAGTTGTATTGCAATGATGTACATTTTTATTTGGTTTTCCTTCAGGTCATTGTGCTCATAACCCAGTTTGTATATAGTTGAAGTTTACAGGTCATATGAGCTTGTTACCTACGTCGCACGGAATAAGGGTGTTCCAACAGCATTTGTCTGTGACGCCTGCCAGCGTTGGCAGAATCGCCTCCCGGTAGCCACTAGCGCTCGCCAGGGCAGGGAAATGGGCTACAGTTATCAGAGAATGTTGTTCTTTCTTTCATAGTGTTCGTGTTGTTACAGACAGTCCCGTGGTGGTCTTTATTTTCGGCTGTGACAACGGGAAGCATTTTATATCATGAGTAGAACATAAGATGCATTGTAGTGAAGTTGAGAGAGAAAGAGCGAGCGAGCGGCGTGGGGGTAGTGAGTGTTGATTTCCTCTTCCCTCCTCCCTCCCGGAGGAGTTGCTCACCCGCGAGGTCTTTCTCTCGGTTTAGAATGGCTGGTGGTTCCTGGCGCCTTCTGGAGGCCTGCTGCCTTGTGACGTATCGGCCTGTGATTGGCCGACCACCATGCCTTTGTGTGATCCTGAGGGTCCCGAGGAGCTACCTTCCTCAGAGCTTGCCTGACCAGCATACCCTTCACACCTCCTTTGCAACCTGTCCCCGACTTCTACCTATAGAACACTTTCTCTCTCTCTCAACTTCTTACCTCTCATTCTTCCAATCTATTTAACATCATAACTCCCCTTTGGTTCTGCACGATTTCATACATCGGCCATCGTATTATATGCTGAAGCTCTCAGATATTCCATGTTTAGTTAGACATTTTGGAGGGGTTAACATTTTGTCTGTAGAGGTTCGACACACTCGTGGTGTCTCCCTACCTATTTCTTGGTTGTCTGCTGGGCTATTTAATGCTAGACTGGGGTAAGGCTACTGGTGTTGTGATTTCCGATGTGTACCAGGTTTTGTTGAACTTGTACAATCGCAACGGATACGTGGGAAGCCTAGGTTGTCTTTCTGACTGTGTACCTTGTGAGTTTAGCACTGTGTTGCGAGTGAGGGCTTTTGCCTCTGCCACCCAACACTGTGCTAACTCCTTTTGCTTTGACTTTGAGAGGGTCGCCAGGAGAGAACCAGATACTAGCGATCTGGATCTCTCAAGAGAGCACCCCGTCATTTAACGTAATTTGGCCGTACAGTCTTAAGGACCTCGCTAGGCTACCCGGGAGGCCATTCTGCCAACGCTGACAGGCGTTACATGTCTGACTGTCGTGATAGCCTAGTGCTTAGTGTGAGGAATTTGGGTGCGAGTATCCTAGGTTCGAGTCATTGGAGTACCACATGTATTCATTGATATAAGTTACTGCATTGGTTAGGTATATTTGTAAATTAATTGGTGAGTTGGTGAAAACAAATATGAATACTATGGTGGTTCATACGATTTACAATGCACCATATATTGTACTTTTCCATCATTTCCCATATATATAGACTCCCTTATGGGCTCTCTGCTTCATGATTTGCTTTGTTTACTTCATCTAAACTCAGTGATGTTCAAATATACAACCAGAAATACAAAGGTTAGGTCACCAACTAGGTGCTGTTAACCTTATAATTATATACATGATTTTGTTTTCTGGACCCCTTTCTCTCTCATACTCAGCCCCATTAGTTATGAGATTTGAAGACTTTTCGCCCCATTTATTTGTCAATATAAAGACCTTTCGTGCCATTCGTGTTTTTTCCCGGGCGAGCGAAAGCGAACCTGTAATTTTGGCCAAGAAATTTTTCTGCCGAAAAAATTATACATTTATCTCGAAGGGGGATCTTAGGAATGTTTTGTCAAAACTTTGTGGAGGTCTAGGGAGGAAACTAAATGATTAAATAAATAAATAAATAAATAAGTAGACCAATTAATATTCCTCCCTTAACCCTTACAGTACCGGCGACGTCTTTTCAATGTTATTTTAGCTATATTTAGACGAGTTTGTAAATTTTATGAAATATCTGTGGTAGTAAAAATGGTAAAGTTAATTAGATCGAAGCCTGTTAATTGTTGGAGGCCCTTTTGGAATGTATTACAATTGTCTAAATGTAGCAAGAGTAAAGTTAAAAGGACGAAGCTGGTACTGCAAGGGTCAAGCATAAAACCTTTTCAAACCAACAACAATATGTGTATTTCTTGACAGTTACCTCCAGCTCATGTGTTTATAGTCGGCATAAATCTATCGTAATGAAAGGGTCGCAGCATTATTGTATACTCTTTGCTGTAAGCACATTCACTTGGAAGTATTTTATGCCATCACATGTTTTACATATCCTAATCATTTTGGACAATATAAAGCAGCCGCATCACAGCTAGCACCGCAATCTCGATGGGTGATTGCAAACTAGCATTAACTTTAAGAAATATTCACATGACCATAATTTCCTATTTGTAAATACAAGTGTCATAATCGATATCATAGAACGAATCCAAAATGTTGATAGCTCTGCCTTAATCTGTAGGCATGAAAATATACGTCACTATAAAGCTGGGCTTATGACTGTCACCTTGGTAACAAACTGTATTAGCCCCTTCTGTACCGGAGACGTCTTTTTAAATTTTATTCTAGCTATAGTTAGACGATGTTGTGCTGTTTAAGATGGATATGTGGTAGTAAAAAGAGATATGTTGAAGCCTGTTAGTTTTGGAGGCCTCTTTTTAAACCGAATAGCATCGTCTAATAGTAGCAAGAATACAGTTAAAAGGACGGCACCGGTACTGAAATGCAGCGATGCCAAGTTGATTTGCCCAAAATGTCGAACCAAACTTGTCAAAATGATCGTATTCTCATCAGTATTATCATACATATAGTTATCATCATATATCATCATGGATTTCACCTAAATAGGCTTAATATACGAGTTGCTTAGCTGCCAGTGACACAGCTTGCAGTACTTAGGTTCGATCCCTTTGTGTCAGCTGAACACTTCATAAATATGAGGCTTATTCATACTGTTTGTTTGTTTGTTTGTGTTTAATGATCAATTCTTGAGAATACTGGTAGAAGTATACTTTGCATGCACTCTGTACCCAAAGGGCAACTGACTAAGGACTACGCTTACGGTAGCAGGTCCAGCACAGCAGAGCAGGGATGAGGGTACAGGCGGGAACACGAGACTTATTCACGTTCGGTTCAGGAGATAGATAGAAAGAGATGCATTATTTTATTTTTTTTGCTCAATAATTATCGAATTATCGTATATCTGCACTAAATTGTTGTACACATTCCTGAATTATTGCATCATTGTACGTGGTATTGTACATTGTACAAATGGTCAAATTATTGTATTTGTACTATAATTATCATACGACTGACATCTCTGTGAAATGGTTAATATCCACGTCTGCTGATACTCGGTAACCAACTTATTTCTAACTAATTTTTTATTTCTAACCTCTAATCCTTCTGCTTATACTGTAAATCTTCTCTCTCCATTGGGCTCCTCTGATCATAACCTCATCTTTGTCACCTTTCCTGTCTCTCCAGTACGGCCTTCTGACCCCCCCAACTGGCGGCGCTTGTGGCACTTTGGCGCTGCCAGCTGGGAGGCTCTGCAGCAGTACTTCTTTGATTTCCCATGGAATTATTTTTGCTTCCGTGGCCGGGAAGCCTCATAGAGTGTTGAGCGCATTACTGAGGTAATCCTTTCGGGCATGGAAGAATACATCCCATTCTCTTTCTCTCAGACTAACTCACAAAAATCCTTGTTTACTCAAGCTTGTTCTACTGCTGTTCGCAATAAGGAGGAAGCATTCAAACGGTACCGTCGCCTTCAATGAATGAATGAATGTTTGGGATAGAAAAGTGTGAAGGATATAAGACTATTAGTAGAAGATATAGGTGGGGGAGATATGGAAGTAAAGTAGTAGGTAAAACCTTGCAGGCGGTCTGCATTGCTGTTGTTTTTAGAGTTTGTTGATGCTCCTCTGAAGTTGACACTTTGAGAGTCTTCTCTGGATCGCTGGTGAGGGACTTTTTCCTTCTGCCGCAGCCTTCTTTATCTCCTTGGTCAGCTCACGGAAGGTCTCCTGCAGCTCGCTGGCTGTAGCCCCCAAGTCGATGTCTTCATCTCCATCATCTTCTATCTCCTTTACGTCGACATCTTCTCCCATGGTGGACTCAGAGTAATCAGATGAAGAGGAGGAGGCTGCCACCGGATGGTCAATGGTGGCTGGTGATGGAGTGGAGGTTGAGGCTGGTCCCACAGAGTTGACTGGTGGTGTTGTATGCGTTGGTGGTGGAGTGGTCTTTGAGAGAGGCTTCTGTAGATCCAGACGCCTTCTTGGGTGACTTCTAGGCCTCATAGCCTGGGTAGGAATGAGGGAGGGCGGTGAAGGTGGTCCTGGAAGAGGCGGAATGATGATGGGAGGGAGGTTGTTTGCCTTCAGGAGTGTAGGAAGATACTCCTGAAGCAGCTTGTGATCCCCTTTGCATAGGGTCACTGCAGTTGTGACAACAACCTGGAGCAAATCCGGTTGTTTAGCACAACTGACTGCTGCTGTGGTGTGGTGGTATTCCTCCCTTTTGCCTCTTCTACCATGTCTTGAACCCTTCAGGATCTCTCCATCAGGGCCCATGACATTAATGGCCTCATCTCCTCTCCTTCTCCTCTTGATGGTGAATTATACCCTCTCATTGGTGGCAAGAGAGGGCACAGGATGGAGAGGATTAGGTTTGGATATGCCTGTGGAGTGAACAAACATGTCCCCTCCACTGTAGGTGATGAAACCAAACCCCTTCTTTACGTTAAACCATTTGACATGGCCAGTGAAGTTGGTGGTGGCACTGGGAGTCTCAGCAGGCATGATGATTGGCTGGCTGGTCGCCTTCAAACTCAAGAATCCCGTACTTTATATGTCTGCCTGGAAGCAAGCCAAATCTGTCTTTAGACTCACCAAAAACTCTTTCATCAATAACAAATGCTCTGAACTTTCCAACTCGAGCTCTTAACAAGCTTGTTGGTATCTAGCCAAATACCTCTCCAACAATTTCCTTCCTCTGACAAAGCTGAACTCTTCGCTCAAACCTTTGTTAATAATCAACCTTGGATGATTTCGGTGCTGTTCCCTCCTCTCCACCCCCCTCTTACTTACTTATTCATATTGGTTTTTTCCAACCCACCAATATATTTACAAATAAACTTAACTAATGAAATCAATGAAATATCATAATCTCTATTCTCAGTCCTATCTATCTATCTATTGCCTGACGCCGTGATCCCCGAAGGGGTGGCCACGAACGAACCGCCCCATGCACCTCTGTCCCCAGTCCGTCGACGCCCTTCCTCTCAGTCCTCTCTGGGCTTAATACTAAGAAGGCGTACGGACCGGATGGTGTTCTTCCTGTTGTACTCAAAAACTGTTCTTCCGTGCTGACTCCCTGCCTTCTCTATCCACTCTGTCACAGGCCTTATCCAAGTCCATAAAGGCAACATACAACTTTTGTTGCTTCTCCAGATATTTCTCCACAACACATTTCAGGGAAAACATCTGATCTACACATCCTCTTCCCTTCCTAAACCAGCCCTGCTTGTCACCTATCCATTTCTCCATTCTCGCTCTCACTCTCTCAATCACTACCCTACTGTACACATTCCCTACTACGCTTTGAAGACATATTCCTCGGTGATTACCATTTACCACACACTCATCTTTCCTCTTTTCCCTTATACAGGGGGACTATCATGCCTGTCTTCCAGTCATCTGGTGCACTCCCCTTCTCCCATACTAGTTTACTAATTTTCCAAACCCATTCGATCACTATCGGGCCACCATACCTCAGCATTTCCCCACACTCTCCATCTATTCATGATGTTTTTCCCATCTTCACTCTTTTCATAGCTTCACTCACTTCTGACCTCCTAATCCCCACCTCCTCCTCCTCCACAACTTTTCTTTTTTTCCCTCCCACCTCTCATGTTTGCTGTTCGTGCTTGTTGGCAAGCACGGTGGGATTGTGTTACTGTTAATAAGCTCAGGGAAGTTACCAAATTAGTCTTGCCAAGAACTTGCCCTACCATTCCTCGCAAATTGGAAACTGCTTCGGCTCGCCTCCGCATTGGACATACCAGACTAACACACGAGTTCCTTATGTGTGGAGGTGTACCGCCATTCTGCGATGACTGTCTAGTTCCCCTTACTGTCAGGCACTTGCTGGTTGAGTGTCCCAGTTTGGTCGAATTACGCCGGAGGTTGCTTTTGCGGCACCGGAAGGCAGATGGTACTTACTGTCTCTCTTCGGTGCTTGGAGGGGAGGCTGGTTCCCCTGGAGATGATGTGTTTTTATTTTTGAAAAAGGCTGGCCTCTTTCAGTTTTTATGATTACATTGATTATACTTTAATATCTAATTTTACACGTTGTTTTTACGATTTTAGTTTTCTGCAAATATGTTAGCTTGTTCGGCGCCATATGACCTTGCTGTTGCGGTGCCAAGATTTCTATCAATAAATTCAATTCTCCCTCCCATACCCCATCCAACTATGTTTGCTGGCGTTTCATTCCTTACATTCAGCAATTCGTTGAAGTACTCCCTCCATATTTCGACTCTCTCTTGCTTCTGGACTATCACTCGCCCATTCTTATCTTTCACACCCTTACTAGTTCCCTTGCTACCTTTCCTAACTTTCTTGACCTTTTTCAGATCAGTTTCTTACACTCCCTCCATTTTACACTCATTATTATTATTGTATGATGTGTTAATAGACAACTTCATTTCGAAAGTTTGGAATAAAAAGGAAAGCTTGAAATACACCAAATACAATCCTAATAAATGGTATTAGATATATTGTGATTATATTCGCAAACTCTGTCTATGATTCCATCAGCTCATGTTGTGAATGTTGGGGTCTGTTTAAATTCTCCTGAGATACACCTTTACATTCTATCTAATATAATATAATGTTTGTGGCAGTTCTGAGTATATCTACAGTATGTTATATTAACTGATAAGCACATTACACTACAACTGTATATACTCTTGAATAATGAACATAATTTAATTGATTGTTGCTCATGTGTAAAGTAAACTGTTTATGAAATGATGAACATACTATATTAAATATTAGTTAATCTGCCAATGCTTAAAAACAAAATAACACATTTCTTAGTGCTATAATGCGTTAAAAGTTAAAGCTATTACACTCACAATGTAACAAGAATCAGCCCATGTGTTACCTTTAATGTTTACTTATAATTATCTAACCGAGATATTGCTACCATAATTTTTTTTTTTTTTTAAAAGACCTCCGTCTACGTATTGTGAAAAACCTGTTATCCTCCGGCAAATTGTGGGGTTGAGTGAGTGAAAGGGGGGACAGTGAATGAAGGAGGATGCATGTTTTTCATAATACGTGTTGCTAGCCCCAAATGCGCGAGCAACTGTGGCTTTCAACCATCCGACACATCCCCTTTTATTAATGTGCATCACACAGGTTACATACAAATAAAGTTTATGTTTTGTTTTACCCTACTGTGGAAAGACTACGGATACACCACTCCTGCCGGGGCCTCACACAGTGGCATGACCCAGTCCTGTCGAACTGAGCTCATGACGCTGGTGGCATTGCCCCGGAGGATAGCCATCCCTAGTCTTTGCTTGAGCCAGAGGGTTTCCCGGGGTTCTCCTGAAACTTCTCTGATTTTACGGCCTATTTCATTCACCATCTTAAGGGTGGTAGGGCCGAAGACTCCTGAAGTTTCGAATGCCAGGGGCTCGAACTGATGAATTCTGGCGATGGCTTGATATTTTTCTCGCTTTTTATTTTCTGCTATCCGGGCGGCTTCACCTGCTTCGTCGGCGTTTCTGGCGGCGTTGGTTGTGGAGAAAGTGTCAACACATGTGGCATCCCACACGAGGCACCGGCCATTCTTGTAAGGGAAAGTGGTCATCCCATCTGGCCGTTTGCCATCTTCTCTGTGAAGTCCATGTGGTTCGAGGATTGATGCACGGTTAGCACTCTGCAGGGCCCGTTTTATGACATCATTTAGTGCAGAGTGTCTTGGCAGGCGGCCTGCGTTGTAATTACATGACAAGGCATGGTGACCTTGAGCATCCATCCTCCCATCACACTTGCAAGTGTGTGGGTAACAAACTGCCGCACCCACTCTGAGCACGATGGCGACCCGGAGCGCTTCAGCATCCAAGTGAGTTCCAAGAGGTGGGATGGGGATGGCGTGTAACCACAAGCCACTCTCCGAACGGGCGGCTGCCTGGAGGCGTGCTTTTGCAACCTGGTCTGCATTGGTTAGGAGATTTTCTTGAGTTTTCTTCGCCGAGATGGTATCCCACGCTTTCTGCTTGCTCCTGGAGGTACCCTGAGGCTCCTCCTCTACTCCTGTACTTCCCTTCCAGGTGTTAATCGCTGCTGTTACGTCCCCATTAAGTGTCATTCCGGGTTGAGAATAAAGGATGGACAATACGAGGTCGTTGGTCACGATGAGGGAAGAGATAAAGGCTGGGGAGGCAATATCCGAGGCTCTCCGTATGCCCAAGCCCCCGAGGCGGACAGGAAGGGTGGCTTGTGTCCAGGCCCGTTCTTTAAATTCCACGTTGGTGATGCTGGTCACTGCTTCTCGGATTATGCTGTCTAATTCTTGGAGGCCGCCATTGTTCGTGTAAGTCATCGATGTGCGCAGGAGGTATTGGAGTTTTGGGATGGAGAAACAGTTCTTGAGCAGGGCCAGAGCTGAGTGGGCATCGATGTGTATCAGGCGACTCACGAGACGTTGCAGCTCCTCCTTTTTAACTTGAAGTGCTGGTGGGATTGCTGCCAGAGTTAGTGGGGAACCGAATAGGGTTTGCTGGTGCTCCTGAAGGATCTTTACATCTGGCAATATGTTTCGAAACAGGGCCTGAGTCTCTTCTCCTTGTTCACGTGTGTGGTTGAGGAGGACAAGTTCACATTTGGTGTCATTTATCACTAGCCCGGCCTGGCCGAGGTCAGTTACGATGTTATTTAGGTCGGTTAGAACGTTCTCTACTGACCCACCCAAGGTTGCATCGTCCAGGTACCATACATTCAGTTCTGACCTTACTTTGTTAGCTGCTGCATCCACCCCTATTGAGAAAAGAGCAGGACCACCTGGATCTCCCTGCTGTAACCCGGTCTCTGATGGGATTACCGTCTCGCCAAAAATCAGGATTGAAGGTTTGGAATAAGCCTGCCAAAGTAGGGGCATTGTTTGAGAAGTTGAAGGACCGAGGGTCAGGTCCTTGGGGTAGATGGAAGATGAGGCCTATGGTGAGGAACCATAAGGGTGAAACTGCCTGCCCTATAAACGGTTACTTCACTCACCTTGTGGTTACTGCTGGAGGTTTATGGTGCCTGGGCAGGGCTGGGCTAGTGCCTGACGGCTCCTTGTCCCTTCACTGATACTGGTAATAACACTCTCAAGATTAAACTAAATATGCTTTGTGGGCGATGTTTAAACAAGAAACCACGTTCTGTTTACTATGTGCCGAAACACCGTATCATCGCCGATCTTCTGATACGTATATGGGTCACTTAGCCCCACGATACCCCTCCGAAAATCCCCTCTTTTGAGGAGCTCAACCGACCCGTGTGCTCTCACTCACTCAATCCCAAATATGAAATACCATAAGTTAGTTATAAATATACTCTCGCTCTCTTATTATTACCAATCTACATTCTACACATCCGCTCTCCCATTCCGTTACCGTGAAAGTTAAAGTGGCAGCTGTCTGTAGGCCTGGAACTTATTAGTGTTACCAACGTTTCGGCTTCAAACGCGTCCATATTGCTCAAAGTTCTATATGCAATACGGTATGCAAGATGCTACAGTAAGTTTGTAAAGGTTTCACTTATAAGTTTCCGTGAACATACTTACCGTTAACCCCTTCTGTACCGGTGACGTCTTATACAACATGTTCTAGCTATATTTAGACGGTGTTGGGCAGTTTAGGTAGGATCTGTGGTAGCAATATGGGTTAAGTGAACATCGTATATCACGTAAATAAACTAGGAAAGTATAATACAGAGAATTAAAGTCAGGGGAACTTTTAACTTTTAGCTTGGGAACAGGACGTATGCTGTAAACAAAATACCCCCAGTGACCGCAAAGACCATAAACACATATATCCCCTCGCTCTCCTGGACACGTCCCCTCCCCTCCCCCTATACGATTTTACCAAAAGCGAAACTTAACCTCGACAGGAAAGGGTACCGACAAAACAAATATCGTAAATAATAATAATAGCAAACAGAGAAAAACAATATTTAAACAAATTAATCAGTGCAGATTATTTCTCGACCATATCGCAGGTATAGGTAGCCTGGAAAGTTCGTTATTTTCCTAGAGTGCCGTATATTCCATTAAACAGTCGACCAAAAACGGGATAAGTGGTTAGGGCAGTGAGAATTCTGTTTCATAAGATAATTATTGAAAGTGTTATTTAAAGTTACTTAAAGTTTAAACATAACGAGTGTAAACGAGTGGCACTCCCCCCCCCCCCCCCCCACACACACACACACTCCCCACAAACCGCGTAACAAACACCTCCTTGTCCTCCAAGCCCCCCCCCCCCCCTCTCTCTCTCTCTCTTCTCTCAAATGTGGTGAAAATTCGAACCTGAGCAGTGTTGAATCAAATTGATAGGTAAAATATGAAAATTATAATAGATACTATATATACTGTAGGTAGCCTGGAAAGTTCGTTATTTTCCTAGAGTGCCGTATTTTCCGCTAAACAGTCGACCAAAACCGGGAAAAGTGGTTAGGGCAGTGAGAATTCTGTTTCATAAGATAATTATTGGAAGTGTTACTTAAAGTTACTTAAAGTTTAAACATAACGAGGGTAAACGAGTGGCACTCCCCCCCCCCCCCCCCCCACTCCAGCAAACCGCGTAACAAACACCTCCTTGTCCTCCAAGCCCCCCCCCCCCCTCTCTCTCTCTCTCTCCCCCATGTAAGGGCGGCTGGAAAAAAACAAACAAAAACAAAATGTTTACCAGAGACAACTGTACGAGTTGTAAGATGAATATACACATGTATAATGGCACCGCATGTCGGATATGCAAGCAACCATATCACTGGATTTGCATAGGATTGACACCAATAAATGAGGCGTACAATACAAGAGGGAAGAACCTCCATTTCTGCGATAGTTGTTTCGATATCACATGGCTAGTCATACAGACTGTAGAAAATACAGAAGTACAAGATAGACGGAAATATAGCCAAGACATAGCTACCTTTCACAGAAAATGGGGAACTATTGGGGCCTCAGGGCCCATACAAATATCACAACCCATACACGCACACCTTCCCATGATAATGCCCACATTGCCTCCTGCACATCAACACACATCGCCTGCCGAACAACAACCTTTCGCACCCTACATATACACAAACCCTGCCGCACATCTCCCCACACCTCCCCAGACCCAGAAAACACCCACATTAATCCCATCTATGGCCATTGACCACCCTACTGCTGTTGATCAAATACAATTGCAGGATGAACGTAGGATGCAACAAGCCCCCATATCAGGCTCCCCTTCCACATCGTCTCCCCCCTCACCACTGCCACCTGCCCACCTACAACCGACCCGTAACTCCACCCCCCTGCAGGCCTCACCCACCCATACACCAAGCCCACTATCACCCACAACCACATAACCCCTTGCAGCCCCAGCCACACCTACTGGGGTTGTCTACACCAGTGTGCAGATATTATCTGGAAAGAAGGTGCTACTTTGGTCAAAAGGGCGAATATAATGGGAATTCATGTAGATTTGCTCATCCCAAAATTTGCAACAACATAACCAGTCTTGGAAAATGTAGATTTGGTAAAACCTGCAAATACCACCACCCATCCCTTTGCAAGACATCACTTGAGAACAAGACCTGCTACAATACGAAATGCCCAGCTTTTCATATTAAAGGGACTTGGAGATATGCTAGACCTAACACGAATGGTAGCCAAAAAAACTCTCTAGCTATGCGAGGACGAGACAGAGGAAAAAGGCAAGGAGGGAAAGGGCAGATGAAGATGAAGAGACTGAGGGAGATGGAAGAGCACATAGAACACCTCGAGCACCTCCTGGCCTCCCAAGAGTGGCCAATACATCCCGAAGACTATTAGGTACACATAGTACTCCAAACAATCCCTCCCCAATCTTGTTTGCAAATATCCAAGGCCTAAAAAATAGAACCACGAACAAAGTACCATTTATTAGGGGCCTGCTAGAAGAAGGAAACGCTATATTTGCGGCTCTCACAGAAACTCACATTAAAGATCAGGAAGATAGTGAGGTATGGATTCCTGGTTACAACCTACATAGGGCGGACAGAACGCATAGATCACATGGAGGTGTAGCCTTGTACATACATGACTCACTGATATGTACTGAATTCCTAAATAACAGTAATGAAGTGGTGGAAATACTTGGAGTTAAAATAGAATCCCTAAATTTAGCAGTTATTGTTACATACAGGCCTCCAGACTCATCCCGAGAAGAATTCAAAACCCAGCTCAACAAAATAAAATCAGAAGTGGAAACCCTGGGGAACCCAACACCAAATATTATATGGCTAGGAGACTTTAACCTACCAAACATTAAATGGAGACAACTAGAAAACCAGTTAGTGGCAAATAACACCGGAGAAGCAAATACTAATACGAGAGAGCTTTTTGAACTTTGTGATTTTTTTAGTCTTACCCAACATATTGCTGAACCCACACGGGAAAACAATATCTTAGACCTGGTCTTCACTAACAACGACTCTCTAGTACACAGCATTAACATATCGGACACAACATACTCAGATCATAAATTAATTGAGATCAAAACAACCTTAGAAAGTGTACAGACAACCTCAGAATCGAGAACAAAAACCGGCCCCTTCAGTAAATTTAACTTCAATAACAAAAACATTAGGTGGGAAGAGGTAAATCAAGAAATGGAGGAAATAGACTGGGAAGATTTAATGGATAACCTGACACCAGCAGAATGTCTAGTCTTAATAACAGAAACCATGACCCAAATCTGTAGCCACCATATACCTGCAAGACAAACAAAACGAAGAAGCAAACAAGATCGGGAAAGGAGGAGGCTGTACAGAAGAAGAAAATTACTCACACAAAGACGCACACATCAAAATCTACAGGATAGGCAAAAGGTCGAAATAGATAGAGAAATTGTGGAAATTGAACAAAGGCTAAGAATATAATATGAACTACAACATATGGAAGAGGAGAGGAAAGCTATTGCAGGTATAAAGGAAAATTCCAAATACTTCTTTTCATACGCCAAACAAAAGGCTAAAACAACATCAAACATCGGCCCACTGAGCAAAGGGGACGGCTCTTTCACAGGGGACAAAAAGGAAATGAGCGAACTCTTAAGCAGGCAGTATGAAATGGCATTCAGTGAGCCTGATGAAACAAAAGTCATCAGAGACCAAAATATATTTTTCATGGAAACCTCCCCCACGGAAACCCCTCAGATGCTGGATATTGATTTCGGTCCAAAAGACATAGAAGAGGCCATTTCCAACATGCCATCCCACTCGGCACCAGGCCTGGACTCATGGAATTCGATCCTAATGAAAAAATGTAAGGAAAACCTCTCAAAATCCCTGGCTATAATGTGGAGGAGTCTAGACACTGGTGACATACCAGATAGCTTGAAAAACGCAATAATTGCCCCACTGCATAAAGGAGGGAGTAAAGCACTACCAAAAAACTACCGCCCGGTAGCTCTAACCTCTCACATCATTAAAGTTTTCGAGCGAGTCCTGCGAAGCAAAATTTCAACATTCATGGAGACAAATGAACTACACAACACCGGTCAACATGGGTTCAGAGCGGGAAGATCATGTCTCTCACAACTTTTGGAACACTATGACAAAATTCTTAAAGTGCTAGAAGAAAAGAAAAACGTGGATGTCATTTACACCGATTTTGCTAAGGCATTTGATAAATGTGACCATGGTATAATAGCCCACAAACTGAAAGCAAAAGGTATAACTGGGAAAATCGGACGGTGGATATACAATTTCCTCGTAAACCGAAAAAAATCGGTAGCAGTAAACCAAGTCACTTCTGAGCCTTCGGATGTCAAAAGCTCAGTGCCCCAAGGAACAGTGCTAGCGCCCCTTCTGTTCCTCATACTAATTTGCGACATAGATACCAACACCAGACACAGTACGGTGTCGTCTTTTGCTGATGACACAAAATTAAGCAAGATAGTAAACACACAAGAGGACACGGGCCGACTGCAGGAAGACATGAATGTAGTGTTCCAGTGGACCAGGGAAAACAACATGCAATTCATTGAGGAAAAATTCCAATTAATACGGTACGGAGATAATAATGGTGTTAAAGAAATTACAAATTACTTAACAGAATCTAACCACATAATAGAATGGAAAGACAGTGTGAAAGACCTTGGGGTATTAATGTCTGAAAATATGGGTTTCAAAGTACATAACCAGGTCAAAGTGGCGGCTGCGAAACGTCTAACGGGTTGGATTCTGCGTACTTTTAAAACACGCGGTGAATTGCCTATGATAACGCTCTTCAAATCTCTAGTGCTACCGCGGCTTGAATACTGTAGCGTATTAACATCCCCATACAAAGCAGGTGAAATAAATGACGTAGAGAGTGTACAAAGAAATTTCACTTCGCATATAAGTTCGATAAAACATCTACACTATTGGGAGCGTTTAAGAGCACTGAATCTGTACTCACTGGAACGTAGAAGAGAACGTTACCTAATAATATACACATGGAAAATCGCAGAGGGTTTAGTACCAAACCTACATACTCCGATAGTCATGAAATTCAGTGATAGGAGAGGCTGGGAATGCGAAATCCCCCAGATGAATAACAGGGGTGCTATGGGCTCTCTGCGAGAGGGCTGGTTATCACACAGAGGCCCACGTCTCTTCAACAAACTCCCACGGCGAGTAAGAGACATGAGGGACATCTCGTTAGACAACTTCAAGAGAGCCCTAGATGTCGAACTGCAAAAAGTGCCAGATGAGCCCATCCTCGCAAGGGAGCGAGCTGTCGCTTCAAACAGTCTACTGCACCAAATCACCACCCATAACGAGGGGCGTCGCACTCCTTGGTGCTGCTAGAGGAGCGGCGAACACATCCAAAGGTAAGGTAAGTCAGATAGTTCGAAGCCTGTAAATTTCTGGAGACTTTTGAAACTGAATACATTCATCTAATAGTAGCCAGAATAGAGTTGAAAGGACGGAACTGGTACTGAACGGGTTAATTACTCTTAAATCTAATATCCTACAGTATACGTACAGTTGTTGTTGTTGTTGTTGTTCCCTAAGCTGACTGGCCGAACAGCCCCGAGTCCCTGAGAAAGGCCATGGCCACGATCGGGCTTTCCCACAGAGCTCTCATTGAGTGTAGATTGTGTTGTTGGCGTAAGTGGTTGTGTGAAATGCAGTCTTCTATGATGTGTTTAATGGTATGGGGTGCTGTGTTACATCCCGGGCAGGCGTCGACAACGGAGTCATCCAGTCTCTTCTGATAGCTCAGGAGAGCTGGATGGTGTCCGCATCTCAGCCTGGCCAGGTGGACTCTGTCCTCGCGAGGAAGGGAGGATTCGGAAGGATGGATTTCGGGAGGTCGTGCATGCAGCTGCGTGTTGTCTGTGAGTGAGTGGATGGATCGGTGAGAGATATGAGTATGGATGTGCATCTGGAAGTTGGTTCGGGGTGGGCAGGGAGGGAGAGAGGACAATAATTGTGTGTGATACCGTGTGCTGGGTGTTGTTTTGATATTTCTTGGTGTCTGTGGGTGTGTTGCCATGTAGTTTAGTGGGTGGTCTTGGTTCGTGGAGGCTGCTGCCAGGAATTGAGTGCCTCTCATGTCCAGATGGTCTTTGACTTTGAGGATTTTGGTTTCTTGATGTAGGTGATCTGTGGGTGCAGTAGCTGTACAGCCTGTAATGATCTGCAGGGCTTTGTTTTGAATAGTCTGTAAGGTCTTATGATGTGTTTCAGCTAGGTTAGAAGCCCAGGCTGGGCTTGCGTATTCCATCACTGATCTTATGTATTGTTTATATACTGTGGTGGTAGTTTCTTTGTTGTGTCCAAATTTTGTGTGAGCAAGTGACCTGAGGGCGTTAAGTCTGGGTGTCAGTTTCTTTTTAATGTTTGTGGTGTGCTGTTTGAATGTCATATGAGTATCATATGTTACTCCTAGGATTTTGGGTGTGTGTGTATGTGTTAGGGGTGTGTTGTTTATGGTGAGTTGAAGGATGTATTCGTGTTCTCCTGTCCAACTTGTGAGCAGGGTTGCGGTGGATTCGGCTGGGGCTAGATTAAGTCTGTTTGTAGTGCACCAGCCATGTAGTGTGTTGAGATAGGGTTGAAGGAGATCTGTTGCTCTTTTTGGGTCATGGTATGTGCATGTGAATGTTATGTCATCTGCATAGGAGGCTAAGTTTATTTGGGGCGTATTGGGTGTAGTTATATCGTGCATGTACAGATTGAAGAGTGCGGGCGATAGGACGGATCCTTGTGGGACTCCGTTTGGAAAGTTTCTGATTTTAGATGACTGACCGGCAAAAGATACGTGTGCACATCTGCCTGCTAGGAAGTTGGCCAGCCACCGTTTTGTGTTGTTGTGCATGTTTGTGTTGTAGATTTTGTTTGTTAGGTTGTGGCGGGGGATGGCATCGAAGGCTTTACTAATGTCGAGTGTGGCTAATAGTGATCTGTGTGGTGGTCTAGCTGAATTGATGCCGTCGAAAGCTCTTTGTGTAAGGTCTGTGAGAAGAGTGTTTGTGGAGTGCAGTGGCCTAAAGCCATGTTGTGTTGGAGCTAGGGGTAGGTCAGGTGTAATTAGTTGTAATACTAGGCGGTCCTGATGTGGCGGCGTCTACGTCGTGGGGCCACCTCCCGAGGCTGCCAACCGCGGATGGCTGCCGACCCTCCACAGCCGAAGACAAAATCAACGACCAGTGGAGGAAAACCGGATGCCGGCCGCGGGGAGCAGTTTCGGGAGCCAAACCGTCACAACCATCCCCTGCCCCCTCCCTGGGGGCACGGGTCCTTGGAGCGGCTTCGGTCGCGCCGGGAATCTCCATACGTACAGTTTTTAGTATTAGTAGATTGAAAGTGTATTCTTGGTTGCTTTAGAAGTGTATTTTTGGTTGCTTTAGTAAGAATAATGATTACATTAGGTTGGTATCTACTTATTACTACTATAGGGTGTTTGTAATGGAACATTTAATTTTGATTGTGCTTTTATTGCAATCATGGATAGGCCTAATACAAACAAAAATAAGTGGTTTGGAATTATTGTTTTTTAAACCAACCAACTTCACATCTAAACTCAATTAATGAAATCAACAAATACCTGTAGCACTCCGAGGACTCGAACCCAGGATACTCACATCGAAATTCCGCGCACTATGCATTACGCTATCAAAACAGTTAATTATAATTATTTAGAATTCAAGCAGAAGATCGTGCTACTCAATGTCTGCTTGTGTTCACTTACCCCCCCCCCTTCTCTCTCTCTCTCTCCCTATTCTAAAATGCCTTCAAACCAAAGTTACACCTATATTATTACAACCACTTCAGTTACAGTAAATACTGTTTCGTTGATCTGGTTGCGTGGAGTGTGCGGGCATGTGTGCCTGGGTATGTCCACCTTAACGTAATTCACTGTAATTAATGTTACGTCCTTAACCTTTTAATTTGGCCTATAATGTATTGCAGGCTGTATTGGTACTTATTTCGGTATCGTATGGTATATGATATTTGTTAACGTATTATAATGATTGAGACAGAATAGATATAATATCGATAACAGCTTGGTAGAATATATTAAGCCCCCCTAGTATAATGCATAGAGTACAGAAGAATAGAGGAGAAAGAGGGTTATTTCGCCGCGCGAACTAAGAGTGTCAGCACTATCGTTGGGCATAATATTATGAGCAAAAGGCCACAGTGGATTTTCCTTATTAAATATTCCTTGATATCTGCGCGCCTGGCTTGTCTGCAGTGTTACCATAGTTAGGGAAAGTCTGCATAATGAGGGGGCGTTAGATTAAAGAGGGAACGTCTTTACGAGTGATTTAATGTTGGTAAAAACACTTGTAAATTATTTAAAATAAAATAGATATATAAAAACAAGAGGAAAATATTAGGAATACATATACAATATAAAGAATACTTAATTATATATGATGTAAGCTGTATAACTCCAAGCAACACAACAAGAATTAAAATGTAATTTTGAATATATATTATTATTAATTACAAGTTATGTACTGTAGATGTTAATTTATAAAGTTGCACTAAAACAGGACATTTCACGAAATACGTTCTTAGGTTATACTTATGACATCTCGGGATATTTTGTTACATCATGTTTGACGTTGGCAACTCCCCACTCTCACAACAACAATGGTGAGGGTAGAAGAGACGTGACTGTAAACCTCCTCATAATGACGATAATTTCACGATGATCTGGCCTTTACAGTAGCCTCTACTTATGTATATTTAACTCTGTCATGTCTACAAAGTCTCTGGATGGCGTAGAATTTATTATTAATAGTATTAGTACAAGGTATGGATTATTACGAATTAATGGGGACCCTCCCTTTTTCCTTTGCGATCGTGCTGCCATCTCTCGAACACGCGGATCGCTATATTCAGATTTGTGGCGTCTCTCTTTCTTCTCTATCCTTCTGTACTCTATGGTATAATGATGGTTTCCTCCCTACTGCCTGTTGATTGGTTCCGGCATCACACACCCTCGTTCCTGATTGGCCAGAGAGATCCTTGCTTGGGTGGGATATTCAAAGCGTATTTCCCCTTTCATGGCAATCTACCGCATTCGATGTAAGGTAATTTCTGTGCTGAATAATTATATGTAGTGGCTGTGTGTGTGTTGCCTTACAATGAAGTACACATGTTATAAGGTAGATATGAGGTCTAGCTGTTTGTGCTGGCGATAACTGGCAAGAGTAATCATAGAAACCAACGAGGATCTCGGATCTAATAAGGAGAGACGACCCTTGGCTTTTGGTTGTAGACCCCTGATACTTACTTACCCCATATAACGACAAGCACCCATCAATATCTATCTATCTATCTATTGCCTGACGCCGTGATCCCCGAAGGGGTGGCCACGAACGAACCGCCCCCATGCACCTCTGTCCCCAGTCAGTCGACGCCCCTCCCCCCAACCAGCACCACCTTCGTTCATGTACTTCCTCACTCCATCCTTCCACCTCTCATTCGGTCTACCTCTCCCTCTCTATCCCTCCACCTCGCTCTCATACACCCTCTTAGCCATTCTCTCGCTTTCCATACGTTCCATATGGCCGAACTATCTCAAGTTGTTCCTTTTCACACTTTCCAGCACATCTACCTCCACACCACACCTCCTTCTTACTTCCTCATTAGTCTGTCTATCCCTCCATGTAACTCCGCACGCACTTCTTAAGTAATTCATTTCCACTGCTCTCACTCTTGGTCTGAGTCTCAAAACCAACGTCCATGCTTCGCTTCCGTAAGTCAGTGTCGGGATTACCACACTGTCATGCAAGGACTTCTTCACTTCCATACTGACCACCCTATTTCTTGTTACTGTCTTGTTACCCATGTCTTGTCTTGTTACCTATCAATAGAGAACGGTTAATTTCGAACAGTAACTATAGTTTATACCTATCACTAGAGAATGTACGTTCTTTAGAAAAGGTATTACTAAACAGTTTCTAATACCCACACCACTTGCACTACTCAATATCTCTTTTTTGTTTATTCACAATTCATAATAACTGTTAAACATCATAATAGTAATGTTGTTATTTATGATCTTTTAATTGTGACCTCCATGTTGTCATTATTGTCCTTATAATCCATATGCTACTACATAATTATAGTGTGCTACATTCCAAGTATACAATCTAGTATTTTTGCAGCAATTTTTGTTTCTGTAATAAAATACTTTATCCAATGCGTATCTAATGTAATTCTTCGTTATATGTGTAGGCAGGGCCCTCACATGGAGGGGGGGCAGGGGGGGGGGGGGGGGCATATGCCCGGAGGCGGCACTTTTAGGGGGGCGGCAATTCTAGCCTGGACTTGCCGCCCACAAGGCTGACAAAACAACAGTAATACAAAAAGAGCTCAAAGAAGCCCTGAATATTTTACCGTAATCGACGATTTTTGCTTTAAAATCAACAAAAATTAAATATTTTCCCTTATCCTTTCTGCTATAGAGACATTAAATACAAATTTTAAAATCTGTTTAATTATTTCGCAAGCCAATAGCTAAAATGTCTACATGAAAGAAAAAAAAATTAAGTTTGACTCAAAATATCTACGTTTTCTTTTTCATTTGTTTACTCAAGCTAAGCTGATTCGTGGTTTGGGCGTACTGCCGAAAACAGCAGAGCTGCTGCTTAGGTAAATATAGTTTTTTCTACTCTTTTAAGATATTTTTTGGACGAATCTTTGATAATGCCGATAGATGAAGTCACATAGATGTTCGGTATGCAATGTGTACTCATGCCACATGGTATTACTCTATTTAGGCTAATAGACAAAGTATTGATGGTTCCCATCTTATTTACAACAAAAGGAATTCGAGTTTGAACAATTATTGTGGCCCAAGGAATTATATGGGCAGTAACATATTAGTATCGATTCTTATTTACTTTCAGATTACGAGTATAAGAAATATATTAATTATTTTGCAAAGAAACGTTAATTATTAGCTAGTAAAAGACTGTAGCCTACTTCGATCCAATGATTTGTCTTTAAGAAAGATCACAATAGGCCTAGCCTACTAATTAATCATGTCTTAATTAAAGGTTGATACGAATTTGACAGCTCAAACAATTATTGCGTTAGCCTACAATCGTTTTCTAGTTTCCAATAATATTTGTGATGCATATAAAACATTACTTTTTAAAGTGCATGGCATAGGCCTAGATGGCTGATGGGCTACACTTCAACATAGGCTATGTGTTAATATTCAGTTATACTAGATTATTTTTTAAAGTATGTACAGTACTCAGGTCCATACATACATAGCCTACATTTTTAAAGTACAATAGGCCTACTTTGTTTCTCAGTGTTATGCAAGATTAGCCTATATGTAGGCCTATAGGCTATATACCAAGCACATCGTATTGAAGCAGCTAGGCCTAGGCCTACTAATCGAATAAAATGCAATATGCATTGTCATGGGATCGTGCCTGAGATATATATAGCTAGACATATTAGAGAGTCGAGGGGGGTGCGGGGAGAGTATAGAGAGAGAGAAGAGGGGGTGGGGACGTGCGGTCAGTAACTTTGGTCAAGAAGGTTCTCGGACCTTCGAGAAGGTTCGAGAAGGTCCTAGATGTTCTTTCCTTTTCCCGCCAATTCTCCAAGCATACGCTTGTTCCAAACCAAGGGTATAAATAAAGCAGGAGAGGGGAACGCAGTCCTTAGTCCCCCAGTTGGTGCCAGCGAGTGAAGTGCTTGTGAGTGTGGAGTGGCGACCAGGGTGATGCGGCACCCTCCTTCGACCATGTGTAAAGGTTAGTATACAGTGTTATTATATAAGTAATCTGATGTGCTAGACGCGGTCATTAATATGCGATAAGGGTAAATTCAAGGGAGGGTTAATTGTTTTGCCTGGTATATAGGACTCCGTTAGGCTAGTGGTATCAGATTAGTGACGCGTAATTTTAGGAGTGAGTTTGACTGAGTGTGGCTCAGTCAAGGCTCTAGTTAATTAAATTAGAGGGGTTAATTAAGTTAGTTAAACATTTGGATAGAAGGAGCGAGTGGTGTGTGAATGGGAGGTTTGACGTACCTCCCAACCTACCAAATAGGAAAACCTACTATTTGGTAGTAGTCTTGGAAAATCCAACGTCAAGGCTATTAACCTAATTGCAATGACGACTTGTCTATTTTGACTGCTATGTCGTCATTCCAACCGCGGTTAAAAAGAAAACGTCTAGAGTCTACTCCTTATCTTGCTCTAGGAGACGTTGTACATTAACCAAAACTACCACCGAAGGTGAAAAAAGCATAGAAGAGAAGAAAAAGGGGTTTACCTTAGTTACCGCTTAAGGCCCATCCTGTGTTCCGTCATGTGCAGATCCCTGTCGAACGTGCGCATGAGCGACCCTCTCTTGTTATCACATCTCACGTCAGCAGAAGAACGCGGATGGGCAGGGGTCCGGCGTGAGGGAGGGTATTATGTACGTTGGATTTTCCAAGACTACTACCAAATAGTAGGTTTTCCTATTTGGTAGGTTGGGAGGTACGTCAAACCTCCCAATTTGTTAGTAGTCTTGGCAAATCCAACGTCAAGGCTGCATAACAAATAGGAGGAGGACATCCAAGCCCAACCTACCAAAAAAACCAATGCATAAAACAAAATTACGAATGACAAAGACACAATTGTAAACAAGAGAGTTTAATAAAAGAGTGAAAAACTGAGGAGTAGCTAAAAAGAACAGTTTTAACACATGCCCGTCAGTCATAGTAATGCAAAAACATAGACTTGTCTGAAACCAAATAGGTACTGTACCCAAAATCCCTTTTCTTCAAAAACCAACAAAAACACTGAACACAAGAACAAAACACAATTTTCAATGTGGCAAAAACACTTATGTACTGGAACAATACATAATCCCAAACTTGCAATCCAGTGTTGCAAACCCATACACCCCCCCCCCCCCTTTGTCAAATAAAACAAAGGAAAAGAACGAGGGACAAGGGGGGAAGACCAGGGATCTTCGCCAGAGCACCAGGAAACACGACCCCCGAGAGCAATCACCGGCGAGGGGGTCGAACACTGGACACGGAGAGGTAGGAGGAGATGAAGGAATTGATAGAAGACCACAAAACCGCGGAGGCGAAGGCAGGGAAGGATCGACGTGGCAGGAACCGGAAGGAGGCAGCAAAGGATCTGACATCGCGCGCAGAACCCCTACAAACAGGGTGACGGGCACGAACGGTCCGACAAACGTGGCGGCCCAGCTGCACCTGCTAGAGCCTCCCACCTGTCCGAGGAGACACCCACACAGCAGTACCCGAAGGCGGCGCCACAGACGCAACAGAGGAGTGCAAGGCTGACACCGGGCACAACACATGGCGAGGATGCCCACGCCGTAAAGCCTGGATGGCGAAAGGCTGGAAAACGGGGGCCTCCCTCCCATGCGTGGTAACAAAAGGTGGGGAGGAGGCGAACGAGACGCCATGCAAGGACGGGGAGAATCGGACGCAGTCCCGGGGCCGTGACAATGCCGCTAGTGCAGACACCCGATCCCCAGTGGCCAGAGCGACAAGGAAGAGTGGACGCCCGAGCAACGGAACCGGCGTAGCGGCCCTTGTATACGTGGGGAAGCCAGAAGGACCAGAGCCCGCCCCAGATCCCACAGCGGAGAGACCTGGCGCGGAGGCGGTCAATCCCGGAAGGCAGCCGTCAGGAAGGAATCCAGCACCTGTGGCGGAACGACCAGCCCAGCGACGGACCCAAAGAACCCCCCGGACGGCAGACAAGTGGGTACGTATAGCGTCGACTGGAAAGCGACGTGTACGGAAGAGGTGAAACAAGGAGCGTAGGACGAGGGAAGGAGAGCCAACCGGCAGGCGAGTGGCCTGTAGCCACCTAGTAAAAAACCTCCAGCGGGACCCGTAAGGCCCCCAAGGAGAAGACGGCCAGGAACGCTGCAGGAAGTCAGTCAGGGCCCGGCCGGGGACCGGGAGCCACGGGTCCTCATGAACAAGCACGATGCGAAGGCCAAAGAGGTCCGCAGGACCCCAACCTAGCCCAAGTGGAAGCCGGAGACAGGTAGAGGGACCGGGCACCACCGCGGCAACCGGGCGGACCAAGTCCGTGCCGGCCACAGAGGCGCGAGGAGCCAGACGCAGCCGTGGTACAGCCGCAGCTTCGCGAAGACCGGGCACATCAACAGCGCGTCTGGTGGCGGAAAAATGGATATCGACCGCCACCAGTACCAGGCGACCATGAAAGCGTCCGGACCCCCCCCGGAGCGCGAGGCCGGAGGGAGAGGTCCAGAGGCAACTGGCGCGGCACCCCCGATGCTAACAAGGCGACCTCCGGAACACCTCAGGAAGCCGCGAGGTAGGCGAACACAGTCCGTTTCATCGCCCATTCTACAAGAACGCCCTGCCCTCTCGACAGGGCGGCCGCCCAAAGGGTGGCAGGCCCGGGCAGGGAGGAGGCATGCAAGGAGAAGGGGTGTCGGTCCGCGAGGAAGAACAACTCCACCGAGACCCCTAATAGAGTCAACGACCTGGAGGACCCCCGCATAAGGAAACAGGGGACAGCTTGTCTGAGTGTCCAACCCGAAGGCCACCGACTCACCCCGAAGGGCCAGCGCGGGGACCCGCAGGAAGAACAAAGGAACCAACAATCCGAGGGCATAGACAGGTAAGAGGAGGGAGACCCACCCATCTGCCGGGAAGTGGACGTCCCAGGTTCGATTGGGAACCTCACCCAACCTCGCTCGACGTATCTGTGGTTACCCAGACCGTCGGCGGGGGGGTCGGTCCAGGGCACAGCCGCAAAGAGCGAGCCCCCAGCAACCCAGCGACCGAAGCGCCGGCGAACGGTACGCGGGAGCGGCAGGAGCCGATCCATAGGGGCAACGGAAACACCGCGGTGCCCATGAGGAGGAGGCGGCGTAGCCAGAGGCTCCCTAATGGAAGGGGCAGAGCGGCCCAATGCAGCGAACCCAGAGGACCGTCCACCGAAGGTGCACCGCGGCCGGCAGACCCCGGGTCACCGTAGCGCCGGACAAAACCCATGCGAGACCGACCCATGGCACGACACGCGACGGGGTCAAGCGTGACTTGGGAACATCGAAGGGGAACCCTAACCGTGCGATGTCGCGAACGATTGTGAGGGCGTCGCCAATGCACAGCTAGGGCGTCGGAAACTACCAACCAAACGGCCAAGGAAAACAGGAGCTGGAGCCCGCTCCTGAGGAGAGGACCCAGAGCCTGCCCCACCAGTGCGGAGAAGATCTGCGGCGCGATGTGGAGACCGAAGGGAAGGCCGTCGAACAGGAACACACGATCGGAAGTCCGAACGGCCAAGAATCGCTGGAAGCGAGGATGGAGAGGAACGAGCCAAGACACATCCTGGAGGGCCAGCGACACTACCCACGACAGAGGGCACAGGGCCAGGCGTACCAGGGGTACCGGCAGCATCCGAAACCGTGTGTGCACGATGTGCCCGTTGAGGGCCAACAGATCCACCACCGGTCGCATCGCGTCGCAGGTCGGCGACGGAACCAGAAAGACACGGGAGAGGAAAACCGGGTGACCGGCGGTCAACTCCCTCGACGCTACCCAGCTCGGGCATGGAAGTGAACACGTGGGCCACCTCTGAAGAGATGGGCCGTTGTCGGTGACAAGAGCGGAGTGGGGGTCCGGACGTCCACCTCCAGGTGAGAACCCTCCGCGCAACCCGCCGCCCCCAACGTCCCTCGCGGCTACCGAGGGGCGCAAGGGCGAAAACAACCCGAGGGAGCACCCGAGAGGAGGGGAGCGACCCGGTACGCCCAGGCGAGAAGGAGAACAAGGAGGCCGACCCAGAGAACTACACATTGTGTTGACGTGGAGTACCCCCCGGTCCGGGCCGTGCGGGCATGAGCGCCACGTTGACCTCCTCTACCCCCGCCCCCCCCAACCTCGTCGAAAAGGGCGGGCCACCCCAACCCAAGGCCGGCGCGGGGCTGACCCCTACGAAAGGCGGCCGGAAGTGGAAGGCCGGCCAGCCCCGACACAGAGGGGATGAAAGGGGCAAGAACAGAAGTGCGAGGCGGAACCGAAGCACTGGCCAGCAACATCCCAGTCTTGCGCCCGGGCAAGGCGGCAGCACTTGCAGCAGCACCCCGAAGAGGACCGGCAGAAGGACGGGACTGAGAAAACCCCGCGCGCGGCACAGCGCGTCGGTGCGTGACGAAAGCAGGGTCCGTAACGACACAGCACGGCGTCGTGTGGCGGAAGCAGGGGCCGCCGACAGAGAAGCGGAGCATTCCCAAGCATCCTGCGTAAAAAAAACCCGACGTATATAGCGCAGAGTACAACAAACCCTGACGAATAACCAAGGGGGCCGGCCGGCAGAACGAAGACCGTACCGTCGTGCGGTGCCGAGTTGCCGCGCACAAAACCGCCTTCAGCTCGGGAACCAAAGACACCGCGAGCCGAAGGTGGACCCGCTCAACGCGGTCCAAACCCTCGCGAAGATCGCCTGGCGCAGACGCCTCGAAAAGCCGCAGGTGGTGAACAGACGTCTGGAGGGAACCTAAAGACAAGACAATAAGTCCGTCACCCTCCGTCGCAAGGGAAAAACCTTGGCGACAGAGGGCTGATCCGGGTGAGAGAAGAACGGGGTAGCAATAGAACAAAGTTCAAGAACGGGCGCGCTCATCCAGGACCAGAACGCGCCGTCCAACCCGCCGACAGACACAAGAGGAGGCAAAATCAGGGACGACTCCGGGGGAGGGACGGAAGGAGAGCCGTCGACGGATCGGTGTGTGAAGTCGAAGGCCTCAGCAAACCAGGCCTCCAATGGGAGAGGGTGACCGAGCATGACGGCTAAGCCAGGCGTACCGGCGTCGCACAAACCTGTCCCATAGGAGGACAGACCCGTCAACACAGCCAGGGACTGAACAGCCGGAAGGATGTCAGTGCGGCTGAAGCCTGACCAGAGCGTAGGCCTGCAGAAGGGAGGGGGACCATAGCAGGGGTAGGTAGGGTGAGGTGCTGAGGGTGAGGCACCGCCAAGAAGGGCGAGAAGAGGGAGTCTTCCATCGACTCCAAGCGCCCGTCGAAGCGTGACACAACCCAGCCCTGCATAGCCGACAATTGATCCGAGAGAGGCTACCCCCCCCCCCCCCCAGATTGGTCGGCCCGCAGGGGCGAGCGTGAGCGGGAGCGAGACCCACGACACGAACCAGCAGCGTCGCGGCCCAAGGAAGGCGAGCGACGACGGTTGTGTCGCCGTTGAGGGACTCGTCCCCGATCACGAACGGCCGAGGGGGAAACAGCACCATTCCCCTCTTCCAGCGACACATCAGCTCCTGAGAAAGGGGACCCCGAAACCTCGCGAAACCCCACCGAGGCAAGAGGAGGGGTACCCCCCTGGCGAGACGGTAAGGGAAGGTCAGGAAGAGAAGAATGAGGAGGAGCAGGACGACGGGAGTGGGAAGGCTGGCCGGGTGAAAGGAGGCCAGGAACCGCGGGGGGAAACAGAGCAAGGATCCCCGGGGCTGAGATAACAGGGCGGCCCGACACCGAGGCGGAGGAGGGAGGGACCACCACCGTGGGACGAGACCGTGAAGTAAGAATAGGCACTGAAGCAGGTGAAGTAGGAGAAGCAACGACATCCAGGCGGACCCTCCTGGACAGTGTAGGAGGAGGGAGCAGAGGGCCAGCTACAGCATGAACAACCGCGCGCGGAGAGGACAACGTAAGAGGAAGTCGTCTGGGCTGGGGAAGCGGGCGGAAGGGAGTAGAGCCCCTATCCGTAGAGGCCAGGGGAGGGCGCACAGGGGCAGAGCCGCTAACTCCGGCCTCAGGGCGAGAACCATGACGAGGGCGATGGGCGTCGTCAAGGCGATCAGGAGGACGACAAGGCGAGCGAGAGCGTGGACGGAGCCGGGGAACCCCCCGACGATGGGATGACCGGCTGCGGGACCCAGGGGAGAGGGCCCGAGCAGGGAGAGGGCCAGGTAAATGGCCGTCAGTCGGGTCAGGGATACCCAGGGCGACGCGGATCCGGTCGCCAACAAAGGCCGGGGAACGGTGGCCCACAGTCCTAATGTGGCGGGAGACCATCGTCCACACCGACGGAAGGGAAGCAGGAGGCCACAGCCGCCATGGAGCCAGGGCCATGGAGCAGCACAACCACCAGGGCCAGACACGTGCCACACAGAGCAGGGAGGTAGGCCGTAGAGGACACACAGAGCGAGTGGCGCAAGCAGGACTTGTGGCTCTCCAAGCACGGGGAGCGACAACCAAGGCGAAAGCAAGGCAGCCTACCTGCACTAGAAGAACACACACCATAATCAGCACGTCGAAGGAGTAAGTGGAGAGAATGTCCAAGAAGAACCAGGGAAGGAGCATGGGGAAACAGGAACACACATGCAAACAGGTATCCGTACTCACCCTAAACTGGGAGCACAGAGGTAGGTGAGGAGGGCGGCCGAGGCGGAAGAGCACTAGCAGAACCTGCAAAGATGGAGAAAGTGTTAACCACCACTCAACATCTTACATGCAGGGCCTATAACACCAGTAAAGTGCATACACCAATATAGTATCAGGCAACAAGATGACATAACAAAAGTCAATAGTGAAAGCCAACTATTACCGCAAATTTGCGGGCCAATGGAGGCATAACAGTACCGACACCACCCTCCTGCAATTTCGCGGGACCCCCCAACGATCTCCGCAAATTTGCGGGGAACCGAAATGGCCCAGAGGACCGAATCGAGCACCCCGCAAATTTGCGGGACCGGCCGAGATGGTCCGGCGCCGAAAAAGCGAGAGGAGCGTCTAGGAAATACCAAAGAGGCCCAGAAAAAAGCGTCATCTCCTTATGAACTCCAAGCGACGATGGCCATCAAGCTGAGCAGTGTCTTCCTTGATAATATCCTGACTCAACCGGTCAAGGGAGAGGCAAGGAAGACACACCAGGGGAGAGGAGGCACATCCCCTAGGAACCACCCAACCCCCAGAGATAGAGCAAAGCCCATGAGGAGAAGTGGCAGGAAGGGTGGTTTGGCACAAACAGGGGCCCCCGTAGGGTACCCCAGGATTGGGCAAAAGGGTATGAAAGGATGGAGGTGAAAACAGTAAGGGAACACAAAAACCAGTAAATGAAACTGGCGAGAAAAAGGGTGGCCTAGCCGTGAGGAGAGAATGTGTCAGGGGCGAAAAACCCTGTGGTGTGAGGGAGGGGCCCCCGTGGGGTACCCCAGGATAACACGAACCACCAAGCGCCCAGGCCCTTGAGACACAGTGAAGGCTCGAAAGGGGGGACTCGGGAATAACGCTAATAATGCGGCCGACACAAACCCTACAAACAGCACCGCCACCACGAAATCTCAGATCGTGAACCAACTGTACACCTAGGCTATGAAAATATGAAAACTCATAGGGGCATAGCAATTCCTGAATGAGAAACAAGCTAGGCTAAAATAAGCTAAAAGCTAAACTATGCCCAGACTAACAGGAAAAGAGAATATGAAAAGAGAAAGGAATGAAAAACACACACGAGGAACGCCAGGCGCCCCCGTACCTTCGGTAGCTATTTCCACACGCGTCTCCATTAAACACACTGAGGAGCCCATTTACGTGTGCCCTAGATCACGTAATATCTGTCTAACAAAAAAGAAGGCCAGATAAGCCGAAACGAACCTAAACAGGGTGAATTAAAGGAGCACAACAAAAGCGACTGCATTCAATGGAGCGCGTGAAAAAATGATAACAAGAGAGGGTCGCTCATGCGCACGTTCGACAGGGATCTGCACATGACGGAACACAGGATGGGCTTTAAGCGGTAACTAAGGTAAACCCCTTTTTCTTCTCTTCTATGCTTTTTTCACCTTCGGTGGTAGTTTTGGTTAATGTACAACGTCTCCTAGAGCAAGATAAGGAGTAGACTCTAGACGTTTTCTTTTTAACCGCGGTTGGAATGACGACATAGCAGTCAAAATAGACAAGTCGTCATTGCAATTAGGTTAATAGCCTTGACGTTGGATTTTCCAAGACTACTAACAAATCGTAATCTCCGATTCATTTTCATCAATTTGTGTCTTTTATTCAATAAACCGTTTTAATAGAATGTTTGTTTAATTTATCATTGTTAATTGTTAAATAACAGTTTTCTAATAACATAGTCCCATCGCGTCAATAATTGAACAGCCTTTATATATCTATATAAATCTATATATATACACACCGTTAATCCTGTAAGCTGGCCGAACAACAAAATATACTGTATCGATCGGTATAAATATATTGGATAGGCGTGTCTTTGATTTGTATCCCGGGTAATTAATTAAGGAATATTTTCCTGCGAGATCCTTTATCTTAGTGGCCCAATTTATATACAAATCAGGGAGGCGACCTATTACATGCATTTATATATGATTATATATATTATTATTTGTGTACCGTAATTTAATAGGCCTATAGCTTAATAGGATATATATCGAATTGGTTTAATAAAACTATTTAAAAGATTCGTTCAATAAGATTGTAGTTCTCTAATCACATGAAACTGCAACAAAACTTCACCTAAAGGGCAATAAGCAAATTAGATTTCGGAAAGGGAATCTGTAACCTCAGTTGTATGTTAAATTTAAACCTTTTCCTAAGCTTTTATACAATTAATAGTGACGTACACATGTTCAGAACATGTGACCTGGGGCTAATCCTTGGCAAGGATTAGCCCCGGGTCACACTTTTAATTATTATGAAATTAATATTACTGTATTACCATTTACCTTTTTTTCTTTTCAGATTCACTTAATTATACGGCACACACAACAAATGCATGTTTTATTATGTATACCGGTATCCTATAATCACGTTGCCCAAATTGGGGTCATAGGCAGTAAGCAGTGGAGGTGGGAAGTGGTGATGGGGGGGGGGGGGGCGCGTCGCTGAGAACTTTGCCCTGGGGCGTCACTTAGGCATGTAAGGGCTCTGTGTACGCCTATCAAATGATTGATATCAATATACGGTATATATATATATATATATATATATATATATATATACTGTATATTGCTTGCAATCACTTGATAGGCGTATATATAACGTGTACAGTACATTTCTTTCCTTACGAGAAGAGAGAGAAGAGTCCTAGCAATTTCAAGGTCACCTTCGTAAGGAAAGAAATGAACCGTATACCATGATATATACGCCTATCAAATGATTGCAAGCAACATGGAGTCATGCGAAGAAATGAATAAATACATGAATAAATGAAGGGAGAGAAAGAAAATGCTACTTGGTGGTAGTGCCCGGGGCTAATTGTCAAAAGGGTATTCTGGGGATTGACCTGGTAAACAGTGAGTCATACAAACAGAGATGGGAAGAAGGAAAGAGAGAGAGAGAGAAAGTAAATTTCTCCAAAATATCATATATGGAACAATAAATATACGGTATATATATATATACTGTATATACCGTATATTGATATCAATCATTTGATAGGCGTACATATCACCATGTACGGTAGATTTCTTTACTTACAATGTACCGTACATGATGATATATACGCCTATCAAATGATTGATATCAATATATATATATACTGTATATTGGTGTATATTGATTTCAATCATTTGATAGGCGTACATATCACCATGTACGGTACATTGTAAGTAAAGAAATCTACCGTACATGGTGATATGTACGCCTATCAAATGATTGATATCAATATACGGTATATATATATATATATATATATATATATATATATATATATATATATACTGTATATTGCTTGCAATCATTTGATAGGCGTATATATAACGTGTACAGTACATTTCTTTCCTTACGAAAAGAGAGAGAAGAGTCCTAGCAATTTCAAGGTCACCTTCGTAAGGAAAGAAATGTACCGTATACCGTGATCTATCTATCTATCTATCTATTTATATGCTCAGGCCCAATCCCCATTTTGGGGATAGCCGACTCAAGACAGAGCAAGAACAGGGAAAACACAAAAACAACATAAAACAAAAAATAAACACAGATAAAAAACACAAACTCTCACACATCCAGGTCACCCAGGAGAAGACCCAGAGACCAGGGTTACCAAGGTCGCTCCAGCACTCCCCCGGCCCCTGACCACCAGGAGAGGTTCCGATCTCGGCAGGCAGACATGCAGCGGAGCCAAAGCGACAAGCCCTCCCACCGCGATATATACGCCTATCAAATGATTGCAAGCAACATCGAGTCAGGCGAAGAAATGAATAAATAAATGAATAAATGAAGGGAGAGAAAGAAAATCCTACTTGGTGGTACTGCCCGGGGGTATGTGATAAAAGGGTTGTTTGAGGAGTGGCCTACAGTAATCAGTAAGTCACACAAACAAAGATGGGAAGAACGAAAGAGACAGAGAGAGAGAGAGAGAGAGAGAAAGTAAATTTCTCAAAAATATCATATATGGAACAATAAAAATACGGTATATATATATATATATATATATACCGTTTATTGATATCATCATTTGATAGGCGTACATATTACCATGTACGGTACATTGTAAGTAAAGAAATCTACCGTACATGATGATATTTACGCCTATCAAATGATTGATATCAATATATATATATATACTGTATATTGGTGTATATTGATTTCAATCATTTGATAGGCGTATATATCACGGTATACGATAGATTTCTGTCCTTACAATGTACCGTACATGGTGATATGTACGCCTATCAAATGATTGATATCAATATACGGTATATATATATATATATATATATATATATATATATATATATATATACTGTATATTGCTTGCAATCATTTGATAGGCGTATATATAATGTGTACAGTACATTTCTTTCCTTACGAAAAGAGAGAGAAGAGTCCTAGCAATTTCAAAGTCACCTTCGTAAGGAAAGAAATGTACCGTATACCGTGATATATACGCCTATCAAATGATTGCAAGCAACATGGAGTCACGTGAAAAAATGAATAAATAAATGAATAAATGAAGGGAGAGAAAGAAAATCCTACTTGGTGGTACTGCCCGGGGGTATGTGATAAAAGGATTGTTTGAGGAGTGGCCTACAGTAATCAGTAAGTCACACAAACAAAGATGGGAAGAACGAAAGAGACAGAGAGAGAGAGAGAGAAAGTAAATTTCTCCAAAAGTTTGCAAGTTTTACATTTTAATTTAAAATATCATATATGGAACAATAAATATACGGTATATATAAATATATATATACCGTATATTTATATCATCATTTGATAGGCGTATATATCACGGTGTTGTAGGGTTGATTTCATACTATGAAATCAACCCTACACCGTGATATACGCCATTGAAATGAATGAAAACTCGCAAACAATAAATAATAATATCATTGCCATCATTTGATAGGCGTATATATCACGGTGTAGGGTTGATTTCATACTATGAAATCAACCCTACACCGTGATATACGCCTATCAAATGAATGAAAACTCGCAAACAATAAATAATAATATCATTGCCATCATTTGATAGGCTTATATATCACGGTGTAGGGTTGATTTCATACTATGAAATCAACCCTACACCGTGATATATGCCTATCAAATGAATGGAAACGTAATATATGAAGTCCAACACCACAATCTTCAATCGCTTGCAATCAAACTTGCAAGCAATTTCAGTCACATGCGTAAGGAATGTATTCTACTGTACACCGATATATATATATTATATAGGCCTATAAAATGAAAGGAAACGTAATATAGGAAGACCAACACCACAATCTTCAATCGCTTGCAATCAAACTTGCAAGCAATTTCAGTCTCATGCGTAAGGAATGTATTCTACTGTACACCGATATATATGTATTATATACGCCTATAAAATGAATGGAAACGTAATATAGGAAGACCAACACCACAAAAAAAAAGCCACAGAAAAGCCAATTATGGTGGATTAAGACGAGCCTTAAGAGTCGATCCTATGGTTACACTATTAAGTGGACCCAGGTGCGCTAATGAACATACTCTCTCTCAGATACCTGTCTTAACTCAGGATAATTTGACAGCTACATATAATAATTGTATTTCTTCACTCCACAATGCGCAAAATAAGTATATCCCCAAAAGAAAATTTAGATCAACACAGAACCAACCCAAATGGATGAATAATAGACTATTAGACCTTCTAGGAAAAAAAGAGAGGAATATATCGAAAAATTAAGAAAGGCGAAATTCACCTACTTGCTTACTATCAGAATCTATCAAGAGAGGTTAAAAAATGTATAAGGACAGACAAAAGAAATTATGAAATCAGGATAGCCAATGACTCAAAAAATAACCCTAAGGCTTTTTACCAGCTATATAAATCTAAAGTTAGAGATCAAATTATTGCTAGGAAAATGAGAAACCACTTAGAAACATTTAACTTAATCAATTCTTCTCAGCATGGATTCACTCAGGGACGTTCTTGCCTTACTAATTTGCTTAGTTTTTTCTCAGAGATATATGAAGCAGTAGATAATGACAAGGCATACGATATTATATATTTAGATTTCAGTAAAGCTTTCGACAGAGTCCCTCATGAGAGATTGATGAGAAAGGTTGAGGCACATGGAATAGGTGGGGCGTTGTTGGGATGGATTAGGTCATGGCTAATTGGTAGGAAACAGAGAGTCAGCATAAATGGTACCAAGTCAGAGTGGGGAGCAGTCAAAAGTGGTGTCCCCCAGGGATCGGAATTAGGTCCCCTGTTGTTTCTTATATACATAAATGACCTAGATTTAGGTATAACTAGTAGGATAAGTAAATTCGCAGATGATACTAAAATGGGGAGATCAATTGATTCAGATAGCGATATAGAGTGCCTCCAAAGGGATCTAGATACCTTACATGAATGGTCAGTAAATTGGCAGATGAAGTTTAACATTGACAAATGCAAGGTATTAAAGATAGGGAAGATGCAAACAAATGTTAAATATAAACTAGCTAATTTAGAATTAGAAAATTCAGACTGCGAAAAAGATCTAGGTGTGTTTGTTAGCAATGATTTGAAGCCTAGAAAACAGTGTATAGGCGTTCGTAATAAGGCAAACAGGATTCTCGGGTTCATCTCTAGGAGTGTGAGAAACAGAACTGCTGATGTTATCTTAAAACTTTACTTGTCATTAGTGAGACCCCATATGGATTATGCTGTCCAATTTTGGTGTCCTTATTACAGAATGGACATAGATTCATTGGAGAGAGTACAGCGTAGAATGACAAAAATGATCCATAATATTAGAAATCTTCCGTATGAAGAAATTAGGTTTACATTCGTTAGAGAGACGCAGAGTTAGAGAGGATATGATAGAGGTGTTCAAGTGGGTTAGTGGGATTAACAAAGGGGACATGACAAATGTACTAAAGCTCTGTGATAGCGAAAGAACTCGTACCAATGGTTTCAAATTAGATAAATTTCGTTTCAGAAAAGATATAGGCAAATATTGGTTTGGTAACAGAGTTGTAGATGGGTGGAATGGACTACCAAGTGCTATAGTGGGATCTAAAACTGTAGGGAGCTTTAAGATAAAATTGGATAAGCATATGGACGAGAAGGGTTGGGTGTGAAGGGGGATCAGCCGGGTTGGGCCAATCAGCGCTCTGCAGACCCCCATAATCCTGCGTTAATCTCTAACCGTTTTGGTAAGATGATCCTCAGGGTATTAGAGTGTTGAGCCTATAATTGGGCTTTGTAATTGATTTGGGGTTGTGTGGGACAGGGATCTGCCTTGCTTAGGCCAATCGGCTTTCTGCAGACTCCCATTTTCTTATTTTCTTATGTTCTTACAATCTTCGTTGCTTGTATTCCCGTAACAAATGTACCGTATACGCTGACATAGGCCTAGGCCTGTACGCCAATAATAAAATTATTGCAATCGCTTGCAATCACACTTGCAAGCAATTTCAAAGTCTCATGCAGATAGACTATACTGTATATCCCATATGTATAGGAAGACCAACACCACAATCTTCGTTGCTATAGGAAGACCAACAACACAATCTTCGTTGCTTGTATTCCCGTAGGAAATGTACCCACATTACGCCAATAATAAAATTATTGTAGGCTACATCAATCTCTATCAATCTCTCAAATAATATAAATGTACATTGTACTTACCAACACCCACACCAGTGTGATCGCCAAGCTCCTCGTCACCATCTTCACCATTTTCGCCCCGCAAGTTATGGCGTCTGTGAAAACCGATGACAGGTTTATCTTCCAGTTCTTCTTCCTCCTCACTTCCCCCACTCTCACCAAGCCCTTCCATGGTTTCATTCAACGATATTCTAGATACCGCTGAAGAGTTCATCAGCAGAACTAACTCCTCGGCTGAGAGCGGGGCCCTACGCCTTGGCTGGCGCGACGTACTAGGGGCGGGCACCGAATCGAACACAGGCAAATCTTGTCTTTCCATTGTGGCGGCTAGAGCGGTACTGAGCCAAGCTCACGCGGTGGGGATGTGTGGGTGGGACCTAGTAGTACACTGCCTGACCGCTAGATTTTGCTTGCCACTTAAATTAGGGCGGGAAATAGCAACTCGACCTATGTCGCGTGCCACCAGATAGTCCAAATTTATTTCACTCGACTTATGTCCCGCGCCGCCAGTTAAGGGTTAATAACCTCCATGCTGCCGATGCACTATATCATAACCTTTGTTCAACCAACTTCAGGACAGGGAAGCAGATTCCCCAAATATTTCAAAGCAGTGATGGAAAACCATTCAAGCGGGTTAAAAGGAGTGAGCGTGCTGGAAGACCAAAGCAGGGAACAGCAAGACAAGCCTTCTTGAAAGCTACAGAATACTTAGAGGAAAATGATGATGAACAGAAAACCATAACAGACTTAATTGAAAAAATGAAAGAATACTGTGATGATAAGAGCGTTGCCTATGGATACACTCACATGAAGAATGAATTGAAGAAACACTTTGGAGACCAGATTGTCATCACAGAAATTGATGGGAAGTCTAATGTTGTCACTCTGAAAAGCACTGTTTCTCGAATATTGCACGATTTTCACTTGAGGTCACAACAAGAAGATTGTGACAAACACAAAGAAATAATAAAAACAGCAGCTAAACTGATAAAAAATGACATCAAAGAAATTAACCAGTCGAGAGATGTCTATCCAGCAACAAGTGCCATGGCATCCATCCAAGATAACCTGAGTTTCGTCCCTGACTCGTTACAGACCTTCCTTACAGAGCTCTTCGTGGGCTACAAGTCGCAGAAGATAGCATCGATAGGTCAAGCCATCATGCAAGCAACTCGTCCAAGAGCACTCATGGCTCCTCTACAAATCGGTCTGGGAATCCAGATGCACAATAGTTTTGATTCCAGATTCCTGATCGATTCCTTGCATGCACATGGTTTCTGTTGTTCTTATGCAGAAGTACAGAAGTTCCAGCGCAGTTCTGCAGCTGCCCAAGGGACTAGCTTTCCTGAGTACTTTCCAGGACATTTCCATCAGTACATGGGAGACAATGCAGACCATGACATTGCCACTCTAGATGGCAAGAACACGTTTCATGGAATGGGTATAATCGCAGCTGTAACACCCTATCTGAAAGCTGAAAGAAACATTCCTAGAAAGGACATCCCTTTGAAAGATGTAGTTGCCCTCGGAAAGATAAGCATTCACCCATATCCATCAGAGAGAGAAGCAATGTACAACATGTCTTACGAAGTCTTGGAGAAACCAGATGTGAAAGAGCCATATCTCCAATCCGACTTTCTGTGGAAAGTATCACCAACAGCTCAAATATCAAGACCTCTATGGAATGGATACATGCAAATGATTGCAGATGGAAACCATCCAGGGAAAGCCTCGGTAGTATTTATGCCCATGATAGACATGAATCCAAATGACCTTTCCTGTATATACTCGACACTAGTATTTGTTTCATCGCATGCAAAGCGGTACAATACCACCCCCGTAATCACATTTGATCAGCCTCTCTGGTGGAAGGCACACACCATTGTAGAAAGTGAACCACCAAACAGCGACGTCCGATCAACTGTTGTGCGTCTCGGAGCGTTTCATACCCAAATGAGCTTCTTGGGTTCCATTGGACATTTAATGTCTGGATCTGGACTTCAGGAAGTGCTTGAAGTGGTCTATGCCCCGAACTCAGTCGGTCACATGCTGTCTGGTAAAGCTGTAGCAAGAGCAATGCGAGGTCATCTCTTAGTCGATTCAGCCCTCAACACTCTCCTGACAGCTAGAGCATATCAAGTTGATGTAACTTCTTTGACGGATGAAACCAAAGGAGTTGAGATGCAGCCCTGTGAAGATAGTTCAAGTAGTGAACATCCTGACACCCATATCGACAACCAAGAAGACAAACTTTAATTGCACAGTGATCTCCAGACTTTAGGAACTCTGATGGAGGAGCTAGTAGCTGGGAAAACAACTGCCCAAGACATAGAGAGCAACGAGGTTCTGCAAAGAGTGGAATCTGCAGCTAGGTGTGACAGCATACTGGTTGGAGACAACACTGATCTACTTGTACTTCTCTGCTATCATGGCAAGAATACATCGCACAAACTCTTCTTCAAACCAGAGCCAAAATCACACTCAAAGAAGATACCAAGAACATGGAACATTAAAACGACAAGGGCAGCCCTTGGCAGCGCAGTCTGTGACAACTAACTTGAGCTGGACACATTATGTTAGAAGCATTGCTAAGAATGCCTCTAAAAAACTGGGACTCCTGTACAGAGTTCGAGAATTCTTCACTGACGAGCAGTTGGCCGTAATATATAAAAGTCATGTGCGCTCTCAGATGGATTACTGTTCACCTCTGTGGGGTGGAAGTGGAGTGGTTGCATTGAGGCAGTTGGACAAAATTCAAAATAAAGCTATTAGATTAATCAATAACCCTGCAATCACACAGGACCTTCCTACAGTAGCCATACGAAGAAACGTTGCATCCCTTGCATTATTCTACAGATATTTTCACAGCAATTGTTCCGAGGAACTTGCTTCAATTGTGCCGCCTCTCCACATCTTTCCCCGTAGAACTAGGGCAGCTGAGAGCGCCCATGAATTTACACTTTCTCCTCCACAATGCAGAACTTCTGCTTATCAGAATTCATTTATCCCCAGAGCTACTACTCTTTGGAATTCACTTCCCTCGAATTGCTTTCCACAAACTTACAATCAACAAATGTTTAAATCCAGTTGTTACAAACATTTTATGAATGGAGGATGCCTTTAGGCACATGGACCTTTTTGTTTTATCTGTGTTTTTCCTTCCTCCGTTCATTGTCTCTTAAAAAAAAAAAAAAAAAAAAAACATACTCTTCATACACGCTGTCCTTGGATGTGATACTACATCGAGAGTCCATGGTCTTGGAAAGCAACTTGCTCTGACACGCATGAAAAATGCTGTCTTCTGCAAACAAGCACAACTTTTCATGAAACCAGACATGACAAAAGAGAACATCATTACTGCTGGAGAAATTGCAGTTGTGTCATTGTACAGTGATCTCGAAGGGGAAACCATTGATGAGCTGCGGTACAGACGTTTCTGTCAAAAGACAACATCCAGTACCTTAAGTGTACAGCCTCATGCACTACCTCCGACCTCTGCATCTCTGAGAAATCACAGCCTCCGAGTTTACTATCAGGTTCAGGTGTGGTGTGGTGTGAATACTCTGCGTCCAGAAGACTAGGGGTGGAAGGTGGTCGATGGAAGAATGTACCCATTGACAACAAGTAAAGATCCCGCTCCTCAAGAACTCCTTGAGGTCATCAGATGCAGCTGTAAAACTGGCTGTCAAACTCTGCGATGTACATGTCGCAAGAATGGACTTGACTGCACTATTGCATGTGGACAGTGTCGTGGAATCTGTGCAAATATGTCAACATTACAATTAGAGGAACTCAGTGATGATCATTGAACACTGACGCATGATGCATTGATGCATTTAACCATATTTCATAAAGAATAAGTGTTCCGTAGTCGCAGTATGCATCTCATAAAGCAAAGAAAATTGAAGTTTTTTGTTGTCCGAGGGTATGTGTCCTTAACACAATTTTAAAATATGTTCCCATAGTTTGATTTTCTTAGACTTTTGATATGTTATCCTCCTCATAATGTAGTTTCATATGCAACAATCAGAAAAACTATTCCAATTAGCGGTGGGTTGACCCTCCATTCTCCCGTATCTTTACTGGACTAGAATGGGATATGGCGCTTTAGCCAACGGTTAACCGCATTTCTAATGCGGTTAAACTCGTCCGTAGAAACCCCTCGTGGAGCCTGCCGCTTCTCTACCCCAATCACCCGGACTTCTCCCCCCCGAGAGCCGCACCACCTCCTCAGCTAGGACCTCGATCCCCTCCGCTATCTCTCTCGGACTGACCCCGCTCCTTATCTCGTTCCCTCCTATCACCAAGAAGGTCAAGTCGGGCTTCAGCTCTAAAAACTGACCCCAGGCTTCTGTTGACCTCAAGGTGCTGACGCGGGCACCTGGGGCGGCCAGAGGAGACACGAAAAAGAAAGGCCTGTGTACGGATTGGTCCACGTACAAATCCCTGACGTAGGAGTGGCCCAAAATTGCCACCTTCCTAATCGGGCCCGGGTACGCAGGCCGATCAACTATTGCAGGATAATCTTCCCCTACCCCACCACCCGCGGCACCATGACGCCAAAAGCCCTGGGCCATGAGGGACAGACGAAGGATGGCACAAAAAAAAGAACCACGAAAGCTAGGCCACCACCAACCACAAAATGGTGTGGGGGGGGGGGGGGGGCAAACTAGTGAGAGGTTTAAGGACCAATTATATGGCTAATTTAGATAAAGTGGACTGTATATTATTGATATTAAGGAAAACATTAACCATATAGAATATTTACCCTTAGATGAACTCAGCTGGTGATTGGAGGATGGCGGAAAATAGGCTAGATGACTGGAAGTGGTTAGTAAAGTAAACAGCGTATGAAAAGAGGCTAGGATAGGATAGATATTTACGTTAAGTTGTGCTAATTAACAAAGATGATAATGTAGTGACTATATGGAGTATGAGATGAAAAGTGAAGCGAAAACACCTGGTGAAGTAACTATGGAAAGAAGGCTTAGCGTGTGTAGCTGGGACGGAGGTTGGTTGGAGAGTGAGCGAGCGCGTTATGTTTGTCTCTATCGTGACATACCGCGCACGCGCATAACATATGGAAAATGTATCCCATCCTTTTTACAATGAGATACTTATGAACAATCTTAAATAATACAAATATATATATATATATGGGAATTACCATCCTACAATACTTTCCCATATACAACTATAGAATAATATATTCTACCCAATCATGGAACGTTCGACCAAGGTTATGGAAGCTTTCAACTTAAGACTACGGAACGATACGTAACGCTACATCAACCCAGATTACGTAACATCGAGACTGTTCATACTAGTTTGAGTACACTAAGTATGGACAAGCATTTTGTATTTAGTTGTTTAATCCTATGTGTTCAGATTTTTCATAGTAGTATTATGTTAAGGAGTTACGTTAAAGAACCATCACCCATGCTGGGAAAAACAAGTTGCTCCATCTGGTGCCGGCCTTAGTAAATTCCGGCTTTAGGAAAGTCAGTCCGATTCCAACTATTAGGGGAGTAACAGCTACCTCTCGCTCTTCTCTTACTGGCATTTGTTTCTTTGTGTATATATGTATTTCTTTCTTGGCATATACTGTATGTATTTATTGGCATATTAACGTAACATCAGACGGATTCTAAGGGGTGTGTGTGGTTTGTTTGTCCCTCGTATTGTGACTGTGTTTTTCCATATATGTTTCTTCTCTGTTGTGTTTAACTCGAGCCGCAACCTTGGCCTGGTTAAGGTAGCCAGTGTACTTCGGTATTGGTGGAGGGGTAAGATAATTTGGTAAAAATTGAGGAGACCCCGAACAGCCTTTTTACTAGTTATTTTGTTTTCTTTGATATACAGTGTTGTTTAATACCGAGGACCGTCGCATTATAGTATTTTCAACATTAGCCTAACCTAACTCCCACTAAATCCAAGCCAAGAACCTAACCTATCACGACTGTTATAACGTGTGAACAGTAGGATAAAACTAACCTGTCTCCTTGTCGGACCAGTCAACCTCATTTTGTCAGAAAACTGACATGTCAGCCAACTGGCAACGTGGGACGTCACTGACACAAATTTTTCTTAAGGGATAGGAAACATTGAGAAGTGTTGTCCCCATTTCCTGTCCCCTTTCCGACACACCCATTTTGGTTGCCTCAGGCTGACAATTTATGTTGCCTAAGAGTCAAGTGGGATACTTTTTCTGGGGTTAAGCCAAGTTAAGCTGTCCCAATAATTGACCTGATAATGTTAAGCTGTCCCCACCTAAGTGTACAGGAACTGACATATCTAGGTTGCCAGATTAGCCAACCTCACTTGGGGACGTCATTTATGTTGCCTAGAGTTCCCAAGGGAGAGGAGAGTGCGATATCAGAATAAATTTGATTATTTAAATGCATTTTTGCTTTTTATGAAAAAGGCCTCCTTGAAGTGTTATCATTGTGTTATGAAAAGCCTTTTTTCTCTAGTCTAGGTTCCTTTGTATGTACAGTATGTGGACAGGAGGCTAGGAATCCAACTCCTCCCATTGTAAAATTTTCCTACTCAACGAGACAGAGAAGTGGATGAGGGAACGTGAAACTGGTCCCGGGCCCAAAACATTGGAACTTTACAAGATTCTATTTGTACTTTGTCTCAAATCGGCCACCACAAGCAATGGGGTATTTGCCTGAGTATATACAAGCATGCATGAATCATTAATGAGAATGTATGCTTTTCATAATACAAGTTAATGGCCCCAATCACGCCAGTAACAGTGACCTTCAACCATTCTGATTTTTTTATTTTTATTTTTATTTTTATTTTGTATACAAAAGTGGTCACATTTGTTTAGGCAATGCAAGTAAAACGAACTCAAATGTAATTACTTAGGTAGTTTAGATAACTAATGCTGGGATCACACATTCCCGTATATTGCTCCCGACAGCTCCCGTCAGGCGTAATCGCCAATTTTTTGTTCTGTCGGGCGTAGTCCGGCCGTGTACGCCCGTATCACCACGATTATTGCATTTTCCCGACAGACATACCGTGACGGGGCCATTGTTATTTCGGTCGTAATGTAGTCGTAATGAACTACGTACGTGTTTGCGACTTGCGTAAGCATGTCCCCGTTAGTCCGCATGGGCTGCCCGATTTGCGGAAACACAGGCCACGCCCATGCCACGCCCCCACAAGACCTGCGTAGCTGAGGCCGTATGTCTTGGGACTTTTTAGGACTTACCTCGACCGTTTCCGGACAATCGTTGGCACACCCCGTCTGTCCAAACACAGACAAAGACAGTCTTTGTCAACCACGTAGGTCTGGGTTGGAATCTGGGAACTACAAAAGGGCAGGAATGGCCACACCATTTTTTTTATACATTAGGTTATATATATATATATATATATACAGTATATATATATATATATATATATATATATATATATATATATATATATATATATATATATATAAGGCTATAAACTTAAGTGAACAAGATAAATTGAAAAAAATATTTGCATCGTTATAAGCAAAATAATTCAGAAAAAGACAAAAACCTGTCACTGTCCTGAGGACGCCAAACCTCTTGGCTTCCTATCGCTCGCCAGGAAAATATTGACACCTGGATGTGGTTGTCGAATTAATAGTGAAAGGGTTGGCAAACATAAAAAATATACACATACCTGAGGCATACCAAGTGTCCGGGGCTTCCTTTGGCGCATGATGTGTGCCTTCAGGAAGCTAAACATGGTGACGATCCACTTCTGCCTCTCCGTCGTCCTGCGGGCCCCATCACCACTTTTCTGCTTGGAGAGCCTGCCGAACCTGGAGCGGAGAGAAGAGAACCACGTCTTCAAGTCCTCGGTGGCGATGGGGGGGGTCCAGACTGGCTGCCTTCTCCACCCAAACATGTTCAATGTGTTCCTTCTGCTTGTGCCTGGGATCACCCTTATTATATATATAAGGCACCTCGAACTCCAGCCACTCTCCCAGCATTCGCTCCGTCTCCTCCGGCAGGATAATGTTGGTGCTCTTCCGGCGGCGTTTTGCCGGTTGTTGTTGCTGTTCGCCGCCGGAAAGTGCAACTGCATGGTCGTCCGCCTCGTTGTCGTCGTCATCACTGTCCACCTCATACTCGACGACATCCTCCATGACCTCTGCACTCTCGCCGACGTTGATCACAATTTCATCGGGGTCAGCCGAGGTGGACGAGGTGGCAGGAAGAGAAGTGGCAGGCGGAGAGGAGACAGCCGGATAGGTGGCAGGCGGAGAGGGGGCAGGCGTCGAGGCGGCAGGCGTCGAGGGGGCAGGGGAAGGCTTCCTGGCCTTCTTCATGTTCCTCTTCAGCATGGTGACGGACGGCAGGGCAGGTGAAGCGTGCAGAGGGTGGTAGGGTGGCAGGGTTGGCTGGAGGTGGTGGTGGTTGCTTCTTGCGGTGTGGTGAGAGGTGTGACGGCAATGCGTCCCGCCGGTCCTTATATACCCCCCCGTACAATGTTGCCACGTCTTCCTGCCAACCCGCAGTGCGGCGCTGTTGCCAGATGCGCCCGGACGAACGTAAACTTTCCCGTTTGAAGGGAATTTTTTACGATTGACCGGAGCCGCTTACGTCTGACGGCAGAGCGTTTTACGTCTGATGGGGCTGCTCCCGTCAGACGGCCGTGATGGCCCGGACGGTCGTAAAATTTCCCGACTTTTGACATACGGGAGCGCGAGCCACGACCGTGATTTGAATTTCAAAAGAAACGGCACGGCCTAGCCCGCGCCCAGCACTTCCCCGACCCGCGTGGCTACTCCCGTCATGCGTACCAACCCCCCAGACTGTACACAATTTCACTTACGTTTTGCGTAATATGCCCTTACGTTTTACGTAATCGGTTGCCAACTACCAATAAACCTTCGTACGGGAGCAGTCGGGAGCATATACGGGAATGTGTGATCCCAGCATAAAACACAACTTTTGGCTTACACAGAAAATCATTATTAACCCTTAAAGATCGGGGTCGGACTTAAGTCCGGTTCCAATTTGCAGCAAGTTAGGAGCATTATTAAGGCTTTTAAAGGGTTAAAATCGAGTGCAAATGGCTGGGAGCGCAGCGGGCCAGACAGCCGACTCCCAGGGCTTACCGCCGCCCATTAACTCATGTTCCCTGTGTTCTCGAGAGGCCGGCAGTGTAGCCAGTAGTGAGCATAGCTGGGAAAAATATGCCGCTATACGCTAAACTCCCATGTTACTGGTATCACTGTATGAGAACCACGAGTGCTACGTAGCTCGTTCTGGTCTCATTTTGAAGCTTTTAGCGCCTAGTTTTTTGCTAAATAATTTTTTTTTTCATGCAGATACTTGATTTATCATGCAAGATGGCCTGAATATGCCCAAATAAGCCCAAAACCCCCTGCTAGACAAGGGTTAAACTAGTTTAATGAACTCCAACATAATTACTTAGATAGTTTAGATAACTAAAACACAACTTGTGGCTCAAACTGAAAATCATTATTAATCATTCTCCAATCCCTTGAGAGCGGTTTTGATGTTTTTGTACTTTACCCGAATCTGTTCCCGGCTGAAATTCTCATGCACACGGTTCTTGGCAACCATAGCCCTTTTAAACTTTGCCCAATTGACTAATTCTTTTCTATTTTTGCTGCCTCCGGATGACTGGTCCTTGATGGCGTGTCGGATGTCCTGGTACACCTCTCGGCTGCTGAGGTCCCGGAGCCGAATCCCTTGGCCATCGGCAGAAGCTGTGGTAGATGCTGTGGCGGTGGAGGCCATGGTGACTTCACTCACCCCAGTCGCCCAGGTCACCACACTAGTAAAAGACGAGAAACAAGAAACCCTAAATGTTATGAAGACAAATGCATTGCTTTACTGTGACTTTATAATGCAATTATTTCATACATGAACACTTAAAAACAGAAACCTAAGTTTTGCTCTCTTCATTTCATCTCAACAGAAGTGGATACATTTTTACGAGACATTTTTGGTTACTCACGTATTCTCTGAGTGTGCTGCCACGCTTGGTGCTGAGTCTATCCCGCTTGGTGTTGGGGAGGGCGTCCTTGGCCGCAGAAAGCTGGACTGAGAGGCCTGTGGGGGGATACTGGGTGTGGCGGACGCGGAAGTGGCAGCGGCAGCAGAAGCCTCCCTGTCTGGCGACTCACTGCCAGCTAGTGGTTTACGGTTGGGCTCTAGCCTGTAATAGCAAAGGACAGAATATATATATATTTGTTGTGTACAAAGCAAATTTTGTTTCTCAAGTTGTTCATAAAATACAATACTTTCAATATTGTCTAAGGCAATACTTACAATCCATCCGCATCACTGCTTTCCAAACGGAGCAACACGTCTTCTCTGGGGGACTCTGCTTCCCTGGGTGAATCTGCTTCCCTGGGTGACAACGCTTCTCTGGGCGATTCAGGGTTATCAGGGTCTAAAGCTGCTGTGGCTGCATCACCCCGCAATGTTTCGAGTCTCGCCACAACTTTGCTGCCACACTTGACCTTGTCACTAAAGTCATACTAGCGGGAAGCCGTGGCAAGGCTGTGGCCAGCAAGGTCGGCAACATCCTGGCACCACTTAGGGTCGCTAGAGTTGTCATAAAGAGCAGATATCTGGGATTTCCTAAAGATTCGGCTCGAAATCTTGAAGCCGACTCCCGTCATCCTGACGGTCTTCTGTAAAATGTTGTTGAGCCCAGAGAAGGTTTGTCTTCAGCAGCACTCACCCAATGCAGGTTTCCTTGTGGGGAACAGGAAGCAGTTTGCCCCGCTGCACTCCACCACCGCACTCCGGTAGTGGTCCACATATCCTTTCAGAGCTTCTTCTTCCCCCTTCGTCAGATATGAGAGTGCTGGACCACGCTCTTTTGTTTTGCGGTTGTAGCCCCTTAGGACCACCTGACGCTCTGAACCGGCTCGTCTCCCATGTCCTCACGCTGGTGATACTCGACCAGGCGAAGCTCGGCGAACTCCATCAACCGCCTTACAGATGAGACACAAAATACTGTGAGGAGGACATCCCTTACCCTGAAAAAATCTGCCACAGTGGCTTTCATTTCTGGTGAAATAGATGCGGCTTTTGCAGCCTCACTCAAGACTGCTTGGCAGTAATCAGAAGCAAGCACCGGCTGAATGCTCTCCAGGTCTAAGATTGACTCCTCAGCTTTCCGTCGCGACTTTGCTCTCTCGCTTCTTTCGTCCTTACTGAAGCGGCCTGTGAAAGATATAAACAGAAATGTGTTTTAATGAGTGAATGCATATATTTTTAAGATATTTTCTCTCCCATCATATCTATGTATTTTCTTGACATTAATACACTAAAACAAAACTTAATTATGAGAAGGTAATTAAACTCACGCGAGCATTTGTTGAGGGCATGAGTCACTGCTTTCTGCCGAGCTTCCTTAATGCAGAACTCCTTCGAAGCAACTCCAGAAGCCATGAATTAGAGTGCACAAAGGCATGCCTGCATGACTTTTCTCGCATTCCCGTAGGAGCTAGTGTTGAGGCTTGCAATGACATATCCTGGGGACATATTTTCACCCTCGTCCCCATTTCAGACAGAGGAAAATATTTTGTCCGCGATCAACCTACCGGTTAGTGTCGGATGGGTGTCGCCAAGGTCATGCTTGAGTACTTGTGAGACCTTCCTCTCATGAGCCTTGACTGTGGCCTCAGAGAGGGAGGAGACATCAGTGAGATATGTCTTGTATTCCCTTAGGAATTGCTTCATGGAGTCATCCAGCGATACTTTCACGGGTCCACCCACTGTCGGGACTGCCACGACGGACGCCTCCTCACCCATGGGGGTACTCTGAAAAATGAGATTTGGAATCTTGTAAGCTCTCTATCTACCTCTCTTTCCATCTCTCTCACCAACAATCTATTTATTGCTAATGCCCATGTTAGTATTTTAATGAAAAATCAACTTGTAATTGTTAAAATTTCCGTGGGAGAGCGGTGTCCCAAAGTTCTCCAGACTTAGACACTAATATTTCTCTTGGCCAGAGATGCCCAAAGCACTTGGGACCATGGGAGTAAATGCTTGCTCAAGGCAAGCGTGGAGGATCGCTGGTTGCCATACGGCGCACCATCACGAAACCTACATGCCTTAGATGAGGTCTTAGTGGCTCTGCAGAGGGTACTGCTCGCCACTTACAACACCCAGGCTGTTAAAGTCGTCTGTCTGACGATTCTGCAGGAAACATTGGCATATATAGTGATCATTCGCTGTAGGCTGGCACGGTGAGTGTAAAGCAACGTGTCGCCTAAATCCCCATGTTGGGTCTTCACTGACAGATTTCTTAGGCAACATGACAGCACTGGTCCGACAGGGGGGACGTTATATGTGTGCTTGGGGATTAAAAATTTTGCCTGGGGATTACATTTTTTGTCACTGACGTTGCTTAAGAAGCGCAGTCACCCTTGTATGTTGAAATTATGAGGTCTTATGGCCTGTTTATGCTCAAGGAAGTCGTTGTGATTCCTGGATACCGCTATTTATGGCTAATGCCCATGTTAGTGTTTTAATGAAAAATCAACTTGTATTTGATAACATTTCCGTGGGAGAGCGGTATCCTGGCCAAGATTCAAACCCAGTCACTCCATATATATTTGGGAGAGTTGGGCCCAACTCTCCGAAATTTTTCTGAAAAAACTGGGTTCGAATCCTGGTCAGCATACCTCTCTCCCAACTTGTCCAACATTATTATATGATATTTATATATAATACTCACTGCTTTTAGATGCTGATTATAAGTATCTGCCCCTCTCTTTAGCTTATGGACTGAGACAAGGTGGCAGTCGAGCCGTGCAACAACCTTGTCGCAGATATTGCACCTCATCGACCCTCGAGACTTGTGATTTGCCTTGCATGACTTCTCTGGTTGTGGCTGACTTGTACTGGCTGCCCCTATCTTGGTTAACTCCTCCCTGGTCTCGAGAAGCTTCTCTCGATCTGCAGTAGACAGGTAACCATGCACCTGCGCCATATGTCTTCTGATGTTGCCCGCGCTGCCTGGACAGTGGGCCACTCGGCACGCAACCCTGTAGAAAAGAGAGGAAAGCCAAGTGGCTCTTATAATTGTTTCTTGGAGAAGGGAGAACCTACCATGTTTTGAGCCGACCCATACAGTAGTGGACATGAAACCATTGTTTAGGCTGTGTTTATATACACCATTTAGTTTGATGTGTTTGGCAGGCATACATTTTTAGTTAGGTTGTCAAGTATTTTAAGTCAATTATAGGAAATAAATGGGTAAGATTTTACGGTGTGACAGTTACAAGCCCCATCGATGTTTGTGTAGCCTATAGGTATGTTATATAATAGTCTTCAGTCCTATATATGTCCTTCCCTTCGCAAATGTATTATAAGGGAGATATAGGGTAAAACACAGAGTCTTGTCTGCATAATGACAAGTCCTGTTTTACGGGATTTCTGCGTTACAGATTTTTTTTCTTTTCCCTCCTACCTTACTCGGGGGACCTTACAGTTGCGCGATCCAGTGCTGCTTTGGTAATTGCGTACATTTTATTTTCCCTCCCCTATAAAATTTTCAGTCCCCACTGCACAAAGCCACTGTCACTTTGTTTATGTTCTCTCTGCCGGATTACACTTTCCCGCAACAAAAACTAGTTTTATGTTTTTTTTTAAATTTCTTAGCCAATCACAATTGACCTTTTCCTTAAGCAAATATGACGTCATTACATTTTAATTTTCTTCTTAAATTACACATGCATTCAGTTATTATTCTACATTTTTTAAACTTCCAATTCTTTTCCTATAATTTTCATGTCTTATTTTGTCATCTTTCTATATTTTATTCTCTTAAATATCTATTTATTCCTGCGGATTGATATCTATGTCTATCATGTTCCATAATGACGTCAAATGATCAACCAATGGTATTGGATTTCCCTGGGAAACTCCCCAATGACGTAACACCCACTTAACCAATCATCTCTCACGCGCAAGTGCGCATATAGCCCACAATGCAATTTTTTGGGGAGTGAGGCCAACTTGCCGGTTCAGGTGTTCAGTGTGCAATGGCCGCCATCTGTATTGCTTGTGCTCCGACACGTTCCTCGATTACAGAACTTACTCATTATAAAAACGAACCTGCAATTAAACTATTACAAGATCATGGTGTCCTCCCTACCTCTATAAAGTGTCCTAAGTGCGGTTCAAATTGTGTGCAACGAAAAGACACCGAACATAAAAATCAGTGGACCTGCAACCACACTTTTTATTTAAACAAAACTAAGAAAAGGCGTGCATGTGGCTACCAAGTGTCCTATTATAAAGGTAGTTTTCTGCAGGGCACTCAATTAGACCCAGAACAACACCACCCAGACGAGCCCACGGACGAGCCTTCCACTTCTCGCCCGACTCGCAGTTCTCGCGCTTCCCATCACCCCAGCTCACTGCAACCTACTCCATCTACATCAAAATAACGTCAAGGTTAGTTTCTATCCACGTATTACTTTTAGGTTAGGTTAGGTTTGGTTTGGTTTGGTTTCTTAGTTAGGTTCATGACAAGGTATCAGCTGGTAGGTATGGGATAAACTAGGGACACATACTAGCTGGTAGGTAAGGGTTATTCTTGTATCCAACGCTCTAGGTTAGGTTACTGTGTTTTTTTACTTCAAAAAATCGCTAAACCCGAGCCAAGTTTTGGTAAATGTTGGCTCGGGTTTTCAAATTTTGGGGTTTAATGGGTTTCAAAAAAATGAAAACTCGAGCCAACTCTCAAAATTCAATTAGGCCTACTGGGTTTTTTTACTTTGAAAAATGCCAAAAGCCGAGCCAACTTTTTTTCCCAATTTTGGGGTTTTTGTACTCTGAAAAATACCCAAATCCGAGCCAACTTTTGCTAAAACTTGGCTCGGATTTTCACATTTTAACGTTTTCTTACTTTTCTATATTTTATTTTCAGAGCTCTTCCCATATTACCCCTATTTTTCCCCTTTTACCCCGCAATTTCCCTGATCTTCATAGCCCTCCCCACTAGTGGGGGCCGTGTTTTTAGATTGTTGGATAATGGGTAAATACTCATTTGCGACAGTCCTTGGTATAAAACAACACTGTATATCAAATAAAAAATGCAAAAAAAAACAAAAAAAACACATGCTAAAACTCGTGACTGTCACACCGTATCAATTTACCGATAAATGCATAACAAGAAGACAGAATTACGAGAGAAGCTTACGGTAGCTCGTTTTTCGATGGCGTACCATGTTCCCCCTGCTTCTAGTGTTGTCGGCCATCAGGCTTCCTTCAATCTCTTTCTTGATGTACCTCCAGTAGTGCCTCACCGCCTCCATGTCCCAGCTTCTTGCCATGACAAGTCTCTGCCTCTCGGCTTCGAGCTCGCCAAGTGTTTTCTGGTATCTCTGTTTAACCACATGCGGTGTTGGGAGTTTTTCAAAATCTCTTAAAACATCCCTCCAGGCAGATTTCTGGCGTTCCGATAGGCCCGAGCTATTCATAACTGCATTGTGAGTCTTTTGTTGCAGCGCAGTGGCAAGGTGCTCTATCTCGCCATCTGACATCACATCACTACCCACTTCATCAGCCTCCTCATCTTCCTCGGCCTGCTCCTCTTCAGAGAAGGAGACTGTTGGAGACTGATGTTTCGGGACTGTGCTGGCTCCACCTCCTGACGACATACCCACTTCGTCGCCAATCTCATTGCTTAGCCGCCTAGGCCTCTGCTTCACCCATTCTGTTGAAATCAGACAAGAAAAACATTGTCAAAAAGAACAGCACAAATAACTGGTGTACTATGGCCATACATATGATGTGATTACACCCAAGAGAGTGCTTGCTAACTCTAGGCATGCACCCTGCTCTTGGCCCCTAGCTCTCCAGACTTAGCCATTTTTTATTTTATTTTTTTCCTGGCCCAAGAGGTCCTGAGCACTCAAGATCAAGAGAGGACATGCTTGATCAAGGCATGCCCTCACTTGGTCCCAAGTGCTCCAGAACCATACAACTGGTGTGCTCTGGCCCAGAGAGGTGAGCACTCAGGACCAAAGAATGCATGCTTGCTCAAGGCATGCAGCCTGTTTGGCCAAAGCTCTCTAGACTAGAACACAAGTTTGGGTGGAGACACCTTCACTTCACTTGGAAGATCGCTGGTTGCCATACGGCGCACCATCACGAAACCTCCATATAGGAAATTGTTTTAGTGGGGACTGCTCTGCCACTTACAACATCCTACTTTATTTAGTTTTCTGCAGATGATTCGGCACGGCACATTGGCACATCGAGTGATCTTTATTAGGGAGAGGAAAGCCCTCACTCTTGGCAGAGACGACTCCCCCCATAGGTTCCCTGTTCAGTGGTCACCATAATAAGTGGTGGAAATAAGCAGAGCTGGGCACTTTAGCCAACAATTCCGCAAATAGCCAATTCCGCCATGGCGGAAGTGTCATTTTGTTGGCGAATTAGCGTTGGCGCCAAAATGGCTGCCTATTTGCGGGTTTGAAGCTCTGGAAAGTTCCTCCATGTTGCAAACCTCGAGTCCGCAAAAGAAAATTCCAGCCGCCAGCCAGCCCTGGGCCGCTCCTGCAGCTCCAGCCAAAAAAAGTCATGTGACCAAGCCAACTACCTGTGTTCTGGAATCTAGGCCTATACATCGGCTCTTCACGTTTGTTCACTTACTTAGTAGCAAGCGTCGAGCTAACACCTACAACACACAGCAGTCCAAGAGTTCCAACCTGCTAGCACTTCAACTTTGTTTATATTTTCGGCCTATTGAAGTGAACATGGAGTCTACCATCATGCCTACCGCAGCTGCCAACAGCATGGGGAGCAGTTCACCACCATCATCCGACAGTGATGCTGCAGAGCATGCAGAAATCGAGGACCTAAGCCACCCCTGGCCCCACCTAGAAACCTTCTATGGGCCTGTAATTACCAAGAAGATGTCTCTGGAGAAGGGCTTTATAACTTTATAATCTAGCCTAATTATTATGTTCCTTCCAACAACCAACTATACTCCTAAAATCGATTAATGAAATTTACAAACACATGTGGCAGTCCGTGGATTCGAATCCAGGATGCTCACACCGAAAATCAACACCTTATGCATCGCACCACGAAGACAGTTAAAGAATGGTGGACACTGCCTACGATTTATTATGCAACTTCGAACCATGCATACCAATCTAAGCATGTACACACATCCCAACTGCAACTCTCGTAGGCTATGCATATGTGAATGGAAAGAGCAATTAATGGGGCCTTAACCACTAGGGAAGTCCTCTCGATAAATTACCCCTGAACCAATATCAATTATTATGTTCCTTCCAACAACCAACTATACTCCTAAAATCGATTAATGAAATTTACAAACACATGTGGCAGTCCGTGGATTCGAATCCAGGATGCTCACACCGAAAATCAACACCTTATGCATCGCACCACGAAGACAGTTAAAGAATGGTGGACACTGCCTACGATTTATTATGCAACTTCGAACCCTGCATACCAATCTAAGCATGTACACACATCCCAACTGCAACTCTCGTAGGCTATGCATATGTGAATGGAAAGAGCAATTAATGGGGCCTTAACCACTAGGGAAGTCCTCTCGATAAATTACCCCTGAACCAATATCAATTATTATATTCCTTCCAACAACCAACTATACTCCTAAAATCGATTAATGAAATTTACAAACACATGTGGCAGTCCGTGGATTCGAATCCAGGATGCTCACACCGAAAATCAACACCTTATGCATCGCACCACGAAGACAGTTAAAGAATGGTGGACACTGCCTACGATTTATTATGCAACTTCGAACCCTGCATACCAATCTAAGCATGTACACACATCCCAACTGCAACTCTCGTAGGCTATGCATATGTGAATGGAAAGAGCAATTAATGGGGCCTTAACCACTAGGGAAGTCCTCTCGATAAATTACCCCTGAACCAATATCAATTATTATGTTCCTTCCAACAACCAACTATACTCCTAAAATCGATTAATGAAACTTACAAACACATGTGGCAGTCCGTGGATTCGAATCCAGGATGCTCACACCGAAAATCAACACCTTATGCATCGCACCACGAAGACAGTTAAAGAATGGTGGACACTGCCTACGATTTATTATGCAACTTCGAACCCTGCATACCAATCTAAGCATGTACACACATCCCAACTGCAACTCTCGTAGGCTATGCATATGTGAATGGAAAGAGCAATTAATGGGGCCTTAACCACTAGGGAAGTCCTCTCGATAAATTACCCCTGAACCAATATCAATTATTATGTTCCTTCCAACAACCAACTATACTCCTAAAATCGATTAATGAAATTTACAAACACATGTGGCAGTCCGTGGATTCGAATCCAGGATGCTCACACCGAAAATCAACACCTTATGCATCGCACCACGAAGACAGTTAAAGAATGGTGGACACTGCCTACGATTTATTATGCAACTTCGAACCCTGCATACCAATCTAAGCATGTACACACATCCCAACTGCAACTCTCGTAGGCTATGCATATGTGAATGGAAAGAGCAATTAATGGGGCCTTAACCACTAGGGAAGTCCTCTCGATAAATTACCCCTGAACCAATATCAATTATTATGTTCCTTCCAACAACCAACTATACTCCTAAAATCGATTAATGAAATTTACAAACACATGTGGCAGTCCGTGGATTCGAATCCAGGATGCTCACACCGAAAATCAACACCTTATGCATCGCACCACGAAGACAGTTAAAGAATGGTGGACACTGCCTACGATTTATTATGCAACTTCGAACCCTGCATACCAATCTAAGCATGTACACACATCCCAACTGCAACTCTCGTAGGCTATGCATATGTGAATGGAAAGAGCAATTAATGGGGCCTTAGCCACTAGGGAAGTCCTCTCGATAAATTACCCCTGAACCAATATCAATTATTATGTTCCTTCCAACAACCAACTATACTCCTAAAATCGATTAATGAAATTTACAAACACATGTGGCAGTCCGTGGATTCGAATCCAGGATGCTCACACCGAAAATCAACACCTTATGCATCGCACCACGAAGACAGTTAAAGAATGGTGGACACTGCCTACGATTTATTATGCAACTTCGAACCCTGCATACCAATCTAAGCATGTACACACATCCCAACTGCAACTCTCGTAGGCTATGCATATGTGAATGGAAAGAGCAATTAATGGGGCCTTAACCACTAGGGAAGTCCTCTCGATAAATTACCCCTGAACCAATATCAATTATTATGTTCCTTCCAACAACCAACTATACTCCTAAAATCGATTAATGAAATTTACAAACACATGTGGCAGTCCGTGGATTCGAATCCAGGATGCTCACACCGAAAATCAACACCTTATGCATCGCACCACGAAGACAGTTAAAGAATGGTGGACACTGCCTACGATTTATTATGCAACTTCGAACCCTGCATACCAATCTAAGCATGTACACACATCCCAACTGCAACTCTCGTAGGCTATGCATATTTGAATGGAAAGAGCAATTAATGGGGCCTTAACCACTAGGGAAGTCCTCTCGATAAATTACCCCTGAACCAATATCAATTATTATGTTCCTTCCAACAACCAACTATACTCCTAAAATCGATTAATGAAATTTACAAACACATGTGGCAGTCCGTGGATTCGAATCCAGGATGCTCACACCGAAAATCAACACCTTATGCATCGCACCACGAAGACAGTTAAAGAATGGTGGACACTGCCTACGATTTATTATGCAACTTCGAACCCTGCATACCAATCTAAGCATGTACACACATCCCAACTGCAACTCTCGTAGGCTATGCATATGTGAATGGAAAGAGCAATTAATGGGGCCTTAACCACTAGGGAAGTCCTCTCGATAAATTACCCCTGAACCAATATCAATTATTATGTTCCTTCCAACAACCAACTATACTCCTAAAATCGATTAATGAAATTTACAAACACATGTGGCAGTCCGTGGATTCGAATCCAGGATGCTCACACCGAAAATCAACACCTTATGCATCGCACCACGAAGACAGTTAAAGAATGGTGGACACTGCCTACGATTTATTATGCAACTTCGAACCCTGCATAGCCATCAAAGCATGTACACACATCCCAACTGCAACTCTCGTAGGCTATGCATATGTGAATGGAAAGAGCAATTAATGGGGCCTTAACCACTAGGGAAGTCCTCTCGATAAATTACCCCTGAACCAATATCAATTATTATGTTCCTTCCAACAACCAACTATACTCCTAAAATCGATTAATGAAATTTACAAACACATGTGGCAGTCCGTGGATTCGAATCCAGGATGCTCACACCGAAAATCAACACCTTATGCATCGCACCACGAAGACAGTTAAAGAATGGTGGACACTGCCTACGATTTATTATGCAACTTCGAACCCTGCATACCAATCTAAGCATGTACACACATCCCAACTGCAACTCTCGTAGGCTATGCATATGTGAATGGAAAGAGCAATTAATGGGGCCTTAACCACTAGGGAAGTCCTCTCGATAAATTACCCCTGAACCAATATCAATTATTATGTTCCTTCCAACAACCAACTATACTCCTAAAATCGATTAATGAAATTTACAAACACATGTGGCAGTCCGTGGATTCGAATCCAGGATGCTCACACCGAAAATCAACACCTTATGCATCGCACCACGAAGACAGTTAAAGAATGGTGGACACTGCCTACGATTTATTATGCAACTTCGAACCCTGCATACCAATCTAAGCATGTACACACATCCCAACTGCAACTCTCGTAGGCTATGCATATGTGAATGGAAAGAGCAATTAATGGGGCCTTAACCACTAGGGAAGTCCTCTCGATAAATTACCCCTGAACCAATATCAATTATTATGTTCCTTCCAACAACCAACTATACTCCTAAAATCGATTAATGAAATTTACAAACACATGTGGCAGTCCGTGGATTCGAATCCAGGATGCTCACACCGAAAATCAACACCTTATGCATCGCACCACGAAGACAGTTAAAGAATGGTGGACACTGCCTACGATTTATTATGCAACTTCGAACCCTGCATACCAATCTAAGCATGTACACACATCCCAACTGCAACTCTCGTAGGCTATGCATATGTGAATGGAAAGAGCAATTAATGGGGCCTTAACCACTAGGGAAGTCCTCTCGATAAATTACCCCTGAACCAATATCAATTATTATGTTCCTTCCAACAACCAACTATACTCCTAAAATCGATTAATGAAATTTACAAACACATGTGGCAGTCCGTGGATTCGAATCCAGGATGCTCACACCGAAAATCAACACCTTATGCATCGCACCACGAAGACAGTTAAAGAATGGTGGACACTGCCTACGATTTATTATGCAACTTCGAACCCTGAATACCAATCTAAGCATGTACACACATCCCAACTGCAACTCTCGTAGGCTATGCATATGTGAATGGAAAGAGCAATTAATGGGGCCTTAACCACTAGGGAAGTCCTCTCGATAAATTACCCCTGAACCAATATCAATTATTATGTTCCTTCCAACAACCAACTATACTCCTAAAATCGATTAATGAAATTTACAAACACATGTGGCAGTCCGTGGATTCGAATCCAGGATGCTCACACCGAAAATCAACACCTTATGCATCGCACCACGAAGACAGTTAAAGAATGGTGGACACTGCCTACGATTTATTATGCAACTTCGAACCCTGCATACCAATCTAAGCATGTACACACATCCCAACTGCAACTCTCGTAGGCTATGCATATGTGAATGGAAAGAACAATTAATGGGGCCTTAACCACTAGGGAAGTCCTCTCGATAAATTACCCCTGAACCAATATCAATTATTATGTTCCTTCCAACAACCAACTATACTCCTGAAATCGATTAATGAAATTTACAAACACATGTGGCAGTCCGTGGATTCGAATCCAGGATGCTCACACCGAAAATCAACACCTTATGCATCGCACCACGAAGACAGTTAAAGAATGGTGGACACTGCCTACGATTTATTATGCAACTTCGAACCCTGCATACCATCTAAGCATGTACACACATCCCAACTGCAACTCTCGTAGGCTATGCATATGTGAATGGAAAGAGCAATTAATGGGGCCTTAACCACTAGGGAAGTCCTCTCGATAAATTACCCCTGAACCAATATCAATTATTATGTTCCTTCCAACAACCAACTATACTCCTAAAATCGATTAATGAAATTTACAAACACATGTGGCAGTCCGTGGATTCGAATCCAGGATGCTCACACCGAAAATCAACACCTTATGCATCGCACCACGAAGACAGTTAAAGAATGGTGGACACTGCCTACGATTTATTATGCAACTTCGAACCCTGCATACCAATCTAAGCATGTACACACATCCCAACTGCAACTCTCGTAGGCTATGCATATGTGAATGGAAAGAGCAATTAATGGGGCCTTAACCACTAGGGAAGTCCTCTCGATAAATTACCCCTGAACCAATATCAATTATTATGTTCCTTCCAACAACCAACTATACTCCTAAAATCGATTAATGAAATTTACAAACACATGTGGCAGTCCGTGGATTCGAATCCAGGATGCTCACACCGAAAATCAACACCTTATGCATCGCACCACGAAGACAGTTAAAGAATGGTGGACACTGCCTACGATTTATTATGCAACTTCGAACCCTGCATACCAATCTAAGCATGTACACACATCCCAACTGCAACTCTCGTAGGCTATGCATATGTGAATGGAAAGAGCAATTAATGGGGCCTTAACCACTAGGGAAGTCCTCTCGATAAATTACCCCTGAACCAATATCAATTATTATGTTCCTTCCAACAACCAACTATACTCCTAAAATCGATTAATGAAATTTACAAACACATGTGGCAGTCCGTGGATTCGAATCCAGGATGCTCACACCGCAAATCAACACCTTATGCATCGCACCACGAAGACAGTTAAAGAATGGTGGACACTGCCTACGATTTATTATGCAACTTCGAACCCTGCATACCAATCTAAGCATGTACACACATCCCAACTGCAACTCTCGTAGGCTATGCATATGTGAATGGAAAGAGCAATTAATGGGGCCTTAACCACTAGGGAAGTCCTCTCGATAAATTACCCCTGAACCAATATCAATTATTATGTTCCTTCCAACAACCAACTATACTCCTAAAATCGATTAATGAAATTTACAAACACATGTGGCAGTCCGTGGATTCGAATCCAGGATGCTCACACCGAAAATCAACACCTTATGCATCGCACCACGAAGACAGTTAAAGAATGGTGGACACTGCCTACGATTTATTATGCAACTTCGAACCCTGCATACCAATCTAAGCATGTACACACATCCCAACTGCAACTCTCGTAGGCTATGCATATGTGAATGGAAAGAGCAATTAATGGGGCCTTAACCACTAGGGAAGTCCTCTCGATAAATTACCCCTGAACCAATATCAATTATTATGTTCCTTTAAAGTTAGGCTATCGTTAATTTGATTGATAGCCTGTTAATGTTTAACCTAAACTAGGCCTAATGTTATTAGGCTACCCTAATCTCATCAAAATGCCTCAAAGCATGTAGGCCTAGGCTAAGTCTAACTTCTATATAGGCTAGGCCTAGGTCTATAATCACTAATCCCATCAAAATGCCTCAAAGCATGTAGGCTAAATATTGCATGTTCTAACTTCTAAATATAGCCTAGGCCTATAGGCTAATTACTAATATAAGTAATTTTATTAGGCTAGGCCTAGGCTACCCTAATCCTATCAAAATGCCTCAAAGCAAGTAGGCTAAATAATATTGCATTTTCTAACTTCTATATATATATAGGCTAGCCTAGGTCTAGGCTATAATCAGTCAATCACTAATTCCATCAAAATGCCTCAAAGCATGTAGGCTAAATATTGCATGTTCTAACTTCTATATATATAGCCTAGGTCTAGGCTATAATCACTAATTCCATCAAAATGCCTCAAAGCATGTAGGCTAAATATTGCATGTTCTAACTTTAATATATAGCCTAGGCCTAGGTCTAGGCTATAATCAGTCACTAATTCCATCAAAATGCCTCAAAGCATGTAGGCCTAGGCTAAATATTGCATGTTCTAACTTTAATATATAGCCTAGGCCTAGGTCTAGGCTATAATCAGTCACTAATTCCATCAAAATGCCTCAAAGCATGTAGGCTAAATATTGCATGTTCTAACTTCTATATATATATATATATAGCCTAGGTCTAGGCTATAATCACTAATTCCATCAAAATGCCTCATAGCATGTACGCTAAATATTGCATGTTCTAACTTTAATATATAGCCTAGGCCTAGGTCTAGGCTATAATCAGTCACTAATTCCATCAAAATGCCTCAAAGCATGTAGGCCTAGGCTAAATATTGCATGTTCTAACTTCTATGTATAGGCCTAGGCCTATAATCACACTCATTTTATTAGTGTCAAGTAGAAAGTGTTAATTTTGAAAGTATCATATAGGCCTAGACTAAATTTAGCCTACAATAAAATTTTATTAAATTTTGATCTGAAGCTAGGCCTTTATTCTGAGCATTAAAATTAATAGGCCTAGGCTACTTTCTATTAAATTACTTAATCTATCTAAAGTAGACCTATCTAGGCATAAATAGCCTATTGCCATTCCCAAAGGGGGGACCACGAATAAATCGCCTCCTTGCACCTCTGTGATCCGGCGTACCTCCTCCTGAATGGTGCGGAATTGCGAATACTGATTATTACTGAAGCACTCTCCCCATAAAAAGTTGCCCCAACGTTTTACTGCCCATGTGGACAAACTAAGTGGCCTATGCTATATATATTAACCCTTTCACTGCGGGTGACGTTCTGGAATGTTTTGGCAATTTATAGCAATTTCCAAGCTTTAAAAGCCTGTATGTATATCCTTGAGGTCCATGGAAGTTGGGCAACATTATATTTAAGTAAATATATATATTTATTGACATTAGAGATTGAATTTATTGATTTACCCTTGATTCTGTAGTTTAAATTTAAAATTAATTAAAAACGGTTTGCGTTTGCATATCTGCATTTGAGGACTAGAAATGTCACAAGGTTTGCACATTTGTGTTTGCTGAAGTTATGTTCTGGGTTTGCTGATTTGTGTTTGCTGACTTGACTTTTTGTTTGTGGTGCCCAGCTCTGGAAATAAGGATTCAAACTAATACATAACCCACCTTTTTTGGGAGTCTTTGTTAGAAGAGGATGCTCGATCCGTTTTGCTCTTTTTAGCCTCGCCTCATTCTCAACAATGGCTAGCTCGTCTGATGACAGATCACGCAGCCGGACTCTTTTCCCTACATCACTGAGGGGATCATAAGCCGGATCATGATCGCTGTGGAGGGAGTCGTCGGTTGACATTTTTAGGTCTCTGTAATTAGATATAGATTAGTGGCTTTGGTCAACCAAGAACAATTTTTTTTTTTTTTTTTAATCAATTTGGTAGTCAGTGCATTACAATATTGATACAAATTGTATCAATTCAGTAATGCATCCAAAGGCATTGTCAGATCCAATGTTCGTCTCTATAACTTCCCCTGGGTAGAGCCCTGTTCGACTGGTGCCTACAATCTCCCCCAGAAGACACAAGTTTTTCTCTTGGCCAGAGATGCCCAAAGCACTTGGGACCATGATAGTAAATGCTTGCTCAAGGCATTTGTGGAGGATCGCTGGTCTCTAAAGCAGCTTGTCACCTAAATCTCCATGTGGGGTCTTCACTGACAGATTTCTTAGGCAACATGACAGCACTGGTCCGACAGGGGGACGTTATATGAGTGCCTGGGGATTAAAGTTTTTGCCTGGGGATTAAAGTTTTTGTCACTGACGTTGCTTAAGGAGTGCAGTCGCCCTTGTACCCACTGTATATTGAAATTATGAGGTGTTATGGCCTGTTTATGCTCAAGGAAGTCTTTGTAATGCCATTCAGAATGGCACATTGGCATATCGAGTGATCATTCTCAGTAGGTTCCCACGGTGCGTGTATAAGTCTCTAAATCAACGTGTCACCTAAATCCCCATGTGAGGTCTTCACTGACAGATTTCTTAGGCAACATGACAGCACTGGTCCGACAGGGGGATGTTATAGGAGTTTCCTGGGGATTAATTTTTTGCCTGGGGATTAAATTTTTCGTCACTGGCGTTGCTTAAGAAATGCAGTCACCCCTTGTACCCCCCTGTATATTGAAATTATGAGGTCTTATGGCCTGTTTATGCTCAAGGAACTTGGGGCTGTTATCTCACAGAGGAGACAGATCTAACCCACCCTTTTTGGTTAGTCAATGTCTTTAACAAGGAGCCAAGAGGCTCCAATGTGATGCGGCACCGTTGAAATCGATCTGTGCACTGCATCGTCCCAAACACCCCTCCTAATTAACTATAGGCCTAAGGAGTACCGACTCTGCAGCCAGATCACGGCTTTTACCGTGACGGCGTACACGATAGGGTGATCAGTGCGGTTGTTTGCTCAGAAATACCTACTGAAAACCTGTAAGAGGCGTGCGACTCTCCAACAATTCGGAAGCATTCCAGCTAGGTCACCGCGTTTCTCCTCAAGAGGTAGCAAACCGGCTCATCTAGACTCGCACCACACGCATTACAGCTCTCAGAGGAACCCTGATATGGCTCCCTTTGAAGAACAAGGCAAAGGGGGCCAAACCGAGCAAACCTAGGGTTTTGGGTTTTTGGAGGTTGGTACAAGGAGCCCAGAGGCTCCAATGTAATGACTATAGCATTTAGGTGCCGTGAAAGCGATCTGTGCACTGCATCGTCCCGTACACCCCTCCTAATTAACTATAGGCCAAAGGAGTACCGACTCTACAGCGAGATCACGGCTTTTACCATGACGACGTACACGATAGGGGATCGTGCGGGTGTTTGCTCGCTACCTACTGCACCAGTATTGTCTCTTGGCCAGAGATGCCCAAAGCACTTGGAACCATGAGAGTAAATGCTTGCTCAAGGCATGCGTGGAGGATCGCTGGTTGCCATACGGCGCACCATCACGAAACCTCCATGCATTAGGTGAAGTCTTAGTGGCTCCGCAGAGGGTACTGCTCGCCACTTACAACACCCAGGCTGTTAAAGTCGTCTGTCTAACGATTCTGCAGGAAACATTGGCATATCGCGTGATCATTCGCTGTAGGTTGGCACGGTGAGTGTAAAGCAACGTGTCACCTAAATCCCCATGTGGGGTCTTCACTGACGATTTCTTAGGCAACACGACAGCGTCGTGGGACCACACTACGCGAAAGGCTACACCCTTTGTCAGAGAGTGTCCCCATGGTGTTAGTTGGATAGATCTCTCGCGGAAAAAACGTCCCTGCCGGTTTTTGAGGCATTTCGGACCATATTTGGGGTGGGGGGGATGGTCAAGCAAAGTATCCTACTGTCTTAGGCAACATAAAACTATCCACCTCGATTTGGGAGGCATTTTTCGACCCCTTTCTGAAGGAGTTGGGGCGTTTCTTTCGCACTCACGCGCTAAGACAGGCATTTTCCAGTTGATTTAAGCAAGAAAAACGAAAAATGTCCATCTTGAGACCTTGGACAGACATATCTATGCTACCCCCTAGGACCTTACATAGACATCTCTTTCAACAATCTGCCCAAATATTGCCTTGGTCATAATCTCCCTACTCCTTTGAGACATCGCTCTGATTTTCGAATATGTTACTCGTGGGACCCTTCCCTCTAGCTCCTGTCGTTTGAATCGAGCTCGGAGCATGGGAAGTGGGAGATCCAGAAAGTGTTAGGTTAGGTTAGCCACCTGATGGGTACCCACCCCCTGGCAACAAAGTTGGATTTTTGTTATGCAAGTGAGATTGGCTTTTCTAAGACTCTTACAGGGGCTAAGCAGACCCGTAGATTCCAAAACTGGAATCGATTTTGGTCTGTCTTGCTGGCAAGGCCCTGTGTCAGCACCTGACACCACTGATGACACTTTTCCGCTAGGAGGAAAGCGGGGGAAAAAGTGGTCAGTTGTTGCCTATGAGAAATTGTGTAGTGTCCGAGGCCCCACTGACACGACCTCAAAACTACATCTGAAGTCACCAATGGAATCACAACAACTGCCTTGTGCATAAACAGGCCAGAAACCCTCATAATGTCAATATACAAGGGGTACAAGTGGCGACTGCACGTCCTAAGCAACGTCAGTGACACACGTAATCCCCAAGCATGCAACTTACATCCTTCGCTCGGACCAGTGCTGTCATTTTGCCTAAGAAATCTGTCGGTGAGGTCCCGACATGGGGATTTATGGGACACGTTGCTTTAGTCCTCCCTCCCTTGAATGATCACTCGCTATACCAATGTTTCCTGCACAATCGTCAGACAGACGACTTTAACAGCCTGGGTGTTGTAAGTGGCGAGCAGTACCCTCTGCGGAGCCTCTAAGACTTCACCTAAGGCATGGAGGTTTCGTGATGGTGCGCCGTATAGTAACCAGCGATCCTTCACGCTTGCCTTGAGCAACCATTTACTCTCATGGTCCCAAATGCTTTGGGCATCTCTGGCCAAGAGAAAAACATTTGTGTCTAAGTCTGGAGAACTTTGGGCAAAGGGGAGGCTCCATGCTTTGGCTAAGCATGCCCTCCCCTGGTCCTCAGTGCGTCACCTCTCCAGGTGTAAGCACAGCCTATGTATGGGTCTGGAGTCCTTGGGCCGAGAGACGGCATGCCTTGTCTCGCATGTACTCGAATGGTTCCAAGTGCTCTGGGTGTCTCTGGCCAAGGGAAACACTTGTGTCTAAGTCTGGAGAACTTTGGGCTAAGAGGAGGCTCCATGCCCTGGCTAAGCATGCCCTCCCCTGGTCCTCAGTGCGTCACCTCTCCAGGCGTAACCACAGCCTATGTATGGGTCTGGAGTCCTTGGGCCGAGAGATGGCATGCCTTGACAAAGCGCTTTGAAGGGCAATCTGAAGCCACCAATGGAATCACAACTACTTCCTTGAGCATAAACAGACCATAAGACCTCATAATTTCAATATACAGGGGATACAAGGGTGACTGCACTTCTTAGGCAATGCCAGTGACAACAAATGTAATCCCCAGGCAAAATTTGTAATCCCCAGGCACTCATATAACGTCCCCTGCGACGGTCTAAACCCAGCTCACGTTCCCTGTTTATGGGTGAACAATCAAACAGTTTCTCGTATTTCACTTAGTGAATTTGCGACGGTAATTACATGTACACCAACAAAGTATCGTCCATGAAACTTCTAGAACACTGATAATTATCGATGGGGCTCTTATCCGGGTTGTCTTCAATTTTATCCAATAATTATTCCTTGCTGGCATAATAGCTAGAATTAGTACTCTTTAGCATTTTATTTTATTCCTGCAGTGGCGTGTGTTAATTCCCAGTCGATCATTATTTCTTTTATGGCCATTGTTTTAGCTAAGGGTCTAGTCTATTGGAAATGCCTGGTTCGAAGTAGAGGGTGGAGGACTTCAATAGTCTTTCAGTTACAGGGAGGATTACTTCGGCCCAGGCCAACTGATAGACTGGACAAAGTAGACTTTGGCGTTTTATATTTGTGTTACTGTGCGCCGCAGGTAGGCTGTGTTTGCCTACCTAGGTATTATTTCTCCGCTTAGCACGAGCACAATTATAAAAACCTGTTGAGTTGAAGTCGGTTTAGGACGCCTCAACGATTGTTAGGATAATCTTAGGTGGGTGGTTGTTGATAGGAGTTTGTTTGATCCTTGATTCATTCGTTTATGCTTAATACTAGCTTCATTATTTTGGCATTCATTGTTGGCATGTATTTATCGTAATGTTATTAATGTAAATTAAATCAAAGCTTTCTCTTTTTTGTGTAGCTTAAAAAAGATCCTCCTCAGTATTGCCATTCGGTACTGAGTGTTGATGATAGTTGTGGCTCAAGATATCTTTTCACCACAGCTAGGGGTTCCAGTCTTTGCATTGTTTGTATAACGGAACCAGTTGGGGGATTGTCTGTACCTTTGGTCCCCAGAGAGCCTGGAAGTTGCGTATGAGCTCTGTTCTGTTGCGATAGGCTGTGTTACGAGTTGAGGATACGGAGGTGCTGAGTATTTAATTGTCTGTGTTAGTCCAAGGACTAGAAGCCACTACTGTCAGTCGTAACACACTCGATGTCAGTCTGAAACAGTTAATCTCTACAGCTCTGAATTTAGAGAGATTTTCAACACATGCTGTCCTTATCTCGCTTAGATACGAACGTGTTGGCAGCAGCTGCATACTTTCTCACTTCCTTGATATTCCAACCTTAATATTCTGTACATAATAAGTGACTTGCTCTATATAATCTATTCTGTTGTAATTGACCTGGAGTGTTTTTTTCTTATACCACCAATATATTATGATTCTAGACATGGTTAGCATTGGGAGAACACTCCACGGGTAAATTTTGTATTTCACAATTGAGGTATGCTTACTAAAGGCACTGCACTCCATTTTTTTTTTCTGAATCTGTACATGCTCCTCCTCTTGTATGTATTTTGTTCATGCACTAATATCATCGGAGGACCATGGGGCATTGATTGTACGACTGCAGAACAGACCTGCATGTTCTCTCTGACATTGACTAGGGATATAGTGGGTGGATGCCAAGTTCGGAAATGTGGGCACATGGGTCAACTCCTTGAAGTTGACCCTGCTCACACCCTAAAACTGCATTCACTTGAATCATACTCTTTGATAAATGATGCTATTAAACCATCATTTAGTTCATTTCATATAAGTCAAATGGAATGAGTTGTGTGCATATTATCATATGATATTTCCGAGATAACGGGGTTGCAAGACAACAAATTAGCAACCCCATCAGATGTTCTCACAAACTATGGAGAGAAGTCACCAATCAAAGCCAGGCTCGCCAACATCAAGGAGAGGAAAAGAGCAAAACGAAAGGCACAGACGAGAGCAGAAAAGGAAGCAACACAGCCTGTCATCAAAAGCCAACCTTCTCTATGGTGTAAAGAAACAGAGCAGCAACGTCATCTACCGGGTCCTACGGGAACTGCAGGACTTCTCCAGGACCAATCAACGAGTTCTCGTCCGGGCCAATCGCAAGGCACGAGGGAGGAGATAAAGGAGTGTACAACGAAAGAACCCGATTTGAACTACAACAAAGAAGACCATGTTAATTCCTCAAGAACCACTATTCTATTTTAACAGTTGTGATCAGAATAACCCAATATACAGTGCAGAAAATGGTATATATAAATCATGATAAATCAAAAGAGAATAAGGGAAGCCGGAAAATTTCAATAAGATGGTCACTAATTTTCCCATGGACTTTTTTATTTTTCTGTTAGTTTTCATCAATACTGTATATAGTGTTTGGAAATAATTACAACCCTCGGAAAAAACGTTTTCCCCATTATACAACGATCTTAAGACACGCCGCCCGATGGTGGGGAGGGCTATGAAGTATAGGGAAAATGAGGGGTTAAATGTGTAAAACGGCGATAAAAACATATTTTATCTAAACTTGGCTCGGGTTTTTACGGTATTTCAAAGGCCTAAAACCCAATATTTCAAAAACCCGAGCCAAGTTTTGGCCAAAGCTGGCTCGGATTTTGCGAGTTTGTAGAGTAAAAAATGACAGTAACCTAATTTAGAAATTTGGCTCAGTTTTCCCGAAATTGCTAACCCCTAAAATCCGAATTTTGGAAAACCCGAGCCAAGTTTTGGCAAAACTTTGCTCGGATTTTGCGAGTTTTAAGAGTAAACAAATTCCAGTAACCTAATTTAGAAATTTGGCTCGTTTCCCTAAATTGAAACCCCTAAAAGCCCAATTTTGGAAAACCCGAGCCAATTTTTGGCAAACCTTGGCTCGGATTTTAAGAGTCGAAAAAGACTTAACAAAATGTCGGAAATTGGCTCATGTTTTCCCTAATTGCAAAGCCATATAACCAGATTTATCGAAAACGTAGCACTTATTTAAATCATAAATATCCAGTAACATAGACCTAGTACATTAGATACAAGCCTAATCCACACCTAACGCCTACAATGTGTCCGTAGTACCTAGTACGTGGGATACAACACGAACCCTTACCAGTGCCATGGCGGTTTAGCCGACGCCCATTTAGTATTCGGGCGTATTTGTAAATACTACCGCAACTACGAATCTTGTTTCTGAGACCTAGTATATTAACCTAACCCAACCTAACCTAACCTAGACCTAGTACGTGGGATACAAAACTAGCCCATGCATGCCAGCTACTGTGGGTTCATAGTACTCAGTACGTGGGATACAAAACTAGCCCTTGCATGCCAGCTACTGCAGGTTCATAGTACCCAGTACGTGGGATACAAAACTAGCCCTTGCATGCCAGCTACTGCGGGTGCATAGTACTCAGTACGTGGGATACAAAACTAGCCCTTGCATGCCAGCTATTGCAGGTGCATAGTACCCAGTACGTGGGATACAAAACTAGTCCTTGCATGCCAGCTACTGCGGGTGCATAGTACCCAGTACGTGGGATACAAAACTAGCCCTTGCATGCCAGCTACTGCGGGTGCATAGTACCCAGTACGTGGGATACAATACTAGCCCTTGCATGCCAGCTACTGCGGGTGCATAGTACCCAGTACGTGGGATACAAAACTAGCCCTTGCATGCCAGCTACTGCGGGTGCATAGTACCCAGTACGTGGGATACAATACTAGCCCTTGCATGCCAGCTACTGCGGGTGCATAGTACCCAGTACGTGGGATACAAAACTAGCCCTAGCTCTCTGCCACACTCGTCCGACGGCAGTTAGAGGTTGACAACAATAACATTAGTGCGGCGGCGGACGTAAGTTAAAATAATCCATTATCGTATTTATTACCCATTAATTTCCGGAAGTTTAAACCTATGCGAACAAATCTTTTACTTTATGTTACTTTGCGATCACCCATTAAGATTCCCGAGCTAGCTGTGGTCCGGCTCCTTTATATTGTCCAAAAGTTTAAATAAGAACTAATCGTATCTATTACTCATTCATTTCCGGAAGTTTAAACATATGCGACAAATGTGCCATCACCAATTAAAATTACGGTGCTAGCTGTGGTGCGGCTCGAACGAACCCTCACCTAACACCTAGTATGTCCCTATTACGTGTGATAGAAAAGTATCCCTAGTAGGTATATGTCCATAGTAGGGTACCGGTACCTAGTACATTGGGTGGATGAGTAACCCAGAGAAATATTAAAGCGTAATAGCTTACCTTATTGAGATGAAGTGGAGGGAGTAGGTGGTGAGGTCCGTGAGGAAGCGCATCCACGTCTCCGACGGGGAGGTCGGCCACGTCGACTTCTTGCACGGCAACCCCCACGTCTTGGTAAAGAGGTCGAGGGATCGGCACGTTGAGGTGAAGAGGTCGAGGGAGCTGGTGGTGGAGGTGAAGAGGTCGATGGGCAAGTACGTGGAGGAGACGAGTCACGACGTGGGCGTTTGGCAGTGGTAGAGGGTGGAGACGTTGACGCAGCATGTTGTTGATGGTGTAAAGGCGGAACGTCAGGGTCCTGAGGCTAAGGTGGAGAGGTGTCAGACTGTGGGGAGTAAAATTCTTAAGGCTGAGTTCCAGGGCTAGGAGACTGTGGCGGATCACGTCTCCGACGAGAAGGTCGGCCACGTCGACCTCTTGGACGGCGACCAGAATGTGTAGGTAAAAAGGTGGATGGACCTACACATTGAGGTGAATATGTTATTGGAGACGATGATGTAGGTGACTGTAGAGCATCAGCAGGCCTGGAGTCGTCGGTAGCATCCGAATCCCCACAGTCAGAATACCGAATGTCTAATTCAGAGTCAGGCTCCCGAGGCAATGGTAGAGGGGTGTCAAATTGAGGAGTATATAATTTTGCAGCCTGAACGAGGAAAGCGTGTAGAGCTCTGCGGCGGGTGATTGATTTGAGGAAGAGGTATCTTGCAAGATATTGTTGAAGGAAATGGGGACGGATTCCAGGCTTCTTTATGTATTCCTTAACGTCTCTCCACAGCCGCTCTACTGTTTGTGTGTGGATGTTTATATTATCGAGATTGATGAAATTCACTTTATGATTGACAGTGCCATGCTCACTGATGCTACTGTATGCCTTCCAACAATCTTAGTAAATAATTGATCCTGGCAATATATATTTATTAATTAAAGGCAGCAACACGTCTCGGCTACGAGGGAGAGGGTCATAGTTTTCATCAATGAGCGGCAGTACAAAGTGTTTTCCTGACACCCGCTCAATTCCACCGAACAACCAGTACTGTTTCTTTCCCAATTCTCTGCCAACATGAAATTTCGCCTTGATTATAAAAGTTTCATCTATTTCTACTACAATGTTGGGACCACCAATCGGTTGTTGGTTATCAAACCACGAACTAGTCACCTCCTAGCAAAAACTTCTCCAGTCAACACTGGTGTGGTACGATATACCAAGGTTCATTACCACCTCCCAGTGTTGGAAATTTTTGTTTAGTCACAAATTGATGAACCCGAGAATTTGCCATGTTTCTATATGAGCTTGGTCTAGAAAAGTTCCTTTTTTGTGAGAAGTGCGGAACCTTTCACGCCGGGTGGGTGTTTTCTCCAAGAACCAGTAGTTACCGCAATGCCACTGTTCTAAGGGCTCATAAAAATAACAGGCTTCACCACACCTCTTACACGTCACATCAGTAGGCAAGCAACCATGTTCTGTAAATACTTTCAGGGCAGCAGTATTATTTCTTGTAGTTTCTACAATAACAGAGTGTGGCAGAGGCGAACACCCTTTACAGTCTACCGCCATGACTCGACTGGCGATTTTCAGGTAAATCAAGGTGGGTATCTGTGATTGGCTGATTGCAATGACGTAATCAACATATTACACCTGAGTGATTGGCTCCCGAGTGTATGCGTGACCAGAGCGTGACGTAGCCTATGCATTATAATGACGTCTTCACAAAGAAACCAATACGAACCCAGTAGTGTCTCGTGACGTGATGCGCAAAGGTGTGGAAATGAACACCTGTAGTTTTGACAGAGATAGGCAACTGGAGGTAGTGTTGACTAAAAAGGTGGTGGACAGACCTCGGGAGACAGGTAAAAATGGCGTGTGTAAGAATCGGTGCCGTCTATAGGAAGGTATTGACAACCATGTTACGAAAAAATTCCATTTTAGTACCAAATATTTTTATTAGCTTTTGCCGAGGCTTAAAACACATTTTCATATGATGTTTAGAGGATATAGATTCCATATGTGTCTTCAAATATTGCAAAATAATTTGTGACCAGCTTATTCAGTAATACTGGGAAGCCTTGTATACCACCTGAAGAATAGAGGAAAAGAGTAATTAATGGAAATCAATTATCCTACAACCATGCAAGCTAACTAAACTATGAATTATTATGTTCCTTCCAACAACCAACTATACTCCTAAAATCGATTAATGAAATTTTACAAACACATGTGGCAGTCCGTGGATTCGAACCCAGGACGCTCACACCGAAAATCAACACCTTATGCATCGCACCACGAAGACAGTTAAAGGATGGTGCACACTGCCTACGATTTATTATGCAACTTCGAATCCTGCATATCAATCTAAGCATGTACACACATCCCAACTGCAACTCACATAGGCTATGCATATGTGAATGGAAAGAGCAATTAATGGGACCTTAACCACTAGGGAAGTCCTCTCGAAAAATTACTCCGGAACCAATATCAATTATTATGTTCCTTCCAACAACCAACTATACTCCTAAAATCGATTAATGAAATTTTACAAACACATGTGGCAGTCCGTGGACTCGAACCCAGGACGCTCACACCGAAAATCAACACCTTATGCATCGCACCACGAAGACAGTTAAAGGATGGTGGACACTGGACAATTTAATATTAAGAAATAAAGAATAACCATATCCATGTATTCTGTGACGCCTGCCAGCATTGGCAGAATCGCCTCCCGGTAGCCACTAGCGCTCGCCAGGGCAGTGAAATGGGCTACAGTCTATCTACAATGTTGTACTTTCTTTCTTGTGAATCGTCATGTCACAGGCAGTATAGAAGTGGTCTTTATTTTCGCCTGTGACAATGCATTATATTTTATATCATGAGTTGAACATAAGATGCATTGTAGTGAAGGAGAGAGAGAGAGCGAGCGAGCAGGGTGGGGGAGGTGAGTGTTGCTTTTCCTCCTCCTCCCTCCTCCCTCCCGGAGGAGTTGCTCGTATGCGTGGTCTTTTCTCTCGGTTTTGATTGGCTGGTGGTTCCTGGCGCCTTCTGCAGGCCTGCTGCCTGGTGACGTAGCGGCCTGTGATTGGCTGACCACCATGCCTTTGTGTGTGATCCTGGAGGGGTCCCGAGGAGCTATTCTCTTCAGAGCTTGTTTGACCAGCATACCCTTAACATATCCCTTGCCACCTGTCACCGACTTCTACCTATAGAGCACTTTCTCTCTCTCTCAACTTCTTACCTCTCATTCTTCCTCTCTATTTAATATCATAACTCCCCTTTGGTTCTGCACGATTTCATATATCGGCCATCGTATTATATGCTGAAGCTCTCAGATATTATATGTTTAGTTAGGCATTTTGGAGGGGTTACCATTTTGTCTGTAGAGGTTCGACACACTCACGGTGTCTCCCTGCCTATTCCTTGGCTATTTAACCCGTGGAGCCCCAGCGACGCATCTGACGCGTCGGCTATGTATGTAACGCACAGCCCCAGAGACGCGCCTAACGCGTCACCCTTATAGCTCCAGTCGTAAGTCTCAGAATGGCTCTAGATTTATATGGGAACTACTTTGGGATCCGGCGGACTACTTCCAAAACGTTTTGTCCATACGTGTGCGCGCGCGGGGACGGGAGAGGGCACCCGCCTTCTCACACCTCATGGTCAGTTTACCGCGCACCCTCTCGAGTGAAACACCATGTCTCGACGTTATAGTGCCCGCCTTACCCGCCCCTGCAGTACAGAGGAGGTCATGGATATACTGTACGACACTGACAGCCCTGATAGTGACACTGACTCGGCATTGGACGAGTCTGGAGACGAGTATGCCCCCTCCCAAGCCGAAATAAGAGAGCTAGAGGAAGAGCTTGCTCAGATTCCTGTCAGGCGGCGTAGGCCGTCACAAAGACAGCAAGGGGCAAGTGCACCTCCCCGCCGCCCACTTCCCCAAGACCCCACTGAATCCTCAGAAAGTGGGGAAGAGGTTGTTGTTGCAGATGAACCTGCTGACCCTCAAAATTACGTGCGTGTACCTGGGGAAGAACGAAAGGGATTGAAGAGAAGAAGGGCCGAGTCTGGGAGTGAAGAGGAGGTACCCCCACAACCCCGCCTGCCTTCTCCCCCACTTTCCATAATCTCCCCACTCAAGAAAAATACCCCGGGGAGGTTCTATGGTCGTCACAAACCTAGTGACGAACAACCTGGTGATGGAGAAATGGCACAACGTGGTGCGAGACAAAGGCGGTCACGTGACCCAAAACGCTCCCTCTTCCCTCCTGACCCAGAGCACGAGGGGGGGGATGAGTCACCACCACCACCACCACCACCACTACTACCAGACTCTCCGCCTCGCCATTCTTCCCCCCCACTATCACCTTCAGGCTCCATCCCGTACACCCCCCCACGAATGTCTCCCTCACCTGAACCAGGCCCCTCCCGTGCCACTGTATTATCACCAGCCTCTCCACAACGCCCCGATCTGCCCCAACGCCCTGCAAGCAAACGACGTGGGCGTGTCATATCTCGCGGGCGTGCCACCCGCGGCCGAATGCAGAAGGTGAAACAAATAAGACGCCCCAGCAACGACTCGAGCTCTAGATCTAGCTCTCGATCAAGTTCGAGGTCTAGCTCCAGACCCAGGTCCACCTCTCGCCCACGCCGCCCACGCTCCACCCGCACCCGCCCAACCCGCCCCGGTGCCCCTGACGATGACCCTGATGAGCCCGATGCCCCATCTAGCGACGACGAAGGCGCTGATAGGTGGGATTGGGTGGATGGGGAGAACTATCTACCAGGACAATACCACTTTTTGGGGGCAGCTGAGGCCGGCCCTACCATGCCCAATCGTGGACCTGACACCACAAGACTGGGTGTTTTTCTGCAGTTCTTCACTGCCAACCTTGTCGGCTTGATTGTTGACCAGACGAACTGGTACAACTATTATTTTATGGCAGGGAAGGAGCAGAAGAGGAACTCGGCACGTCTCTCATGGGTGGATTTGTCTTCCGATGAGTTCTACGCATTCCTGGCACTGGTCATCCTGATGGGGGTCACCAAGAAGACGTCTCTCAGGAAGTACTGGTCATGTGATCCCCTCATCGCAACCCCCTTCTTTGGGAAAGTCATGAGCAGGAATAGATTCACGGCAATCATGGGAAACCTGCACTTTATTGATAGCCTGGCAAGCCACACCAGGAACCAGGAACGCCCCAGGAATACCAAAGACCCGATGGAGAGGATAAGACCTATATTTGAATACCTGAAAACTAAGTTTGCAGCCTCCTTCAAACCTTACCAAAAACTAATCATTGATGAGAGTCTGGTGCTATGGAGGGGGAATATTAGCATCCGACAGTACATCCCCAGCAAGCGTCACCGTTATGGCCTGAAACTGTTCGTGATGTGCGACTGCAAAACCGGTTACATCCAGGACATCATCCTTTACATGGGCAAGGTCACTGAACTGGTGGAGGAGAGGACATATGGGATATCTGGGGCCGTTGTCATCACCATGTTGGAGGGATATTTGGACAGGGGACACATCTTGTACCTCGACAACTGGTACACCAGCCCTTCCCTTGCCAAATTCCTGTATAGCAGAAACACTGGCGTCTGTGGCACCGTCAGGAGGAATCGTGTCTACATGCCAGAGCTACCCGAAAGGCGGGAGAAGGGCTCCATCATCCACCTCCAGGCAAATAATATCTTGATGCTCTCGTGGATGGACAATCGTGACGTCAATATCCTCACCAGTATCCACCTGCCCCGCTTAGAGGACACCAAACGCCGTGATAGAGCCACAGGTGAGGCGGTCAAAAAACCAGTTGCAATCATTGACTACAACATCAACATGCGGCTGGTTGACAAGTCAGACTCTGTCATATCGTCGGTCGAGTGTGCCAGGAAGACGATGAGGTGGTATAAAAAACTATTTTTCCACCTACTCGACCTCACCCTCTACAACTGCCACATCCAATATCATGAAATAACAGGTGAAGTTGAGACGATGGAGTCGTACTGCATCGAACTTGCACGGGAGCTTCTGTTCTTCTTCAGGGAGGGTCCACGCCGCCAGCAACGTCCCGCAGCTCGTTTTCAAGCACCAGAAGGCCCCGCCAGACTGACACAACGCCACTTTTGCGATTTTGTCCCGCCCAACGAAGTAAAACCCAACCCACGCAGACGGTGTCATGTGTGTCGCAACACAGGCAGACGCACACCAAAACGGACAGACACCCGGACGATGTGTGAAGAATGTGATGTGGGACTGTGTTTTCCCACCTGCTTCAGGGATTATCACACCCTCGAGCACTTCTAAGTGTTCAAAGTGTTCAAAGACTGCGATAAAAGACGCTATAATGTAATACTAACAGTGTATATAAAAGACGCAAAAAGTGAATATAAAACAGTGTGTATATATATATAATTTACAAGTGCAAAGTACCGAACAATATAAAACACTAAGTAAATTCTAAACTTATAAAACTGTGTGCAAATAATTATAAGAATAAGAGACAATAAGTGCGTAAAACAATGTATATACACCTCATAATCTTAGGTAAAACAATGAACAAGTACAAATAATTCAATGAAAAGGAGAGACAGAGTGACCTTGAGTGAAAGTGACAGCCAGACAGAGAAAGAAAGAGGGAGGGTGCTGTGGAATGTGGGTCACTCGGTCCGCTGTCTGGCCGTGTGTTCGTACGTGCGTTTTGTTATTGTCCTGAGCAAAGATGGCCGCCCAAGATGGCCGCCATCACCATGGCAACGGGGACGCTAACACTCGTGCGCACTTGTAATACTTGAATGAAGACACTTATCACACTACAACTTCAGTTATATTTACATTATGTGATATACAAAGACATTCTATGAACTCTGAAGCGCACTTTATGTCCGAGAGGTGCAAAATAAGTCATGCTGCCTGGCGGCTGGCAACTGGCTGCTGGCGCGGGAGATTTGAAATGGCGCTAAGGCTCCTCTGAGGCTGGGGACCCCCACTACCTCCCAGGACCCCCAAATGGCCTAGGTAAGTACTTTTTTCAAATTTCTTCATGTCTATCATTATTTTCTAACACATTCTGATATATTTATAAAAAAAAAAAAAAATGAAAATTGCCCGGGTTCTGGTGCACAAAAATAATAAAACCGGCCGGGGCTGTACGGGTTAATGCTAGACTGGGGTGAGGCCATTGTTGTTGTGATTTCCGATGTGTACTAGGTTTTGTTGAACCTGTACAATCGCAACGGAGACGTGGGAAGCCTAGGTGGTCTTTCTGACTGTGTATCTTGTGAGTTTAGCACTGTGTTGCGAGTGAGGGCTTTTGCCTCTGCCACCCAACACTGTGCTAACTCGTTTGCTTTGACTTTGAGAGGGTCGCCAGGAGAGAACCAGATACTAGCGATCTGGATCTCTCAAGAGAGCACCCCGTCAATTTACGTAATTTGGCCGCACAGTCTTAAGGACCTCGCTAGGCTACGAGCCGCTTGCTCAGCCATTGTTTCCTAACCTACGACATCCCAGCTAGACTTTATTAGCCTAGCAGACACCCGTTTAGAATTATAAACTCTTATATTATGTATACAGCATTCTTATTCACGTTGACTGTAAGCCTTGGTTGTTGTTGAGTTGCACAACCTGAGTAAGTTTTTTGAGTTGCTGACGAAGGACTTCTTTTGTTGTTGGAGATAATACTAGTGTACATTTAACGTTATTCCCGCGTCAGTTGACACTGTCTGTCTCTACACTTGTCCTATATTGACCCTGCTTTATATAACAGTTCAAAATCCGATACGATCATCTTACCCCAGCATCAGACTTTCTTCAGAAGATTCCTGCTCGATGCTTTGGGACTTTCGTTCACTTTCTTTAGTATAGGAGTGACAGTTCATTATTGTTTAGAGTAACTTTAAATATACCTTCTTCTAGTTTGCATTAAATCATTGCAGTGATTTAATTAAGATCTCTATCTTTTCCTAGTATACCTTATTAACGTAATTGTATGTTGTTGTGATCAGGCTGTATCAGAGATCATCAGCCTGTAGTAGTAGTGCACTTATAATGAGTTATAGGATACCCCGTTATCGCAGACTTAACTCTGGAGGGTATGGGTGTTTTTGTGCGCCGGCATTATAAGTTCAGGGGTTGGATCTAGTGTTACCGTTGTGGCTGTGTGCTTTCCTAGTCCAATGATTAAGAGCCCTTGTTTTATACGAGCCCCGGTCGTAACAATTCCTATGTCAATTGTATTTTTTAAGGCAACTATTAACTTCACAATAATTAAAAGATCAAAATACCCATGTCCCTACTATTCCGAAATGAATAAATCAAGAATTAATTATTCGCGGAATATTACCTGACCGAAATATATGATCGGTAGGTAAACACAAGGCAATATAATCTAGCTTTAATGCGATCGGATGAATATACACCCATGTTTGCAGGGAGCAGGGCAGTGTGCTAGAGGAACTACAAGTGACATTCTCTAGTTATGTGTAAGAGTGGCAGTTCCCTTTGGTGCCAAAACCGAAGAAAGAACTAAGAGTCTAGCGTCGACCAGATCCTCTCTCAAGGACCTAACTTCTCCTCACCTCTTAACATAAGTGTCTGTGTTTCTTGAGTTTTGGGTATTATTGTGAAGGTATATAAGATATGTTAGTGTTCAATATAACTTTATCCTAGAGGCCTATTCTGGGCTCTTCTCACGCCATTTTCTATCTCGCATTGTGAGAACAAACCACACGTGTGCCAGTTAATTATAATTATATTATAGTGTCCTGGGTGTAACTGATTTAAATTCCATACTAAACATTATATATATTTTATAACTAAGATATATACCCAACACGACTCGTAATAATTTGTGAACACTCGCAGATCTTATACTTTTGTTTCATTATTTATTGAGTGTCCAAGTTTGTAGTGAAGTGTACGAAGAGAGAATAATTTGTTCTTATCAATCGGTGTTCTATCCATTTTCATAGAAAATATTTTATTACCTAATTAATTCTTAATAAAATATTTTCTATGTTCAAAGTAAAAACCTGTTCCGTCAAGTTTAATTACAGTTATATTCATTATTTCTTATATATAATAGTTCTTGTGAATAATTTGATCCACCACGATATATGATCAATATCCTATTTTATTACCAGTGGAGGAATTCATATCATACCTCAACGTGTATCATCAGCCTTTAATTCCGGCTGTTATAAGTCACTACTAAGTCGTTTTGTCTTTGAATTAATTTATATTGCATCTGCCTCTATTGGGGTTACTATAATTTACTACGTATTCTGCTTAGTTTATTTTAAGTTATTATTCATCGGCCTACTATTTGGTTAAATTCAGTTACTACTTCGTTCTGTGCAATTATTTTATCTTCAGCGGTTTATTAATATATATATATATATATATATATATATATATATATATATATAAACCCGCTGTATAATTAGCTAATATTCCAGCTATATTTATTCACTACGCGTTTTGTGAATCTGAATTCCTCATTCACTGTGAAAATAGCTCATTTACGACTAGGCCTATATTTATTTTCATAGATCGTGCTAGTGATCATTCCCCAGTATTTTATTATAAAGTAAAAATTAAATTGTCTTATCACCAGTGTTAATCATAACTTTCTATCTTATTCGCCTGATTTAACGTTGCACTAAATCAGATATATATTTAAGGTGACCGCAGTAAACTTGACCTTACCTTCCGCGTGGCACCCCTTTGATAGCTGACCTGGTCAGGCGACCTTCTCTTTCCCCAGCCACGCTTACCCCTATACCACCGAGTCGATTACCTCGGTTGTATATATTTGTTCATCTTCTATTCCTCTCTGCGTACACTAATACACATAATATATTGTCATCATATTTTATGTTCTGTTTTGTAAGTGACACCATATTTCATGATCGAGTAAAACATAGTTAACTCTTTCCTAGTCACCTTTAAATTGCCATGGGACTTATACTTAATAGTTAAGATCCGGATGCGCCCACTTATTGCAAGTTGGTTTACAATGTGGCATTACAATTTCAATGCACTACCTTTCATGCTATAAATATGCACTCTCGTTAGTACTCACAATGCCTTTAAATTATTTAATACGTTTATATTAATTAATGCGGTTTATTATAATGTTATTAGTATATTACTGTACATGACACAACCAGTTACATTTAATATGTAGCATAAGAATTACGTAATCACTAGAGGCTACAAAAATATACAAAGGCAGAAGCTAGGTATATATTTTATTTCATACAAGCATGGAATTATTTAATGCGAAGTTCACATGAATTGGATGGTTGCAGAATTTAAGTATTTAATGTATCAACCTGCCAGCTTTTAGCGAAGCACTTAATCAAATGCTTTCAAAAGTATTTCAAAGTAAGAACGCAGGTAAGGTTTGAGTTTTACTAATTAACCTCGTTCAACACAAAATATCATCTACCTAATTGGAGATAATAGCAAAACAAAATTATAAGCTTTGGTATGCCAGATATATTTGACACATCTTATCACCTTCCCCTTAATTTGAAAGGATCCTGCTACAGTTATATAGAACTATCACATATAAAGCCATATGATGTATAATAACAGGAACATATAACTAAATAGTTGATACATTAGTAACCTTATAAACCTTCCTACGTTCTCCCATTCATAAAATATTTCCTCAGTTTCATTTTCGGTTACTTGCCTGTCCTCGTTGAATATGAAAACAAAAACATAATCCTTCGTCTTATTCAGCAATACAAAAACCATTAGGCTATCATAAACTATTTGTTCATTAATTTGATCTAACTAATAATAGAATATGATTGCTTAGATGGTTTCTCTAATACCCCGTAGTGCAAATAAGAGGAGTCATTTTGAAGATATCTGGCAGAAGCAAGTAGGAGAGAACAAATAGTTCTGTCCTAGTGATTGCAGCCACAGCCCATATCCCTAAGGTGGATTGTCTTGAAGGAAGCGTCACAGATCTGGGGCCGGAGTTTAAGCTGAAGCTGCGACACTGTGAACTTGTAGCGGTAGTAGGTCTTGATGGTCAGGGTGTTGTTGAAACCGGCCTTGGTGGGGTTGAAGTTATGGCAGTTGTAGTACCACCAGGCACCTCCTTGTTTGGATGCACAGTTACCTGAAGCAGAGGTCGCAGGTTAAGACGATGCCATATGTAAAAGGTATTTGAAATGCTCAGTTCAGTTGTACGAATATTTTAGCATCCCCTTGCGAAATACAACGAGTGACCACTAACAAATGTAACTCAACATGTAGATATATCCTGTAGTAGCTTGGTGCTTCACTGCGGAAACGTGTCTAATATGAATAGACTTTTAGTGTCTCCTTTTGTGGATATGAATACACTATTTTACATGGTCCACTTGAAGTTGAGAGCAGTTACCTGATTAGCGTACACCGCTTAATTTGATTGGCAATGTTCATTCATGTACACCTAAAGGACAGGTGCAAGCACAGGAAGAATAAACGATGGAAAACTAAAAGCAAAGTTAAATATTATAGGAATATTGGCATGGTACGACATACATATACTGTAGAATGCAGAAAGCAAAATCATAAGAACATAAGAACATAAGAAAATGGGAGTCTGCAGAAAGCCGATTGGCCTAAGCAAGGCAGATCCCTGTCCCACACAACCCCAATTACAAAGCCCAATTATAGGCTCAACACTCCAATACCCTGAGGATCATCTTACCAAACCGGTTAGAGATTAACGCAGGATTACGGGGGTCTGCAGAGCGCTGATTGGCCCAACCCGGCTGATCCCCCTTCACACCCAACCCTTCTCGTCCATATGCTTATCCAATTTTTTCTTAAAGCTCCCTATCGTTCTTGATCCCACTATATCACTTGGTAGCCTATTCCACCCATCTACAACTCTGTTACCAAACCAATATTTGCCTATATCTTTTCTGAAACGAAATTTATCTAATTTGAAACCATTGGTACGAGTTCTTTCGCTATCACTGAGCTTTAGTACATTTGTCATGTCCCCTTTGTTAATCCCACTAACCCACTTGAACACCTCTATCATATCCCCTCTAACTCTGCGTCTCTCTAACGAATGTAAACCTAATTTCTTCAACCTTTCTTCATACGGAAAATTTCTAATATTATGGATCATTTTTGTCATTCTACGCTGAATTCTCTCCAATGAATCTATGTCCATTCTGTAATAAGGACACCAAAATTGGACAGCATAATCCATATGGGGTCTCACTAATGACAAGTAAAGTTTTAAGATAACATCAGCAGTTCTGTTACTCACACTCCTAGAGATGAACCCGAGAATCCTGTTTGCCTTATTACGAACGCTTATACACTGTTTTCTAGGCTTCAAATCATTGCTAACAAACACACCTAGATCTTTCTCGCAGTCTGAATTTTCTAATTCTAAATTAGCTAGTTTATATTTAACATTTGTTTGCATCTTCCCTATCTTTAATACCTTGCATGTATAGTATATCCTTGCAATAGATATACTATTATTTAGCGGGTAATGGTAGAATGTTGGATTGTCAGTTTTACACGGGGAGTGTTACAGGCCGTCAGTAGAGGTGAATTATATGTTAATTCCTCATTAACCCACTGAGCCCCAGCTAGTTATAAATAAATGTACCACCAGGGACCAGCAGGTTTTGATTTTTTTTTCTTCCAGAAACAATAGCAAATGGGTTAGGAATGAAGGACCGCCCCAAAAAAACGATCAAAAAGGTCAAAAAGGGGTCCTACGGATCCCCCGAAAGTCGATTTTACAAGAGTAAAAAATTGAAGGCAAAAACACCCAAAAAACATGTTTTTGCGTGCTCACGCGGTTGGACTTTGAGATTTTTAACCATCGGCATGGTTGCGTGGGATACTTACTCAGTTCTCATACAAATCTGAGCCCTCTAGGTGCCATAGGACCGGAGTAATTAAACCCCGACGACACTTGTGCGTCGTGGTCTGTGGGGAACAAACATTACCGACGACACGTTGTCGTCGCTGGTACTCAGAGGGTTAACGTCATGTGAAAAAATCAACTAGCCACACGTAATTCGTTACGATGTACTTACTCATGGCTAATGATGCCGTTTGTAGGGCTCGAGTTGTTAGATTTGTTTGTTTGTTTGTTTTTTGCTCGCGGCTAGAGTAGTATGTTTCATATCTTTAATTATCGGGCAAGTTTATAGTATTGAGAATGATTGGTATGCGATGTAAAATAGGAATATGGATTATAATGGCAAATCTTCGATTAAACAAATAACTTATTTGCATTTTCGTAAATAATATAATGGAGTTATCACATTCTGTGAATTTCATAATTTAACAATTGGTACCTAGTCTCTCTCTCTCTCTCTCTCTCATTAAAATTTAAACTACCATTCCGTTCTATTCCTGGAGTTGTACAAATCTCTCATAGTTTCTGTGTACCTCGCATTGCATATGTTATCGGTCTACCTATATATCCGCTGATCTATCAACTTACTATATCTACTGTACCTACCCACCTGAATATGAATCGTAGTCTCTGTCCTTGGTGGTGAATGATCGTCCACTCATATACAGAAAGGCATAGCTGGTGGTGGAGGTGCCCAGGCGAGATCCTGATAAGCTCATCTGGTACCTGATGTAAGGGTAATGATAAATTGGAGGTATCTATTAATATATATTGAGTATGATAGTTATTAAATTATCTAGTTTGTACCACGAACATATCAGACGGTACTCTACCTTGGAAAAGTTAACATTTCCTCTAGTACAGTATTTTAACAAATCAATAAATAATAAATTAGTTGTGTATGTATTGTGAATTGATAAATTTACAATCAATTGTGCTGCAAATTTCATGCAAATTATACTAACTCGTTGTTATGAATAATTGGTTCCACACCTGATATTTGAAATTTCCTATTGAGTATTTTAGTGTATGATGATAATGATTAGACGCAACGAATCATTTGGACTGGGATATACAATATTCGATAAAGAAATGCTCGCTGTGTGTATGTGTGACGGTAAACGTGGCACATGCGTATAAGTGACTGTCTGTGTGGGTACGAGTGCGCTTTGAATGTATTTTTCTTTTACTAGATTAATTGGTGGCTTACCTTGTGTCCTCGTTATTAACCCTAACAGTCTCTTGGGTGGCGTAGCTGTATCCCCCTGAAGCCAGCTGCAGGTCCAGGCGCATCGTGTATGACCGACTGTGTGTCATCAAGTGCAGTACCTCGTTGCCTGGCGACAGAGCAAATACATAGTTAATACATACACCAAATACTTGACAGGATGGATAATAACACAAGTTCCGCGCTCCCAATCTTTTGATAGGCTACTTCTATGCCATAGTTCTAGAATTAGTTTTCTGAGTGGGAGTGTGGCGAATGATACCTACATTTGCTCATCAACTAAAAACACTGAAGGTGTCGACCCATGAAAATTACACTGATGTAATAGTGCGAGTTTATAGGATGTAATTTGGATAAGGAGCGGTGTAGCTACATATGTACCCTCACGGTACACTCATCCCTGAAACAGTTATTACAAATTTATACCAAATTATGGATTTGACATTTAAACTTGTTTTTCTTCTGAGGGAGGTGATATATAAGAGCCTTATTAACTGTGGTTAAAACAAACAAAACTATATGCTCAGTGCTCACCTTGGCTGAAAGTATAAGGAAAAACTAGAAGTTTTGACATATGGATAAGGTATTTCAATCTTTGGGATACCCAAATAATACTAGTCTATTGGTAACAACACGGGTATATTGGTAGGTTATTAATGCAGTACTAGAGTGAATCTACAGTAAGCACAGAACAAATTGACTACAAGCAAGTGTTTGGCTATCATGGCAAAGGCATCGAAATACACATTTTAACATGGTTGTAGTACATAGATAATTATATTGCAATAAATTCAACATTCTTTTAATCACAAGCTCGCACATGTTTTGAGTACTACTAAATACCAATGACTTAAAGCATGAATCTTATTTTTCTCTATGTATATGAAGGAAACAAAAGGCAGGCTACATGTAACGATTGTCCCCCCTAAAGCCAAAAGAGTGGTCAATTGACGCCCAGATATCGAACCTTAGTTAGAAGGAAAAAAAGTCCAGCACTATGAGCCAGTGGTATGGTCAGCCACGCTTCCCTTTCACTTAACCGAAGTATTCTTCGGTAAACGTGCGTGTGCCTGATTGTAGTCCATTCAGTGGGCAATTTTCGTAATATATGTTTTCAAATTATTGCAAGTAATACATTATAATACAGCATTTTTTGTTTGTATTAATGTTTCGGTAATTATTGGTATTCATTGAACACACGATATATTGTGTAGCCATGGTTACCGCAAAACAGCCCTGCCAACCAAGATGTGAAGGTAGCTTAAATTTGTTCTCACCCATATAATGTTCCTCATAGGGGCTACCGAAACCGCTCTTGTACTCGTCCCAGGTTCTGTTAAAGTCCAGCTGCGGGTTGGCCTGTTGACGATTGAGGAAGACGGTCCAGCCACCACCGTCAGTCTCCATGTCGCACCACACCAACACCGGTTCTGTACACGAGCACCTGCGGTAATACAATACTCTCTCAGGTATAACATTACCTTATCCAAGTCAATGAACTGCATAATTGATTGCAAATTCAGATAGAGAATACAGAATAGCGTTAAGATTGCTACAGTTTCGACATTATATGGTGGGTATTGGGTATGAATGACCATCACTATACACACTACTTCTGTCCCAATATGATTCACCGAACAGTAGAAACAAACTGTCGAAAAGTATTAATTAGGTTAATTGCGAAAAGTTTTTATAACATATTCAAATAGGTTGGAGTATTCGAGGGGAGCACCACCGCCAGGCACCATAATAATGTGCGTACTGTTAGGTTGTATTCTCGCTCATCGTAAAGGATATACATTTCGTTAGCAGTGAATACTCATATTTATGTAGTCCAATAGGGCCTAGTATGTGGGTGTTCTTGCGTGTTATTGTTCTATATAGGAGCCTTTATTTTAATAATGCATATTGTGGAGTTTGTTGTATAATCTGATGCGACAGCAGGGGTCACTACAGTAATATTTATAATTTGTTTTTTTCTGTGGGTTCCTTGGCCCATTTTCTAATTTGTGGTAGGGCGGAGGGTGCTGATTGGAGGTGCACATAGAGTAAACCTAGTCAAAAGAGTGACGTCACAAATCTGAAAATAGTGATCCGCGCTTTCGATAGATGGCAGCACGATCGCAAAAGAAAATACGCAGGTCCTTATTAATTCGTAATAATCCCTACCTTGTTCTACTAACGCTATGAATAATCAATTCAACATTATCCAGAGACTGTAAACATGACAGAGTTCAATAGACATAAGTAGAGGCTACTGTAAAGGCCAGATCATCGTGAAAATGTCATTATGAGGATGTTCACAAGCACGCCTCATCAAACCCCTGCCATTGTTGTTGTGAGATTCGGGAGCTGCCAACGTCAAACAGGCTGGGACAAAATATCCCTAGACGTCATAAGGATAACCTAAGAACGTATTTCATGTAAATGTCCAGTTTTAGTGCAAGTTTACAATTTAACTTCTACATAACCTGTAACTAATAATATATATTCAAAATGACATTCTCAGTATTGTTGTGTTTCTTGGAGTAGCATCATATACAGTATAAGTATTTTTTATATTGTATATGTATACTTAATTTTGTTCTTATTTTTAATAATGTACAGTACTTACATGTGTTTTTATCCAAATTAATTCACTCTTAAAGACGTTCCCTCTTTAATCTAACACTTCCCTCATTATGCAGACTTTCCCTAACTGTGGTAACACTGCAGACGAAGCCAGGCGCGCAGATATCTAGGAGTATTAAATAAGGAATATCCTCTGGGGCCTTTACTTATAATATTATGCCCCATGATAGTGCCGACACCCAAGTTCGCACGTGCAGATATCAAGGAGTATTAAATAAGGAATATTCTCTGGGGCCTTTGGTTATAATATTATGCTCCATGATAGTGCCGACACCCCTAGTTCACGCAAGGAAATATCCACTTTCTCCTCTTTCCTTTAATTCTCTTTGGAGGTGCACCTGTGAGAGGTGGGTGAGGTGCTTGCGAGGGCTTTTCTAATATCTGTTTTTCCCTGCAAGTATACAATCCGGTATATAATATTGTGTATTGGAGAAGTATAATAACTATTGCTGATTATGTGGTCATGAATACTTATTTATTAATCGGTTAACCGTCTTGGTAGTGTAATGGTTAAGGTGTCTAAAAATCTGTGTGTAGTAACCCGAGTTTGAATCCTGGTGGATCACATATATGCTTTCATTAATTTCATTGGAGGTGTTTGGTGTTGTGGTGAAATTAATAACAAATAGATTAAGCCATGGGTACATTGAAATAGCTGTTCTGGCACCTGTGTTTGGCACCTGTCTGTCTGAATGGGGCTTGGTCGGAGTCATAGAGTACAGAAGGATAGAGCTGAAAGCGTGATGTCACACAGTTCTTTTGTCCTGCGTCCTAGGGATTTGGTGGCAGCACTGTTGTAGGGCATACAACCAAAACACCTCAGTCGTTTTTCCTTATTAGATACTCCTTGATATCTATGCAACTGGCTTGTCTGCAGTGTTACTAAAGTTAAGGGAAATTCCGCAAAATGAGGGGGCAATAGATTAAAGCGGAAACGTCTTTAAGTGATTTAATGTTAGTAAAAACACTTGTAAATTATTTGAAATAAATTAGATATATTAGGAATACATATACAATATAAAACAAAATACTTATATATATATATATGATGTAAACTGTATAACTACAAGCAACACTACAAAAATTAAAATTTCATTTTGAATATATATTATTAGTTACCTGTTTTGTAGAGTTTAATTTATAAAGTTGCACTAAAACGGGACATTTCACGAAATAAGTTCATAGGTTTTACTTATGACATCTAGGGATATTTTGGCCCAGCATGTTTGACATTGGCAACTCCCAGTTAATTCACTTGTTTGGGTGTTAGCACTTGTTATATTTGCCTATAGGCATATATTATTAAATTATGTGACCTTACCACAGTGGCTCACTACTGTGGTCTTGCAGTGCTGCGTGGGCCCAGTGTGCAGTACAGTATAGTACATTCGTGAATGTCAGAAAGGTGCCATGGCACCGGTTGTGCTAACGAGGTATTTGTCATTGAGGGTCCAGCATTGTCTGGGCGTGTTTTCACACACCCCTTTAACATTTCTATCTGTTAGTACATGCTGATTGTTCCCGTGTTGGGTGTGGTGTTGTGGGGCAAATGCTGTAGGGTGCGTACAACACTGCATGCCAGTCGTGCTATTGGAGCATAGTAATGACCTGGACCACTTGGTATTCTGCATTTTTCTTGTTGTGGTGATTCAATATATTTTAATGTGCTTATATTACCGAGTTGACAAAATGTGCTAGTTTGCCTTGTATATTAATTCACTTGTGTGCTTACTGGCTTTGCTTGAACATTAGTACTTATATTGATTGCATATGTAATTATGGTCCAGTCAACTTAAGTGTCCATTTCGGAGTAGTGGGTGGCGGACTTCAAGCAGTCTTCATGTTCTGGGTGGTCTATTTTGTGGTGGACACTCCGGTTGTCAGGACGGTTGGTACTTGCATATCAGGGGATCAGTTCCCTGGTATGGAAATCCTGTTGGGTGTATGTCGGCTTATTTCTGCCAACCGTATTGGTAGGTGTTTGGATTTAGTGTACAGCCTATTCAGTAACGTAATTTGTTCAGAGCCATGCATATTTTATTCACCTTGGGAAGGATTCACCCCAGTGTTGCTATTCGGCACTGGTTTATTCTGAAGTAGCAGTCTATGTTGTATTTTCACTATGTACTAGGGGTTCCAGTCGGCTGTGCGACTTAATCTGCTGGAGGATTGGTTGCACCTTGGATCCTCAGAGCCTGGAGTTGCGTGTTGGCTCTGATTTGTGTTGCGCATTGACAGCTGACATCTAGGTGTTGTTACATATTAGGCTACATATTATTCTGTCGGTTCATGAACCATTGTCTCTCCTGTCATGTAACACATATTACACCACAACAGCACTGGTATTGAACAGAGTTAAGTATATTATTACGTATGGTACACTCACAAACTTGGCCCAGTACGAAATCGTGGACATGACTGACTCCCTAAGATAACAAATATTTAATATAGCATTAATAATGTCTTATAAACATTAATAACCGTAGTTGTGCAGCATGGTAAAACTGCCCATAATTTGAATTAATTTTGGATGTTTGTTTAATGTGATCTTAATGTCTAGCTTTCCTTGGGAATGTTTCACAATTGGAAATCATAAGTATATACAATTGTGTCATATTATAGTAAAACATTAAGATACCTCTAAATGACTACTAAGAAAATACTGTATTGCATTTGGTAGTTGCATCAAATTTGAAATTAAAGTAAGTTGGGATGATCTACTCATTGCAGTACCTCTTTACAATCTCTTGTCTTATGCCATCCTTCGATAAGAGTCTGGCACAAATCTTTAATTTCCAAACTGCCCTCCTTCGGTTTCTGTCCCTCCATCTGTGCCTTTGTCTCTAATTTCCTTTCCGGCCGTTCCATAGCTGCGGTTGTGGATGGCCATCGCTCAATTCCTCATCCTATCAACTCCGGTGTTCCTCAGGGTTCTGTCCTATCTCCTATTCTCTTTCTAATTTTCATAAATGATCTTCTCAACTGTACATCTACTCCCATCCATTCATTCATCCATTCATATGCAGACGACTCGACTTTACACAACTTAATTAGTTTTCCAGAACGCCCCAGCCAGCAGTCCCTCAAAAGTAAACGTAATGAAGCCATAAAATGCTTATCTTCTGATCTAGCTACTATTTCCAATTGGGGTAGAGAAAACCTTGTTACATTTAATGCTTCCAAAACTCAATTTATTCATCTTACTACCCGTCAGGAACCTCCAGAGGACTATCCCTTATTCTTCCACAATACAAAAATCAACCCTTCATCTTCCCTCAATGTTCTCGGTGTCTCTTTTTCTTTTGCTCTCACTTGGAAAGACCATATTACTAGCCTCCCAGAAGCTGAGTGTGCTCAACCGCCTCAAGGGGTTCTTTACCCCTGCGCAGCTACTTTCTCTGTACAGGGGCACAGTGTGTCCTTGTATTGAGTATTGTTCACATGTGTGGGGAGGTTCCTCTCACACCGCACTCCTAGATAAAGTAGAAAGGAAAGCTTTTCGTATCATTAACTCCCATCCACTCACCAATTCTCTGCAATCTCTCTCTCTTCACCGCAATGTTGCATCTCTCACTATTCTATCTCTACTAAAATAATCAGTGTTCCTCGGAGCTTTCCCAGTGTATACCACCTCCTCTACGTAGGGTACGTAGTACCCGCCTTGCAACACAATCCCACCCCTACTCTCTGCAACTCTCCAACCGAAGAGTGAAATGCTATTCTCAGACTTTCTTCTATTCAACTGCTGAGCTCTGGAACTCTCTCTCAGAATCAGTCTTTCCTTCTTCCTAAGACTTAAATTGTTTCAAACTTCATGTGTCCAGGCATTTTAGCTCGAACGTCCCTTGATTTTGGCCCTGTCACTCTTTGAAATCTGGGGGAGGCACTCGCTGCAGGCAGTTATGCCCTTTGTCTTCCTCATTCACATAGAAAAAAATAATAATATTCTATACCATGTCCGTTTAATCAAAATTATATAAATATACTATTCTTAATTGCTCTAGCAATAGGTTTAGTTCCAGATTGAAAGTATTATTAATATGTGGAGAGCACGTATCAGTCAGGTAGAATATTAACGCAGGTATTAACTGATAGGTGAGGTGAAGTTGAACGGTCAGGCTATGGATATCGTCAGCTCTTTTAAGTATCTGGGCAGTGTGTTGAGTAAAGATGGGACTATGGATGAAGAACTGCGGGAGAGGGTGGAACAGGGGAAGAGGGTTGTAGGAAGGTTGAAAGCAGTAACAAGAAATAGGGTGGTCAGTATGGAAGTGAAGAAGTCCTTGCATGACAGTGTGGTAATCCCGACATTAACTTACGGAAGCGAAGCATGGACGTTCGGGAAGAGACTCAGACCAAGAGTGAGAGCGGTGGAAATGAGAAGTTACTTGAGAAGTGCGTGCGGAGTTACATGGAGGGATAGACAGACTCATGAGGAAGTAAGGAGGTGGTGTGGTGTGGTTTGGAGGTAGATGTGCTGGAAAGAGTGAAAAGGAACAACTTAAGATGGTTCGGCTATATTGAACGTATGGAAAGCGGGAAAATGACTAAGAGGATGTACGAGAGCGACGTGGAAGGATGGAGTGAGGAAGTATATGGATGAAGGTGGTGCTGGTTGGGAGGAGGGGCGTCGACTGACTGGGGACAGAGTGCGTGGGGGCGGTTCGTTCGTGGCCACCCCTTCGGGGATCACGGCGTCAGGCAATAGATAGATTAACTGATAGGCCTATTAAGCTTCAATAAAAATGAAGATCATGCATTAGTTAAGCTAGCTAGAGTTTTATAGTAAGAAGTCGTAATCTGACTGAAAGCGTTAATAGCAAATGGATAGTGCAGGCGGTGAAGCGAAAGTAATGTCTGGTTTATTGCTCACTAATGTGTTTATAGTATGCAGGTGAATAAGTGTGTGTTTTCCGTGTGTATTTACGTGCAAAAGCCCGTTCATCATGAATCTATAAACTCGTCCAAATAATATAGAATACCTACTGAATGTGACTAGATAATCACAAATAATCATCACTACCATAATGTAGTGATACACCCTGGTGTATCGCTGAAAAGGGAGGGAATTGAGTGGAAGCTACCTATACTGCTGTTTGCGGATGATACAGTTCTGATGAGTGATAATGAATGGGAGTTGCAGGGTCTGGTAAATGAGTTTGGAACAGTGTGCGAAAAACGGAATTTGAAGGTAAATACGGGGAAGAGCAAGGTTATGGTCTTCGAAAGGGGTGAAGTCACAGAGTGTGAGGTGAAGCTGAACGGTCAGGCTATGGAGATCGTCAACTCTTTTAAGTATCTGGGCAGCGTGTTGAGTAAAGATGGGACTATGGATGAAGAGGTGCGGGAGAGGGTACAACAGGGGAAGAGGGTTGTAGGAACGCTAAAAGCAGTAACAAGAAATAGGGTGGTCAGTATGGAAGTGAAGAAGTCCTTGCATGACAGTGTGGTAATCCCGACACTGACTTACGGAAGCGAAGCATGGACGTTGGTTGAGAGACTCAGACCAAGAGTGAGAGCAGTGGAAATGAATTACTTAAGGAGTGCGTGCGGAGTTACATGGAGGGATAGACAGACTAATGAGGAAGTAAGAAGGAGGTGTGGTGTGGAGGTAGATGTGCTGGAAAGTGTGAAAAGGAACAACTTGAGATGGTTCGGCCATATGGAACGTATGGAAAGCGAGAGAATGACTAAGAGGGTGTACGAGAGCGAGGTGGAGGGACAGAGGGGGAGAGGTAGACCGAATATGAGGTGGAAGGATGGAGTGAGGAAGTACATGAACAAAGGCGGTGCTGGTTGGGGGGATGGGCGTCGACTGACTGGGGACAGAGGTGCATGGGGGCGGTTCGTTCGTGGCCACCCCTTCGGGGATCACGGCGTCAGGCAATAGATAGATAGATAGATACCATAATGTGTTAAGGCACGACACTCAAATAGTCTTTACCTCGGTAAATATCCTGTTTAACGCCGGGGACGATTTCTACAAGTATTTTGTATTTGTTTTCCTTGTTTGTTTGTTTTTTAGGTGTTATTTTATGAACAACGTTGGAAGTTGCAAAACAAACATTATCCATCAATCTTAAGACACTAAAGCAACAAAACATATTCGCTCGCTCGCAATCACATTTCCGGCAATTTTGACTGCCGTGGGATACAAAAATTACTTATTGTCATCATCATATATGTTGCCAGCAGGGAGCAAAAACAGAATAAAACAAAACAAAAGCGAAACCGCGAGTGAGCGTACGACCTATGTAAACATGCCGACCGTAACAGGGATACTACATCCTTAGATTTTTGTTTAGTATTTAGGGCGTATATTATAATGAATTACCGATGGTTTGGACATATATGGCAATGAAGTACATGACATAACTAATATATTTGCCTAAATAATATATCGATGGTTTCGACCCGGTGTTAAACTGGATACATTCCTTTACCTCCTTCAATATCCATCTATTCTCTTTCGTGTGGAATCCCATGTGCGTTGTTTGTCAGTTTTAAATTAGTTATGTCTGTTTCACAGCATTGTTACATTAACTAAGTTTTCGTCATCATTTGTATCTACTTTATCTGATTTCATATAAACTTGTTAGTTGTCACTATGGTCTTACTCAAAAAGTTCTAGGACTCACGTGAAAGGATATATCTTGTAGACTCCACTGATAGTGGCTCCAGCCATCAGATGGTCAGCACAATCAGCAGGCCTGAATGATAGGAGAAACTGTCAATTTATTTATATTATGTATGTGGCCACTATACAACTGAGTGGTGCAGTGGACCAGTGTCATATGTAATGCTACCACCTGATCAGCATGATTGATGAATTACACTGGTTACAGAATAACAACTATAGCCACTCCAAAAGAACAGTAACATTCAGGGTGTGCTTCATAAAATACAGAAGATGCCATATTCACAAAGCAGCCTGAGCCACCATGGTGAGGTACACAATATCCCTCTCCTAAAAGATAGCCTGGTTCTGAAATGGACTGTTCAAGGTATCCACAATGACATTAAAATATGAAATCAACAATGCCCACACAACAAACTAAATTATACACTAATTTTGATAGACTATATAATCGTTGTGTAAGCTTAGTTTATGCGGTGATGGTTGTGTTCGCCTGTATTCTTTCTTCTACTATTTTTAAAAATCCTAAATTACTTTCACTAACTACGCTTGCTTTTTCTATGCCTCTCCTTACAGACTAGGCTATACCTTACTTCTACTTGATGTATGTGATTGAATCTCAATATCTCATAGGCTTTTGTTTTGTATGATATTTATGTATATACAGTATAACTACCATAATTTTTTTTTTTTTTTTTTTAAGAGACAATGAACGGAGGAAGGAAAAACAGATAAAACAAAAAGGTCCATGTGCCTAAAGGCATCCTCCATTCATAAAATGTTTGTAACAACTGGATTTAAACATTTGTAGATTGTAAGTTTGTGGAAAGCAATTCGAGGGAAGTGAATTCCAAAGAGTAGTAGCTCTGGGGATAAATGAATTCTGATAAGCAGAAGTTCTGCATTGTGGAGGAGAAAGTGTAAATTCATGGGCGCTCTCAGCTGCCCTAGTTCTACGGGGAAAGATGTGAAGAGGCGGCACAATTGAAGCAAGTTCCTCGGAACATAATAGTGGATAGTGGATAGTGGATAGTGGAATTATGCTCAACTGGTAGTAATCTCCTTATTCAGTTATCATTCATATAAAACACTAAAACTGTCAAAATCCTCATAGAAACATCTCACCTTTTCTTTACTACAATCATTCACCACAACAAATACCATCAACACAGCTATGATCGTGAATTAAATATGCACATTTACCAAGACTAACATCTTCAATTATATACCTTCCAGGCTTCTCTATTCCTATCCACTATTATGTCGATGACTCTACCCTGCACTATTCAACTATCGTTCCACAGGGACCCTCCATCCAGTCACTTCAAAACTCTCCCCAATTGTGGCAGAGATAACCTTGTTGAGTTTAACACTCAAAGAGCGGGTGGTGGAGTATATTTGACTGTGCCGCCCAGCGGGGGGTTTTACCGTAAACGAGCTTGTTTCCGTGCTCGTTTTCATGCATAAACAAGAGCCAGAGCGTAATACAAGTATGTATCCCTGAAAGGGTGTTAAATGAGCTTTTCAATGACACCAGAATCATCCTTCTACGATCACTGGTTGTCTTGCAACGATCGCGCAACCGAAGGGCAAAATCAGTAAAATACGGTCATTTCCTTACATTATTACGTGTGAAACGAGTGAGGGAGGGTGAAGTAGGGCGGAGTACATCTCAGTAGCTCCACGACCACCGTGGCGAGCGGTCATGAGGTAACCTACGCTCCTCCCACCGCTCCGCTCTCTCTCAGAGCACATTACGTGCTCAAAATTGCATGCGACTATAGCCGGGCGCCGCCAAAGAAGGGTTAATGCTTCCAAAACTCAATATTTCCACCCATCTTCCACACGACTATGCCTTACATTTCAACAACACACATCAACCCTTCGTTTCCCTAAAATATTATTGGCGTTTTTTTTTTGTATGACCATTCTTAGAAAGGCCATATTACCACTCCAGCCAAACCAGTTTCCCATTAGATAGGAGTGCTAACCTCACACGGCTTTATGCTCTGTATAGGAGTATTGTGCGCCCACGTAGCGAGCACTGGTCGCATGTGTGGGGACGTTCCACCGGCCTTTGCCCCTCTTACCAATTTTCTACAATTTCTACACACCACAATGTTGCTCCTCTCTATTGTTTACTGCTATTACAATAATCAGTGTTGTTTATACCTTTAGGAGTGCATAACTCCTCCCTAACAGAGAGTAGGTGGCAGTAGCCTTTCAACACATTCCTAGCACTACTATGTCCAATTCTAATTCTAGAGTGAACCGATTTTCACAGTCTATATTTCATTCAAAAAGTAAACTCCGGAACTCTCTCCCTAGATCTATCTTTCAATCACTCTATGACTTATACTGTGTTTCAAGTTTCATGTGTTCAGACATTTTGACTAATGTACTTTGATATTGGCTCTCTAGCTATCTTTCAATTTGTGAGGGATACTCGTTTCAAGCAGCTATGCCATCACCGCAACTACCATCATCACCGTAACAACCACCTTTATCACCAATGTCTCTTTAATTACCACACTCATACTTACCACTGTCGTAACAAATACTACCATCACCACAAGTTACCTTGCAGGGGAGGTGAGGGGAGGAGGATAGGTAGACGTTACATTCCTGAAAGAAAAAGAAAAAACAAGAACTATATTATTTTAGTCTATTTATATATTCTGTCAAATTTATTTCATTACAACTACTTACAACATTACAACTACAAGCTGTCCTTGCATTGTGATAAATAATTATTTTATAAGTTCTAATTATTTGCGCGTTTGTTTTTCTTGTTAATGATTTTTATATAATTATGGAAGATTTTGATGAACTGATCTTGGCTTCAGTAGATTCAACTAGCTTATATCAAATGTTATTTGTATTTATAGATCTCTCCAATGAACAATAATGTTTACGTCATTACTATTTCCAGTCATTTATTGATGTAAATATTATATTCAAGTGTATTAGTATCAGCACTATTCCTAAAATATTACCAAATCAAATAGGTAATTATATTATATATATGAAAACATATTTAGATTCGAATATTACAATTTGTATCTTGCCTATGTGAGGTAGTATATACACATTTAACGCTTTAGATTAACGGATTGAGCTCCTACAAGTATAGCACATGTTATTCAACGCAGGCAACAGTTACATAGACGTAATATTGTATTGATGCTATGTTTCTGTGAATCACATTAACAGAACAAACTTTACTAAGTATCATGTAAAACTGAAGTATTGATGGTGTGTTTCACGGTTTTCTTGTCAAGCTGCATAGCCAGGATAGGGTAGGCATATGCGGCGTGCTCTTTGTATTGCTTCTTATTATTTTTCAAGGATTAAAGTGTCAAGAGACCTATTTTAAATTTGCCAAGTTACACAGAAACGCTACTTAGCTCGGTGAAATTATCTTTATTCAATTAAGATACCATAGACAAAATACAAATAATATCAGTAAATGGTATTAATGGTATAGAGGAGGTGTGGTGGAGTGGTCATGCCACTGGATTGGTAATCCAAAGGACCCGGGTTCAAATCCCGATATGTCAATGGGAAGATATTATTGGGATTGAATTTGTGCTGTACCTAGTATCAGTGCAGTACCACAAAGCCCACCGAAATGCCAAAAAAATACCCTCATTGTTCCCTGATTAAATAACACTGTATGAATATTCCCATATTCAAAATATGTTACAGGGGGACAATGCCTAGTGAGTTCACTGCTCAATAGGTGGCGTTCTGAGAGTGAGGGTCTGTGTCTGGAGGGTGAGACGGTGAAGCACTTGAGCGAAGCAACCAGCCGCTTCAGAGATGGAGCTGCTTCGAGCCATGATGGATGCTTCGCATGTCTCACTCCCCAGACTGGAACAAGACCTCACAGGCTTCACCATGTTGAGCGGTGGAATGTACAGGCTCTCAGCCTATGCCCGAGAGGGAGTAGTTGGAATATAGAAAAAAAAAAAAAAAAAAAATCAGATCAATTATAACTGTTTTATACATACCCCACCTCACTGTATTGGATATTTACAACCCAGTACATCATGGGTTAGGTTAGGGCAAATCCACCTCTTAGTAGGTAAGTGTGTGTGTCATATACTTAATTTATTATTAATATTGGTAGCCTTAACCCACTGAACCCCAGCGACGACACAGTGTCGTCGGCAATGCATGTAACGCTAAACCCCAGCGACGACGTGTCGTCCCTGTTAATTACTCCGGTCCTATGGCACCTAGTGGGCTCAGATTTGTATGGGAACTGTGTAAGTATCCCACGCAACCATGCCGATGGTTGAAAACTCTCAAAAGTCCTACCTCGTGAGCATGCAAAAACCTGTTTTTGGGTGTTATTGCCTTCAATTTTCCCCTCTTGTAAATCCGACTTTCGGGCCCACCGTAGGACCCCTTAATGACCTAGGGGATCGTTTTTTTTTGTGGGTTTTCCTTCATTCCTAACCCATTCCCAATTGTTTCTGGAAAACATTTGTTATCAAAACCTGCTGGTCCTGGGTGGTACATTTATTATAAACTAGCTGGGGCTCAGTGGGATAATGTATTAAGGACTCAGAGGACAAAGGAAGAAACGTAATAGGGTTGTTTGTTGTGTCTATATAATTCATATAATATAGTTTAGCATAATAATAACTTTGCTTTAACGTCGACCATATGATATGGGGTGCATGCCAGATATGTTCCAAAAATTAAGATATAGAATGGCAAGCATGGACTGCCCTAAATACCTTTGACTGGAAGATACCTTGTGTTTGTAAGAATCAAAGGGTAAACATAATTATGATAACATTGCGCTAAAGGCGTTAGCAGACGGCATAAATCTTCTTCGCAAGGAAGGATATTTGTTGGGCTAATTTAATTGTGTGGAGTTCTGGAAATCCACAATATATGTATATAACTATTTTACTAATCAAGTTATTCGAAAATATTCATAGCTCATTAAATCCATGCAAAATGTGTCATGCACATAATTGAATCGTCTGTTATCAGAATACCGTATTACAAGACAGATCTGAAAGGTATGTCTCCGTTACTCTTTAAGTTCCTTCCTGAACTGAATATAACCATCTAATGTTAGCAAAAATACAGTAATGCAAGACACATTATTAACCCTATCAGTACGGGTAACGTCTGTTATTTGTGTTCTTTTAACCACATTTATAACATACTAGTCGTTTTCAGGGATTGGTGGTTAAAAGGGTTAGTGAAGATAGTTTGTAGTATATTAGTTGCTAGAGGTCCTAGGTAAACTCACACAAAAGGTCCTAGGTAAACTCACACAAATGCTAGCCAAAATACAATGATGACGGCACCCGTACTGATATCCTGGATGACTTACCCTTCAAGATCTCCGGATTTCTGGACGGCCGCGCTCATGTCCTGCTCCTCCCACACATCCTGAAGGAGGAAGTAAATACAATATAACCGTTATCACACGAATAGTCTTATGGTCCAGATGGAGCTCCTCCTATTGTCCCCCAAAACCGTTCTTCCATGCTGACTCCATGCCTAGGCAAACATTTCCGTCTTTGTGTTTCCTATAACATCTTCCCTTCTTGCTGGAAGTTTGCTCTCATTCACCCATTTCCGAAGATGACCACTCTCAACCCTCCAACTATTCGTCCAGTAGCTCACATTATCATGCATCACCAAAGTTGTTTTTATCTATTCTTAATTCCAAATTGCTTAGCGTTTTACTTCCCATTATCTACTTTCAGATCGCCACTATGCGTTGCTTCAGAGCTAACTTTCACAAACACCTCCTCCTGATATTCATTTCCCCACACTTTACAAGCACACCACACTGTTTTACCTTACCTCTAATGTACCTTCAGTTCAGCTCTCTATCACTTTCAACCTTACGGGGGAGACTTGTTACAGGCAGTTTTGACTTTTTGTCTCCCTCAATACATAGCAAATAATAAAACTGCAATTGTGGACGGCCGCCGCTCACTTCCTATACCTATCAACGCCAGTGCTCCTCAGGGCTCTGTCCTATTCCCAGTTATATTTTAACACACAAAGAGCGGGTGGTAGGGTATTTTCCACTGTGCCGCCCAGCGTTTTTTTTTTACCCTAAATAGGGTTGTTTCCGTGCTCATTTTCATGCATAAATAAGACCCAGAGCGTAAAACAAGTATCTATCCCTGAAAGGGCATAAACAGAGCTTTCCAATGACACCCAAACCATCCTTGTACGACCACTGGTTCTCTTGCAACGATCGTGCAACATGAGTGCAAAAAACCTAAAATAAGGTCATTTCCGTACATAATTCCCTTTGTAGCGAGTGAGAGAGGGAGGAGGAGGGTAGAATACAGCTCAGTACACCCACCGCGGTGGTGGGGAGCAGTCATAAGGTTACTACGCTCGTCCCACCGCTCAGCTCTCTCTCTCAGAGCAACATTACGTGCTGAAAATGGCACTCGACATATGTGGTGCACCGCCACATAGTCCATATTTATTCAACTCGACATATGTGGTGCGCCGTTGGTTAAGGGTTAATATTCGTTCACGATCTTCTCAACGGTTCTTCTAGTTCTAGTCCTATCTACTCATATGCTGATGACTGAACCCTACATTATTCAACTAACTTTCCACAGCAACCCTCTTTGCAGTCACTTCAAAACATACGTGATGAGGCCAGATGATTTATTTACATAGTTCATGTTTCCAGATTTCGAGGTGCACGATTCAAATTCAGTCATCTATGGAGGGGTATATACTTGGATAATAGACTTCACTACAGAGTACATATGCCTCCATGAACAAGTGCCCATTAGATTCAGGTTATACGACGGATGAAAATATACAGCACTTAATGATAAAAGGTAGTAAAATAATCTTTTAACTACCAGCCATTTGCTACTGGACTAGTAATCTTAAGGCACCGGAAAATAATACTGGTGTCAAAAAAAGAGAAGAAAAAAAAAATGGACGCAAGTAAGTACTTTACACTAGGTAACTCATATTACACAAGAAGTAGTGGTTACAAATTGTCGGAATGGGGTTTCCTTCACATGAAGCGAAGCCCTTCCTTTTCAACAGAATTATCAACTTCTGGAATAAATTGCCTAGAAATGGTGACTGTAGACTAACATAAAGTCCAGACATTAAAATATCGCACAGAATATCTTGCCATGTATTCCGTGATTGACTGCGTTTGTGTCCGAGTAATGTGACCGTAACGTTATCGTACATAGTACAATAATTTTGTTTTCCTGTCTAGCCTTTCTGGAGCTGAACCCCTTCAGTATATATGTATTTGAATTATAATATATATATATATATATATATATATATATATATATATATATATATATATATATATATATATATATATATATATTTACATTTACAAGCAGCCTAGTAAGGACCTTTACGTCTATTGTTGCACTTGCTACAATTAGCATTGGCTTTTGTCCCCTTCTTACACACAAACAACAAAATATTGGTTTACCTGTTCCATTGGTTCTTCTTTTGTTGTCGCCCCAACCGCTACCGCTGCCAGTAATAATGTCGCAATTAACTGCATGGTGAGTCTGGTTCAATCTGAAACAACTGCTACTCATTAGAAATCTTCCCTTTGCATCTTTTAGCAGAATAAATGCTAACACTGATATCCTAATGCCTTGCAATCAATCTAAGGGCAGACGTCAAGCATTAGATATTCACTTAAGCTTGTTTCATCAACAACAAAACACCCATTAAGTTAAACGTCAATAGAAGCCAAACACAGATCAATAATATTGATGTGATACATTATATAAAAAACACGGAATAACTAAGTACACAATTCATGGACATGGTGATATAGAGTAGTGGGGTTTCTGAAAAATGTGAATGTTAGGAGCATTTTTAGGTAAAAGTTGGGAACCAGACTTTTTAGCATATTTCAGGTATGCTGAATTCGATAAACCCGGTTCCCAAGCGAAATTTTGAGTTTTTGACCATCTAATTTGCATAAACAAAATGGCCGCCAAATTGGAAATTTTTGACACTTCATGAACCATTTTCTCCAATATCTCTCTAACTAGGCAAGCAAAAATTACAAATAAAGTGTCTATACTTATGTTTTGAGGGTCAGAGAATGTGATTAAGGCATCTTTAAAGTGATTAGTGATAAGCCTTCACGTAAATGTGCAAATTAGTGGCTGCAATTATAGAAAAATCAATTTCTCCAATATCTAATGCTAATACTAATACTAATTGTTTCTTTTATTTGCAGGCTACAATGGATCCAGTAGTTACTTTGAAGAGGCCTTCACCTGTAGATTACAGCTTGTGCATCTTCTGCCAAACTCACACAGCCAGTGTTATTCCTAGTAATGCAAGTGACCATGGACTCGCAAAAGTCAGGGATGCTGCCAGCGTGCTGTGCAGCTTGTCCTGTCAGGAAAAGCGTACAAGAAGGCTATGAGAGCTCACAAACTTACTTTGCAAGCTCTTTGGCGGCTTTTGTTGCCAACATTTCTCCTGTTTGCTGCAGAGTCAGACAAGGAATACCATGATGAAGTTTCTGCGATAGCTGCTGATGACAATCCCGAAAGAATTCCAGAGCTGATAAGATGTCTGAAGCAGGAACGGTTTCACAATCTTCTGAAAGGTTTCATAGCAAGTAAATCTGATGATGTGAACTTTGTCTTCTGGTGGAACTATATGGACATGGTCTCAATACTGTTGCAGTTCACTCGAGCTCAGCGTGATGGAATCTGGGACCTTCATCTCCACTCCTGCAGTCTGATGTTGCCATACTTCATGCGGTATGACCACCTGAACTATGCAAGATGGGGTACAGTGTATATAGCCGAGATGAACCAACTACCAGAATCCGTGTTATCAGAGTTTCAAAGGGGCAACTTTGTTGTAAAACGTTCTGTTCAAAAGTTCAACCAAGTAGATCCAGACCAAGCCATGGAGTGGATAAATGGTACAGGAAAGAAAGCAGGTGGAATCATTGGCATCACAAAGACAACATCAGCGCTTTGTAGATGGACCCTTTCGTATAATATGAGGTCTCACATTGCAGCTGAAACGCATGCAATGTACAACAACTGTCCTGGTAGTGCACGTGTTCACAATGAAGCTACCAAATCACGGCAAAAGCAGGACAACGATGACGAGATGGCATTGCTCTCGGCCTTCCAGGGATTCAAGGTTTTTGCATCGGTTTCACCAGCGTCATTGCAGAATCTGGCCACAAAAGACCTAGCAACAGAGGCAATCCAAAACTCATTACTTTGTGCCAAAGAACTCGGACAAGAAAAAGTGAATACATTCGTTGAGGAGAGGATGATTGTACCTGAGCAAGGTGACAAGCCAGATGTCAGAATCCATGCACCCCTACACAGGAGTAATGCCAAAACGTTTGCATCTCTGTATGAAGTGGTCAAAGACAATAAAGAGAAAGACAAGAGAACTATCCTGAAGGCAGAGAGAAACGTGCTTCAACGCCTTCTTACTGCCTATGAGGCAGGTCGTCCAGTTGACTTGCCAGCTGTCCTAAAGCACGAGCTTCTGCCAGTTCCTGTATCACTCGCTGAAATGAATGGTACACTCCGCACTGGAAATAAGTCCATACTGGCAGATAAGTTAACGGAAGACATAATCTGCCCTGAAGCTATTGAACTTCACGACTCATCATCCTGCCTAATCATTGATGGACAAGCACTGGTGGTTGCTCTGGGAAAGCCTGACAATGCAATGACCTTTGGGGATTTGGCCGACACATACGTAAGAGCAGTATTAAAGGCAGGTTCTAACTATCAACGGGTAGACATTGTGTTCGACAGATATAGAGAAGAGACAATCAAGGGTGGTACGAGGACACGATGCACGAAAGCAGATCGACCAATCAGACGAATTGTTGAGGGACGTGATGTGCCTCTTCCAAAAAAATTGACTAACTTTGTGTCGCTCCCTGCTAATAAAGCTGATCTTGCAAATTTCCTGTCTGAGGAACTGTGTTCTCAGGCACCTGATGATAAGGAGATTGTAGTTGCCGGGGGATTCAGAGAAGAAATTGAGGTTAGGTCATCAAAGACAATCACTGATTTGACTCAACTGAGAGCCACACATGAAGAAGCTGACACTAGGTTGGTGTTACATGCTGTGCACAGCCAGTTCAATACAGTTGTTGTGTCATCAAGGGACACTGATGTTCTCGTGCTTTTGGTTTCCCACTTCCCACGTGTACAATGTGAACACCTCTGGATGATGTCTGGTACCACCAAGAAAAGGCGATATATACCCATTGATGCAGTTTTCAACAACCTACCAAGAGATTCAACAACAACTCTTTTACCATTTCATGCATTAACCGGGTGCGACACCACCTCCTACATCGCAAATCACACCAAAAGGTCATCATGGAAAGTCTTCAAACAGCACCATCAATTGCTCATAAACTTGGGAATCGGTGAACTCACAGAGGAGACCATTCGATCTTCAGAAACGTTTGTCTGCAGAATATATGATGTGCACAAAACAGACTCTGTTGATGCAGCAAGGCATATACTGTTCTCAAAGACTGCCAAACCAGAAGCAATGCCACCAACACGTGATGCTCTCCGCTTCCATTTGATGTGAGTACACTATCAAGCAATGATTTGGAGAAATGCTCACTGTGCTGTACCTGAGCTTCCTGCACCCACAGACATGGGATGGAAACATGGCGATTCAGGACTACAACCCATTCTGATGTCATTGAGTCCGATCCCACAAAGTTGCCTGGAAATTATTTCATGTGCCTGCCAGAAACAATGCAGGACGCGTCGGTGCAAATGCCGCAAATCCGGGTTACGATGCACAGCAATGTGTGCATGTCAGCAACAGAGTGATGATCAAACTCCTTGTATTGCATGAATATGGTCTACTCCAATAAATAGTTCAGGTGAGTGACAGATATTGCCCTGTTTTGCCTGCATAAGCATCAAGGAGTATCTTGGGGTAAAGTTGGGAACCATTGAGTTTTCTTTAATGACAGCCGCTAATATGTATATTAAAGTCTAGGCTTATTACTGATTCCTTTAAAAATGCCTCAGTGACATTCCCTGACCCTCAAAACATAGGTATAGATGCTTCACTTGTGATATTTGCTTGCCTAGTTAGAGAGATATTGGAGAAAATGGTTCAAGAAGTGTCAAAAATTTCCAATTTGGCGGCCATTTTGTTTATGCAAATTAGACGGTCAAAACTCAAAATTTCGCTTGGGAACCGGGTTTATCGAATTCGGCATGCCTGAATTATGCTAAAAAGTTTGGTTCCCAACTTTTACCCAAAAATGCTCCTTGATTCTTATAGAGGGCCTTTTTTAGGAAATCCCACTATACTAATATAATAATATAAATACACTGTATAAAATAACATAACATTATGAAGTACATAAAATATAGTTACCCCCATATCTGGTATTGTTCTCTATTGTCCAACGCTGCATCAATGTGCATTACCTGATGTGACCTTATTCACGATTTGTTTGGCTACACAAAATACCTGGAGAACTGCTAATTGAACCAACAACTATTCGACCAGCCTACTTGAGATAAAATATAGAGATACAACTAGACGAATTCGTTCTATTTTCATATTTATATGGTTAGGTTTTAAGGCAGACATGGCTAGGTGAGTACCAGTTAGTAATTTAAATTTAGTGAATTACTTCCACCAATATGCATTTGGTTAGTTATTAAGTAACAAACTATATTAGATGTAAGGTATAGTCCAATGGAAAGGATTTATAAGTTGAAACCCAACCACAATTAGTCGAATGGAAAGGATTTAGGAGTAGATACCCAACCACAATCATTATTGTTCTGTAATACTCATATTGTTGCGGAGTTCTTGTTCCCTTACTTCAGATAACATCTCTTAATGATCATATTAGTATGACAACAGAAAACTACGCTCGCATATTGCCAATGTTTTACTACAGAGATTATTGTATTCAATCCTTCTAGTTCTTGTTCCAATGGAGTTTTGGATTTGGATTCTGCACATCAATAATAATGGATTTTTTTTCTTGCAATATATGCGCATATATTATCTAATTATATGTAGCATCATCTACAATATTTTCGAGCTATCTAGTACTCTAAATCATTGGAGTTTTGATACTGCAATTCTGCACTGTATCTGTATCAGTGGGTACATTATGAAGGACTATTATAAAATGAATACCTCATCTACGATAGCCTACAACCAAGTTCCTTCTTTGAATTAGACCTTACAAGACCATTTATGTACGTAACCAAGTTTTATATTGTATGCTAATCTTAACATATGCAGTATCAAATGAAATATTGTATATATTGCATGTCCTATTATAGTTACATGTCATATTGTAGTAAATCACCATAAGAAGGCTTATTTGTATCCCCTATAACAAAATTATCTTTGAAATACGAATACTTTAGCAGGAATCCTAAAAATCTGATAAATTTGATTTTAATTAGTTTGCATTGGTTATTTGTATTTCTTTTACATGTAAGCTAGCTCAGGATTTGTTCTCGCATATCATTGACCAGTAATATGACTTTGATCCTAATACCAGTGTTGAATCTTATTTGTACAATGTTATCCCAATATGTTTTTCCAAACTACCTTATGTATTACAATTACACTATAACAAATTGCACTCATTGCGACTTAACATTCTGCATTTGTTATATCCATTTTTTACTGCATGAACAAAGAGTTATAATAGTATAAGTTTCCAACAAATACAACCAATATCCATGTACATGTTTTACGCAAACAGTTATAATTTATAAGTTACACTCCCGATTATTTAAAGAAAATACGAGAAATTGCTACGAATATTCGCTGAAGTTTTTGTGATGAAGACAGTTCATTGTAAAGAGATGCAAAATATGCCTGCATGTAATGATTTTAACATATTTATTGCAGTCAAGATCAAAATCATGATGTGATCACATATATTGTTTAGCACAAATTTGGAGACAAATGTCCTTATAATGCGATTGAAGAATGATAGAGACAATACATTACCAATGATATTGAGGGAAGTAATCTTGGTGCTTCGAGTAACTACCGAGATATGTATGATGAAGACACCTTTAACAGGCATATATATATATAGGCCACACTGGTGGGCGGTGCTCGTAACGCAGAGGTCAAATGAAGATGTCAACCCATGCAGGTGTGCTAGACATGTTTACACGGGGCAGGTGTTCACAAAGGCACCTTAATCAAGAAGTATTCGCGCCCGACCTGTTTGTATTTGTATGCAATGCACTTAAGACCACTCCGGCACATAGCATCTCCTGTATTAGTAAACCTAACCTAGATTACATTTTTCTAACTTGAATCGGAATGAATAATTATATACCATACATATGGTACACCAGATAAAGTTAGACATAGCCTAATCCAGTTACCTAGTAAATATTATGTATGAATATCAGTGTAAAATATTTTTGGAATTAAAATACATCGGAACGTTCATGCGTGGTAGTAGAGTAAATCAGAGGAAATGGTGCCATTTTTACAGCTGGTCGGAACTGGGCAAAAAAAAAAAAAAAAAAAAAATGAATAAAACTTATCTCATTAGGGCAAACAGTGACTGGCGGTCGCTTATGCAGGAATATTTATTACATATATAACGAAGCAATATTTTTCTAAAATGTACCAACTAGTTGACATTTCAATGGAGGTCATTTACTATATAGGTTAATATGTCTTTGAGAAGGACAGGCCTGCACATATTTATTTTCTTTTCATCCAGGTCAGTGAACTCATAACCATGTTTATTCTAGTTAAGGAGGCATTCAGCTTATTGAACTCGTTACCTCCGCCGCAGAGAGTTATAACGTGAGTATGGTGTCATGAAGCACTGCATGTTTATTAAGAATTTGATAAGGATGATTGACTGGGGTGTATCATGGGTGCGGCATGGTTTTAGGAACATTACATTCATACACTATTTTGAAGACGTAGTCCACATACGTTTCGGTTTCAATCTTACGCTCTACAGGTAATGTCCTGGAATATGTAGTACGACTTGTGTATTTATTGAAATACATTCTCCAAGTAAGATTTCTCTTCTCCTAAATATAAATAGGAAAAGGTTAAGTATCCTTTATCACGCCGTGGTAGAGTTGGTGAAAACCTGGAAAATCGTCCTGACTGTCGGTGGTTCTAGCTCCTCTGAGAGTATAAACACCATTAGTAGCTAGCATGCATTTGTGATTGATTATTATATACGGTATATATATACTGTATATTTACATTGCTAATACACTTTACATGAGGAGGGAGGAATACATAATGAGAGGTAAAATGCAGAGCTAGAGTTTGAAGTGACGGAGTTAAATAACACCTGTAGGATTGCTAGCCTACAGGTGAGTAGGAAGGACAAAAGAAGGAACCAGCAGCAGAGATGTAATTCCATAACAGTTTCTCAGGCTATGGAGAAACAAGAAATAGAGGAGTACCCCATATTACCAGGTCGTTCCCGTTTTCTAACTACCAGAAAGACGGGTCACCTAGGTCAGTCAACCCTACAAAAGAGTGGGAGTTTGAGCCAATTACAAACCCGCTTTCAAACCCTCTCCACCAATCACCAGCCTTCATTCGACCAGCAGCCAGATTTGCAGTACAACGAGCAAATGCTTATGCAAGTTCCGCATCAAAGACCTGAGTGCTACCGAGACAAGTGGAGATATTAGGATGTACAGTGCAGTACTATTACAGAGAACTCTGGATCAACCCAGGAACATATAGAAGAACAGAGTTTTCCACTGCATCACCAATAACCCTCAATTATAATAAAATCACCAGAGTTGCTATTATGTTCTTCCTAGACTTCGTGACTCCCACCAGAGTATTAACTAAAATACTTTAAATGATTAGGTACCAATTGATATCTACCATGTATTTTTAAGCTAAGTATTTAATTCAATATTTATGTCACAACGATTCACGATATCCTTTTAACAATGAGTCGCTGTAATTTAAAGCTAAGAAATAACTTGAACATAGTCTCAAGGAAATTGGTAAGAAATTAAGCACTTCCACCTCGGTCATTCTCTTAAGTCTGAAAAGTCCGGAGCTTAACTAAAAGTGGTAGCTGCCTCCCCCTCCCCCTCGAGACTACGAGCCCTGTTGTGTTCCCTCTGACGTCTGGATATTGGATTCCGGATCGAGAGAAGCAGCTCCCCCTGAGGTCTAGTCCAGGCGAACCTACGCTCTACGTCGGCTAGACTTGATTTCGAACCCCTACCCTTAGTGTCTCCGAGTGTCTTACGTTGTGATTATTGATGTGAAGGTAAGGTAAAATATGTGAATATTCATTGCAAATTTATATGTAGATCTGTGTCCAAGATCGTTAATTGTTGCGTATACTTTAATCCTTCAAAAACCATACTAAACCTTATATAGATCTGTGTCCAAGATCTAGAGTTAAGTTCTCTTCTAATTTCATATAAAACGATTGTCGCATACTTGTGTCAATTAATAATCTATCCGAATACTCAGATTTTCCTTGTAAATGTCCATTCTATCTACTGTATGTATGTAACAAGTTGAAGTGAAGTGTATACTCTGAATTTATTCCCTTTCAAAGTCTAATTTTTACCTAGAACCTACGCTCAATTTCATATCTATTTAAGCTCAGTACCTCACCCGTTAGAAGAATTATTGTTTATGATTATCATAACTTAAATATATATTCTTCGAAAGAAACCCCTGCTGACGCCTTATTTTGTTGTGCGGTAATTTATGAATAACATATTTGTTTATTCTATTATGAAATAGATAATTTCGATCCATCTCGTCTAGGAATTCTAGTTTCGTATAGATCTATTGTCTAATTATTTCAACCACTTGAATACAACGCCAATTTGTTCTGTATTCCATATAGGAACCTGTTAACTAGTTCAGACCTCCTTCATACCTTATCAGGTATTTTTTATCTAAGTGCAACTTCGTCGTGTATGCCATATTTTACTCGTAGTATTGTTATAACTACTAGTACACGCTAATTTATTTCCGCGTATTCTAATCTTCTGTAATCAATCTATTGACTGAGTCAGTTAGGTTACATTCAACCTTACAGTATTCTTCAGTAGATAATTATAAATCATTAAATCTGAATTCCTCGACCCGTGAGATTATAATTGCATATAAGAATTAATGAATTGTATGTTCAATATATACATTTTCTCATTCTAATCTAAGTACATTGTAAATTGTGAAAACAATTTAACTCCCTCCTTCTTTGAATTTCAATACATTCCTTCCCTTATTCAGAATAATATCGCACTAAACGTCCATACAGTTCTACTTTTATCATCGCAGTACAGCGAATGACCTGAGCGACCCACCTGGTCAAAAATTAGCTGCGCGTGATAGTCTTTTAATTTACCTGTGAGCGAGCGTTCACACCAGAGCTCTTCGTACGTTTCCCTTTTGTTCCATCCCAGCTTATATACGGGTACTTAGAGATTTCGTTCACCCTGCCAGAAACTTATTCAGAATGCTTCACAGTAGATACTCAACTCCCATATTTATTATTATCAAGGGTTTAATCTATGTGTATGTTTATCTGTATATAATTGCATACTTCCATAAATATACTATCCTTTAATTCATGTTCAGTGTATGTTATCTATATGCTTTTGTGCCTTATAAATGAACTCCCTTAATTGCTTACTGTTACTTATAATAGTTAGGCTAAGGCCACATTTCAAATCGAGACTTATTCGTGAACAGCACATTGATCTTATTATGTCCAAGTACGTGGATTCTCGTACCATTTCTAAGTAATAGGTAATTGATTTCTGTTTACCTTTCTATAATATATCTTTGAATAAATAAGAGTGTATAATTATCTGCATGTATTTATTGTGTTCATATTAAACCTGATTGAGTACCTAATTCGTGAATAAGAACGTGTTCGACGTGTTCCTGTTGAGGATATATTGAGTCTAAAAGTCCATAATTGGATTTAAGTAAAGACCAAAACAAAGCTAAGTTGTATTACAACCCGGCATAACACTGGCGGCAGCGGTGACTCGATACGGTATATCAACACGAGAGTTTCTTATATAATTTTTGTTTTCCTTGTTACTCAGTTAATGTTTTGACACAATATTCACCATGGCACCAATTAGATCACTAGATATTCCGGCGTTCAAGCCAGAAGATTATGATATATATATACATACATGGAAATAGTCAAACCGGTCCTGGACATTATGTTCGGAAACGAGGACGCTTCCAAGATCCACACGATAGTAGTGAAACTAGGGAAGTATGCAACCAAAGTATCAGGGTATGTGCACGACAATATGCCTGGTTTAACCTTGTCGCAATTTGAAAATTACGTAAAAACTGCTATTAATCCAGTGCTCGGTCAGACCATTGCCGATAAAAAAATTCATGAGTTAAAATACTCAGGGGATTTAGATGGCACAATTGAGCAACTACATCAGATAGCGTTCAATGCGTTTCCGGAAGAAACCACAGCACAACGGAAGAAAATCGTCTTCAAGGCACTTGTGAGAATTTTGCCAGACACAGTGGCGCATCACTTCTTGATCATAGAACCTACAAATTACGACACGGATCTGCCGGTGATAAGGCGGATCATGGCACTCAGAAAATCCAGGGAACAGGAAAAAATAGCCGTAATTAGTAAGGTAACCACGCATCCAGCAACAACAGCAGCCCCCATCAGTGGTCCCGTGGCTCCTTGTATTACTGATAAAGCCGAGGAATGGGCCAGGATTCGACCAGCTGATTGGAAGCCATACTCTGGACCGTGCATGTTATGGTCATTGAAGAGATCATTCACAGAACTTACGAAAAAACGGAGCAGGGCCCCAAACTGGTGGGCACAAATTCCCTGGATCAAGCCACATAAGGTAGCCACCATCATTGAAGACGGAACAGCCGGAATTGAAGACAAACCTAATGATGAAGAAGTGGAGCAGTATATACCTGAGGCTCTACAGCCAGATCCTCAGGATTTTTGAACGGCCTCCCAAAACAAGTAGTCGTCAACATGGCGGGGGCTCATGATGGGACATCTACAGATGGTCTCCCAGTCTACCACAAAATCACACTTAACGGGGCGAAAGTCTGAGTTCTCATAGATACGGGAGCTTCTCGTTCTTGCCCGTTCCTTCCGTTTTTCCGGAAACATCACAGTTTTCGGAAAGATGCAACCTTCCTCTATCATTCTTGTCAGTGCGAATGATCAAGTCATTCCAAATTTAGGACAGACTCTTCCATTATATGTTAGCACCCCTATTCCTCATCACGGAGTAGATCACTCTTTTGTGATCTACAATCCTAGCGAGATTAAGTACGATGGCTACTTAGGACTCGACCTCCTAATTTCTTTGAATGCCTCCATAAATTGTAGGCACCGTACCTTAACATTTTATCCACCTTCCAAAACCAAACAAAAAAACAAAACCTTCCTTGAACCCCTTCAGCAGTTAAAATCAAACTCCCTACCTGCCCCCCTTAATCCAACTGCTAAACTTCAGTGTCATGAAACATTCCTCCCCGTAAAAAATTCCGAGGATGAGAAAGACAACACCCATCTCATATCTCAAGCTATCACTTCCACTACTGTAACAGTTTCTCCTCATAAAGACAACACCCATCTCATATCTCAAGCTATCACTTCCACTACTGTAACAGTTCCTCCTCATCATGAGAAATAGATACCTTTGGTTCCCACCCTCATGGGAGATGTCATTTTGACCCCACACCTCCAAAGCCCTTTCAACGGGGCCTGCCTAACCGCTCCTAGCCTGCTACCAAATCAATTGAACTGTATTAAGATAGCTAATATATCAGATCAGCCAGTCACATTACCAAAAGGACTAGCCATTGGTGAGCTTGAGATATACTCAGAAGAATTATCTGTACCTACAGATACTTCCCCTCCAGCTAAGAATCCTCTTCCTAATATTCCTTCCAATCTTACTCTCTGTCAACAAACTGATCTCATAAATTTACTGATATCATACCAGGATATTTTCGCTGCATCCAGCCGAGACATGGGAAAAACTGACATGCTTAAACATCCTATCCATACCGTAGGAAGTCACATAAAGCAACCCATCCGTCGTTAAAACCCAATCCAGAGACAAGAGGAAGAAAAGCAAGTGCAGGATATGCTCGCCACAGGAGTAGTCAAAACATCTACCAGCCCTTGGTCATCTCCAGTAGTACTCGTCCGGAAGAAAGACCGATCAACCCGCTTCTGCATTGACTACCGGCAGCTGAATGACGTCACCATCAAAGACGCTACACCACTCCCCAGAATTGATGATTCCTTGGACTCCCTACTTGGAGCAAAATGGTTCACCACCTTAGATCTTCAAGCAGGATATTGGCAAGTTCCAGTATCACCAGAACATCAACAAAAGACAGCTTTCTCCACCAGCCAAGGCAGAGTATATGAGCTTACTGTTTTGCCTTTCGGTCTGTGCAATGGCCCGGCCACCTTCTCCAGGTTAATGGAATCTGTGCTACAAGGATTAACCTGGGAAACATGTCTGGCCTATTTAGACAACATTATTGTGTTCAGGAAAACTTGGGCCTGGTTGAGCAACGCCGATGTTATGGATCTGCGCCATCGATTGATAGCGCTGCACCCGAAAGTTCCGAAACAGATCGACCGAAATAATAGGCCTAGCCGCCTAGGCCTACTGGTAAAGTTTTGAGTCGAAAAGTAATACACCCTGTATATAGTTTCATATAGCCTACAAGTCAAGTGAGATAGTTCAATAGCTCATATACATATTAAGGAATTGGCTTCACATAATTTAGCCAGGGGAGAGCAGTAAGCTTTGAAACTACTTTCGAGAAGTGTAAACTATCTCTCCTCCAACTCCTGAACAGAAACAGATTTTCCATTTCCGATTGTGTTTGCTCAATAAATTATACATGCAATGAAAAATGAAGAACAGTCTTTTAATAGATTCGTAATATCCTGTTGAGCTTTATAGATACATAATAGTTTGCTACGGGAGATGTGTCTCTCTCCACAGTCAACGGTGACGACGTCGGAGGGCCCGGCGTCACGCCAATATGGCCGCCCGAAACTCTCAAACATATACAAATCGACTCTCGCTCGGCGCGTACATTTTAATAATTGAGCGTACTTTTCGATTTGTTGCCTCAATTGTAGTTCAAGCGTAGCTTTGATTACGCGTAGATAAATTGCGCGTACTTTGAGGGTTCACTGTACAAGCTTTCCTGGGATTGGCATCCTACTATCGAAGATTTGTAAAAAACTTTGCGACGATTGCCAATGATTAATAAAGAAAGAGGAACCATTCAAATGGACAGAACAACGCCTGCAAGCATTTAATAATCTGAAAGAAAAATTAGTGGCATCTCCGGTTGTGTCCTTTCCGGATTATACTCGGCCATTCAGATTGTACACCGACGTCTCCCAGTTCGGAATAGGTGCCATTCTTGGACAAACTAGAGATGGCAAGGAGCACATCATTGTCTGTGCCAGTCATACCTTCAATCCAGCAGAAATCAACTATCCCGTAACAAAATGAGAATGCCTAGGTATGATATGGGCCCTCCAATATTTCAAGGCATACATGGCCGGTGTCAAGGTCACCATCATCACTAATCACCACGCCCTCCAATGGCTCCGTAAATCTGACACAAAGAACGCATTAACGGTCAGATGGCGGGAATCATTAGAAGAATTTGATGTCGATATTGTGTACAGACCAGGTAAACTCAATACTAATGCTGATGCCCTATCTAGACTGCCCATCGACTCATCAGTCAATACTCTGCAACATCAAGAGACGACACATAACATCTTAGCCATCCATCACCATGACTCGTTGGATAACAGTCAACAAGACCTGCTTAATTCTTTCCAACGAAAGGAGAAACCCGACTGGATGCCACGCAAGATATTTACTCAATTAACCAGACTAGGAGATAATCTATTCACTATACTGTAGATGGGAAAATTGTAATAACGCCGCAAGCTGCACTATCCACTATGCAATCCATACATATGCACAATGGTATTCACCTAGCTCAGAGGAAATTGATCACAACATTTCAGCAAGTCTATTGGACCCGTTCCCCATATATAACAGCCAAACGTATAACAGAAGCATGCCGAGCATGTGCGTTGGGGAAAGATAGAACCCACACAGCCGGACCTGCTGGCAAATTAATCGCCTCCAAGCCATGGCAATTCCTTGCAGTCGACGTTATGGGGCCCATGGAAAGAAACCAAGGGTTTAAGTACATCATAACCTTTGTTGATACTTATTCCAAATACGACATTGCCTGTCCTGCTAAAGAACACTCAGCCATTGCAGTAGCTGAAGCCCTCATTCAACACGTCTTCCCACATTTTGGATTACCTGAAGCTATCCATTCAGATAATGCCCCCGAATTCACCAGTCACATTTGGTCCCAGTTATCTCAAATGTGTGGGTTTAAATTCAGTCACTCATCCCCATACTGGCCTCAAGGCAACTCCATATGCGAAAGAAGTCATAGGACCATTGCCAATCAAATAAGAACCAGATTACAGCAAATGGACACCAAGGATTGGCCCAGTCAAGTAAAAATTGTACAATAGGGTATAAATACCTGCCCCAGACAAGACAGAATTTCACCCCACGAGCGTGTATTTGGAGTGCCACCATTACTCCTACCTCTCCGCCATCTTGCAGCCCCGTATGAGCCCTTCTCAAACTTCGACCAGTCATTAGTCCATCTAAAGAACCATCTCAGACAAATCCAATATGTTCAAGATCTTCAACCTGATGAAACTACCAAAGCCAGTCCACACGTGTCGGCGATCTCGTGAGGGTTGCTCAATTACCTGTGCCGTCTTAACTCAAACCGAGATTTAAAGGTCTCTTTGACATTTTAACAGTGCCAAATTGTTATCAGGTTACCATTAATTATTTCGGTGAGTCACGCACATACCATAACAGACATGTACGTAGATTTCAGCCTATTGATGAGAATATGATTATGCTTGCAGATCCTGACCAGAATGACATATTACCTACACCTAATATCAGAATTTGGGATCCACAGAACCTGTGACACATGAAATCATTCCTCCTCTGACACCACCAAGAAAGAAACCACTGCGTGTCACACCATCTATTCTGCCACAAGCCACACCCCCTGTCCAGATACGACCAGGGCCTCTTTCATACCCATCACACACACCTCATCCTATCATACCTACACGTACTCTATCTGCACCTTCCAAATTACCTACTCGGTTAATAATTAGATCTCTACCATTACCTGTACCTTCATCACCATCTGTCAGCTTACCACTTTATTCTGAATCTCCGTGCACTCTTCCGACTACACCTGCTATCGCTCACATTCCTAATCAATCTACTCAGCATTTACCTACTCTGCCAAACACACCTTCTCTTGAGCATGCCAGTTTATCTGTTCCACTTCCTCAAACATCTTCCGGACCTATTACTTATGCAAGCAAACTTAAAACTTCTACTACTTCAGTTTCGCCCTCCATCTCTAAATCAGCTTCACGACCACTTCCTTTATTACACAACATAATTCCCTACTCTTCTATAAACAAACCCACAGATTCCACCTCTCAAGTACATCGCAGTAAACCCCACACATCTAGACATTGTTCACAATTACCCAGCTCTTCCTTATCAGCATCACCACACTCTCGTGTGAATCCACAAGATCTGGTCGACGTGTGAAGCCACCTCAACGATGGGCGCCGACATTCCGGCCTACGTAGGCAAGGTGGGCCCCGCCCAAACCTACCTCGCCTATGCCAAGGGTTCCCGCTATACCTACTGCGAGGTCAACAACATCCCCTGGTCAAACAAACTACAAAAATCAACCTCTGCCCAGCAAACCTTCACAGGCCACTCACTCCACAGCTCTTACAGCCACAATTCCTCCTGCTACTCAGCCACCTTCAACCACTGCAGCATCTTCTTCGACACCTACGGCAGCCATGAAATTCAACAGTGTTTTACTTTCGGATGGCCTGCAAAGTACTGTTGTCACCACACCACAACAAATGGTACAAACAGCCTCAGAGTCAAAACTTCCACTGACTGTATACATTGGCATGGACATCTCTACACCTGCTGATGTGCCTACGACCATGTGGTTACTAACATTGCATCATTTAACCCCTGTTCTCGCTAACGCCACCACCCAGACATACACTTTGAAATCGCGAGGTCGCGACTTTTTCTTCGACGAATGTGGTGAAGTGACGGGGTTAAATAGAACGGGGTTAAGTAACACCTGTAGGATTGCTAGCCTACAGGTGAGTAGGAAGGACAAAGGAAGAAACCAGCAGCAGAGATGTAATTCCATAACAGTTTCTCAGGCTATGGAGAAACAAGAAATGGAAGAGTACCCCATATTACCAGGTCATTCCCGTTTTATAACTACCAGAAAGACGGGTCACCTAGGTCAGTCAACCCTACAAAAGAGTGGAAGTTTGAACCAATTACAAAACCACTTTCCAACCCTCTCCACCAATCACCAGCCTTCATTCGACCAGCAGCCAGATTTGCAGATTTGCAGTACAACGAGCAAATGCTTATGCAAGTTCCGCATCAAAGACCTGAGTGCTACCGAGACAAGTGGAGATATTAGGATGTACAGTGCAGTACTATTACAGAGAACTCTGGATCAACCCAGGAACATATAGAAGAACAGAGTTCTCCACTGCATCACCAGGAGAAGTCTGACATGGCTCAATTATAATAAATCCCTCAATTATAATAAAATCACCAGAGTTGCTATTATGTTCTTCCTAGACTTCGTGACTCCCACCAGAGTATTAACTAAAATACTTTAAATGATTAGGTACCAATTGATATCTACCATGTATTTTTAAGCTAAGTATTTAATTCACTATTTATGTCACAACGATTCACGATATCCTTTTAACAATGAGTCGCTGTAATTTAAAGCTAAGAAATAACTTGAACATAGTCTCAAGGAAATTGGTAAGAAATTAAGCACTTCCACCTCGGTCATTCTCTTAAGTCTGAAAAGTCCGGAGCTTAACTAAAAGTGGTAGCTGCCTCCCCCTCCCCCTCGAGACTACGAGCCCTGTTGTGTTCCCTCTGACGTCTGGATATTGGATTCCGGATCAAGAGAAGCAGCTCCCCCTGAGGTCTAGTCCAGGCGAACCTACGCTCTACGTCGGCTAGACTTGATTTCGAACCCCTACCCCCCAACTTACCCTAAATGTCTCCGAGTGTCTTACGTTGTGATTATTGATGTGAAGTTAAGGTAAAATATGTGAATATTAATTGCAAATTTATATGTAGATCTGTGTCCAAGATCGTTAATTGTTGCGTATACTTTAATCCTTCAAAAACCATACTAAACCTTATATAGATCTGTGTCCAAGATCTAGAGTTAAGTTCTCTTCTAATTTCATATAAAACGATTGTCGCATACTTGTGTCAATTAATAATCTATCCGAATACTCAGATTTTCCTTGTAAATGTCCATTCTATCTACTGTATGTATGTAACAAGTTGAAGTGAAGTGTATACTCTGAATTTATTCCCTTTCAAAGTCTAATTTTTACCTAGAACCTACGCTCAATTTCATATCTATTTAAGCTCAGTACCTCACCCGTTAGAAGAATTATTGTTTATGATTATCATAACTTAAATATATATTCTTCGAAAGAAACCCCTGCTGACGCCTTATTTTGTTGTGCGTTAACTGTGTAATTTATGAATAACATATTTGTTTATTCTATTATGAAATAGATAATTTCGATCCATCTCGTCTAGGAATTCTAGTTTCGTATAGATCTATTGTCTAATTATTTCAACCACTTGAATACAACGCCAATTTGTTCTGTATTCCATATAGGAACCTGTTAACTAGTTCAGACCTCCTTCATACCTTATCAGGTATTTTTATCTAAGTGCAACTTCGTCGTGTATGCCATATTTTACTCGTAGTATTGTTATAACTACTAGTACACGCTAATTTATTTCCGCGTATTCTAATCTTCTGTAATCAATCTATTGACTGAGTCAGTTAGGTTACATTCAACCTTACAGTATTCTTCAGTAGATAATTATAAATCATTAAATCTGAATTCCTCGACCCGTGAGATTATAATTGCATATAAGAATTAATGAATTGTATGTTCAATATATACATTTTCTCATTCTAATCTAAGTACATTGTAAATTGTGAAAACAATTTAACTCCCTCCTTCTTTGAATTTCAATACATTCCTTCCCTTATTCAGAATAATATCGCACTAAACGTACATACAGTTCTACTTTTATCATCGCAGTACAGCGAATGACCTGAGCGACCCACCTGGTCAAAAATTAGCTGGGCGTGATAGTCTTTTAATTTACCCGTGAGCGAGCGTTCACACCAGAGCTCTTCGTACGTTTCCCTTTTGTTCCGTCCCAGCTTATATACGCATACTTAGAGATTTCGTTCACCCTGCCAGAAACTTATTCAGAATGCTTCACAGTAGATACTCAACTCCCATATTTATTACGAAGTGGCTACGGGACACCACCAGTGGTATCCCGCAGCCCAGCCAGTGAGGCTGGGCTACGGGACACCACCAATTAGACTGTTGAATCGAAATTCTTTGGATTATTATTTTTATTATCATTAAAAACGTTGGACTTTATTAAATTATAATCCTACATGTTGTATATACAGACCTATTCCACACTCAACTCCCTACGCCACACACACTCACACATACCTATTTATACATCTAACTAGGCTTATATATAGCCGTTATATATGTGTGTATATTCTTCGTCTTACATATCCATCTTATAAGAACATATGGGAGTCTGCAGACAGTCGAGTGGCCAACACAAGGCAGATCCCTCTCACACCCAACCCATCTCGTTCATACGTTTATCTAGTCTTATTTTGAAACTCTCTATCGTTCTTGATCCCACAATGGCGCTAGGTAGCCTATTCCACATGTCTATTGTCTACATATCTGTTACCATTATGGTATAATGATCAAACAGAATAAAAGTCATTCATACTTGCATAACGTGCTATAAAACAGCTTGACGACGTTCACAAGCACAAGTGCGTCAATGTGTGGATAGTTACATGTGTTTGTGTAAATAAATATGTTTGTGAGTGTAATATAAAGTAATGCAAATACAGTATATGTGCGTAAATAAATGTTTGTTTACGAATGTTATATGGATGTGCAAATGCATGTCTACATGAGTATGTATGTGCGTGTGTAATGGCATGTACGTTTGGGTCATAATTTGGAAGGAACAAAATTATATATTTGTGAAAGAAATTGCAAAGTACACTGTAATTTTCCGTCTGTGTACTCATTCCTCATGCTTCCCAGTACCCTGGAAAGAAGCAAACATCCATCCAGTTCCTAAAAAAGGTGCCTCTTCAGATCCATCAAACTACAGACCAATAGCTATAACTTCCACTCCTGGTAAAGTCTTTGAAATTATATTGAATAATCACATAATTAAGCATCTTGAGAATAATAAATTAATCAGTGATAGGCAATATGGTTTTAGACGATGTCGATCAACTGCAGACATGCTTTGCCTTCTTACGCATCAAATCAACCAAGCTACAGACCAACATGGTGAAACACATACAATAGCACTGGATATATCAAAGGCATTTGATAGAGTCTGGCATCAATCCTTATTGTCGAAGATGTCACACTACGGCCTTGCATCATTAGTTCCACTAATTTCTTCTTATCTTCATAACAGAAAAATACGTGTAATGGTAGATGGCCTTTATTCTCAATTTCACTCAATAAATGCTGGTGTTCCCCAGGGATCAGTTTTGGCCCCAATTCTGTTCCTCATTCATATCAATGATCTCATATCTACCACTCATAATCCAATACATTCCTACGCAGATGACTCAACACTCCACAGTTCCTTCACATTTACCAATTCTGTCACCCAACCCGATCTTATAAATTCAAAAATAAACACTGCAATTTCTCTGAACCAGGACCTTTCTAGAATTAATGGATGGGGACAAAAGAATCTAGTTTCCTTTAATGCACAGAAAACCAAGTACATTCAATTTTCTAACCGACAGAATCTCACTGACTCCCATATATTTTTTAATGATGTAAATATTCCCACTTCCCCTAGTATTGACATTCTCGGTGTAACATTAACTACTAACTTGAGCTGGACACATTATGTTAGAAGCATTGCTAAGAATGCCTCTAAAAAACTGGGACTCCTGTACAGAGTTCGAGAATTCTTTACTGACGAGCAGTTGGCCGTGATATATAAAAGTCATGTGCGTTCTCAGATGGATTACTGTTCACCTCTGTGGGGTGGAAGTGGAGTGGTTGCATTGAGGCAGTTGGACAAAATTCAAAATAAAGCTATTAGATTAATCAATAACCCTGCAATCACACAGGACCTTCCTACATTATCCATACGAAGAAACGTTGCATCCCTTGCATTATTCTACAGATATTTTCACAGCAATTGTTCCGAGGAACTTGCTTCAATTGTGCCGCCTCTCCACATCTTTCCCCGTAGAACTAGGGCAGCTGAAAACGCCCATGAATTTACACTTTCTCCTCCACAATGCAGAACTTCTGCTTATCAGAATTAATTTATCCCCAGAGCTACTACTCTTTGGAATTCACTTCCCTCGAATTGCTTTCCACAAACTTACAATCTACAAATGTTTAAATCCAGTTGTTACAAACATTTTATGAATGGAGGATGCGTTTAGGCACATGGACCTTTTTGTTTTATCTGTGTTTTTCCTTCCTCCGTTCATTGTCTCTTAAAAAAAAAAAAAAAAAAAAAAAATGTGATCAGCTCAGTAGCAGTAGGCTTTCAAGAATAAACTGAATAGCTTAATGAATTAATTGGGTGTGAGCTGGATCTGCCTTGCGTAGGCCAGTTGGGGGGGGGGGGGGGCTGCAGTGCAAGCTTGCATGCACGAGTAGGAATGTGCATGTACGAGCATAAAGCCTGTACGTTTGTGAGTGGAAATATGTGTTTGTATAATGGATGCACAAAATTAATAATGCATGTACAATATGTTTGTGTGTGTGTGAGTGTGTGTGTATGTGTTTGTGTGTGTGTGTGATAGAGAGAGAATGAGAGAGTCATTCACATGACTTGTCTTTGTTTGTGTTTGTGATTAGGAATGCGAATATGTATTTGTGCGTGTGGTTCTGAAAGAACATTAGAGTGTGGGTGCGATTGTGGGAGGGAATATCAATGTGTGTGCGTGTGTATTCTGATTGGAAATGTGAAGGCGAGTGTGTAATTGTGAATGTATGTTCGAATATATGTGCGTTGTCGAGTGGTAATCTAAAAGTGTGTGTGTGTGTAGATATATGAATATAAATCATCGAACTTGTTCGTCAAGGTGAATACACGCAATGCGAGTTAATGACATTGTGGGTAGGAATACGAATATGTGTTCCTGAATGATTTTGTGCGTGAAAATGTGAATGTGCATGAGTTTGTGTGTGTTTATATAGTGAATCAACATAGAAGATAATAGGAAACATTTCTCAATTGCTGATGCATATATTGTCTGGTGATTATTGGCATCCAAATGTGATGTTTGGTTAATTTAGGATAGGGATTGTAATTGGTAAATCTATAGCATTATAAAACATTTATATTGCTACCATGTGAGTGCGGCCGAAGAAGGTTGCGAACAAAAAAAAACGCTGACCAACCTCAAGCTAATCCAGGTAATCCAGAAAATTAACACCTACTTGTAAATAGTACCTCTTTCTCTATCATATATATATATATATTAACAACCTTGATGTAGGAATAACTAGCAAAATCAGTAAATTTACAGATGACACTAAAATGGGAACACTCCAAATATATTTAGACATATTACACAAATGGGTAGTAAACTGGCAGATGAAGTTCAATGTAGGTAAATGTAGTGTAGTAAAATTGAGTAAATCGATAGCAAATGCAGGATACAATTTCGATAACGTGGATATAACTAACTCAAATAATGAAAAAAACTTGAGAATCATCGTCAACTGTGATTTGAAACCAAGAAATCAATGCACCAGTGTTCGAAATAAGGCAAATAGAGTTCTTGGATGTATATCTAGAAGTGTGAGTAACAGAACAGCAGACGTAATCTTGAAATGTTATCTAGCGTTAGTGAGGCTACATATGAATTATGCTGTTCAAAATTGGAGTCCCTATTAGAGAATGAACATAGATTCCTTGGAGAGAGTACAACTAAGAATGACAAAAAATAATCTGTAATATTAGAAATCTTCCATATGAAGACAGGTTGAAGAAGCTAGGCTTACATTCGTTAGAAAGACGCAGAGTTATATATGATATGATAGATATGATAGAGGTGTTCAAGGGGGTAAGTGAGATAGGCTAAATACAGGGGATATGAAAGCTGTACTGAAGCTCAGCGATAGCTAGAAAACTCAAACAAATGGTTTCAAATGGGATACTTTTCGTTTCAAGAAATATAGGCAAATAGCGGTTTGGTAAGAGCTGTATATACCTATGGAACAGGCTATCTAGCGCCATAGTGCGATCAAAAACGATAGAGAGCTTCAAAATACAATTAGATAGACATATGGACAAGATGGGTTGGGAGAAGAGGGATCTGCCTTGTGTGGGCCAATCGGCTTTATGCGGGCTCCCATTTTCTTATTTTTTCTTCTTCATTTCTGTGTATGAAGGAGACAAAAGGCAGGTTACTAAGCTATAATACCATATACATATATCTCTTATTGATACCTTTCATCCACTTAAAACACCTCTATCATTACTTCCTCCACATATTCGTCTTTCTAGCAATATGATAGCAATATTAACTAATAAGTCAGTCAGTCACAACTAATAATTATTATAATGTTTAACACACACACACAAACACACACATTATTTATATATATATATATATATATATATATATATATATATATATATATATATATATATATATACAGTATATGTGTGTGTGTGTGTGTATTAGAATATACAATGGGTGAAACATTAGAACAAAAATAGATTATTGGTGAGTGGGAGGAGTATAATCTGTGATTAGAGGACCAGGTGGATCCTCTAATCACATTTAATTGGTACCATTGACTGCCTTGGTCCTTTAATTACAATTTATACTCCTCCCATTCCCCACTACCTCTTTTCTTAGTTGATACAATTTCTATATTTAACTGAATATTTAATAGTACAAAGGAGTACAAAGGAAATCAAGCAACAACAGATCTAGTGACCCTTCTAGGTTGCTTGTCCTCCAAAACACTGAGGATCAAGTGTCCAAACAGTGGTTTAGATTGGGTAAGGGAACATTGGAAAGGGAATTACTGCCCTGGAACTAATGTCCGTGGCAGGATTAGGAAGTTAGTAGGGGACAGATGGGTTAGTAACTGAGGGTGGATAAAATAAAGTTATTCATTTACAAACGCAGTCAGTCGCGGGTTTGATGCGAGATATTTGTCTAGGCGGAGTTTAAATGAATCAACGGTGATGCAGTCTATAACATTTCGGGGAAGCCCATTCCACAAGTTGACAACTCGATTGAAGAAGAAATTCTTAGATTCGTGTGAGTTAAAAGATTTACCAATAATTTTGCAACCGTTTCCCCGCGTGTAATTAGATTGGTCGATAGTGAAGTACTTACTACAGTTCATATTGTCGATGCCTTTGATGATTTTGAACACTTGAATTAAGTCCCCTCTTAATCTGCGCTGGGTTAAAGGAAATAGATTTAATTCTCTAAGACGCACTTCGTATGGTTTGTTCTTTAGGCTAGGTATCATTTTGGTAACTCTACGTTGAACTCGTTCTAGCTTGTTTATATCTTTTTTGGTAATAAGGGCACCAGGATTGAACGCAGTATTCCAGAAGAGGGCGGACTAAGGAATTGTAAAGGGTTAGGATAACTTCTTTGGATTTATGCTCAAATGACCTGCCTATAAAGCCAATTATTTTGTTTGCCTTCTTAACAACTTCTGAACATTGTTGACTCGGTTTTAGGTTACTCGATATTGTTACTCCCAGATCGGTTTCTCTGTTTACATTCTTAAGCTGAGTGCCATTCATCGAATAGTTTGCTTTCTCATTTAGGTATCCGATATGTAGTACTTTACATTTATCCGCATTGAAACTAATTTGCCAAATTTGGGCCCAACATGACAATTTATCTAGATTGTGTTGCATATCGTCAACTTGTTCTTTTGAGAGTACGCTATTTGCAATTATTGTATCGTCAGCAAATTTTGAGATTGTACAGGTGAGACCCTCATCTATGTCGTTGATGTAAATTAGAAAGAGAATTGGTCCTAGTACCGATCCCTGGGGTACCCCGCTACTTACATTGGTCCATTTAGATGCCTTACCGTTTATGACTACTCTTTGCTTTCTGTCGCTGAGCCAATTTTCTATCCATTTCAACACACCGTCTTGTATTCCATGCGCTTTTAGTTTTAGCAGTAAACGTTTGTGGGGAACTTTGTCAAAGGCCTTTTGAAAATCAAGGTATATAATATCTACAGCTTTACTCTCATCGTAGAGGTTGAGGATATTGTGGAAGAAGTCTAAGAGGTTTGTTAAACAGGAACGTTTTTTACGAAAGCCGTGTTGAGTATCTTTAAGTATGTTCTTTTCCTCCAAGTGATTTACGAGTCTGTCTCGTATGACCGTTTCTAGCATTTTACATACAACTGAGGTTAAGCTAATTGGACGATAGTTACTGGGTAGGGATTTGCTGCCTTTTTTTAATATCGGTGTTACGTTGGCTAGCTTCCACTGATCGGGCATAGTTCCAGACTGCAAGTATTTATTGAATAGTAATGTCAGTGGTTTGGAGAGCTCATCCTTAGCTTCCTTTAGAACTCTAGGTGAGATTGTATCAGGTCCAGGCGTTTATTTACCTTGAGTTTATCTAAACAATTCAATACTTCTCTCTCTGTAACGGTGATATTGCTTAGAACATCTGAATTATCAATCTGAATCGGCGATGGTGTAGGGATATCACTGAGGTCTTCTGTTGTAAAAACTGATGCAAAGAAGGTATTGAGGGCATTACTCATTTGTACTTCGTCTTTGGTGTATTCTCCATTTTCATCGACTAACGGTCCAACAGTTGAAGTAACTACTTTTTTGTTTCTGATATAACTATAGAATTCTTTCGGGTTTGTTTTACTTTGATTCGCAATATGTAACTCTAAGGTCTTTTTACTTTGCTTAATTAACTTTTTGGCTTTGCGTCGTAGCTCTACAAATTTCAGCCGTTCTTCGTCATTTTATGAGGATTTTAATCTATCATTAGCAAAATTTTTAGCAAGCAGGCAGTTTGAAATATCTTTATTCCACCATTTGGGCTTATTATTATGGCCTGGACGCCGTATTTTCGATGGTATGCAGTCTTGCACTGCTTTTAGGTAAGTGGCTTCGAATAACTTCCAAGATGTATTTATGTCGTTATTGTGAATTAAAAAGCTCCAGTCAGTTTCTTTAAACATAGCTCTAAGTTTATGGAAGTTTGCTTTCTTGAAATTAGGGACTTTTTCGATGCTACTATTTGGTTCGTTACTAGTAAACTTTAAAGTGAAAGTTATCGTACGATGGTCGCTGTTACTGAATTCATCACCAACATTCAAATTCTCTATTAATTCTTCTTTTGTTGCAAGTACAATGTCAAGAACGTTATTACCACGGGTCGGCGTTCGAACAAATTGATAAAGCGAACTCTCTTGCAAGTTCGTATACAAGTCATGTCCGGAGTGTGAAGTAAGAGTATCGCCCCACTTGGTCACAGGTAAATTAAAGTCGCCAAAAATTACGGTATCTTGTGAGTTACTTACATCTGCAATTTGATCGTAAATTTCTCGGTCAGTTTGCACTGATTGAGCTGGAGGTCTGTATATTAATGCAAGTATTATTTGTGTACCTTTATTATTCTTTATTAGCACAAAAGATGCGTCGACGTTCACAATTTGAGGTTTTGACAAGAGGGTAGGGTTAAGACTTTCTTTGATATAAAGTAAAACGCCACCTCCATTTCGATTTATTAGTGGATGCTAACGTGCTATTAAGAATATGTACGTATTGTATGTATGAATGTATGTATGTATAATATATATATATATATATATATATATATATATATATATATATATATATATATATATATATATATATATATATATATGGGTAGAGTAGGAGGTAATTAGTTAAAAGTTACTTAACTATAACTGTAATGATATTGGAGTTGGACATTATTGAATTTATATATGTACTTTGGCACATGTTGCATAGAAGAGGAGTACAAAGCAGTACAAAGGAGAGAGAGAGAGAGAGAGAGAGAGAGAGAGAGAACATAACATAAGAACAACCTAAGATAATGGGAGTCTGCAGAAAGCCAATTGGCCCACACAAGGCAGATCCCTTTCACACCCAACCCCTCTTGATTAGAGCAATGCCCATATTCACCTTATTTACTAATATTATTTCAAACTATCTTGGTAATAAATCAAGCACTTGATGTAGGTCCTAGAACAAACTATTACGGTACCATATGAATCCATATATTTAGTCTAAAAAAATCCTCTATGGTGTTATCCTAATGCCCTATTTATTATTTATAATGGAGGTTGGGTGTGAGTGGAGTCTGTCGGTTGTTGTCCAGTCGGCGCTCTGCAGACCCCCGTTTTCCCATGTTGACCTCTGATCGTTTTGGTGAGGTCAGTCCTCATGGTGTTATTGAGTTGGGCCTATCATTAGGCCTTAGAATTAGTGTTGGGTGTGAGAGGGATCTGCCTTATATGAGCCGATCGGCTTTCTGCAGACTCCCGTTTTCTTATGTTCTTATGTTCTTATATGTAAGTCCTAGGACCTTACACATGATAGAAATCTTCCTTAAGTATTCAAGTTCAGTGATAGCGAAAGAACTCAAACAAATGGTTTCAAATTAGATATTTTTCGTTTCAGAAAAGATATAGGCAAATATTGGTTTTGTAACAAGAGTTGTAGATACTGTAGGTGGAATAAGCTACCAAGTGTTATAGTGGAATCAAGAACTATAGAGAGCATTAAGACAAAAATAGATAGGCATATGGACGAGATGGGTTGGGTGTGAGGGGGATCTACCGGGTGTGGGCCAATCGGCGCTTGACAGACCCTCATTGTCTGTCCTCTGACCGTTTTGGTGAGGTCGATCCTCATGGTATTAGTGCGCTGAGCCTATAATTAGGCCTAGTAATTAGGGTTCGGTGTGAGAGGGTACTGTCTTGTGTGGGCCAATCGGCTCTCTGCAGACTCTCATTTGTTTATGTTCTTATATTGAGAAAGATTGAACACATTAGGCCTACATCCATTAAGGAGGAGTAGGATTAGAGAGGATATTATCAAATGGGCAAGTGTGATTTAAAAGGGGACATGACAAATTTACTGAGGCTCAATGATAGCGAATATATCTCAATATTGTTTTTTCCAGGACCCACACACCCAGTGTGTAGGTTCTGTTTGTTTACATTTGATAAATTTTGCTCTCTCTCTCTATATATATACTGCATATGTACCTTCACCAAACCCACTAACCATATATTTGTAGGTAATGCAATTAATTAATCAATGTGGTCATCCCTGGGACCCGAACTCTGGAGACACACACGGAATATATAAGCACAAAAGGCCTCACATAACCTTTTCCGTGACTCTCGTGATTTTGTCAATCACTGCATGTCATGTTTCCCTAGTGCCCAGCAGTTTTTCTCGATCCCCTCTCTCCATCTCAATTTTTTTGCCACGCTTTCCAACTCTGGGTTGGGTGTGAGAGGGATCTGTCTTGTGTGCGCCAAACGGCTTTCTGCAGACTCCCACACGCACGCACTCACGCATACACACACCTTAAACACATTATATATATAATATATAATTATATATATATATTCACTTTTGGGGAGAGGAGGTAGTAATCTCTCGATCTCGATCTCGATTGATAATTAATAGTAGTTGCTAAAATATAACTGTGTAAGCATATTGGAGTTGAACATTATTGAATTTATATATGTTTGGTACTAGGGTACAGTCTTTCTTCTATTCAACTGCTGAGCTCTGGAACTCTCTCCCAGAATCAGTCTTTCACTCCTCCTATGACTTAAATTGCTTCAAACTTCGTGTGTACGCACTGTGCCCTTGTACAGAGCAACAAGCTGAGCAAGGGTAAAGAACTCCTTGAGACGGTTGAGCACATCCAGCTTCTGGGAGGCTGCCTTAGCAAGACTGGTAATATGGTCCTTCTAAGTAAGAGCAGAAGAAAAAGAGAAACCAAGATAAATTGAGAGAAGAATTACTATTGATGTTTGTTTGTTGAAGTATAAGCGATAGTCTTCTGGCGGTTCCGGACGGGTAGTAAGATGGAGAAATTGGGTTTCGGGAGCATTAAAAGCAACAAGGTAAAGTGTTCTGCTTTGTAATCTGCAAATTCGAAGTGGTTAAGGTATTCCCCATCTGTATGTATTCCTTTTTTTCATGAACTCATTCTAAAGATCACTTGAAAACCGTAGGTGAGATCGTGTCGCCCCGTCTCACTCATTTCCCAATCTTTATCTTCCCTATGTCTGTATGTAACCTGACCATGGCAGATGTATATATATATATATATATATAATACAACACACACACACACACATTTTCATTTACAAGTGGACAAGGATTCACTATTAAAAGCACCTACCCTGCCATGTATAATTCTACTCACAAACATACAACCACGTGCTCACACACACCTTTATATTCACAATCACAGAAACATTTCGTACTTTCATTCACAAACCCATTCGTAAATATTTCCATCCACACCGTTACCATTCATTTGTACACACACACACACACACACACACACACTGAAGAATCTCAATTTCCCAAGCTTGGAGGAGAAGACGTGTGAGGGGTATAACAACGATTTACAAAGACTTTGTTGTGAGGTAACCTGGTAGGATCAAAGGGCACGTGTTTAAACTAAGAAACATTAGATGGAAATACGATATGAACAAATTTAGCTATAAAATCAAGCTTTGTATACGTGGAACACTTGTGGTGGTGTCCCGTAGCCTACCCAGTGTGGCTGGGCTGCGAGACACCACTGGTAGTGTCACGCAGCCCAGCCAGTGAGGCTGGGCTACGGGACACCACCAGTGGTGTCCCGTAGCCACTTCGTATTTATTATTATCAAGGGTTTAATCTATGTGTATGTTTATCTGTATATAATTCATGTTCAGTGTATGTTATCTATATGCTTTTGTGCCTTATAAATGAACTCCCTTAATTGCTGTTACTTATAATAGTTAAGCTAAGGCCACATTTCAAATCGAGACTTACTCGTGAACAGCACATTGATCTTATTATGTCCAAGTACGTGGATTCTCGTACCATTTCTAAGTAATAGGTAATTGACTTCTTTTTACCTTTCTATAATATATCTTTGAATAAATAAGAGTGTATAATTATCTGCGTGTATTTATTGTGTTCATATTAACCCTTAATTAGCGGCGAGCAACATAAGTCGAGTATAATAAATCTGGACTATCTGGCGGCGCTCAACATAGGTCGTGTGGCAATTTCAGCACGTAATGTTGCTGAGAGAGAGAGACAAGTGGTGGCAGGAGAGTAGCGAGCGTATGACTGCTCCAGACCACCGCGGCGAACCTACTGACACGAATCCCACCTCCTCCCTCCCTCTCTCACTCGCTATATACGGAATTGTATGGGGAAAGTGCCGAATTACATGCTTTTTGCACTCGCGTTGCACGGTTGTTGCAAGAAAACTAGCCATCATAAAAGGATCGTTATGGTGTCATTGGAAAGCTCTGTTTATGCCCTTTCAGGGATAGATACTTGTTTTACACTCTGGGTCTTATTTAGGCATGAAAATGATCACATATACAGCCATATTTTGGGTAAAAACACCCCTCTGGGCGGTACATATAAATAAACCGCATAGGCCGCTCGTAAGGTGTTAAACCTGATTGAGTACCTCATTCATGAATAAGAACGTGTTCGACGTGTTCCTGTTGAGGATATATTGAGTCTAAAATCCATAATTGGATTTAAGTAAAGACCACAACTAAGCTAAGTTGTATTACAACACGGCATAACAGAGTTCTTAGAATCTCAATTATAATCTAAACTCCTCCCTACCTAATCGAAGTATTCAGTTTAATAACCTTAACTAACCTAACTAAGCTACCCGACCTTTACTAAGTTAACCTAGCCTAACTTGGGTAAATGTTCATACAGGTAAACCTGCTCTATTCCCAGTAATTCAGGAAAGCGTTAGTTAGGTTTATGGACTAGAGTAATACATAAATAAGAATAAATGATATAATCTACACAATAATTAAATCGTGTCTCAATATATGCATTTATTCTGAATATTTGAAGTGAAAAAAAGAAAGTTTGATGAATTCCATATATCAACCCAATATACTTTCCAGTAGCATACATACTACATATAGTCTATTGTATATAATCATTACATTATTGTTTTGTTTTGTGTTGTAGTATGGCGATGCTATAATAAATGAGATCTTAACAATGTTTGCTACATATCTACAGTGTTTGCAAATTCAAATATATGTATTTGATTGTCGCTCCTGTGAAAAATATTATATGAAACCATAAACATATAATATACGACAAATATATCTCTGTCTGAATGCATTTGTTTTAAATTGTGTTGTATGATTCGAAAGTTACAGCATATTTATTCCCACAAAGTAATATAAGTCTGTCCTTAAAACCAATATTTTTTGTGTAAAACTTAAATAAATGCATTTTTAGTTCTCACTCTCTCTCTCATTTACAAAAAAAATCTTGTACTCTTGATGAAGAACCAAGTTGTGATCCAAGCATATTGTAATAGGCAAGTTTATATATGTTTTTCAATATGTAATAGCCTACTGTTTTGTGTTGGTCTCCCTGGAGTTCTTGTCATTCATAATTGGTGTTTACTTAACCCCTACTATACCAGAGGGTATTACCATATATGTACCCTCCTGTACCAGGCAATAAGGCCAAAATGGCTTCAGAGTCGAGAGAGAATACCCTTCAACCTCAAAAGTGTTGCCAAGGTCTAAAAACAGTGCGTACAAATCACGGTACCTGGTACCGCTTGATACGGGCAGTAACAATTACTGCATAGTAATGACCGCGATCTTCCGTCGCTGGTACTGACGAGTGACTTTATTACTGACGGCGATTCGCCGTTGCTGGTACAATAAGGGTTAATTCCTATGTTTGTATCATCGACCATTTTTAGACATTTTAAAAATTTGGTTATTGTAGTTAAAAACAGGACAGTTGACACCCTGCCCAAGACCTACGTCTTAGCTGGAGGTACGAGAGTGGCCTTGTCCTTGTTGGACGAGATGGGTTGGGTGTGAGGGGGATCTGCCGGGTGTGGGCCAAACGGCGCTCAGCAGACCCCAGTAATCTTGTGTTAATCTCTGACCGTTTTGGTTGGGTCAGTACTCAAGGTATTAGTGAGTTGGGCCTATAATTGGGGTTGGGTGTGACTGGGATCTGCCTTGTGTGGGCCGATCGGCTTTTTGCGGACTCCCATTTTCTTGTTCTTGTGTTCCTTTGCGGGGAGGGGGCGCCGAGTGTTTATGGCCATTGCATCTCCACGCCGTTACCATCAGTGTGTATGTGTGTGTGTGTGTGTGTGTGTGTGTGTGCATGTGCATGCGATGCGAGACAAGCTCATTATAATCGTTCCTCCTTACCTGATAATATATTGCGTGTATGTTAAGTATACCTTTGGAGTGGCTGTGTAAATAGTATAGCCTGTAACCAATGTAATCAGCTCAAATCTTGCTGATCAGGTGCTACCATATACTGTATAGTAAATGGGTACATGTGACACTGGACTCCCATTAAGGGGACAGTATTTTTTTTTTTTTTGGATTATTTAATTATATATTAATTTATTTTTTAGTTTTCTCCCTATATCTCCATCAAACTTTAAAAAAAAATCCATTAGATCCCCCTACGAAATTAATTTGTACATTTTTCGGTAGAAAATTTCACGGCCAAAGGCTGGTTTCTCCACAATTACAGGCTCGCTATCGCTCGCCAGAAAAAAATCCACTTATAAAGGGCACGGAAGGTCTTAATATAGACAAGGAAATGGGGCGAAAGGTATTAACATTGACAAACTACTGGGACAAACGTCTTAAAATCTCAAAAACTAATGGAGATAAGCTTGAGAAAGAAAGGGGATCAGAAAAACGGCTCATCTCCCTTTAACGTGTACATTGGCGATATTTGGATTCGCAGGCTTGAGTGACCTGTATTATTTGTTATGTACATTACATCATCTAGGCCTATGTATATAGTATTATTACAACTCGTACCAGACCGCCAAATCCGGAGAGAACTTCACAATTGTCCCCTTATACCATGGAGGTACAAAGTATATACACTCTAAAGTATATACAGTCTACTTAAGGTATTAAGATCTTATTACCTCAATGCCTTATACCAAGTCTCTATTTATCCCACTTTGTAAAACTGAGGAACAAGGGGTAAGGAGACTTGTCCCAATGTCTCTTTCCTGGTTGGGATTCGAACCCAGCTCCACTTAGTAAGTAAGTATGCTAACCAATAAATAACGGAATACGTTGGTGTATATGAGAGAGAGAGAGAGTCCAGACCATCAGATAATTATGCTGGCAGGTACATTTTACAAGTAGGTGTTAATTTTCTGGATTACCTGGATTAGCTTGAGATCTTAAGGTAAAGGGTCCACGTACGCTGGTATCCAGAGGTTGGTCAGAGGGTTTTTTTCCACAACCCTCTTCGGCCGCACTCATATATGGTAGCTTTTGAAATGTTTCATAATTCTATTATTTTTACCAACTACTTTCCCTAAACTAAATTACCCAAACTTCATATTTGGATTCCAATAATCAGACAAAAAATGCATTACAGATTTAGATATATTACCCATTAGCTTTCATGGCTATACAGTATATGTAATATATTATTTGTTAGTAGTCTTGGCAAATCCAACGTCAAGGCTATTAACCTAATTGCAATGACGACTTGTCTATTTTGACTGCTATGTCGTCATTCCAACCGCGGTTAAAAAGAAAACGTCTAGAGTCTACTCCTTATCTTGCTCTAGGAGACGTTGTACATTAACCAAAACTACCACCGAAGGTGAAAAAAGCATAGAAGAGAAGAAAAAGGGGTTTACCTTAGTTACCGCTTAAGGCCCATCCCGTGTTCCGTCATGTGCAGATCCCTGTCGAACGTGCGCATGAGCGACCCTCTCTTGTCATCATTTGTTCACGCGCTCCATTGAATGAAGTCGCTTTTGTTGTGCTCCTTTAATTCACCCTGTTTAGGTTCGTTTCGGCTTATCTGGCCTTCTTTTTTGTTAGACAGATGTTACGTGATCTAGGGCACACGTAAATGGGCTCCTAAGTGTGTATAATGGAGACGCGTGTGGAAATAGCCTACCGAAGGTACGGGGGCGCCTGGCGTTCCTCGTATATGTTTTTCATTCTTTCTCTTTTCATATTCTTTTTTCCTGTTAGTCTGGGCATAGTTTAGCTTTTAGCTTAATTTAGCCTAGCTCGTTTTCTCATTCAGGAATTACTATGCCCCTATGAGTTTTCATTTTTTCATAGCCTAGGTGTACCGTTGGTAAACAATCTGAGATTTCGTTGGTGGCGGTGCTGTTTGTAGAGTTTGTGTTGGCCGCATTATTAGCGTTATTCCCGAGTCCCCCCTTTCGAGTCCTTCACTGTGTCTCAAGGGCCTGGGCGACAGGTGGTTCGTGATACTCCAGGGGTACCCCACGGGGGCCCCTCTTTGACACCACAGGGTTTTTCGCCCCTGACACATTCTCTGCTCATGGCTAGGCCACCCTTTTTCTCGCCAGTTTCATTTACTGGTTTTTGTTTTCTCTTCCTGTTTCACCTCCATCCTTTCATAGTCTTTTGCCCAATCCAGGTGTACCTCACGGGGGCCCCTGTTTGTGCGAAACCACCCTCCCTGCCACTTCTCCTCATGGGCTTTGCTCTATCTCTGTGGGTTGGGTGGTTCCTGGGGGATGTGCCTCCTCTCCCCTGGTGTGTCTTCCTTGCCTCTCCCTTTACCGGTTGAGTCAGGATAAATTCAAGGAAGACACTGCTCAGCTTGATGGCCATCATTGCTTGGAGTTCATAAGGAGATGACGCATTTTTTGTGGCCTTTTTTGGTATTCCCTAGACGCTCCTCTCGCTTTTTTCGGCGCCGGACCATCTCGGCCGGTCCCGCAAATTTGCGGGAGCTCGATTCGGTCCTCTGGGACGTTTCGGCTCCCCGCAAATTTGCGGAGATCGTTGGGGGGTCCCGCAAAATTGCGGGAGGGTGGTGTCGGTACGGTTATGCCTCCATTGGCCCGCAAATTTGCGGTAATAGTTGGCTTTCACTATTGACTTTTTGTTTATGTCATCTTGTTGCCTGATACTATATTGGTGTATGCGCTTTACTGGTGTTATAGGCCCTGCATGTAAGATGTTGAGTGATGGTTAACACTTTCTCCATCTTTGCAGGTTCTGCTAGTGCTCTTCCGCCTCGGCCGCCCTCCTCACCTACCTCTGTGCCCCCAGTTTAGGGTGAGTACGGATACCTGTTTGCATGTGTGTTCCTGTTTCCCCATGCTCCTTCCCTGGTTCTTCTTGGACATTCTCTCCACTTACTCCTTCGACGTGCTGATTATGGTGTGTGTTCTTCTAGTGCAGGTAGGCTGCCTTGCTTGACCGTTCGACCGTTGTAGGCCACACACGATATTGACACGGCAAAGGAACCGCCCTATGTATATACTGTATATACTGTATATATATATATATTTATAAATAACACCCCGTTCTTAACATTAATCATCAATTACAAACCCCAATATACTTGAATAAAACTCTAATAATAATACGCTGTAGTTAAGTAGTCCATAGGTGAATGTATACCTATATCATTACACGATCTGGTATACACTCACTTTGATGCAGTATATCATTAGTTTACAAGTGGATGTATTTTAGTAAACTTGTAGATGTTTATGTTAACTATAGGCTACACACACACACACACACACGCACGCAGAGAGAGAGAGAGAGAGTGCGAGTGAGTGAGTGTGAGAGAACTACTCGCAGACATACAATACAGTATATAGACTAAAATAATACACACACACACACAATATATATAAACTAAATAATACACAACCAACCACGCAAACGCACACACACACACACACGCACACACACACATACACAATATATATATATAAACTAAATAATACACAACCAAACACGCAAACGCACACACGCACATTCACACACACACACAATATATATATAACACTAAATAATACACAACCAACCACGCAAACGCACACACACACACAATTTATTTATAAACTAAATAATGCACAACCAAACACGGAAACGCACACACACACACACACAATATATATAAACTAAATAATACACAACCAACCACGCAAACGCACACACACACACACGCACACACAAACACACACACAATATATATAAACTAAATAATACACAACCAACTACGCAAACGCACACACACACACAATTTATTTATAAACTAAATAATGCACAACCAAACACGGAAACGCACACACACACACACACAATATATATAAACTAAATAATACACAACCAACCACGCAAACGCACACACACACACACGCACACACAAACACACACACAATAAATATAAACTAAATAATACACAACCAACCACACAAACACACACACAATATATATATATATATATAAACTAAATAATACAAAACCAAACACGCAAACGCACACACGCACACGCACAAACACACACACAATATATATATATATATATAAACTAAATAATACACAACCAAACACGCAAACGCACACACGCACAAACACACACACACAATATATATATATAAACTAAATAATACACAACCAAACACGCACACACGCACACGCACAAACACACACACACACAATATATATATATATAAACTAAATAATACACAACCAAACACGCAAACGCACACACACACACACGCATAAAAAAAAACACACACACACAATATATATATAAACTAAATAATACACAACCAAACACGGAAACGCGCGCACACACACACACACACACACGCACAAACACACACACACACACACAAACTACTCACACACATATAATATATAGACTAAAATCATACACAATCAACCATCGATTAGAGGATGACAATGAAGATATCCCAGGATTCACATACGCTCGTTGCACAACATATACACGGGCGTCACACGATCAAATTTAACGGTTTTTTAACCGTTTTTTTCTGCCGATTATCGGCCAGAATTTAGTGCAGCCACTATTTTTTGGCCGATCACCGCCGACCATTTCCGCGCCACTCGACCACCCCTCGCCTACCACGATACGAGGCGATCTTTTTACACGATCACAGACGATGTCAGACAATCCCGGAAAAATTCAAATATTTTGAAAATATCGGCTGTGGTCGGCGGCTAACGTACTGTGTGAGACGCGGCCTTAACAGGTATGTTCACTCCCACCTGGTGCGCAGGTCAGTGATGTCAGTAGGTGTTTTCCAGTTGGAAAATGGGGTATTTATACCCAAGACTGATATCCTTAAAGATTGGTGATATGAAAGAAAATGGAGAGTAGAAGGTAAACAAAAATAAACTCATATTCAATAATCCTGTATGCTAACATTATTATTTTTATTATTATTATTATTATTATTATTATTATTATTATTTGTTATTACTGTGTATTTATGCATATCTTATGTTCCAATCCTTCTTATAATAATATAATAATAATAATAATAATTAAAGTTGCAAGCAACGTTGTGCGGGGTTCGAGCGGGGTTGCACGCAGGGTATTGTGTTGGATACAAAGGCTGTGCCACATATATCAAAATATCATGTATCTCATCGGGCATGGAGAAAGTACAGAAGGAATATAGTGTAGCCATTTTGGCTATGGCCACTTAGACCATTAAGGAGTGTGACCATTTTGGTTAAAGCTATTAATCCTGTACGAGTTGTTGTTGTTGTTGTTGTTCCCTAAGCTGCCTGACCGAACAGGCCCGAGTTCCTGAGGAAGGCCATGGCCATGATCGGGCTTTCCCACAGAGCTCTCATTGAGTGTAGATTGTGTTGTTGGCGTAAGTGGTTGTGTGAAATGCAGTCTTCTATTATGTGTTTAATGGTATGGGGTGCTGTGTTACATCCCGGGAAGGCATCGACAACAGAGTCATCCAGTCTCTTCTGATAGCTCAGGAGAGCTGGATGGTGTCCGCATCTCAGCCTGGCCAGGTGGACTCTGTCCTCGCGAGGAAGGATGGATTTCGGGAGGTCGTGCTTGCAGCTGCGTGTTGTCTGTGAGTGAGTGGATGGATCGGTGAGAGATATGAGTATGGATGTGCTTCTGGAAGTTGGTTCGGGGTGGGAGAGAGGACAGTAATTGTGTGTGATACCGTGTGCTGGGTGTTGTTTTGATATTTCTTGGTGTCTGTGGGTGTGTTGCCATGTAGTTTAGTGGGTGGTCTTGGTTCGTGGAGGCTGCTGCCAGGAATTGAGTGCCTCTCATGTCCAGATGGTCTTTGACTTTGAGGATTTTGGTTTCTTGATGTAGGTGATCTGTGGGTGCAGTAGCTGTGCAGCCTGTAATGATCTTCAGGACTTTGTTTTGAATAGTCTGTAAGGTCTTATGATGTGTTTCACCTAGGTTAGAAGCCCAGGCTGGGCTTGCGTATTCCATCACTGATCTTATGTATTGTTTATATACTGTGGTGGTAGTTTCTTTGTTGTGTCCAAATGTTGTGTGAGCAAGTGACCTGAGGGCGTTAAGTCTGGGTGTCAGTTGCTTTTTAATGTTTGTGGTGTGCTGTTTGAATGTCATATGAGTATCATATGTTACTCCTAGGATTTTGGGTGTGTGTGTATGTGTTAGGGGTGTGTTGTTTATGGTGAGTTGAGGGATGTATTTGTGTTCTGTCCAGCTTGTGAGCGGGGTTGCGGTGGATTTGGCATGGGGTAGATTAAGTCTGTTTGTAGTGCACCAGCCATGTAGTGTGTTGAGATAGGGTTGAAGGAGATCTGTTGCTCTTTTTGGGTCATGGTGTGTGCATGTGAGTGTTATGTCATCTGCATAGGAGGCTAAGTTTATTTGGGGCGTATTGGGTGTAGTTATATCATGCATGTACAGATTGAAGAGTGCGGGCGATAGGACGGATCCTTGTGGGACTCCGTTTGGAAAGTTTCTGATTTTAGATGACTGACCGGCAAAAGATACGTGTGCACATCTGCCTGCTAGGAAGTTGGCCAGCCACCTTTTTGTGTTGTGCATGTTTGTGGTGTAGATTTTGTTTGTTAGGTTGTGGCGGGGGATGGCATCGAAGGCTTTACTAATGTCGAGTGTGGCTAATAGTGATCAGTGTGGTGGTCTAGCTGAGTTGATGCCGTCAAAAGCTCTTTGTGTAAGGTCTGTGAGAAGAGTGTTTGTAGAGTGCAGTGGCCTAAAGCCATGTTGTGTTGGAGCTAGGGGTAGGTCGGGTGAAATTAGTTGTAATACTAGGCGTTCCATGACTTTGGAGGGGGAGCAAAGGAGTGTGATGGGGCAGTGCGAGGAGGGTAGCGTGGGGTCTTTGTTGGGTTTGGGGAATGTGGTGATGAGACCATGCTTCCAAATGTCTGGTATTGTGTTGTGTGAAAAAGTTTGATATGTTAGTGAGTGCTTGTATGCCTTGTGGTCCCAGGTGTCTGAGGTGTATGTTGCTTATGTTGTCTAGGCCACAAGCGGGTGAGTGCTTGAGATTGTTGATGATATGCTTTGTCTGGTGAAGGGTGTATAGTCAGGGTCTGTGGGGAATTGTCTCTTACGTCGGATGACACGTCGGTCGTCTTTGTGAGGTTTTAGGTGGCTGACATGTGAGAAGTGATTGATGAGAGTGTTTGCTTGTTGTTTACATGAAGGAGTAGAGTCTGTTGTTGTGATTGCAGCATGTGCTTGTGTTGTGTTGCTGTTGGAAAGTGTGATGCTGTTTAGTGTTTTGTAGAGTTTTTTGGGGTTTGTTTTGTGATCAAGTATTTGTAGGAAGTTATTCCAATTTAGTTTTTGTTGTTCTTGTATTTTGTTGTTAGTTTGGGTGTTGAGTGCTTGGATTTGTTGTGTGATGTCTTGTGTGTGGGGTGCTGGGGAGTGTTTCAGTATGTCGCGTTGTCTGATGAGGTTTTGAATTTCTGGTGTGAAGTTGGGGTTGTGTCTTTCTGTTACCTCTTGGAATGTGTTTCTTGTCAGTGTTTTGGATAGTTTTATTGAGTATGTGTACAGCATTGTTGATGTTAGTGATGGGTGTACTGTTTAGAGTTGTGAAGTGTTGTTCTGTCTCATTTGTGAATGCTTCCCAGTTAGCTCTTTTATAATAGGTGTATGTGTGTTTGTGGTTAGCTGGGGTGAGTCTGGTTTTGGTGGTGATAATGATCGGGAGGTGGTCAGAGCCTAAGGTTCTGACCACCCTCCAGGATGTTGTGGGGGCGAGTTCTGGGGAGCAAAAGGTGATGTCTGGAGATGATGGGTTATAGAGGGCTTGGTGAGGAATATGGGTATGTTGATGGATGTCGTTAAGGATGATGAGGTTAACAATTTGGTTTTGTAGTACCAGCCCTCTGTCTGTGTCGGGGTTGTCGATAAACCAGGCCGACGTCTTGGCGTTGAAGTCACCACCCAGGATGATGTGTGGGGTGTTTGTGATGTGTTGTAAGTGTGGTCTGTATTAATTTGGTACTGTAGGGGATGTATGTGTTTATGATGGTTATGTTGGAGTTGTTGCCAGTGCGTATTTTAATTGATTGTATTTCTGTTGTGTTATCATTTGGGGGGAGGAGGGATTTGGTTTGTACACTGGTAACTATGTATGATATTTCTTTGTGTACCAGGGTGATGAGTCCACCGCCTCCGCCGACAGCCCGGTCTTGTCTGATGGTGGTGAATTCATGAAATGTGGGTGTTTTTTGTGTTGTGCGGAGTTTTGTTTCTTGCAAGATGGCAATGTGTATGTTGTGTTATTTGATGAAGTGTGAGAGTTCGTGTTTCTTTGTGTTGATGCCATCTATGTTCAATTGGAGAATGTTAATGTTATGTGCACGATGTATGTTGGGTGCTGCTGCACGAGGATGGGGTGGGGGTGAGGGAGGGCTGGGGGTTGGGAGGGGTGAGGTGGGGGTGGGGATTGGGGAGCACGAGACGGGGGTTGGAATGGATTAGGATGGGGTGTGGTATGTTGAGTTGAGGATGTGGATGGTATGGGAAGGTTAGGTGGGTTAGGGAGGAGAGGTGGACAGGTTTTAGGGGGGGAGTGGATGAATAGGGAAGGTTAGGTGGGTTGGGGAGGAGAGGTGGACGGGTTTTAGGCGAGGGATTTGACTGGGAGAGGGAGGAGCATGAGGAACAGGTCCAGGTGTTCGTGTAGTGTTTCTTGGAGGCAAGTGTTGTGCAGGTGAAGTGGGTCCAGTTCCTGCATGAATTGCAGAGAACTGAACCCTTAGTGTGGCAACTCGAAGTGATGGGTTTTGAGCAAGTTGGATATATGTATGTGTAGGTGGGTCCGGGGTTGCTCTCAATGTCTCCGGCTAGAAGAAGTCTTCGAGAAATGACAGCGGAGAGTCATTTCTCGGTGTAGGAAAAACTGTGTGAGGTGTGTGTGTGGTGTGAGGTGTGGAAATTCCCGGCGCGGCCGAAGCCGCTCCAAGGACTCCTGTACGAGTAGGCATAATTGCCCGAAATTGCCTTCATTCCCTGCTAATTTTCATGCATAAGCAAAAGCCAGAGCGTAATACAATTATGTATTCGTGAAAGTACGGTAATAGCTTTCAAATTACTCCTGAATCATCCCTGTACGACGTCTGGTTTTCTTGTAAGGATCTTGCAAACGAAGGGCAAAATTGCTAAAAATTACCAAATCCGATAGGCCTAGGCGAAATCGCTAAAAATTACCAATGATTTTCTGTTTTCGCTATGTGTGACGCTGCACATAAGTGAACTCTCTCTCACACAAACCTCAGTGTCGTGGCGGGGCCTGTAGGCTCCGGCTGACGTCCATCCGTGCTGCTTGCAAAAGCTGGCCTGGCTCACAGGCTACAAAATAACCGGAAAATCGTCTCCGTCATATGAGGGGCCCTGCGAGAATTGGGTTAAGAAGTGTGGTTGTTTTTATTATTTGATAGGGTCACCATAAGGGTAATGGTGTGGCATTTTTTCTGTACAGAAGCTTGGCCTTTTTGGTTGGGGCTTCTTAGGAATGTGACCTTTTTCGTTAGCCATGGAGAAACTGCAGAGGTACAAATTATTATAAGCAACCTCATGTTAAAAATATTGTATTGATTGTATGCGTGTATGCCCTGACAGAGGATATACTTGAAAGAAAGAAAGAGGAGTTCTGGATGAATGTGGAGGCGTGCCTGGAGAAGTTTGACAAGAACGAAAGAATATTTCTGATTGGGGATATGAATGGTAAGGTGGGTGATAGGAAAGTTGAGGGAGTGGTGGGAGGGTGGGGGGTACCATCAGAGGTGAATGGGAATGGTAGTGCACTTGTGGACGTATGTGTGGGGAGGAGGCTGTGGATAGCTAACACCTTCTTTCGACACAAAATGATCCACAGGTACACGTGGAAACGGATGTTGACGGTGAAGGATAAGACTGGTGGAACGAAAGTCATTGATTGATTATGAATGTGTGGATGAACGAATGAAGAAATCTGTGATGGATGCTAGGGTGTATAGGGGTATTGGAGGGGGTCTGTCTGATCATTATCTAGTGGTAGCTAAGGTTAGGATACAAAAGAAGTGGGTGAGGAGAGCTGGAGGGAGGCGAGAGGAGGGTGGAGAGGTTGCAGGAGGAGGAAGTGAGGGAGGAGTACAGGAGAGCAGTGGAAAGACGACTAGGTGGGTTCGACCTGGAAGTTATGGAGGAAGTGGAGGAGATGAGCAAGGTGTTTAAGGATGAGATCTGTGCAGCATGTGAGGAGGTGTGTGGAGTGAGGAAAAGAGGGAGGGGAGTGAAAGGTACAGCATGGTGGACAGAAGAGGTAAGAATAGCTGTGGAAGAAAAGAAGAAAGCATATAGAGAGTGGTTGGGTAGTAGAGGGAATGAAGATTCCGAGAGACAGAAACGAGCGAGGTACGTGGAGAGTAAGAGAGTAGTGAAGGAAAGTAAGAGAAGAGTAGATGAGGAATTTGGAAGGAATCTGAGTGTAAAATGGAGGGAGAGTAAGAAACTGTTCTGGAAAGAAGTCAAGAAAGTTAGGGAAGGTAGCAAGGGAAACAGTAAGGGTGTGAAAGATAAGAATGGGAGAATGCTAGCCGAGAAGCAATAGAGAGTCAAAAGATGGAGGGAGTACTTCAGTGAGTTGCTAAATGTAAGGAATGAAGAGCCAGCAAACATAGCTGGATATGGTATGGGAGGGAGAAGAAGAGAAGTAGTGGAGGAGGAGGTGGGGATCAGGAGGTCAGAAGTGTGGGAAGCCATGAAAAGAGTGAAGTTGGGGAAAGCACCAGGAACAGATGGAGTGTGTGGGGAAATGTTGAGGTATGGTGGTGAGATAGTGATAGAATGGGTATGGAAAATGTGCAAACTAGCATGGGAGAAGGGGAGTGCACCCGATGACTGGAAGACTGGCATAATAGTCCCCCTATATAAGGGCAAAGGGGAAAGAGGAGTGTGTGGTAACTGTATGTATATGATTTACCTTGTACAGTATCACTTTCATATCTAGTACAGTCACTTATGCATATGTAATATCTCTCTATGAGTAAGATTCATGTTAGCATTCAGGCAGTCATATTAGTTATGTCATATAGCCACTCTGGCAACTCAAGCCTGGGGCTCCTCTCATCAGAGGGCCAATACATGTTTGTGTACCACAAGACAGAGCTATCACCCTGTAGGCTCTGCTTCGTGCCTGTATCCCATATCCTTCTCAATAAGAACCTATATATCTACAGCGTGTCTACTTACTCCCCAACCCAAGATAGGCCTGTTGTGCATCTATGGAGTTAGCTGGGACACACATAACATGGTGCAGTGTGTATTAAGAGAAGTTTATGTGGATTTCGCCAGACGCCGCCAGCCGCCATTGTCCACACACCCTGCATCCCAGACACCGTCTCACTGCTTGGATTACAGTGTTATAGTGCTCAACAGTGCGGTGCCGACGTTCCCAGTGCAGTGCCAGTGATATTATATGTGCCAGTGCTATATTGTGTGCTTTATTTTATATGTATTGTGTGTGGCATAAGCATAACCCCCGCACAAGTCCGAGCCACGAGAGAGCGGGGCATGAGATCCTCCCCCTCTGACTGCCAGCAAGATACTGAGGTGAGGAAGGCCGCGCTCCACCGCTCGGTACATACGCACGCACACACACTGGGCACACACACAACTGGCAAACTTTTATTTCATCACCCAAGCATTCCCTTCAGTGCTAATTGTAATTGGGTTTTATACATTGGTGAGGATACAGCTGGTGTGTATTCTAAATATTCTGCTGTTTTTGCCAGTCATTTTGATACCCCACTTGTATATGTGAGAGGCTAATAACTGTGTGTTTGTTATCTCCCTGTCTGTCTGTCACCCACACAAGATGTCAGCCTCTGGTGATGTACAGGACGAAGGGGCAGGAACAAACTTGCCTTATGATGGGGAGGAATACACACCTTATTATCAGCACCCTCAGTCCCCAACCACACCTTCAGCCCCTTCTTCAGCTGATTTCCTGCAATTTTTCAAATACCTGGAGGAGTCTCGCAGGCATGATTAGCAGAGGAGACAAGAGGAGGAGGCCCGACGAGATCGTGTCCTGGAGGAGTCTCGCAGGCATGATGAGGCTATAAGGAGACAGGAGTTCCAGAGCTTATTTCAGCTGTTGGGTCCCACCAGGACCCCTCCCGACTCCTCCACACCTGCTGGTCACCTTGGCGGACAGCAGCCACATTCTTCTCCACATCCCTCACACAATCCTCCACCACAGAAGGCTACGGCCCAGACACCACCACCATTGAAGGCTGACGCTACATTCCAGATGTTCCGGGAGTGGAGGAGACGCTGGGACGACTATGCTGTCATGGTGGACCTGTCCAACCTGCCTGCGGCCAAACAGATGATACAACTACGCATGTGCCTGACTCTCGAGACGCAGCGTGTCTTAGAACACACCCTCCAGATCGCTCCCTCCACAGACAAGACTGTTGAAGAGGTGTTGGACGACCTGCAGCTTCATATCAAGAGTCTAAGGAATGAGGCACTCCGGCGTCGTGAATTGTTGAGCTGCAGACAGCATGAAGGGGAAACTTTTGCAGAGTTCTACGTCCGCCTCAAACGTCTCGCAGAAGAAGTGGATGTGTGCCCTGGTAACTCACCCATCTGTGTTGAGACACAACTCCAGACTATCATCCTCATGGGCCTCGGGGACAAGGAGTTAGTCCAGAAACTCATCGCCCTGGACTCCAAGTCAATACTACAGGATGTCGTCACTACGTGCCGCTCGTATGAGGCTGCCAAATCTGCGACCACGGCCATTGGTGCGCCCCATGAACAAGTAAGGGCCGTCTCTTCATACAAGAAAAACAAGAAACAGGGCAGTGACAGGACCCAACCCGCCAAGCCTCCATCGAATGCAGCTGATGCCTGCCAGAGTTGCGCTCGCCGACACGGGCCTGACAAGTGTCCCGCTGCTGGCAGCACCTGTAACAACTGTGGGCGCCACGGTCACTGGGCTCGGACAGCTAAGTGCCCTGCTCACAAGGTTCAGTGCCGCATCTGTTGTCTTCTGGGGCATTATGACAAGTGTTTTCCGTCGACTAAGAAGAAGGAAAGACGCCAAGGTGGCCCCCCAGGCGATACGGGTGCCCCCTCCAACTCTGGCAAGCCCCCCAATGCTAGGCGTAATAGCTGTCGTCAGGTGGGATCGACTCCTTCTACAGCTTCGACGCCGCAACCCATCTGTGTTACCCTCTCCTTTGGCGACGCTACATCCCGCCTACGGATGTTACCGGACACGGGCGCTGACGTCACCGTGATTGGCCGGCGTCACCTTGAGGATTTGGCTATCCCCATGAGCAGCCTGCGAGCCCCTTCGCCCACGACAACGTTCACGGCGGACGGCTCCCCGATGGCACCTGCTCTGGGGGTATTTCAGGCTACCCTCACCCTGGGACAGAGAGTGTGTACTGCCCTGATCCATGTGCACGAGGGTGTCCAGACTCCTCTGCTTTCATACAGCCACTGCAGGGAGTTAGCCATCATACCTCTGGCATTCCCAACGCCCATACAAGAGGTCAAGCACGTCAACAGGTGTAAGGCTACACCACTTCCAGTCTCCATGTCGCCCGCTGAAGCCAAGAATTACTTCCTGCGGGAGTTTAGCGACGTGTTGATGTCCAAAGACGACCTAAAGACTGTGCCCCTCAAGCCTATGGTGGGTCAACCCATGAGGATCCATCTTAAAGAGGGAGCTGAGCCCTTCGCCATCCATACTCCCCGACAGATTCCCTTTGCCTTTAGGGACCAAGTCAAGCGAGAGTTGGAGTCCATGGTGGCCCAGGGCATCATCAAGCCTGCTGGAGACAACCCCTCAGAATGGTGCCACCCCCTCGTCGTTGTTGGTAAGGACAGCGGAGGAGTGCGCATCACCGTCGACCTCTCCAAACTCAACAAACATGTGTCCCGACCAGCTCACCCTTCGCCTACTCCCTCCGCAGCAGTTCGTGGTGTCGACCGAGGAGCTCGCTACTTCACCACTGCGGACGCCCTCTGTGGTTACTGGCAGATGGAGTTGGCTGAAGAGGACCAGCACCTGACCACCTTCATCACGCCGTATGGACGCTTCAAGCATTGCAGAGGACCCATGGGATTCACAGCTATGGGCGACGCCTTCTGCTACAGGGGTGATATGGCTCTACAGGGTGTGCAGAGGTGCACTAAGGTCGTGGATGACATACTGCTGTACGATGAGGACTACAAGTCTCACCTCGACCGCATCCATGAAGTGCTGACTAGGTGCCGCAAGTTCGGGATTACCCTCAACAGGAGCAAGTTTGTGGTTGCCGCACCTTCAGTGGACTTCTGTGGATACACCCTCTCAGGGGATGGTATCGTGGCTGACACGAGCAAAGTGGCTGCAATCGGGGACTTTCCGGCACCAACCAACTTGACCGACCTCAGGTCATTCCTGGGTCTGGTCAACCAGCTGGCAGAGTTTATCCCTGACATCGCCGCCGCCGCTCAGCCCCTCCGCCCTTTGATGAGCCCCAAGAGGACATTTGTGTGGACTCCTGACCACGATGAGGCCTTCAGGCGAGTCAAGTTAGCCCTTGTCAGTCCTCCTGTTCTCGCACATTTCGACCCAGACCTACCCCCCATTCTTCAGACTGATGCATCGCGACTCAACGGCATTGGGTATGCCCTCTTGCAGGACCACGGCAGTGGCCACCTGCGGCTCATCCAGTGTGGCTCTCGGTTCCTGGCGGACGCTGAGACCCGCTATGCTACTATCGAGTTGGAGATGTTGGCTGCTGTTTGGGCCATGTCCAAGTGTCGACTGTATTTACAGGGTCTACAGGATTTCACACTGATAACTGACCACCGCCCCCTCATCCCTATCATCAATCACTACACGTTGGACGCTGTGGAGAATCCCCGCCTCCAACGCCTGAAGGAGAAGACCTCACCCTATATCTTCATGGCCGTGTGGCGTGCCGGCAAGTTGCTCTGCATCCCTGATGCCCTGTCTCGAGCCCCGGTCAGCCGCCCCACGCCAGAGGATGAGATCGCTTGTGCCGACGCCGCCACCTACCTCAGGACTATAGTGACAACCAAGGACGTTATCAACTCAGGACGATCTTCGGCACGATCTTCGGCACCAGACGCAGACAGGACGCTACAGGATCTCCGGGTCGCGGCAAGAGCGGACCCTGCGTATGTTCGTCTACTCGACTGTGTGACCTCAGGATTCCCTGCCAACCGATACGACCTTCACAATTCCTTGCTCCCATACTGGAAGATACGGGACGAACTCTACGCTGATGATGACCTCGTCCTGTATGGAGCTCGGCTCGTGGTTCCTGCTGCCCCACCGACGCACCCTACAGCATCTTCATGACGGCCACCGTGGTGTGGAGGCCACTAAATGCAGGGCGAGGCAGGCTGTCTTCTGGCCGGGGATAGATTCCGACATCACCAACACTGTTCAAGCGTGTGAGTCGTGCCAGATCCTTCAGCCTAGCCTCCAGAAGGAACCACTCATGAATGATGACAACCCTACAAGGCCCTTTGAGTCTGTGTCGGCCGACTTTTTCATGGTCGCCGGGAAGTCTTTCCTGGTAGTCGTCGACCGTCTCTCGGGGTGGCCTGTTGTTGTCCCCTGCACAGGCGACACAACCGCCTCTGCGACCATCAGGATATTCTGTCGCTACTTCCGGGAAGTTGGTGTGCCCCTTCATCTGAGGACCGACGGGGGCCCACAATTCACCAGCCACGAGTTCCGGGACTTTATGAAGCGATGGGGAGTTCGTCATGTGGTAACATCACCGCATTACCCACAGGCGAACGGCCATGCCGAGGCTGCGGTGAAGTCTCTCAAGCACCTCACCTTAAAGACTGCACCCTCTGGCAACATTGACTGTGAGGACTTCGACCGGGGTCTCTTGGAACTCCGGAATACTCCAAACTTCACAGGCCGCTCCCCAGCCCAGTTCCTGTATGGTCATCCTCTTAGGACATGTCTCCCGGCCCATCCCAAGTCCTTTGCTGCGGAATGGCAAGCCAAGGCCGAGGACTGTGATAGACGTGCAGCCGACCGTGCCGAGCAAGTTAAGACCCGGTACGATGAGCACACACAACCCCTTCCCAGGTTACGTGTCGGTCAGCAAGTGCGGACCGACCACGAAATGCTGGGACAAGGTGGGGGTTGTGATGAGCCTTGGCAGGTCACGGGCCTATGAGGTACGTCTCCCTAGTGGCCGTGTGTGGTGGCGGAACCGTCGATTCCTCCGCCCCGTGCCCCAAACTGGTGACTCCCTCAACCCTGTGGCCCCTTTCAATGACGCTGAACAGTCCTTAGCTTCTGACCCCCAAGTTACCACACGTCGATCAGAACGGCTCAGTAGGAAAGAGTCCGCTCGAGAATGAACTGCGAGCGTGAGGGGGGAGGGAGGTGTATGTATATGATTTACCTTGTACAGTATCACTTTCATATCTAGTACAGTCACTTATGCATATGTAATATCTCTCTATGAGTAAGATTCATGTTAGCATCCAGGCAGTCATATTAGTTATGTCATATAGCCACTCTGGCAACTCAAGCCTGGGGCTCCTCTCACCAGAGGGCCAATACATGTTTGTGTACCACGAGACAGAGCTATCACCCTGTAGGCTCTGCTTCGTGCCTGTATCCCATATCCTTCTCAATAAGAACCTATATATCTACAGCGTGTCTACTTACTCCCCAACCCAAGATAGGCCTGTTGTGCATCTATTGAGTTAGCTGGGACACACATAACAGTAACCACCGAGGAATATGTCTTCTAAGCGTAGTAGGGAAGGTATACAGTAGGGTAGTGATTGAGAGAGTGAGAGTGAGAACGGAGAAATGGATAGGCGACGAGCAGGGAGGTTTTAGGAAGGGAAGAGGATGTGTAGATCAGATTTTTACCCTGAATTGTGTTGTGGAGAAGTATCTGGAGAAGAAACAAAAGATGTATGTTGCCTTTATGGACTTGGAGAAGGCCTATGACAGAGTGGATAGAGAAGGTTTGTGGAAAGTACTTAATAATAATAATAATAATAATAATAATATTTATTCAGTTAGCAATTTACAGAGTTGGTACCACATAGTTTGTTACAAATATGACATGTACCAGCCTTGCATAATTCCAACTAAGGATAGATAAGAATATACGGAGTAGAGGGGAAGTTGCTGAAAGCAGTGAAGAGCATGTATGAGGGTGCAAAGGCGGCAGTACATGTGGAGAGTGAGCAGAGCGAGTTCTTTGACCTGAATGTTGGTTTGAAACAGGGGTGTGTGATGTCCCTGTGGTTGTTTACTGTATATATGGATGGAGTCATGAAAGAAATACTATCAAGAGCAGTGGATGTTGGTATATCGCTGAAAAGGGAGGGAATTGAGTGGAAGCTACCTATACTGCTGTTTGCGGATGATACAGTTCTGATGAGTGATAATGAATGGGAGTTGCAGGGTCTGGTAAATGAGTTTGGAACAGTGTGCGAAAAACGGAATTTGAAGGTAAATGCGGGGAAGAGCAAGGTTATGGTCTTCGAAAGGGGTGAAGTCACAGAGTGTGAGGTGAAGCTGAACGGTCAGGCTATGGAGATCGTCAACTCTTTTAAGTATCTGGGCAGTGTGTTGAGTAAAGATGGGACTATGGATGAAGAATTGCGGGAGAGAGGGTACAACAGGGGAAGAGGGTTGTAGGAACGCTAAAAGCAGTAACAAGAAATAGGGTGGTCAGTATGGAAGTGAAGAAGTCCTTGCATGACAGTGTGGTAATCCCGACACTGATTTACGGAAGCGAAGCATGGACGTTGGTTGAGAGACTCAGACCAAGAGTGAGAGCAGTGGAAATGAATTACTTAAGGAGTGCGTGCGGAGTTACATGGAGGGATAGACAGACTAATGAGGAAGTAAGAAGGAGGTGTGGTGTGGAGGTAGATGTGCTGGAAAGTGTGAAAAGGAACAACTTGAGATGGTTCGGCCATATGGAACGTATGGAAAGCGAGAGAATGACTAAGAGGGTGTATGAGAGCGAGGTGGAGGGACAGAGAGGGAGAGATAGACCGAATGAGAGGTGGAAGGATGGAGTGAGGAAGTAAATGAACGAAGGCGGTGCTGGTTGGGGGGAGGGGCGTCGACTGACTGGGGATAGAGGTGCATGGGGGCGGTTCGTTCTTGGCCACCCCTTCGGGGATCACGGCGTCAGGCAATAGATAGATAGATAGATGTTAAAAATATCTTATATATTTTTGTTTAGCTTTACTTGGCATTCCTCTTCCTCTATGTATCTAGCAATTTAACCCCCTCAAACTCCTTATGACGCGATGGTGTGGTAATTACCCCGGGCCAAAAAGCTTTAAAAGACGATCGAGTGATAACTCAAGCGAGCTTGAAATATGCAGGCGTTTCGTTCATGGTCACCCCTTCGGGGATCAAGGTGTCCGGCAATATATACCGGTACTCTATAGATAAATTCATTTTTGGGCTATTTCTTCCATTTTATTTATCCTGTTAAAGTGCTTGATTGATTTTTGTGCTAATGTAGTTAGTATTTGGTGTAATTTTACATATTTCAGCTAAATCTGGAGAGCACATGCAATTTATTTGTGCATGTTCAGTAAGTATTGCTGGGGAAAGGGTTAACGTATTCATCTTTTGGGGTATTTATTCTATGTTTTTATCCTGTTTCTGTGATTGATTGAGTTTTGTGCTAATGTAGTTGGTATTTGGTATAATTTTACATATTTTAGATAAATCAGAAGGGCACATGCAATATATTTGGGCATTTTCAGTTAGTATTGCTGGGGAAACGGTTAACATACAGTATTCATCATAGGAAGGGAAGAGGATGTGTAGCTCAGATCTTTGCCCTGAAATATGTTGTGGAGAAATATCTTGAGAAGGGACAAAAGTTGTATGCTGCCTTCATGGACTTGGAGAAGGCCTATGACAGAGTTGATAGAGAAGGTACCGGTATGTAGAAAGTACTTGGAATATACGGAGCAGATAGCAAGTTGCTGAAAGCAGTGAAAAGCATGTATGAGGGTGCAAAGGTGTCAGTATGTGTTGAGAATGAACAGAGCGAGTTCTTTGATCTGAATTTGGGTTAAAGAAAGGGTGTGTGATGTCCCCGTGGTTGTTCAATATATACTGAACTGTATATGGATGGAGTCATAAAAGAAATACAAGGATGAGCAGTGGATGTTGGTGTACCACTAATAATGGAAGGCAACGAGTGGAATGACAGAGTTGATAGAGAAGGTATGTGGAAAGTACTGTACTGAGAATATATGGAGTAGATGGCAAGTTGCTGAAAGCAGTGAAGAGTATGTATGAGAGTGCAAAGGTATCAGTACGTGTGAAGAATGAACAGAGGGAGTTCTTTGATCTGAATGTTTGGTAAAGCAAGGGTGTGGGATGTCCAGATGGTTGTTCTATATATACAGTATATGGATGGAGTCATAAAAGAAACACAAGGAAGAGCAGTGGATGCTTGTGTACTGCTGTTTGCTGATGATATGAATGGGAGTTGCAGGGTCTGGTAAATATTTTTGGAACAGTGTGCGAAAAATGGAATCTGAAGGTAAATGCGGGGAAGAGCAAGGTTATGGTCTTCGAAAGGGGTGAAGCCACAGAGTGTGAAGTGAAGTTGAACGGTCAGGCAATGGAGATTGTCAGCTCATTTAAGTATCTTGGCAGTGTACAGAGTAAAGATGGGAGTATGGATGAAGAAGTGTGGGAGAGGGTGCAACAGGGGAAGAGGGTTGTAGGAATGCTGAAAGCAGTAACATGAAATAGGGTGGTCAGCATGGAACTGAAGAAGTCATTGCATGACAGTGTGGTAATCCCAACACTGACTTACGGAAGCGAAGCATGGACGTTGTTGGAGATATTCAAACCAAGAGTGAAAGGGATGGAAATGAGTTACTTGAGAAGTGTGTGCAGAGTTACATGGAGGGATAGACAGACGAATGAGGAAGTACGAGAGAGGTGTGGTGTGAATGGACTGGAAAGTGCGAAAAAGAACACCTTGAGATGGTTCGGCCATGTGGAACGTATGGGAAGCGAGAGAATGACTAAGAGCGTGTACGAGTGAGGTGGAAGGACAGAGGGAGAAATAAACCAAGAGAGAGGTGGAAGGATGGAGTTAAGAAGTATATGCGTGAAAGCGGTGCTGGATGGGAGGAGGGGCGTCGACTGACTGGGGACAGAGGTGCATAGGGGTGTTTCGTTCGTGGCCAATCCTTCGGGGATCAAGGCGTCCATCAATAGTTAGATAGATAAATTCATCTTTAGGGCTATTTTTTACATTTTCTTTATCCTGTTAGTGGACTTTATTAAATTTGTTGGTAATGTAGTTGGTAATTGGTGTAATTTTACATATTTCAGATAAAGGATATCAACAGAATAACAAATGATGAGCTGAAGAGACGTTTAGGTATAAAGAGTATTAGCGAGGAGATGCGTACAAGTAAACTGGGATGGTATGGACATGTGGAGAGAATGGATGAACAAAATTGGGTGAAAAGATGCAGGTCTGCGATTGTGGAGGGAGCTGCACCAAGGGGTGGACCGAGTAAGACCTGGGATCGGACTATACGTGCCGATCTCAAATCCAAAAACTTGACAAGTAAAGCATCCCTTAACAGGGTTGCCTGGAACGCCGCCATTAGGAAAAGAGACTGAAACTGCACATCTGTGTGGAGCACTCAGTCTTAAAATGTTATGTACGTATGTATGTATAAATCTGAAGAGCCCATGCAATCTATTTAGGCATTTTCAGTCAGTATTGCTGGGTAAAGGGTTAACATATTAATCTTTTGGAGTATTTCTTCCATTTATTTATCCTGTTAGTGAGTTTTATTGATTTCAGTGCTACTGTAGTGGTATTTGGTGTAATTTTACATATTTTAGATAAATCTGAAGAAGACATGCAATATATTTGGGCATTTTCAGTCAGTATTGCTGGGGAAACGGTTAGCATACTGTAGTCATCTTAGGAAGGGAAGAGGATGTGTAGCTCGTATTTTTGCCCGGAAATGTGTTGTGGAGAAATATCTGGAGAAGCGACAAAAGTTGTATGCTGCATTTATGGAGTTGGAGAAGGCCTATGACAGAATTGATAGAGAAGGTATGTGGAAAGTACCGGTACTGAGAATATACGGAGTAGATGGCAAGTTGCTAAAAGCAATGAAGAGCATGTATGAGGGTGCAAAGGTGTCAGTATGTGTGGATAATTAACAGAGCGAGTTCTTTAATCTGAATGTTGGGTTAAAGCAAGGGTGTGTGTGATGTCCCGATGGTTGTTCAATATATACCAGTACAGTATATGGATGGAGTCATGAAAGAAATACAAGGAAGAGCAGCGGATGTTGGTGTACCGCTGATAAGGGAAGGAAACGAGTGGAAGTTGCCTCAACAGTACAGTACCGGTACTACTTTTGCTGACAACACAGTTCTGATGAGCGATAGTGAATGGGAGTTGCAGGGTCGGGTAAATATGTTTGGAACAGTGTGTGAAAAACGGAATCTGGAGGTAAATGCTAGGAAGAGCAATATTATGGTAATTGAAAGGGGTGCAACCATAGAGTGTGAAGTGAGGTTGAACGGCTATGAAGAATGTCAGCTCATTTAAGTATTTGGGCAGTGTGTTGAGTAAAGATGTGAGTAGGCCTATGGATGAAGAAGTGTGGGAGAAAGTGTAACAGGGGAAGAGCGTTGTAGGAACTCTGAAAGCAGTAAGAAGAAATAGGGTGATCAGCATGGAAGTAAAGAAGTCCTTGCATGACAGTGTGGTAATCCCGACATTGACTTAAAGGGAGAGAAGCATGGACGTTTCTGACTGGGATTGATCATTGATAATCATCGGTTATGCTAGTTGGAAAATTAGTGGGGTAGAATGTAGAGTTCGGGTGTACCGCCAGCCTTGTTTACACTACGCGGAGCGGCGGCGGACGCTGGCCATCATGTTCCCGTCTATTTGACTGCTTTTGGATACAATAATAGGTTGAGGGGAGTCACCCCCCCCCATGACATATTGTCATCATCATATATATTGCCAGCAGGAGGCAAATAACCGAAAAAAACGCCTTCAAAATAGACGCGAACTAAAGGCTGGTTCACACATAGCCGAGTCGGTGCGCGAGTCCAACACGAGTGATGAAATTTTGCTATTCAGCAGTGACTCGTCGATACTCCTCAACACTCGTATAGACTCGTGCTACGCTCGTGTATACTCTTTGTTTACTCGACACACTCGTGGGTACTCGCCACGGGGTCCAAAAATGTCATGCATTGCATGACATTTTTGGGTCCCGTGGCGAGTACCCATGAGTGTGGCCTAAATACGTGTAGACTCGTGTACATACGTGTTAACTCGTGTTTGACTCTGAATAACTCTTCGTTATTCGTGTTAACTCGTGTTGACTCGTGTAAACCCGTGTAACACTCTTTGGTGATTCGTCGCTTTTCGTCATCATTTCGACGTTGACGAAGCAACATGTGTCTACACGCAACAACACGTATGTAACACACATGCAACACGTATCAACAAGAGTATAAAGCACGAATGTGAGTGCCAAAATTTGGTGCCCCCATGATGCCAGAGTTTACACGATTCAAACACAAGTGAAAACACAAGTAAACAAGAGTAAACACGATCCACTGAGAAAAAAACACGAGTGTAACACGAAAAAGCAAGTGTCATTTGAAATACCGTTATTTAAAAAATGTAGGAAGAATCAACGAGAGTTTACACGGATGTAACACGAGTCAACACGTGTGCAACAGAGATCCAACGAGAGTCAACGCGTTGTCTTTCGTGTTGATCCGTGTAACAATCGCGTTAACTCGTGTTAGACTCGTCCATACTCTTTGTTTACGTGCCCTGGAATGTGGCCATTATTTTTCAAATTTTTGACACTCGTGTTGGGTTCGTGTTACACTCGTTTTGACTCTCAGTTACTCGTACAGACTCTTGCATGAACATGTGTTGACTCGTATTGAATCGAGTTAACTCGTGTTACACTCTCCTTGACTCGGGAACAATTGCTACTCGCGGCCGACTCAGCCTCCAGCGACGGCGATAATCGACGAGTGTGACTCGTGTTGGACTCGCGCACCGACTCGGCTATGTGTGAACCAGCCTTTAACCACGGTGATCGACATATGTAACCATGACGGCGGCAGTATCGGCGTCGGACACTTGCGATAATGTTCCCGTCTATTTTGAATGCCATTGGATACAATAATATGTTGAGGGGGGGCTTTGCCCCCATGACGTGTTGTCATCATCATATATATTGCCAGTAGGGGGCAAACAACCAAAAAAATTGCCGCAAAGCCCTCCCTTCAACATATTTTTGTATCCAATGGCAGTCTAAATAGACGGTAACATGATGGCAAGCTTCCGTCGCCGCTCTGCGTAGTGTAAACAATGGTGGCGGTACGCCCGAACTCTACATTCTACCCGGCTAGGCCTATATTATAGGCTACAATAAATAAGTAGGCTAGGCTATTTTATCTATAGGCTATGCCTAGTCTAATATTACAATTTAAGGTAGCATTCAAGTTGACTACAGCAGGACTTACCCTTGACCAGGTATAGGCTATCCTAGTGTTTACTAGGCCTATACCCCTTTGAAAGGACATTAGCCTAGCCTAACCTAACAACCTTACCTAACCTATTATAGTAGGCTATTATGGGTGGGGGCTGCTGCCCACACACCCCAATTTTTGGTGTATTTGTCTATTTTGTCTGTGAAGTGGGAATTTTTTCAATTTGTCGATAACAAAAATCCTCCATGCGGACTATAGCCTATGGAGAAAAATATGGCGAATCTATTGTTGCCTATTATCTCTAATAAATTGTTTCTCATAATACTGCAGTAGTGTCGTTTAAAATACCAACCATTTAATTGTGTGCCTTTAAAAATGACCTAAATTAGGCTATAGGCTACTGGAAGATTAGAAGAATCTTTAAGAAAGACTAGGTTAGGGTTATTGTCGTGCCAAAGCTAGATTATAGCCTAAATATAAAAGGAAGTGAATAAAATGAAATATGCCGAAAAAAATTGCCGTCAAAATAGACGCGAAGTTAACCGCGACGATCGCCCTATGTAAACATGACGACCGTACACCCGGTAACTACATCCATCCCATTAAAAGTTACTGTGGGACACCAAATATGTTGAGGGGGTCTCTGCGGCTCTGCCCCCCCCCCACGTCGGCCCGTCACGTATTATGATGTACGGTAAGTCATCATCATCTGTGCTAATTCATAGGATCCCCAATTAAGGACAAAGTCAATCAACAGACGAAATAAGCTCCCAAATTACAATAACATAGCGGCCCGCCGTTTATGGGCGAATTTTTACACGTCATTTTAAATGTTACTTTCCTGCCCTGGTCTAGGCCTAATAGATTTTTCCAAAGAATCAAACTTAAATTAAAAGGAAGTAGCCTAGCCTACAGTTTATAGGAAGGCTATTCCAACATGCATTCCAGAACTTAGGCTAGCCTAGTCCTAGGCTATATGAAAATTTGTGGGTGGTCTGCCAAAAAAGAATCACTAGGCCTATTAGGCTATGGGTAGGCTAGTATGGGGTGCATTTTGCAAATTTTCTGAACTCTTAGGCCTACAGTAGGCTAGGCTAAATAAAAACTCACAAAATCTGAGTAAAACCAGCACTAGAATTTTGTCTTGTCTTGTCTTGGGGCAACCTCAGGCGAATACTCGCCCACTCTGGCCCTACCGTAGTCGCGGAGATCGTATGTCACAATTAAATTAGTTTATAGTTAAGGTTAAAATTCACCACCGTGTCACTTTCATTCTAGGTCATTCGTAGAACCGTAACACTGTAAAGGCAACAACCCAATAGCAGGTCATCAGGTGGCGAACCAGAGACCTACAAACCACGGTACTAGGGCCAGAGCAATGTCTTGAAGCGAGGTGCCCTTATCAACCAACCCCAGACAATCCAGTAGGAGCTGTCGGAAGGAATCCATCTTTGAAGCCAGAAAGGGACGCCCATCCACATGCTCAGTGACGGGACGAGGCGAGGCTTAGGAGGCATATGTAGGACGACAAGATGTAGGATGTGGAGGGGAAGAGGTACCGTACGACGATACATGGGATGCGGAGACTGCGGAGGGAAGAGCTCGTCAAAGTCATACGGTTCCTCAGGACCTCAACAATAACCGGGGACGGCCGGTGCGGGCAATGGTCGATCGCCGTAGTTAATATAAGTTCGCGTCTATTTTGACGGCGATTTTTGTTGTAGTTAGGCTAGGCCTAGGCTATTTGCCCCCTGCTGGCAATATATATGATGATGACAATATGTCATGAGGGGCGATTGACCCCCTCAACATATTATTGTATCCAACGATCTCTAACCTCTGTATCTCAAAAAGGGCTAGAGCAAATTGGCTGTAAATTTCCACATCTAGGCTATTCCTTGACAGATTTGCTCCCTCCAATTAATATTTATTAGCATAAATTCAGCTTAGTTTAGCCTATAAAACAAAAACTAACATTTGTTTAGCCTAGGCCTACATATAAAAAGAAAAAACCCACTCGTACTGCAATTATAAGCATAAATATGAGTATCTAAGTTACAAAGCAAATGTTTTTGTATAGCCTAAAATAAACCATAAAATTGTCATCTTTCAACTGTTGAAGTCATAAATATAAAAAAATCTAATACATTAGGAAAAAATGCGTTAAGAGTTGTGTTAGCGGGTCTATCGTCCCCTTTATTTACGTAGTCGCACGCTCGCAGTTACATTCGCGTCTAATTTGACTGTGGTTATTTGCCCCTGCTGGTGATATATGATGACAATAAGTCATAGGGGGATAAAGCCCCTTCAACCCATTATTGTATCCCACGGCCAGGCGTTGGGTAAATTGTTTTGTTACCGGCTGGCGGATTGAGGGTGGCTTTACCAAGTTTACCCCAGCAGTTAAATTAGAAGCGAATGTAGGCCTAACTGCGAGCGTGCGACTAGGCTATATAAACAAAGCTTTTGGTATGCCCACAATTACAACTCTTACCAAAACTGCAATTAACTTTTTTTTTTTTTTTTTTTCAGTCTAGGCTAAATTGTGGAGGCTAGGCTAAATTATTTAGCTGCAATTAGCCTAGCCTATTTTTGTTTGTTATTTCAGTCTAGGCTAAATTGTGGTAGGCTAGGCTAAATTCTTTAACATGTGTACTATTGTGTAGGCCTGTGCTTTCCAATAGAAGTAAAAAAATGTAGCTTAGCCTAATGCAATTTTACTAAAACCCAAGCCTACCTGAATATAGCCCTATGCAGAGCTCAAAAGCAAAAAAAAAAAAAATATATGTTGAGCAGTGAAATAAAATTAAGCTAGGCCTAGGCCTGGTTTCTCATAGGCCTAATAACCTAATGAAGTATACTATAGCCTAACCTAATTTAAGTTATTTCACAAAATACTAATAGGCCTACCCAGCCCTCCTCATGCATTATTTTCCATTGTAAAATAAGTTTGTGCTTAACTGCAATAGCCTAATGAAAGGTAGCCTATAAATAGGCTAGCCTATGTTGGCTGTGCAATTGTCTCGATTTGACTATTTTTACCTAATTAGGCCTAAAGCAGCCTGAGTCTATTCCCAACCCCCAAACAGTATCCCATGTTAAGCCCTAGCCTAGGCCTAGGCCTAGCCTAGCCTAGGCCTAATCCCACTCTCAATCAAAATTCGAACTGATAAATTCGTACCTACCGGTAGCGCTGCCTAGGCTAGGCCTATATATTTCGTGAATAGATATAGGAAATGGTTTAAAGGAAAGAACATCCTATATTATGTTCAAATAATATGTAATAGCACTGTGTATGGCTGTATAAAATTTAAAGGTCAATATACAGGAGGCGCTACAATATTGGTAAAAATTTAAGCTCAATAGCATGTGATTAAGCGATTTTTCTCCAAATTGTTGATATAGGTGTCATTCCCGGGAAACTAACATAATACATATTATATGGACATTTACGTTTTAAGGGTTTGTATACACTTCTTCTTTTTCGTCTTCATCTGGGAGACTTCTTTTGCGTGACTGTCAGTCAACAACTGAGACATCTGGTGGCGAATGCAATGAACTATACTGGTGGCGTCGTGGCCAAAGTAATCACCCTACCTAATTCATGCCAAGAGTACTCGAGTTCACTGACACGTGATGTCTATCGACCAATCAGGTGATGCCATGATTTGGAAAACAGGTGGCCCAGGATATAAGCTGTCAGTTTGACTCTGGCCAGCTTGTGTAGAGGGTGTGAGCCGATCAAAGCTTTTTCCAAGTGTAAACTGTCCAAAGTGCAATAACCAGTGTTCTAAATACAGCTGACGAGGACAGCTGGTTTTGAAATGCACAAACACTTGTTTTACATGGAAAAATTCGAGAAAAAAAATCCACCAGCTGTTGACCAAGATGAGTGGTGATCGAGCCTCCAGCGGCCAGCCAGGCAGCCCAGTACCTCCTCTGTTCATTAAGGTTAGTTGGTTGGTTGGGACAACATAAAGGAGCCGGACCACAGCTAGCTCGGGAATCTTAATGGGTCATCGCAAAGTAACATAAAGTAAAAGATTTTTTCGCATAGAATTAAACTGGCATGCTAGGGCTAGTTGGTTATACTGATGTTTTGGACCGACAGTTAGCCCATCGATCTTTTTAGGCCTAATAGGTCCGGTAGAGCATAGGCTATACATCCTTGCTATATATGTCATTAAGAGCTGAAATGTATTATAAGGGAGAACAAAAATAAAATAAAATACATAGGCCTACTGTAAAACAATAAGTTTTTCAGCCAGTACCCAACCAGCGGGGGTGTGGGGGCGGCAGCCCCCACCAATAATACTAGGTTAGGTTAGGTAAGGTTGTTAGGTTAGGCTAATGTTAACCCCATTCTTACTAGGTTAGGTTAGGTAAGGTTGTTAGGTTAGGCTAATGTTAACCCCATTCTTACTAGGTTAGGTTAGGTAAGGTTGTTAGGTTAGGCTAATGTTAACCCCATTCTTACTAGGTTAGGTTAGGTAAGGTTGTTAGGTTAGGCTAATGTTAACCCCATTCTTACTAGGTTAGGTTAGGTAAGGTTGTTAGGTTAGGCTAATGTTAACCCCATTCTTACTTCGTTAGGTTAGGCTAATGTTAACCTTATGAAAACCCAAACAAAGATTTTATTAGGATTACTGTGTAATTTTAACATGAACATTAGTAAAATCCGAGCCAAGTTTCGTCAAAACTTGGCTCGTGTTTTCTAAATGTCGGGTTATATGGGTATGGAAATTTACAAAACCCGAGCCAACATGTTAATAAGGTTACTGTGTTATTTTCATTTTTAAATTAGTTAAATCCGAGCCAAGTTTCGTCAAAACTTGGCTCTGGTTTTCAAAAAGTCGGGTTTTATGGGTCTGGAAATTGACAAAACCCGAGCCAATAATTTACCAAGGTTACTGTGTTTTTTTCATTTTTACATTTGTTAAATCCGAGCCAAGTTTCGTCAAAACTTGGCTCGGGTTTTCAAAAAGTCGGGTTTTATGGGTCTGGAAATTGACAAAACCCGGGCCAATGTTTTACCAAGGTTACTGGGTTTTTTTTTTTCATTTTTACATTTGTTAAATCCGAGCCAAGTTTCGTCAAAACTTGGCTCGGGTTTTCAAAAAATCGGGTTTTATGGGTCTGGAAATTGAACAAACCCGAGCCAAATTTGGGTTACAAATGTGTATTATCGTGTTCTATAGTGTTCTATACGCTTTGTACCCCTCAATTTCCCTGATCTTCATAGCCCTCCCCACTATCGGGGGGGGGGGGGTGTGTCTTTAGATTGATGGATAAAGGGTAAATGCTTAATTCCCATTCAATTTCATCAAGAGATTCGACTAAAACACCAAAAACAAAATCAAAATACCAAAAAAAAATACCTGAAAAACACGTTGTTACGTCTCCTGTATATTAACCAATTTAAATAGTGATAGATGTGTATATTAATGGGATAAATACTCCGAAGTTCGCATACGTTCAGAAAATTATATTGCAACACTGTTGCCAGATACTAATCAATCCCATTATCATTATATCATAATGGATTTTACTCATTTGCATAATTTCAAATACCTAGGACATTAATATAATATTTTCCTATCTTTTTTGTAGTGATATTTGTCTGATTTAGTGGTATATTGGTGTCTGTCTAGGGTTATAATGCATTATGAAAGTTACCTCTGAATCTCTGACTTGGTAACAGTTCAGTATGGGTAACCCTGCTTTCTTTGAGTACTACACGGCAAGAGAAGCTTTCGGTTCTGTCATTACTGTTCAAGGTAAACAGCAACTGCTAAATTCGACATCATGTTCAAATAATATGTAATAGCATTGTCTATGGTTGTATTAGACAACAATCGTGATAGGTTTCTATTTTATGTGGATAAATAGTATTAAGCTGAATAAACTAAATACCGAAAGTTCACTAGAGTGGTTGTGGATACATTTTTTTTTTTTTTTTTTTTTTTTTTTAAGAGACAATGAACGGAGGAAGGAAAAACACATAAAACAAAAAGGTCCATGTGCCTAAAGGCATCCTCCATTCATAAAATGTTTGTAACAACTGGATTTAAACATTTGTAGATTGTAAGTTTGTGGAAAGCAATTCGAGGGAAGTGAATTCCAAAGAGTAGTAGCTCTGGGGATAAATGAATTCTGATAAGCAGAAGTCCTGCATTATGGAGGAGAAAGTGTAAATTCATGGGCGCTCTCAGCTGCCCTAGTTCTACGGGGAAAGATGTGAAGAGGCGGCACAATTGAAGCAAGTTCCTCGGAACAATTGCTGTGAAAATATCTGTAGAATAATGCAAGGGATGCAACGTTTCTTCGTATGGATAATGTAGGAAGGTCCTGTGTGATTGCAGGGTTATTGATTAATCTAATAGCTTTATTTTGAATTTTGTCCAACTGCCTCAATGCAACCACTCCACTTCCACCCCACAGAGGTGAACAGTAATCCATCTGAGAACGCACATGACTTTTATATATATCACGGCCAACTGCTTGTCAGTGAAGAATTCTCGAACTCTGTACAGGAGTCCCAGTTTTTTAGAGGCATTCTTAGCAATGCTTCTAACATAATGTGTCCAGCTCAAGTTAGTAGTTAATGTTACACCGAGAATGTCAATACTAGGGGAAGTGGGAATATTTACATCATTAAAAATATATGGGAGTCAGTGAGATTCTGTCGGTTAGAAAATTGAATGTACTTGGTTTTCTGTGCATTAAAGGAAACTAGATTCTTTTGTCCCCATCCATTAATTCTAGAAAGGTCCTGGTTCAGAGAAATTGCAGTGTTTATTTTTGAATTTATAAGATCGGGTTGGGTGAAAGAATTGGTAAATGTGAAGGAACTGTGGAGTGTTGAGTCATCTGCGTAGGAATGTATTGGATTATGAGTGGTAGATACGAGATCATTGATATGAATGAGGAACAGAATTGGGGCCAAAACTGATCCCTGGGGAACACCAGCATTTATTGAGTGAAATTGAGAATAAAGGCCATCTACCATTACACATATTTTTCTGTTATGAAGATAAGAAGAAATTAGTGGAACTAATGATGCAAGGCCGTAGTGTGACATCTTCGACAATAAGGATTGATGCCAGACTCTATCAAATGCCTTTGATATATCCAGTGCTATTGTATGTGTTTCACCATGTTGGTCTGTAGCTTGGTTGATTTGATGCGTAAGAAGGCAAAGCATGTCTGCAGTTGATCGACATCGTCTAAATCCATATTGCCTATCACTGATTAATTTATTATTCTCAAGATGCTTAATTATGTGATTATTTAATATAATTTCAAAGACTTTACCAAGAGTGGAAGTTATAGCTATTGGTCTGTAGTTTGATGGATCTGAAGAGGCACCTTTTTTAGGAACTGGATGGATGTTTGCTTCTTTCCAGGGTACTGGGAAGCATGAGGTATGAGTACACAGACGGACATTTTTTGCCAATACAGGAGCGAGCACCAAGGAGCAATTCTTAAGTACTATTGGAGGAATTTCATCTGGACCAGGAGCCTTATCTACCGAGAGATTCTGCAAAATAGTTTTGACATGTCTGGTGTGGATCTTAAGTGAGGGAATTTCAGGCGAATTAAAATTAAGTAGAGGGACATCTTCATTTATTTCATCTAAGATTGAGTTGGTGGAGAAAATATACGCAAGAAGGTTAGCTTTACCTCGTGGGTCACTTACAAGATTGCCAGTCGGAGATTTTAATGGTGGAATGGATGAAGCAGTAGTGAAGTTGGATTTAAATGAGTTAAGAGTAGACCAAAATATTTTGTTATCATTTGGATTATTTAGAAGTTTATTTGCCTGCTTGTGGAGAAAGTTTGATTTAGTTAGGTTTAATACAGTTTTGGCATGATTTCTGATGTTTCTAAAGTAATTAAAGGCTTCATGTGTTTTTGATCTTGTGTATGCATTGTAGGCTATTGCTTTTTGTTCAGTTACTCTAGCACAATTATGGTCAAACCATTTAGGTGAATTAGATCTTTTACTGTACTTTTGATGAGGAATAAAAGTTTCCATTCCAATTTTTACAAAATCTTGTATGTGGCTCAAGGTGGAGTGTGCATCATTAGAAAAGAAAGAGGTCCAGGGAATATCAATAAAGAAACCTTGAAGACCCTCCCAGTCTGCCCTATCGTAATGCCATTTAGCCACCAAAACAGGTTCAGAGTGGGAAGGTGTGGTAGGTGATAGACAGGTGGCCTGTATCAGACAGTGATCAGAAGATCCAAGCGGGGACCTCATTGTAACATCATAATTTCTGAATTGGTTGTTAAAATAAGTCCAGTAGGTGGGAATTATGATTAGGATTATCTGGTACACGGGTGGGTTGGTTGACTAGTTGAGTGAGATTAAATGAGTCTGCAAATAGCTCACATTCAAGACCAGCATCATCAGTCCTGGCTGAATGAGTGAGCCATTCAACATTATGGACATTAAAATCACCCAACACAGTGATTTCAGAAGAAGCATTTAAGTTGAGGACACTGAGTTGTGAGGACAGAGAATCAAAAACACTTTGCTCTGGAGGAGTATTTGGGGAACGGTAGATGCATATGTATTTAAATTTACCAGCAGAAATTAATTTGTATATAGAATAATCAAAATAGGGACAATTGAAACTAGTAACCTCCTCCAGGGCAATTCCAGATTTTGCGAAGCAACATACACCTCCTTTAGGTCTGAAATTTTGGAGCAGTTGATAACCTGGAAAATTAAATCTAGACGTGTCAGATGTGGATGTTACTTGAGTCTCTGTCAAAAAAAGGAGAGTAGGGGATTCTGCTTGAAGAAATTGGTGTACAGAATTGATGTTAGAGTGAAGTCCCCTTATATTGCTAAAGAAAAAGCTGCACCGACGAGCAGCTTCATATTTGCTATATGAGGGAGGTAGGAAGGAAGGGCTAGGCAGTGTTGCCAGTTATATCGCTACATATTACCGCTAGATGTAGAGCTATTTACTTCAATTTAGCAGCCATTTTTTCATATCTAGAGAGATTTACTAGGGATAATTTAAAAATGTCAGACATTCTAGTCATATTACATTGTAAAATTTGCAAAACAAACAAACCAAAACTTTAGAAATTGCAGCATTATTCTAACATTGTTTGACTATGTAGCAACATGCTAGCGACTTTTGAGAAAGGATCTAGCGGTATTTTGTGGAGACATACTGGGAGGGTGGGAGGGAGGTGGTGGTTGCAGTGTTGCCAGTTATAAAGCTACATATTACCGCTAAATGTAGAGGTATTTACTTCAATCTAGCAGCCATTTCTTTTATATCTAGAGACATTTACTAGGGATAATTTGAAAATTTCAGACATTCTAGTCATACTACATTGTAAAATTTGCAAAACAAACAAACCAAAACTCTTTAGAAATTGCAGCATTATCCTATCATTGTATGGCTATGTAGCAACATGCTAGCGACTTTTGAGAAAGGATCTAGCAGTATTTCGTGGTAACACTTTAGGAGGGTTAAAATACGAGTCACACGGGCAATTGCCAAAACTTTAAAGGTCCATATCATTGTTATTAAACTAAGCATTTGGCAAAGGGAGGAATTGTTAAAAACCTTAGCCAATACTCTGTCATTCACCAAAAATAAATTTGAATTATCATTATTATTTGGTAGGGTAGGTATGTATAGGTAGGTTGGCTAAATAATTGCTGGAATTCGTAGGGACTCGAACTGTTTTGAGAGAGTTAAATAAAACAAAAAAGATAGATCTGAATAATAAAGAGATTATGTTATTAAGCAAAACTGGGGGATGCGTGGAAGCCTATAGACTGTAGACGGTAAACTTTGTGTGGGTAGCGAATTCGGTTTTAAAGTAATTTAAGAATAGACAGTTTTCAATGCTGCAGCCAAACTATTCCACCCATTTATATTGTTTTGGTATCAAAACGTTCGGAATCGCGAGCCTCACCCAACTACGCAAGCATGGCTTTGATCATCGGCGTAGTTTTTAAGATGTGGAATTTTAAGTGGAATTCGAGGTTTTTTCAAGATTGCCGGAAAAAAACCCACATGCAAAAGCAAAACCTTCTCTATAAAATTTGTGGAGCATTAGTAGGGGAGTGCGTATGCCAAAGCCCAGTCGTTTCCTGTGAGTGGGAGAGACGGTATTTAGGCGTCAAATTTTTCGGGAAATCGGCTGCCACGGACCTGTTTGGCCGCCATGCCGGATGTTTAGCATATCAAAAGTTGCCCAATACAAAAATGCACCTCTTGTGAAAGTTTGATCCCGATCCAAAAAGCGGTTCTGGAGTTATTGCGTCGAAACCGGCGCGTAAGAAGAATTTGGATGAAATCCCAGGTTTAATGATTACAATAGGGGTTCCCCGTAGGGGACGAACCCCTAATCATAATAATGATAATAATAATTATTATTATTATTATATTATTAGTGGCTGTATTAGTAGGCCTAGTATTATTGTAAATATCAAACTAGAGGTCAACTGTAAGACTTTAATTGGAAGGAGGGCGGATGAACCTTTTCGGTAACCTAGAGGTATGTACAATCGGGGGTATTAAGTGTTGTCATAGATTCCAGTGGTTTTCGCCCAACAAGTGTTATTGGTATCTTTAAAGTTACTGGGAAAAGGGCTTATCCCTCAAAGTATTAGTCAGTGTCCGAAACTTTGTGAATTTTCTGACAACACTTATTAACCTCGACCGTACTTATAAAGATTAAGCAGCTGCATATGGCTTACACACACACGCGCAGGTTATTAAAAAACACAGAGAACTTCCCAAATTTATTCATAAAACATTAACACAACATATAAACAAATGCATGTAATGGCCTACCGGTAAATACGAGCCAGAACATTATGCACATAATCATAAGTAAATGGGAGTCTGCAGAAAGCCGACTGACCCACACAAGGCAGACCCCTCTCACACCCAACCCTAATTATAAGGCCCTGACAACTTTCAAACATAATACCTTAAACATAAGAAAATGGAAGTCTGCAGAAAGCCTATTGGCCCACAAGGCAGACCCCTCTCACACCCAACCCTAATTATAAGGCCTTTACAACTTTAAAACATAAGAAAATGGGAGTCTGCAGAAAGCCGATTGACCCAGACAAGGCAGACCCCTCTCACACCCATCCCTAATTATAAGGCCTTGACAACTTTAAAACATAAGAAAATGGGAGTCTGCAGAAAGCCGACTGACCCACACAAGGCAGACTCCTCTCACACCCAACCCTAATTATAAGGCCCTGACAACTTTCAAACATAATACCATAAACATAAGCAAATGGGAGTCTGCAGAAAGCCTATTGGCCCACAAGGCAGACCCCTCTCAAACCCAACCCTAATTATAAGGCCTTTACAAATTTAAAACATAAGAAAATTGGAGTCTGCAGAAAGCCGATTGGCCCAGACAAGGCAGACCCCTCTCACACCCATCCCTAATTATAAGGCCCTGACACACCTATCACATTTCACACTCATGTGAGTATTTTTGAGAATTTCCTTTTTAGCTTTCTCTCCGACTTTAAGTTTCTGTTGAGGATACGGATTCTGAAAAACGTTCTGCATCTGACAAACAAAGAAATTACTTCTGTTGGTAATTTGACAAGAATGCAAATGTGATTTATGACTGTTTTTGTTGCATTTTTTCCTGGTTTGAGAGAACTTGTACCGTGGTAGCACGTGAACAGTTGTTCCATCTGTTGCAGTTGACCAAAACATTCCTTACTAGGTGTCATTAAACCACCTGGCGTCCAACTAGCTACCTCATTCCATGTATTACTGCCTACTTTTGCTTGTGTACCTAGGCATTCATATTGGGGAAATTTAAAAGCTAAATATCCACCAAGGTAGCGTAAGCCCTCTGTTTGCATTGCATCCTCAAATGCTAAAGGAGGGACATTTTCATTATTGTCGCATGCATCTGCCATTTCTTCCGATATTCCTGAATCATTATCAATGTCAAGTGCAGCGAGCATCATTGCCGATAGACAAAGTTCCTTTTGTAATGATTCATTTTCATTACTTTGACCTGGCATAGGCTCACTTGAGCTTTCCCAGATTTTTTGGGGTCCTACTATGGTCATATCATCACTTTCATCTAAAACATTGTGACAATATCCCAACAGTTTACTTTGTCTTTCCAGAAGATGACTTTTTATTCTATGCTTAAAAGCAACAGGTGATGGGTGGTCGTGGTGAACGGTAAAAATGGCACGGGTAAAAATGGCACGGGTAAAAATGGCACAAGTGAAAAAGTAGGAAAAAATGGCACAACAATATATTGAAGAGTTCATGATGATTCATGAGTTTGTCTCGAAGCAAGCTCAGTTTGTCTCGAAGCAAGCTCATTGTTTCATGATGATTCATGAGTTTGTCTCGAAGCAAGCTCATTGTTTACATTCTGCATTTCTCACTACACAACCACAGACAAGTTGTTGTAGCAGTCAAGTACACATCATCGATCTCAGTGGCTCTACCTATCATGGAAATTATACAGAGCAATAAAGGGAAAGAGAAGATCTGCTTCCGTGGATATATGTATACAAAACAGATTACAAGATCAACTACTATCAGATGGAGATGTGTTAAGAGAACATCTTTTTGTAAAGGCACCATGACCACTAGCCTTAATATGACTGATTCTGTACCAGCAAATGAACACAACCACGCTCCTGATTATACTGCCATCTCAGCCACAAAATGTATCACCAACATGAAGAGAAAAGCAGCCGAAACAGAAGATAAACCTAGCCAGATTTACAGCAATAACCTGCATGACTTATCAGCTGAAACAAAGGCGGTACTACCATAAAGAGACCTTTGCGTAACCAAAGATCAAAACTCTATCCACCAGTACCAGAAAGTCTTAAGGATCTGAAACTTAATGGAGTATGGACAAATACTGCAGCTTCTACTGCTTTTGCTTGTCTGCAGACCAAAACACAAGATACATATGAAATACTGCTACAAGCAGTCATGGATCACTGTCATGAGATTGAGCTCTACCCAGACCCAACAACCATAATTGTTGACTTCGAGCAGGCGGTCATCCAAGCCATCAGCAGTGTTTTTGGGCCGGAAACACACACACAAGGTTGCTTCTACCACCTAACTCAAAGTAGGCGAAAAAGTGTTCCAACCCATCCTGATTTAGCCTGTAAGTCAGTATATAGGAAACACTGTATTTTTCGCTCAGCATGTCATGCAACTTGGACAGAGACTTTGATGAAACAATAAGTCCTTTTTTAAATTGGTACATGCATTTCCTTCCTATTACCTTCATAGATTTAGCTACATGTATCATTTTGTCTAAGACATTGTTTTGTTGATCGAGATGCATACCATAAGCATCTCTAGAAGGTTTATGGTCGGAGGGAACTCTAGCATTCATGATATCAAACCAAGAGTCACTGAGGAAAATGAACTTACTTGCTGCTTCCCAGTCTTTGCTTTCTAGAAGGTCTCTTTCTCCAAAATATTTCAAGGATGTTGCTGTTGTCTCTGATAGTAGTTGCACTGCACGTCGTACATTCATCCTCTTAACCCCATGAACATTAATGTGTGTGTCTGATAATTTATGAGTAGTTTTCAAATCACTTACACTTCGCATTACTAGTTCTCTAACACATCCACTTCGAATACTGGAACCATCTGCAAATTCAAATCCTGAATCAAGGAAATTATTCCTTATTAATTTGATTAGGTGGGGCGCATCAGCAAACACAAAGATTTGTCTGTCGGAAGAAGCTGGATTTACGAAAGATGTATTATCTACATCAATACATAGAGAGTTCCAGAGCCTTACATTTGTGGGTCCCAGATCGTTAACCATACCAACAACAAAAAATCCAGCTTCTTCAATTCTCTTGATCAGACTAAACAAAAGCTCCTTCGTCATGTTGCAGTCAAAATCATAAAAAAACAACTGTTTCCAAGATTTCACTAACCCTCTAATCATAACACATTGCATCCTTTTGTGTGGCTTATATAAAATGTCTGTGCCTGTATCATAATTATATTCATATGCAACACTGCATTCATCGAATGACAAGATACAAAGCCTATCTTGCTCACTCATGTCCTGGGACTGAAACTTTAACAAATACAGAACTGTTTGAAGCATACCAGGTTCTACATTGAATTTTGATGCCCAGCAGTTTAGTATTGATATTGAAGGGTAGGGAAAATGGCACACATCCCGCAAATACTTATATGCTTTAGGGCTTAGGTTCCTTAAAGCAATTGCTTTACTCACATCTTCATCCGTCCAACGTTTCACCGATGTTCCATTTAAGATATAGTCTATCTGAGATGAAGAAAAGAACTTACTCAAGCTAAGCTTTATCTGTGCAACATGATTTTCAAACTTTTCCTGTAAAACACTCCTCTCTTTCTTCCATTCTTCCTTTTCCTTCAACAATGCATCTCTCTCACTTTTCACGGATTTCAGTTCTTGCAGCATAACCTCGATGTTTCGGATGTTTTCCTTAATTTTATCTCGTTGACTGCAAATGTCCTGCACTGGATAACGTCCTTCAGCAATCACTCCTCCATGTTCCTCGGAAACAGATCTTTCCTCTGTCTTTTGGCTGGCAACTACAGCACCCTCTGTGTGAACATGATTTTGCTTTACAAATAGTACCGGTAGTGTATCTTGTACACACACACACACACACACCTGTCTTTTGACTGGCAACATCAGAACCCTCTGTGTGAACATGATTTTGCTTTACAAATAGTACCGGTAGTGTATCTTGTAGTCGCTCATACACACACACACACACACACACACACCTGTCTTTTGACTGGCAACATCAGAACCCTCTGTGTGAACATGATTTTGCTTTACAAATAGTACCGGTAGTGTATCTTGTAGTCGCTCATACACACACACACACATACGCACACGCATGCACACACCTATAAATATATATATATCTATTAATCAGGGTTGTACAAAGTACCGAATAATTTTACTCAAGTTCAAGTAAAAGTATGAACTTGAAAGGTTACTCAGCTAAAAGTAAAAGTACCCACATAGAATGTTACTTAAGTTAAAGTAAAAACAAAAATATCTACTGCCTGAGGGGTTGGGTGAGAGGGGAGGCTTATCAGCGCCATTTGTATGTAGCGGTGAACTTTTAACTAGCCAAGGAATGTCGCACCTATACCCAGGGGAATGTCCATGGGAAATGGGGGGGGGGGTTTACCCATAGTCCAACTTTGTTTGCCACACCGCTTGACTATACTGTAGAATTAACCCTTGAGTATCAGCAACGTGTGCTATATTAACCCTTGAGTATCAGCAACGTGTGCTATATTAACCCTTGAGTATCAGCAACGTGTGCTATATTAACCCTTGAGTATCAGCAACGTGTGCTATATTAACCCTTGAGTATCAGCAACGTGTGCTATATTAACCCTTGAGTATCAGCAACGTGTGCTATATTAACCCTTGAGTATCAGCAACGTGTGCTATATTAACCCTTGAGTATCAGCAACGTGTGCTATATTAACCCTTGAGTATCAGCAACGTGTGCTATATTAACCCTTGAGTATCGGCAACGTGTGCTATATTAACCCTTGAGTATCAGCAACGTGTGCTATATTAACCCTTGAGTATCAGCAACGTGTGCTATATTATCCCTTGAGTATCAGCAACGTGTGCTATATTAACCCTTGAGTATCAGCAACGTGTGCTATATTAACCCTTGAGTATCGGCAACGTGTGCTATATTAACCCTTGAGTATCGGCAACGTGTGCTATATTAACCCTTGAGTATCGGCAACGTGTGCTATATTAACCCTTGAGTATCAGCAACGTGTGCTATATTAACCCTTGAGTATCAGCAACGTGTGCTATATTAACCCTTGAGTATCAGCAACGTGTGCTATATTAACCCTTGAGTATCAGCAACGTGTGCTATATTAACCCTTGAGTATCAGCAACGTGTGCTATATTAACCCTTGAGTATCAGCAACGTGTGCTATATTAACCCTTGAGTATCAGCAACGTGTGCTATATTAACCCTTGAGTATCAGCAACGTGTGCTATATTAACCCTTGAGTATCAGCAACGTGTCGTATATTAACCCTTGAGTATCAGCAACGTGTGCTATATTAACCCTTGAGTATCAGCAACGTGTGCTATATTAACCCTTGAGTATCAGCAACGTGTGCTATATTAACCCTTGAGTATCAGCAACGTGTGCTATATTAACCCTTGAGTATCAGCAACGTGTGCTATATTAACCCTTGAGTATCAGCAACGTGAGCTATATTAACCCTTGAGTATCAGCAACGTGAGCTATATTTTATTGTAGCCAAATTTAGACGATATTATGAAGCTTAAGACGAATATTTGGTAGTCAAAAAGGTCAGGTGAAATAGTTTGAAACCTTACTATTGCTATATCTCCTTCCTAAGCTGAATACAATCGTCTAATCATAGTGGTAATTTAATTAGAACTTATAATGATGTCACCGGTACTGAATAGGTTAATCATTGTATATAGGCAAATATTGCGATTAATTAGCATCAACATACCTGGTATAATTTGTGTTGGTACTGCATCATCCATCAATACAATCAGACGATTGGGGACTGGTTTATTTAATAATTCATACATAAGGTGTCTCTTGTATGATGTACGGTTAAAATGCAAACTGCAGACCCGTGCAGTCTTGACATTAATAGTTTTTTTGGGGGTTGCAAAGAGCAATCCACTGTTTCTGCATTTCTTTATTGGGGGGGGAAGCGTGAAACTGTAGATGGGGGACATTTTTATTGCTATTATTGGAATTCCATCCAGCAATAGCACAATAGGGCATATTGGAAAAAAAGCAAAGTAAGCTATTTGAAAAGTTGTCAGTAAATCTGGAGGCAGCATGGAGATCTTAGTCTAATGGTTGGAGTGGGTTCACTGGACCGGGACCCAAGCCTTGACCTGAACTGGCCAGAGGTCGGGACGGGACTGACCGCTCCTCACCTGGTGAACCCTATTGAAAAATCACCTAGTGACGTCAGGCGCGCGCGGGACGAATATTTGGGCCAAAGTGAACATACCTGTTAGTCTATATATCTTGGTGTCACGCAGCCCAGCCTCACTGGCTGGGCTGCGTGACACCCCTAGTGGTGTCCCGTAGCCACTTCGTTAACTTAAACTCAACTTCATCCTACAGACAGACCGACTGACAGCTAAGCCTTATTCTCATGATTTAACTGTCCTCAACCTTATTTATTCTTTATTGTTCAGGTGCACCCATGTGGTCACCTTGAGGGAAACATCCAATGGTGTTCGATTAGTAGCCATTTGCCTACCAACCATCAGCACCTCCATCGGCATTTCTACTTAGCCTAACTGCAACTTTTCTATGGTGATTTAAATAGTGAGTTACACTCCCGGTATTATTATTATTGATTTACATTTTATATGAGCGGACCTTTTCAGTCTTAGGTAGCCTAGAGTAAACTTATCTTCCTTAAATCCGCCATATTGGTCCCCAGACCCCGGGACTTTGGTCCACAGTTAAATTTCCGAGTTAGGCATGAGTAAGGGTACTGTTGAGGGAGGTTGTAGGTCGAAGGATCCAGGGGGTGTAGGTCTGGGGTATAAACCGGTGCAAGTAGTGGCCGAGGTAGATCGCATAGCGATATTCGGCCACTCATACGCAACCCGACTGAGGGCAGCAGACCAGGGCCCTGTAGAATACAGGGGAGCGACCTGGGATCGGCAGTTTCAATTCCGCTACTTTGGGGTGCCGGGGGCTAACATCACAAGTCTTAAGTCCTCCGATGAGTGGGGTAGGCTGGTAATATACCGGCCCCTCTACACCTATTTACTCATCTGGGGCAACGACATAACCCCCGACACCGATCCCCGTGCTCTGGCTGCGACGTTAGGGGACCTGGCTCTGGCTGTAGAGAGGGATTTCCCTAGAATACCGCTCACGAGTAAGGGGAATGTCGGCAGAGCAATACAATAGAATTAGGAATTCTGTAAACCGATCATTACGCTCTAGGCTAGACGTGACGCGCCATCGCTTTTTGTCTGTCTCGTCAAAACCGCAGGATCTTGAGTCACATAGATGGTGTCCATTTAGACCTCGACACAAACAAGATCCTGCATGACAAGATAACTGGCGTGACTAAACGCTGGCTAGAGCGTGATGCCGGAGTGGTAAGCCTGCGACTCCGTAAATTCTGCTTCCCGCCCATCACCTTCCCCCAGTAAATTATCCTTCTTTCTTCTCGTTTTCTTTATTTTTTTGTTAACCCTGCATTTGTTTCCCTAATTTCATTATTATTTACTATTTGACTTATGTCTGACTTACCATCTCATATTTCCTTCATTGTTTAATCATCATATCCCAATCTCTCGTGGTACTGTATCGTGTAAGGTAAGCGGTTTATATAGTCATTTCTACCTCTTTACTTTAATTGCATTAATCTACAAAGGGTAGGCTAATGTGAATAAAATATTGCATGTGAGGACTAACATTGTAAGTACATATGACAATTACCAAAAGGTGTGCTTATATTTCACGATTGAGACTTATTACAGTATAGAAGTCCATATTGGCTGACGAAGGGTTAGGCTAATTCGTGTAAATCATTTAATGGCTAGTAAACCAGAAGATAAAAAAACATAATTATGTCTATCACAGTCTTGAAAAACCAGAGAGGGGGTTTGAGGGGTCTCATCACTAGGCTAACGTCCGATTTGGAAGACTTTGTGGCTAGTGCATCTCCTGAACAGCTAGAGGCTAGGTTAGAATACCTACAAACTACCTATGATCGTATAGTTACCCTGAATGAAAGTATAGTATCAGGGTTAGAGGAAGAGTCGGATATTCATGCGGAGTACGAGCAGCCAATTTAGAGGCAATACATTTACTTCGAAGAGCGGTAAAGAAGACAGAAACCCCGACTAGCAACGCTGCCAAACCAACAGATCCCCGCCGTAAAGTCAATTTGCCCAAATTAAATTTACCGAAGTTCAGGGGAAACTTGACCGAGTGGTTAGCATTTTGTGACGTCTTTAACACTAGATTAGCGGGCTAGCGGTTTATTTATATGTACCGCCCAGCGGGGTGTTTTTAGCCAAAATAGGGCTGTTTACGTGATCATTTTCATGCCTAAATAAGACCCAGAGCGTAAAACAAGTATCTATCCCTGAAAGGGCATAAACAGAGCTTTCCAATGACACCATAACGATCCTTTTATGATGGCTAGTTTTCTTGCAACAACCGTGCAACGCGAGTGCAAAAAGCATGTAATTAGGCACTTTCCCCATACAATTCCATATATAGCAAGTGAGAGAGGGAGGGAGGAGGTGGGATTCGTGTCAGTAGGTTCGCCGCGGTGGTCTGGAGCAGTCATACGCTCGCTACTCTCCTGCCACCACTTGTCTCTCTCTCTCAGCAACATTACGTGCTGAAATTGCCACACGACCTATGTCGAGCGCCGCCAGATAGTCCAGATTTATTATACTCGACTTATGTTGCGCCCCGACAGTTAGGGGTTAAATCAACAGTGCATGAATCAAAACTTGACGATGTACGAAAGTTCCATTATCTTAAAGGCCAACTCGAGGATGAAGCTTTACATTTGGTAGAAGGTTTTTCCATCGTAGGTGAAAATTATGATATTGTTGTGAGGTTATTACAGGCGATGTATGGAGACACTGACCAGCTCAAGGTAGCCCACGTGAACGCCCTGTTGAACCTAGCACAGCCTAGGTACAGGGTCGATGAACTGACAAAGTTCAGGGCAGATATGGAGTGTCACACAAGATCATTAGATGCGTTGGGGGTAACCTCACAAGAAATGCTAGTCATAATTTTAAGACAGAAATTACCTCTAGCAATTCTAGATAAAGTTTGTACTTTTGATTTGGAGGAGTTCAAAGAGTCATTTAGCAAGGAGATTAGCAACATACAATTGAACAATGGTAGGACGGTGGGTGGGTCAGAAGGGACAACAGCAAGGGGTTCAATTAATATGATGGTAGGTTCTAAAGGGAAGGTTGAAGAGTCACGAAAGAAACCACAAATGTCATGTAGGCTATGCAACAATCCCAAGCATAAATGGCTAAGCTGTACCAAATATCAAACCAATGAAGCCAAATTAGCTCAAGCAAGGAAGTTAAAATTGTGCAAGGGTTGTCTGAGTAAGGACCATGGTATGCAAGGTAAATGTACTGCTTCCTATTTAAGGCCCTGTCGCAACTGTGAGGGTCATCACTTTGACAAGTTATGCCCCACAGGTAGACTAGTCAAGGATGAAAAAGTAGAGGTACTGCAACACTAATGCTGAGCAGTAGGAAGGACACCACCATTTTACCCACAATCAAGATACCCATAGAGGGTTATGGTAGGACACAAGTCTGTCGGCTACTCCTAGACCAGGGCTCACAACGATCCTTTATAAAGAGATCGGTGCTGGACGGTCTAAAACACCGTGTAGTAGGTAGAGACCCTTTGGTTGCAAGGTTTTACAGGAGTGACCGACAGTAGAGACTACGAAGTTGTTGAAGTTGCTTACATCTACCGTAAGAAGAAACACTTCTTACAGTGTGTAGTGGTAGATGAACTCCCAGACTATCAATCTGTAGGAATTAACAAAGTAGAGCATGCACTTCGTAAGAAAGGTATTTAACTGTCTGATCCCATAGGTGACTTGAAGGAGGTGCACATACTGTTAGGAACAGATTATTATTATGATGTAGTACACCCTGGTTTTAAAAGAGAGTGGAGTAATCTTGATCCCCACTAAGTTTGGCTACTGCCTGAGCGGTACAGTCCAAACTACCCAGTCAAATGTTCTGGTTGACACGGTATCTGTGTTGAGGATGAGCACGACCGCGGTAGAAGAGTTCACCAAAGATGATACTCACATTGAGGACCCAAAATTAGCTGCCGAGTTTAATCTAGAAAGACTGTGGAAACTAGACCACATAGGAATTAAACCTGTGGAGAATGACCAGGAATCAAAATTCGCGATAGAGAAGTTCTCGGAATCTGTGCGTTACTTGACCACGGAAAAACAATACGAAGTTTGTCTACCCTGGAAACATAAGAATATTAGTTTGCCAACCAATTATGGTTTAGCGTTGGGTAGGTTACGCGCCTTGCAGCAGAAACTAACCCAAGAACCTAGCACCTACAAGGCTTATGACGAGGTTTTTAAAAATTATCTCAACCGAGGGTTTATCGACGACCCAGAGAGTCCCATAGTAACCTATCGGTTTAAGGTAGTCTTGTTTGGCGCTACATGTTCGCAATATTTATTAAACGCGACCATTAAAAAACATCTTGATGATTCTGAAGAAGACACGACTGAACTCGCTCTCGGATTATACGTAGACAATTTACAGGGGTCCAGTGATAGTGAAAAGGAACTAGTCGCAAACTATAGGCAGGCTAGTAGGTTGTTCACTTAGGCTCATCTGTTTCTCCGCGAGTGGGTTTCAAATTCTGTGTTGCTTCGGGATGGTCTAATAATAGATGGGGTAGCTTCTGATAACCAAGAATATGCCAGAATCTTGGGGATGATATGGCAACCAGGGAAAGACATACTGATGTACCGGAACAGAGATTATACTAAACAGACCGGGACGCAAACAAAACTTAGTCTGTTAAGTAAAGTCGCACAATATTTTGATCCTTTAGGTTTAGCATTACCTGTTACCATCAGAGCTAGGATTCTAATACAAGAAATATGGAGACGCAACGTGGGGTGGGACGAAAAATTACCCGACGATCTTGTTGAACAGGGTAGGTCCTTACTAGAAGATTATAACACCCTATGTACATTAGAGTTACTGCGCCAAGTGGCCGCATTTGGACCCATGTCTTTACATGCATTCTGTGATGCGAGTGCCACAGCGTATGGAGTAGCTATTTATTGTGTTACCTCGTTTGGGATTAATTTACTCACCGCTCGGGCTAAGGTTGCACCGGTAAAGGGGGTCACGATTCCCAAATTGGAACTAACTGCCATGCTGCTATTGGGACGTTTGGTTAACCATGTACGCACTTCATACGATAAGGAACTGCAACTAAGGGCGGTACACGTATGGTGCGATAGCCAAATTGCACTAAGCTGGGTGCATAGTCAAAGGACATTGCCCGTCTATGTGCGCAATAGGGTGGATGAAATACGATCCCTGCTATCAAACGCCTTCTATCATTATGTACCAACCAAGGACAACCCCAGTGACTTAATAAGTAGGGGAGTAACGGCGTCCAAATTGATTAAGTCCGACCTGTGGTGGCAAGGCCCAAAATGGCTGCTCCACGAAGGGGTTTGGGCTTGTATGGAATGCCGAGGTTGAGTTAGCTTTGCCTTTAGAAACGGTGACAGCTATCATTCAACCGACATCAACACCGAGTCCTATGTTAGAGTGGGTAAGGATCGGTGGGTACAATAAATTAGTCAGGGTCGTAGCTTGGGTGTTGCGTTATATCACCAACATAAAGGCCAGGCTACAAGGACAACTCTGCAATTTGGGTCAAAGCTTAAATTCAGTAGAAATAAAAGCAGCTGAGGTAACACTAATTAGATGGGTTCAAAGGGAATCCTTCAGTCAGGAATTAGAGTCCATGAGAAGTTCTGGTAAGATTAAAATGCCTAACATTGTGCGCCAACTAAGGCTACACCTGAAGAATGACATTATTAGATGTGAGGGACGTCTAAAGTGGTCAAGTGTAGACGACTGTGCCAACAATCCTATCCTGATGCCTGCAACACACCATGTCACCGATCTACTGGTACAACACACACACGAGGAAGTAATGCACTACGGGGTCCACCACATTATTTCTAAATTGCGTCTCAACTGGTGGATACCCAGAGTTCGGCAGGTAGTTCGACGAGTAGTCAAAGGGTGTGTGGTGTGCCGTAGACTAAAAGGAAGACCATTTACGCCTGGACCTGCTCCACCCTTGCCAGAGTCTCGCGTTAATCATCTAGAACCCTTCAGAGTTACAGGACTAGACTATACCGGTGCACTGAGAACTAGGGAACTGGACAAGGTTTATGTGTTGCTATTTATTTGTGCCACTTCACGTGCGATACATTTAGAACTCTGTGACAATATGTCTTGTGAAGAGTTTATGCTGGCATTCAGGAGATTTTGTGCACGTCGTTCCTTCCCTCATTTGATTCATAGTGACAATGCTCCCACTTTTCTTCAAGCTTCCAGGTACTTGATAGATATGAGTGATTATCCAACGGTTGTTGCTTATTTGGGAGAGCGAAGGTGCGAGTGGAAGTTTATACCAGTCAAAGCGCCGTGGTTTGGTGGAATGTGGGAACGGTGTGTAGGCATCGTAAAGTCAGGCTTAAGGGCAGTTGCAGGACGCGCCTTGTTAAAAAGGAGCAAACTAGTAACTCTGCTCACTGAAGTCGAGGCGGTTGTTAACGATCGTCCTCTCACTTACGTATATACCGACCTGCAAGAACCACTGCCACTAACACCAGCGCATTTGCTGTACGGCAAGCCATTGACTGCCTTTCCTACTGATCTGCAGTCACAGGCAGAGTTAGAGGACCCTTCGATGTTCACTGAGGCTGCGGTGTCACGACGGTACCAGTATATATCTAGGGTTATCGGTGATTTTAAAAGAAGATGGGTGAATGATTACTTATTGGCACTGCGTGAGAGGGCGACTAAAACTGCTGGTCAACCATCAGCACCCTTTGTACGCGAGATTGTATTCATCCATGATGAAAGTCCTAGATTGTATTGGAAGTTGGGCTGCGTAGTGAAGGTGTACGAGGGCGAAGGCTCGGTAGGGCGAGTAGCGCTGCTCAAGACAGCTACTGGGACTACTGTTCGTCCGGTCGCACGACTGTACGCTATGGAGCTTGGCTCTTCTACACAAGAAGAAGCTCCACCTGATGATGCTGGATCCGAGGAGGCTGACTTAGCCAATCCACCACAACCCGTTGGGGATCCGCCTCGGATCGGGACTAGACCCAGACGCGCAGCTCGTGGCGCCGTGATATGTGGCGACACAAGATTGCTTCTGGGCAACTCTAGATATAAGGTGGGGTTTAGGTATTGTGTTTGGGGGGGGGGAGGGGGGGGAGTGTATCCTGGATTCACGATAGTCGGTGGTATAACCTAAATTTTCTATTTATCATACCCTAAATATCGTTTGTACAGTATGTAAGCTTAATAAGTTAAATAAGGCCTATTATACGAAAGTATAGTATTTAAGTGTCTTTAGGAATGCATATATGATTTATCATATAAACCATGCCGTAATATTATAAAAGCGGTGCGATATTTACCGCTAGATATCCGCTACAAACTTAGCAGTAGCCGCTAGATTCGTAGCGTAAGACGATGACGTCTCGGATTGTGGCGCACCGCGTGAGAACTCCTTAGTCTATCATCGAGACAACATCTCCACTCCTTAGTTCGCCGTGACCTGGTTCCGGTTTCATCCAGCTCTCATCATTAACTTAAACTCAACTTCATCCTACAGACAGACCGACTGACAGCTAAGCCTTATTCTAAGTCTTCAACCTTATTTATTCTTTATTGTTCAGGTGCACCCATGTGGTCACCTTGAGGCAAACACCCAATGGTGTTCGATTAGTAGCCATTTGCCTACCAACCATCAGCACCTCCATCGGCATTTCTACTTAGCCTAACTGCAACTTTTCTATGGTGATTTAAATAGTGAGTTACACTCCCGGTATTATTATCATTGATTTACATTTGATATGAGCGGACCTTTTCAGTCTTAGGTAGCCTAGAGTAAACTTATCTTCCTTAACCCGCCAATGGAGAGCCATCTTGCGAGCGGTGGCCGGCCTTGAAGCGTGGCCGATGATCTCGCCTATTTAGGTAGCGACCCTATCTTTCTAGGGTTCGAGTTTCATCGACCTCGTGGACCAAGTGCTCCCCCTTCATCACTGGTAAGAGTGGGGCCTTCCAGTGATGTCGTACTCCTCAGCCCTGTCTTACTGTTGATGACTTGGCGTACCTTGGATTTCTGTTTTGACTATTCGTTGGTTTTGTTGGAGGGAGTTTGTGGGTGGCTCCTGCTCATTCCCGTTGAACTGGGGTCGCATCTGTGACCCTTTTACACCAAGCCAGGGAGCTAGGTGTTGTGCCGAACTCGACGGACGGAGGCACCTTCATGACACCTTTCTTCCCTGGCGTATGCTCTAGCTGGAACCCTGGGGCAATTTTGTCTTGTCCCCTAAATGTGGCTCCGTGGTGGGTATGGGACCGGCTGCAGTGAATTATGAATTTACGTATTATGGCTTCTTCCATCCCTTTAACTGTTGACGACTCTGGCGATCTTTCGGTTTCCCCTCCTGATCTTCCCCCTTCTCTTGTGGTGACTATGCAGCCTTTCCAGGCAGGCAGGACACAAAGACCTCCGTCGAGTAGGTCCCGTCGTCCTCAGAGAGCTGTTGGGTCCTTTCATGAGCCGAGTTTAAGAGTTCCCTTCACCAAGTTTGTGGTGGTTCGTGCCCCCGAGGGAATAGATATGCGACGAAATGACATATTCAAAACTAACAGAGATTTAGTCCGTGCCTGTGGTTCTTCCCCGAAGGTGGTTCCGCAAGCTGATGGTAGCCTCCTAGTTGAGGTAGCAGATGAGGAGCAAAGTGCTCGCCTTCTGTCCACGACGTCACTTGTGGGCCAGCCGGTTGGGTGTTCCCCGCATGGTACCCTCAATCACTCTCGCGGAGTTGTTTATGCGAAAGAGCTAGTGATGTATGACGAGGTGCGCCTCCAGGAAGAATTTGCTTCGCAACATGTACTCATAAGTCGAACGTATTAAAAAGAGGGTTGATGGTGAGCTTGTCACCACACCGACCCTAATCCTCACCTTTGACCTCTTAGACCTTCCTGACCTTCTGATGGCTGCCTGGTACCGCTACAGGGTTAAGCCTTATGTTCCGCAACCACGACGTTATTTCCATTGCCAGCGTTTTGGACATATCGGGCGTTCCTGCCGACGACTTGCTCAGGGACTACCGTCTGTGTGCATCTCCTGTGGGGGTTCTGTACATGAGGGTATGGACTGCCCGGGTCCGGTGTCCTGCGTGAATTGTGGAGGTGGACACACTGCTTCGTCCAAGTCTTGTGATCGATATAGGTTTGAACAGGAGGTATTGTCTGTACGTGCAAAGGAGAAACTGAGCTTTGCTGAAGCTAAAGATCGTGTGTCATCTACAGTATGTTTGTTCGAACTGGTGTTTCGTTTGCATCTCTCCTTACAAAGTCCAAGCCTGCTGCACCTATGCATAATGTTCCTTCTGTGAGCCGTCACAAGTCTTCTGCTCCATGAACGGACCTCCCTTCGCGAGTCTCCTCCGATGCCAAGCGTCCTCCTGGTCCTCCTCGTGGGACGTCTGAGAATCCTGTGGAACCTCCCTCACTACCTGTACCCGAGGCTGACGGTCCCTCTGTCGTTGTGCGACCTCTTTCTGTGACAAGCTCTGTGGCTGGTCGTAATCCCGATTCAGCAAGTACTGGCGTGGAGATGGAGGTTGAGATTGCCACCCTCAAGCGGGCGAGGAGTGTGGAATCTTTGGAGGAGACCCCTCCTTCTAAGGTTCAAACAAGCGTGCCTCTCGGGGACTCTGAGAGTGTCCCTCCCTCGGGGTCTAAAGATGATTTGACATCACCGTTGGTGGCTGATAAAGACAGCCTTTCTGGGGTTCCAGTTCCTGTACCTAGCTCCATTGTGACAGGGGATGCGTCTTTGAACGCACAAGCGGCTTGCTCACCAGCTCCCTCTGACCCAGCCTCCTGCAAACAGCCTTCGGTTGATTTGATTGAGGACGGTCATGGTCCGGGTGACCCGGTCGTGGCACCTGTTCACTCGTTAAGGGCTGCGGACAAGGCAGGTATGTCCAAACGGAGGGTCTATGTGCCTCAGTCGCGTACTACTGCTAGGGCGGATGTGACTGTGGATAGAGATTCCTCCAAACGTCGTGACGTTAGATATCATCATCATCCTCTCGATTGGTTAGACCAGGACACCCCCCTGGGAAGAAGGGCTTTAAAACCCTTCCCAGCGAAAGTCCTACATAGGTATTTGTACTTTTAATCTTTTATATTTTTAATTTTTAATTAGTAACACCTTATGGCTACACCAATTTGTCTTCAATGGAATTGTTGTGGTGTATTGTCAAACTGGGAGGAATTACAATTACTTCTCTCAGATTTGGATCCATTGTGTGTCTGTCTTCAGGAGACAATGGTGGGGCTTCGACCGTTGCCTTCACCTAAGGGTTATTCAGTCTTCCATTCCGCTCCTCCCCTGGCTGGTGGTCATAGCGGTGGGTGTGCCATTTTATGTTGTACCGATGTCCCATTCACCTCCTTTGCTGTACAGTCTCCCCTTCAGGTTGTAGCAGTACAGATGCACCTTGAACGGTGTTTTACCATCTGTTGCCTGTACCTCCCACCTTCAGTCCCAATATTGCGATCTGATTTAGAGACCCTTATCCGACAACTTCAGACTCCTTTTATTTTACTTGGCGATCTTAATGGTCGCCATCCAATATGGGGCGATTCAGTTTACAATCCTCGAGGTGAGCTTCTGGCCTCCTTGGTTGGTGATCTGGATTTGGTTGTCTTGAACGATGGGAGACCAACCCATTTCCACGTTCAGACTGGCACTTTTTCTATTCTTGACCTCACCATTACTTCTCCTGACTGTGCGCTTGATTTTTCCTGGGACGTTTTGGATGATCTGCATGGTAGTGACCATTATCCAGTGTTGGTCCAGTCCTCTCACTTTACTCCAACTACCCGTTTGCCTCGCTGGTGTCTGGGTGGGTTGACTGGCCTCTTTTTGAACAACTCTGTGGGTTTGATTTGACTGTACATGATTTCCTAGCTATTGATGATACACATTATTTTACTTCGACTATGATTAAAGCGGGGCTTCGTTCCATTCCCCGGTCTTCGGGTGTATATTCCCGGAGACCTGTGCCGTGGTGGACTGCAGCCTGCTCTTTTGCTCGGGGGGTTTATAAAGCTGAATCTCGTCGATACCGTGCAAGCCGGGAGGTTCTCTTTCTTAAAGTTCAATTTCGCAAAACACGTGCTCGCTATCGGTGAGTTCTGAAAGATGCTCGCTGAAGCTCGTGGAGGTCCTATGTTTCTACGATTACTTCTTCCACTCCTTTGCCTATGGTGTGGAAGAGAATATGCAAGATATCTGGAAAGTTTTCTCCCTCCTCTCCACCAGTGTTGAGGATCCAAGGTAATCTGGTGTCTGCACCTGGTGAAGTAGCCTCTGCCCTAGCTCCTCATTTTTGCAAGATCTCCCAGAGGGATGATGCCAAACCTTGTGCAAGAGCCCGACGTAGCCAAGAGAGGGGTCTTAATTTCCGGTCTCATGGCGGTGAAACTTATAATGTTGTCTTCAGTATTCGTGAGCTGCGTGCGGCCCTCTCGGAGTGTGGTGACACTGCTCCTGGTCCTGACGACATCCCATATGCCATGCTTCGTCATCTCCCGAATGCCTCCTTGGTGTTTTTATTAGACTTGTTTAATAGGATTTGGGGAGAGGGTACACTACCTGCCAGCTGGAAGTTGGGCATTGTCCTTCCTATTCCTAAGCCTGGAAAGGATCATAGCAATGTTTCTAATTACCGCCCAATTTGTTTAATGTCGTGTGTATGCAAATTGTTTGATAAAATTATCAATGTCAGACTTGAGTGGTGTCTGGAGAGGGACGGCCATCTCTCCCCTTCTCAGAGTGGCTTCCGCAAACTACGGTGTACTTCTGACAACCTTATCCGACTTGAATCCTCAATCTGTGAAGTGTTTGCCTCTAAGCAACATCTTGTGGCTGTGTTTTTTGACCTCGAGAAGGCTTATGACACAGCCTGGCGACATGGAATTCTACGGCAACTTCATGCTTTTGGATTACGTGGTCGCCTGCCGGTGTTGCTTAGAGACTTTGACTGATCGTGTGTTTTGGGTTCGTGTGGGTTCTTCCCTCTCTGCGCCACTGTGCCAGGAGGAAGGTGTCGCTCAGGGTTGTGTCTTAAGTGCATTTTTGTTTGAGGCGGCCGTCAATAGCATTCTAGACGCTGTGCCTGCTGGGGTATCCTCGTCCCTATATGTGGATGACTTGGCTATCTGGTTTTCTGGTTCCCGCATGTCTGCTATTGAGAGACGTATGCAACTTGCGCTGGACAGCATTTCTGCATGGGCTGATTCCAATGGCTTTCTGTTTTCCCCATCAAAGACTGTGGCTATGCACTTTTGCAGGATTCGAGGGGTTCACCCAGACCCTGATCTAATGCTCAGAGGCAGGAGACTCGGTTGTGTGGCAGAGAAAAAGTACTTGGGTCTCACGTTTGATTGCCGTTTGACTTGGGTTCCACACTTGACAATTCTGAAGGCATCGTGTATGAAGGCTTTGAATCTGTTAAGGGTTCTGTCACACACCTCTTCGGGTGCTGATCGCAGAACACTCCTGCATTTGTTTCAGGCATTTGTCACATCCAAACTGTCGTATGGCTGTGAGGTCTACGCCTCTGCCACGGACTCCAGACTTAAGACTCTAGATGCTGTTCATCATGCTTTACTCCGTCTTGCAACTGGAGCTTTTCGGTCGTCTCCGATTCCCAGCTTGCTGGTGGAGGCTGGTGTACCTCCTCTAGATTTACTGCGTCAATCTGTGGTTGTACGTTGTTGATTTCGGATTCGGCGCCTTCCAGACTCTCTTGTTTGTACCCGTGTCTCGGGTCAATTTTTGTTTTCATCTTATGGTCAACATCCTCGAATGCCTCATCCTTTTGGCTATAGAGTTCGTGAAGTTATGAAGGAGCTTAATCTGTCGACGGTTCCTGTGAGTCCCGTGCAAATTTCAAGGATTGCCCCCTGGGTCCTGCCTGAACCATCATTCTGCAGGTTTTTTACAGGCTCAAAGAATTCGGTCACTCCTCAGTCTCTTCTTCATTTGTTTTTGGAACATTCTTCTAGTCATAATAGTTCTGTGCCTGTGTATACTGATGGCTCTAAATCTGCCTCCGGTGTTGGTTTTGGTGTTGTGTTTCCTGACTTCAGCCGTGGAGGTAGTCTTCCTTTAGCTGCCTCGGTTTTTACTGCGGAATTGTCTGCTATCATTTTAGCTCTGAAATTAGTGTTTGCTCACCGCAACTATAATTGTATTATTTTTAGTGATTCTCAAGGGGCTCTCATGGCTCTGGAATCTTTTAATTCTTCCCATCCTATAGTTTTAGCGATTTTAGAGTGGCTGTTTCTCATTCATCGTCGAGGGAAAAGAGTGGATTTTTGTTGGGTCCCTGCGCATGTTGGTGTTAAAGGTAATGAAAGTATGGATGTTTTGGCAAAAGCTGCAGCTTTGAGACCTTCAACTGTGAATTACCCTCTGCCTGCTTCTGATCTGCGTACTCCTCTCATGTTTGCTGTTCGTGCTTGTTGGCAGGCACGGTGGGATTGTGTTACTGTAAATAAGCTCAGGGAAGTTACCCAATTAGTCTCGCCAAGAGCTTGCCCTACCATTCCTCGCAAATTGGAAACTGCTTCGGCTCACCTCCGCATTGGACATACCAGACTAACACACAAGTTCCTTAAGTGTGGAGGTGTACCGCCGTTCTGCGATGACTGGGTAGTTCCCCTTACTGTCAGGCACTTGCTGGTTGAGTGTCCCAGTTTGGTCAAATTACGCCGGAGGTTGCTATTGCGGCACCGGAAGGCAGATGGTACTTACTGTCTCTCTTCGGTGCTTGGAAGAGAGGCTGGTTCACCTGGAGATGATGTGTTTTTATTTTTGAAAAAGGCTGGCCTCTTTCAGTTTTTGTGATTGCATTGATTTTCCTTTTATATCTAATTTTACGCGTTGTTTTTACGATTTTAGTTTTCAGCAAATATGTTAGCTTGTTTGGTGCCATATGACCTTGTTGTTGCGGTGCCAAGATTTCTATCAATAAATTCAATTTTGTTATCTTCCTTAAATCCGCCATATATATATATATATATATATATATATATATATATATATATATATATATCTAACAAATATACGTGAGCTACTCCGTGGTAGAGTTGGTTAAAGCATGGATAATCGTTCTGTCGGTGCTTTGATCCCCGGACCCCGTTGAGTTAAAAATGAAGTAAATACAAAAATAAGAATAATATATATATATATATATATATATATATATATATATATATATATATATATATATATAATATTTATATCCCACAGTATTGTGCCGCATGTCAACAAAACTGTAAACAACAAGTACACACAAACTCGCACACACAATTTGCACATGCATGTGCATAACAACACAATCCATATCCAATTGAATACTCTCTTATTAAGAATAGTATCGTCCTATGAAAAATCCATACCTTGTTTTGTAGGAAAGTGAAGTGTTGGGAGTGAACTTTCCTTCAGTCTTAAGAGTGTCTTCGGTACTGGTAGGTTCAGTAGTCCATATTTCAAACTCATCTCAAATGCACTAGGTTGAAAATGTAAACTCCATAATACTGCATTGCTTACATATATTTGATCTTGCCTTTTGCATAGGTTGACCCACTTCTTTTGCATCTTTTCAATTTTAGGAAAACTGTTAAAAGAAATAACTCCCTTATGCCTGTAGGTTGATAAACAACCATACACTGAACAATTGTTTGGCATGATTGTAGGCTGCACAATTAAAATATCTTGGCATTAATATTTACAAATAATTATTAGGCTACACCACGCACAAGCAAAATGATAAAACACTAGATTTGTTTCACCTCGTATGTTCGTGATCAAGTACTCAAAGTGATTGAACTGACTGACCTCCCACTGACCCCTTACCTCTGTCCCCACTGTAGTCATGCGCACAAGACGGCGTGGTTTCTCTCAGTCGTGGGTAGACCCTATATTATCTGGACCCTGATCTTCACCATCCACCTATTTTCATTTTGCTAATAATTCTATATGTTTTTATTTATTAATGTTATTATTTAAAGAAAATTAAAACATGATTGCACAATATGTGGAATACAAAACCCCATCATAATTTAATGTATATGGTTATAATTATGAGCTTAAAGAAAATGATGGGCGGTTCAGAACTTACATATGCGAGTGCACTAAGTTGGAAGGCTATATAACTACATAACCTTGATGTTTTGTATACGAACTGCACATATTGACTGTTTAATGATTACAAACATTTAGTTTTCCTTAAAATTTATATATTTTTTTGGTTACAGGAGAGAATGGCTCACAAGACGTTTTACAAAGACGTTTAGCGCCAATGTTATGTAATGGTTTGTTGATGCCAAGTTAGGAAGACTGAGGGTGTCTTTCCTTATGGTTTTATTTAGTTTAGGTTGATTGAAGTACTGGTAAGTTCTCTGGTCTGCGTCCTGCTCTCTCTCGTAGATAGGTAGATAAGATAGATAGATGTGATAGATACGCTGCCACCATTCCTCTACTTATTTAGGTAAAGGAAACTTTGAATCTAAGCCACGTTGATTTATGCAAGTAACAAATGATGAATACATTATTACAAAGAGAATTAATTCCCTAAGTTGAGAGGGAATCTCGGCTATGATCGTCCCCATATCTCGAGTCTAAGTGTTCCCCCAGCCTTCTTACTCACCCTACCTCTCATCCCTGCCACACACCTTCTAGGTCGTAGAAAATCCCATCACTCCTTCCGGTCATATGAACAGAGCATGGAGAGAATCATAAGTGAAATTAAGGTAAGCTTAACATGCGTGGGAAACAGAACTGACATGACAAAATGAACAGGAAGTTACAATGAATACTCCCATGGATGTACAGTCACCCGTATAAATATGTAGACCACTGTAAGTATATCACCTTAAAATTATATGAGAGTTGTAAATAATGAGTCTTATAATAATTACCGAATCTAACATGTAATAGAAGCTGCCTAAAAGAGAAGACAATGGATAGCACACGTGCTCAACTAGGAGTGGATGAGCCTACTGAGCTTGATAAATACATCATATGTCAGACTTCAACAACACAAGCAACTACAAGCCCAACAAATGGGAGAAAGCTTATCTGTGATTCAGCTGAAATACGGAATGATCACGTTGTCAAAAGACTTAGAACTATTGAGAATGAAAACTTTGTTTATCACTTGAACAACACCTGTTATAAATCATACTTTCTCCAGAAAACTTTGGACAGAATCAGTGACAGATCAGTATTTAAGTTGAGTGTGTGATGAAACTAAACATGAAATGCCATCAGTCACGTAGGTTATGTTCAAGCATCGCGCCGAGAACAGGACCTAGTCAAGTGACAAGTATCACCTGACATGTGTCATATGTGGACATGCAAAGCACAAAGACAATTCCAAGAAGTATCGTATTTCAGAGTTGGATGGGGCACAGACATTTTTGGAAGCAACTGTTCATCTTGAAGATGAGGTTTAATTACGCACTTGTAACTTACAGGATGTAGGTGCAGTGTTTGGGGCTGACTTACTGTATATTGCAACAACATTTGCATTAAGGGCTATTTGTTAAAATATGAACGATTGAAAGAGACCGGTCTCCATGATAACACCATCAGTATGAAGCAAAAGGTGTAGACCGATGTCATAAAGAACATAGAAACTGGTATAAACGAAGGTCAAGACTATTAGCTCAGCTATGTAAGGGATTTAATGAACAATACTTTGGAATCAAGTGGAAGTATGCCAAATAGAGAGGTGAGTGTACTTTTTATGAGACACTTTGGTAACCAAATACAATTGTCTCATTCAAAACAAGCTAACAAATCTGCTTTGTTTTTTGGCCCAAATATTACTGGTGAAAACATGGTTGAAACAATTTATTCGCACTACAGACCCTATTCGCCAGTGTGCAGAAATAATAAGGTAGTCTCTTATGAAGTATGATTTTGACCTTCAAGATCGGTTTTGTGATGCGAACGATTTGAAAACACCATGGTCAAGTATGGACATTCCTGAACCTGTAGCCAATTTTTTTTGCTATTTTGTATAATATTGATGAGAAGTCGTTGAATTTAACATGCAAAACTGTTTGTTTGGAAGATGAGGCAGAAGAGAAGAGTGAGGTTTGATTAGAGATGGCCAAGTCAAGATGTAAATAAATGCAAGCACTTTTCCAAATCATGTTCCACAATATTCATAATGGGAGAAAGAAAACACCCCTTCATATTCTTAACAGCCAACCAATATATGACACCTGTAAAAGTGCTACCCTTATCAAAAGCTTCAATCGCTTTGATCTGTGTAGCTCCTATGATGAATTGATGCGCAGTCACACTGATATGGCTATGTTCATAGTTGACTCATGTGAAGACATTGCTCAATTTCCCAGCCACTTTGTATAATCACAGTTTACAGTTGCTGCAGGTGACTATTTTGACCACAAAGAGGCAACATTGTCGGGAATTGGCGGTAGTCATGACACTGTTACTGTGTTATTCCAGGAGGATGGAGATACCCAGGCAGCTAAACCAAGGATTTCAGACACAAAAATAAGACATGGCCCTAAAGCGTTCCCATTCTTGTTCAAAATTATCTACTGAGGAATGTAAGGGCAATAGATGTGGCATGGTTACTAGCCAGACTACAAGTCGCGGCGAAAAATATTGGGGTGCGCCATGTTTACCCATGCGTAATACATAAATCAACCAATAAATTCAATAGAAGGTAAAAAAAAACACATTTTTGTTTCACTTTCTTTATTACTAATATTTAGTGTGCCATCCCTTTGCCTTTTTCAACAATTGCAACCGTTTTGGAAGAGAAACACACAGATTCTGGCAGGTACTAGCTGGAATGTTGTCCCAAACTTCACGGATGGCCGCCTCTAGCCGCGGAAGTGACGAGGTGTCCTTTTTCTTGAGCTTATGTTTCATGGTCCCCCATAAATTTTCAATGGGGTTTAAGTCAGGTGAATTCCCTGGCCAATCTTGAAAGTACTTTATGTCACAATCATCTAACCACTCCCTTAAATATTTCGCTGTGTGGCAGGGTGCCCCATCCTGCATGAAAAACCTACCGCGGCAGGCTCGGAAAGCTTCGGGTAAATGGTCAGCCAGTAGGGTAAGATAGACTTCTTTATTAATAAGTGTTCTTTGGTAGCACAACAAGTGGCCCTACACCATAATAAGAAAAACAACCCCACACCATGAGCGAGTCCGGGTGTTTCACCACCTGTTGCACGTACTTGTTCTCGTCACGATTACAGCCACGCCTGCACCGCACACTGCCAAATCTGTTCCCAGTAACATTGAATGTGGACTCGTCGCTCCAAACCACGTGCTTCCACCTGGCAACGTTCCACTGAAGGTACTTTCGGGCAAAGCACTTTCGTTTAGCCACCTGCGCCAGGGTGCGAAGCGGTTTCTTCCGCGGGCGAAGCGACCTGAACTTGAGCTTCTTCAGTATGTAGTCGCGAATTGTCCTTTCAGCGACATTCCCGAGCAACCTAGGGTTTTGTTCCTTCAACTCGAGTGCTGTCAACCGAGGATTATGTTCCAATTGTCTCTTAAGAATAGTCAAAGTTCGCTTAGACACCTTACAATTGCGGCCCGAGCGTTTCTTCTTGGCCGGGGTTGCCACACCCCCATTGTCCTTAAATTTCTTCGTCCACCGCTGCACAGTTTTCAGGTTCAGGCCGAGTTGAGTGGAGATATCCTTGTTAGATTTCTTGGCCTTGAAGAGCACTATGGCATTAATTTGCTCACTTGTCAGGTTCCTAGCGCCCACCATCTCGCTGCTATAAGGGTTAATCCACGGGTGTCACGAGTGAAATCGGGGAGGGAGGGCCGAGAGTAAATGTTCCAGCACCTCTCCTCATGACCAAGCGGGACATACCGAGGTTCTTTCTCTCCTCGCGGCGGGTGGAGGGAGGGTGTGCCTGCCTGCCAGACGTACGAAAACGGGAATCTCTGGAGCAACCAACGGTCTGGGAGGGGGTGGACGATTTCGGTGGCAATTATTGAGGTCGGCCCTACCGCCCCCAATTTTACCGCCGCGACTGGTCACCGCTGCCACCAGTGTTATGCCACGTTTTTCAAGCAAACGTGATATATTCTGATTGCGATTCCCAACTTAAGCATCAGCAGTTATATTCAACTTAGGTACCTCTCCACTGGGTGAGGACTAACCTTAACTCTCTTAATCAACACACAAGCAATAAACAATGGACACAAAATACGAGTAGGCCTATAGGAAACACAAGTTTTATTTCTTAACCACTAAGGTACAATATCAATAGGTCTCTGGGAAAATTAGAATATTAAATATATAACAATTATAATAATAATACATATAGATAAGTCTCAAAATCACAATGAATAATGTCCTTAAGTAAACAGAGTAAATACTCAAATAATGATAAATAACAAGTTACTGCGACAATAGAGCCATAGCTCTGAATTTATGGACAGGAAGGACAATATTAAGTTCAAAACGAATAACTAGTTAATGCAAATGGATTAACAAACATAATGCAAAGCAAATCAACAAGTGACAAGGATGGAACCAAACTCCATCAAGGTTAATTAAACAATAAGTCAATTATGAGTGTCTGAAAAAATATGCTACGAGATCTGTGCCCAAAATGATAAGGAACGAATAGACTCAGATCTGCGCGAAGTATTCCAAATGTACGTGTAAGGTGCATGTATTTATAACAGGAAATATTATACATATATTTTCAATGCGAGGAATTTGGGAGTCTGAATTCGAGGAAGTATGGTATATAATTTCCTAAGTGATAGAGTGTGGAATGTTTCCCTACAATCGAGATAACGATAATTAAACAAAGATGGGGAGAGTTGAAAGCTCTACAATATTACGTTAAGTTTGAATAGAATCTTGGCATACCTGGATCTTAGCCCTCACGATAATCATTGTTACCATTACGAAACTTAGAAAGGCACTTAATGGAGTTAGAGGTTTAGAGAAGCACTGGTAGAGCGAATTTAGGCGTGGAAAGGTATGTAGTCATGAGGCGGTGTCCTATCAAGCTATAGGGACGTTACGTCGCACTTTGAGTCCTTGGCCCTCAGGTAACTTTTCACACGTCGGGGCTAGGTTCGGGCCCAAACAATTCCAACAACCTTCTGGCAAGATTCCTTCGCGGCTTCGACTTGGTGAGACTTCAGTTACACCTATTCACACTAGACCTATGGGATAAATCTAAAGTATCCTCTGCACTTGGTTGGAATAAATCCCTTCCAGGCGTAGGAGGACAATTAACGTAAACAAATATCCTGAGATGTAAGTTTTCTCACGAAGCACAGAATTAGTAATTCTCCTTTCTAACCTAGGAGTATGGAGGACAGATTCAAAAATTAAGTTCAAGTCAGTAGGCTGAATGCTTGACTCTGATTTCGATAGTGTTTCTTTAGTCTGCGTTGTCCTGGATAGGTGCTTCCAGGGCAACAAGGGCACGCTAGGTATTTCGGTTTTGTTTTCAATCAGGGAGCAAGGTACACTGGTGGTAATTTGTATGTTAGGTGCACTTATCTATTGTGCAATGATTTGGATCACTGTTGGTGTTGAAGTTTGGTGATGCAGGGTGTTGTGGTTGCTGTTGGCTTTTCTTGCGAAGTGTGGGGTTCTTTGCAATGAGCAACTCCACGTGTTTGCTACCTTTCCGTACTTTCGGTCGTGTTGTAGGTTGAAGATTGAGCGTAGGATGGTTGCTACTGGTGCACTGGCTGGAGGCGGTTGTGTGATGAGAAGTTGGTTCTTCAGGCATTGTTGGTTGCTGTGGAAAGTCTATTTGAAGTGGCGTGGGGGGAGATCTTTCGGGAGTTTAAAATAGTTCCCCCTCGTGGACGCATTTTCTTTGGTGCTGTGACTTGACTCGGTTCCCGTACTGGAATGTGGCTGAGTTGGATTAGAGGCGCTTATGCTAGCAATCCTAACTGGTTGTTCGTCTTGGTTTCTGGATGCCAGAATTAGTTGTGGAAATCTCGGCTGTAATATTTCCTCTCCTCGCATCTAACCCACCTTAGATGATTCCAGCAATATTCCTCCCTTTCCACTCCCCTCTTACATATTTATGCTTAATATCATCTCTTTTAAGGATGTTCTGTACTTTCTGCCCTCTTTGGGCTCAACCTCCTGCCACGTCCGTATATATACAAGCCTGGGTGTTGTCATGCCCAGTGCCAAGTCCGTACATATACGGACTTGCCGAAAAAATTGGTAGCGCCAAAACTAGGACATCCACGCCTTCCATATTTATACCACAAGTACCCTATTTTTTTACCTTCTTGTCACCGACCCCACCAGCCCCCTCCCACCTACCAAACACCATGTAAATATATGTGTATTAGGCTGCGGATTGGCTGACTCATACTGCGCCCCCATTGGCTAGTCGCTGTATGATGTCATCAGTAGCCATCTCACATTCACGGAGGTAGGATTTCTTCATGCTTGGTATGGCTTGTAGGTTTTCAGCCTGTGTGTTTAGATTTGGGGATAACTCTTTTATATAGAGAGCTTCTAATATAGACAATCTTACTTTTTTATTTTTTGCTAGGATTTCGGTGTTTTTAACCAAAATCTCTTTATCTATAGCAGCCTGGTGTGCATCTTTGTGGTGGTTTTTAGGAGCACCTGAAGGTAAATGATAAGACAAGCGACGTGATAACTTCATGGTGGTCATGCCAATATAAGTTGAAGGTTGGGTTGCACTGTTCCCAAATTTGCAAGTGTACGTACCTATATAATATAATTTTATGACACTGGATTTTTGAAGATCATTGTTGGTCTGCCTGGAATTATTCCTCAGGAGGAGATTTGAGGTCTTCTTGCTCTGATAATAAATAATCAGGTTGAATTCTGCATTAGAGTCAGTAGGTTTGATGTTCCTTTTGACGATCTGGTGCATTGTCCTCACATCTTTAAAGGCCGTAGAGAAGAAGGATTTGTAGTATATGTTGATGATATTTCTGGCAGTGGAGTCTTGATCGTTAGTAAGACCTCCATGGTTATACCATCTGTCTATAATATTCTTAGTGGCTCTCTCGATATCTTTATTGGCAAAACCATTATTTATCAGGATCTGGGAGGCTCTTTTGAGTTTTGTGTGTTCTGCTAGCCATTGGTTGCAGTGACTAAGTGCTCTCTAATGAGTTTTTATACCTTCGGGGGCATTCATTCATAGCATTAAGACAATGGCCAGGGTTAGATGCTTTTACGTATACAGACGTGTGGAAGGTATCATCTCTCTGTTTAACTAGTAGGCCTACATCTAGAAAAGGGAGGGATCCTTCATCACTTTCTTCCATGTTGAAATTAAGGCCAGAGGCATCCTTAAGTCGCTGCTGTAGATCCTCTATTTGATGACGATGTTCAGCTTTAACGAATATATCATCCATGTAGCGACAGTATATTTGTGGCTTTTGAAGTTCACTGAATACCTCTTCTTCTATACTTCCCATGAAGAAATTTGCAAAGAGCACTCCAAGGGGTGATCCCATAGCAACTCCATCGACTTGGTAATATGTGTTACCTCTGGGGCACATGAAAGGAGCTTTTTTGGTACAGCATTCCAGCAGGGTTCTCATAATCTTTTCAGGGATGTCATATTTAGGAGTATTATCATTGTGATAGACTCTATTACTAATATACTGGATAGTCCGGTCCACAGGAACATTGGTAAAGAGGGACTTGACGTCTAATGAAGCAATATTTCCCTTTGAAACATTATTGGCCAGAAGATCAAGAACTCAATGGGGGACTTTACACTGTAGGCAGTGGGTGGTTATGGCGTTAGAATTTCCCCTAGTATTTTGGCTAGATGGTAGGTAGCGGTCGGGCTCTGGGATATGATAGGTGTTACGGCTGGATCGGCAATACATATTCGGGATTCTTGATCGTAGGACAGAAATGGCTTAAGTGACAACGACACGCTCGATTCCAGTCCCAAATACTATATGCTCCAGACAACAAAAGCACCAACGCCCTACAGAGTTATCGTCTACGGTAACGAGGTACCTTAACTCGACGAAAGTGTACAACAGGGGTAGGCTATGAGGCTAAACTCCCTCAGACATTTATAGGTTACGTTATTACTAAAGAAATGCAATACTCAAGAAACTACGTTAATATTAAGCCTCTAATAATGTAGAATAGAAGCAGGCTAAAGGTATGACAGTGAAATGCTAAATGACAAATGTACACGCCTACTTGAAAGCGCGTGCACTACACTAACTGTCCCCTACTAACATGCACTAGCATGTAGCATACAAGATGTTCATGATCCAGTAGATACCTAATAATACACATGGGAGGAACATAAACAGTAGTCACTTATTATAATAATGAATCTATACTTGGAATAACTAAAAGGTTGCAGGCAACAGTACTGCGCCGGTAGCCTACTACCGCATAGGCTACTTCGCTTCTCTCACTCTGTCTCCCCTCCGAGTCCGTATGCGCCCTACGCAACAGAACTCCGGACACAGCAGCAAAACGACAGTGCAGTTAATTGATACATGAAAGTATTAATAGTGTTGTCTTGTGTGTGAGTAATGTGTATTGTAAAGTGTTATAGATATATACTTAAAGAGAGCTGCAATGCATAGTAAAATAAAGATATATCCCACTCATCATCCCCATGTGTTCTAGCTAGCAGGCCAAGTCACAGGAACAACGAGTCCCAGCACCGAAAGCGAGAACCCAGGAGAAGACTGTAGAGAACACAAGGACAGATAAATTACGTTACTCTACTATACCGGCACTACGAGCGAGCTGTAGTCTCGGGTGCTACACTCGCTCCTGGCTCGGTATGCAAATCAAGGCTAAGTCCTCGTCCCTCTACAGACAACTCCTGGGCATGGTCGGGCTCTTACACATGGCACCAGTCTAGTCACAAATGGGATGATGAGCGGGGCATATAACTCGTGAACATGTAGAACGTTCACCAACTATCCTCATCAAGAAGATCGCTGTTCACATTAACCCCTTAAATCTAATACATGTAAATATATGCTTGTCCTAAGAGTAATACGAGAGGTGAGTGCTGAAACTCCTTTAGGACCTCAAGGGAAGGTTATGCATTTAAATAGAGAGAAGAATGAAATGAGAGTAATGTCGTCAGAGAGAAAGAGTGCAACCGTGAGAAGTTGGGGGAGAGAGCAAGGGATGTTAGAATCTCAAAGGTTCTAGGCAACCTGATCATAGAACACGCAGCCAGCCTCCAGGCAATGTGCTGTACGACAACATGGGCACAGCCCAGGCAGGCAACAATGGACTACCAACCCTATCGCGCCTAGCTATAAGCGCAAGGCTGCCAACCAGTCCATACGTCTGGCAACCACCCGGCCGGCAGCGCGGCGCGTTGCTACCCTCTTGCTCTGAAGCCTAACTCACTCTCTCTCTCTGAACTCCCATTGTCTTATCTATCAACTTCTCTATTGATACTACATATTAAATGGAAGGTCTCGACATGGCTTAAAACAAAACCCACCACTGGTTAGCACATGACGAGACCTTTGCAGAGATACAAAGAACATAGTTATAAGTTGTCACACTCAATATACATTGCGGCTGACGGTAGCCAGATCACGGGCGGTACATTCGAGTACCAAGGAGTACAATCAGGTTGCGTTGCACAGCACTGGGTGCGTCACAGCCCCCCCAAGATTTTAGATAATCGACCTTAGAAGCATTATCAAAATCTGACAGGCAACCAACCGACCTGCTACCCTTAGCTGCCCCTAATTGCAAAAGGTGCACAACAACTGAAGTGTGAATTATACATAAAACACAATATCGCATGCATCATGCTACAACAATAAAGACTTACAAAACTAAAAAAAAGAAAGAGTTTTCTCGTTTATTTTATTGTTTTATAATCTTTTTGGACGGCGTTATGATAGCCTAATTTTACTCCTGCTCAACCCACACACCGTGCACGACTATCTTGGATCATCAACCCTTGATAGACAATCTGCTATCACGTTCTCACTCCCGGCAATATGCTGAATGTTGAGATTATACTCTTGGAGCATTAGGGACCACCTGGTCAACCGCATATTCCGATTGTGAAACTGATTTAGGAATTTCAAGGGATGATGGTCCGTATAAATCGTCACTACCGGGCCGTAGGCTGGAACATAAACTTCGAAATGTTTGAGCGACAAAACGATAGCCAGAAGCTCCTTCTCTATAGTCGAGTAATTCCTTTGTGCCAAATTAAACTTGCGAGAAAAGAAGCTCACTGGGTGTTCCAAGCCCTCGGAATCAGTCTGCAGTAACACTGCCCCGGCACCCACACCGCTGGCATCAGTCGCCAGCTGAAAACTCCTGGAGAAGTCTGGGGCCCTCAAAATCGGATGTGTACACAGCAGGTGCTTGACTAGGTCGAAAGCCCTCTGACACTCCGCAGCCCAACAGAACTTCACTGACTTCGACAGTAGATCAGTTAACGGTGCTAAGACAGTAGAGTATCCCCGGATGAAGCGCCTATAATAGCCTATCATACCTAGGAACCGCATGACCTGGCGCTTAGTGGTGGGCCTGGGAAACATATTGATAGCCTGTATCTTGCTCAGGGGGGGGCACACCCGGCCTAACCCGACCACAAAGCCAAGATACTGCACAGTAGCCTTTACAAACTTGCACTTCCTCAGGTTCACCACCAGCCCAGCATCGTGCAACTTCCCAAACAGGGTCTCTAAGTGCCTTAGGTGATTTTCAAAATCGTCATCATATACTATCACGTCATCAAGGTAGACCGTGCAGTTAGGGATTTCGTCACAAATATCGTTCATAAGGTTCTGAAACGTGGCAGGTGCGTTCTTAAGCCCATAAGGCATTACGTTACATTGGTAGGTCTTGCCATTTACCACAAAACCACAAACTTGCTTAGCTCGGTCCGACAGGGGTACTTGCCAGTAGCCTTTTACAAGATCAATTTTAGTAAGGTACTTTGCATTCCCTATCTTGTCCACGCTGTCGTCAACTCGAGGCAAAGGGTAAGGGTTGGTAGTGGTCAAGCCATTTAGCCTACGAAAATCTATGCAGAACCGCACCTTGCCATCAGGTTTTGGCTGCAACGTGACGGGTGATGTCCACTTCACATAACCTTCAGTGATCATCCCTCTCTCAACCATGTACTTTAACTCCTCCTGTAAAGCTGGCAACTTTACCGGGGGCACACGGTTGGGCACTGACTTGAAGGGCCCATTATCACCGACGTCCACATCGTGCGTTACCTGAGTAGTGAGACCTGGGTGTTCGGCGAAAACAGAGGGGTATGACCTGAACAGGCCTAGGACAGCAGCACCCTGGTGCTCAGGCAGGTGACTTACAACTTGCCTAGCCTCTTGTTCAGTATTCCCCGCCCACTGTTCCGCGGAAATGACACAGTCCCAGCTATCCTCCTCAGCAGCATGACTGTCCCCACCTCCTTCTCCACCCTGGCCGCTGCAGGCCAGCACAGGGACAGTGAGAGGCTCTGAGGGGCATCTCACATACTCTTTCATGAGGTTAACATGACATAACTGTTTTTTCCTACGGTCAGGTGTTGCAACGAGATAATCAAGGTCGGACAGTTTCTTAGCCACCACATACGGCCCAATGAACTTGGCAGAAAGGGGGTGTCCAGGCAAAGGTAAAAGCAACATTACCTCCTGACCCACCGAAAACTCCCGAAGCTTCACCTTAGCGTCATACTGGTGCTTCATGACCGCCTGTGCATTAACCAAGTTATTACCTGCCGCTGCCATGCAACCTATAAGTCTCTCCCGGCTCTCAAGGACATATTTAAGTACAGACCCCGGCTTCTCTTCGCCCTCCCAGATCTCTTTCACCATACTTAAAGGTCCTCTCACATTATGGCCAAAGACTAGCTGATTTGGACTGAACCCCAGGCTCTCTCCTGGGACTTCACGTGCAGCGAACAGAACATACGGCAGACCCAAATCCAAATCAGTGTCATGTTCTGCACAGTAACAGCGTAGCATACTCTTCAGGGTCGAGTGCCACCGCTCCAAGACTCCCTGACTCTCGGGATGGTAGGCTGACGACACTACAGAACATATACCGTGCAACTGAAGGGTTTGCTTGAACAATTTGGATGTAAAATTGCTCCCCTGGTCTGACTGCACCTCACGTGGAAATCCATAATGGGAACAGAACAATAATAAGTTTTTAACAACTGCCTTTGCCGAGCCGTTTCTCATGGGGTATGCGTCCGGGTATCTCGTAGCCACATCCATGATTGTCAACAGGAATTTATTGCCACTCCTAGTAGGCGGGAAAGGGCCAACCAAATCTACTACAACTTTGCTGAACGGAGGCCCAGTGACAGGTATGGGAAACAAAGGTGCCTTCGGGATTGTCTGGTTAGGCTTCCCCGTTGTCTGGCAGGTCGCACACCCAGCCACCCATGCACAGACATCAGCCTTGACCCCAGGCCACCAGAAAAACCTGCCCAATGCCGCCAATGTTTTTGTTACCCCCAAATGACCCGCCACCGGCACATCATGCGCCAGACACAATAAGGACTCTCTATACTTATTTGGAACAACCACCTGGTCTACTACCCTCACACCGCCCTCCCACTTCGATTTGGGGTCTAAAAATCTGCGGTACAATATCCTGTTGAGCCTAAAGAAATCTCCCGGCTTCGCATCCCCATCTTCCTCCAACTCTATGGCACCATTGCTATAACGAGCTAGGCTAGCGTCTTGCAGCTGCTGCTCACTAATGTCCCCGGGCGTCAATGCATCAAGATGGTTTTGTAATAAGACATTACCCCAGCTAGTAGGCTCTACTGCCTTAGTGGCTCTCGCTACAGCTCTTGCCTCACGTGAAGTCTTACCCAACTCTGCCTTGTTACACACCATCTCTGGGCCAGAGTCAACTCCCGTGTTTATTATAGGTCCAAGTACCGAATCACCGAGAAGTGCAGCAGAATCAATGTCCCTTTTCCTGCCCTTAGCAACCTTCTCCTGATCCTTCCTCCACTGTCCCCGAGGTTGAGTGCTAGGCTGTGCAGGAGCCGCAGAGCGAGATCGGGTTACCACACAGGCCATCTCATCCTGTTGGCACCTCCCAACCCATTCCCGATTCTCACCATCCACGTCGGCCGCCCTCTCGGCAACGACTAAGGGTGGAGTCCCGGAAGTGGGCACCGCAAAGTCGTTGCCGAGAAGAAGGTCGACGCCCTCAACTGGCAAACACTCAACGATCCCTACATCCAGCTCCCTGCACACCTCTCCCACTCTCAACTCCAACCTCACAAGTGGGTATGACCTCGTAGCATTTATACCCTGCACCACAACAACTCTGGCCGCATTTATCGGTTTCCCTGTGAAGTTCCTCAACAAAGTTTGCGAAGCCCCCGTATCCCTCAACAAGTCAAACCTCCGTAGTTCACTCCCCCAGCTCACAAACCCGTGTCCCCGATGGCTACAGAAAGTGTCCCGGACAGGTGTCGAGCCTTCCGTACGCTTCTTTACCGCGTGTGCCTCAGCTGCTGACAACCTACCCCGGGCAGTTGCTGCAGCCTTCAGAGACACACCGATACTGTGAACCAATGACACCGGCTTAGCGGGAGTGTTACTAGGGCACTCACGTGAATAATGGCCTAGCTTCTGACATTTGTAACATTTCACATCCCCAATGGGCTTCTTCCCTTGTGCGGGCGAAGAAGGGGCCTGACCTTTAGTAAACGGGAGAGGCTTGTGTTTGTAGGTGTTATTAGGTGCAATGCTTTTAGTGTGGTTATGTGTGTCATAGGATTTGTTATTATCGAAAACTCTGGTGGGTGGGGTATAGCGCCCCTTCTGCCCTGACTCAGCCCTCTGAGCGGCACCGCAACCACGAATCAATGATAATCTGAGGTCTGCCATCTTGGCAGCCTCCTCTACTGTCTTGGGACATTTTTCCTTAATGTTCAGCGTTAGATCGGTTCCAGTACATTTGTAAAACTGTTCCAGATAGAAAAGTTGCTTAATTTCCTCAGCCGACTCTGCGTGCTCGGACCGAAACCAGTTATTACATGCATCTGTTAAGTCCCGTGCGTGCTCCATAAAACTGACGTCGCTCTTCTTATTCACGCCACGGAACTTCAATCTATAAGTTTCGGGTTGCAGTTCGTAGGCCCGGAGCACAGCCTCCTTCACCAGTCCATACACGACACTCTCGTCCAGTGACAGTGCATCGTAGGCTTTCAACCCCTTACCCCCTAGACGTGATGAAACTAATGCTGCCCATTTAACCTCCGGCCAGTCATACTCACGACACTTCTTTTCGAAACGAGCAAAAAACTCAAGTCACTGCTGTCTCATCAAATGCGGGTACTAACTTAATTAAATGCGAAAGCGAGTCTGTAACCCGGTGCCCACCACCGAGATGACGCCCCGTGGTCTCTACTCTAGACTTCTCGACATCCATTTCAGCCTGGTACCTGGTTGCATCCTGATTGGCTTGGATTCTAGCAACCTCTATGCGTTCTATACTAGCCTGTTGTATCCGAGTCTCCTGCAGCTTAATCCGTTCTATACTAGCCTGTTGTATCTGAGTCTCCTGCAGCTTAATCCGTTCTATACTAGCCTGTTGACTCTCTCGCAACTTAAGCTTAGCTAGTTCTAGCTGAAATAACATCTCAGGAGACAGGCCTGGGGGGGGAGAGCACAAAATGGGGGATCCACACCGAGACGTGTTTACGGGTAAGCCAGCTTGCCATTGAGAACCCTCCTGCTGCATCGTGCTAAGACTCGCTGGCTGAGGGCCCAGCTCAGGGGTAGAGTGGAATGGAGGCTTGGAGGGAACCCCCCAAGACCCCACTCCACCCACCGCCCCATCGCCATCACCCAACAAACATGCCACCAAATTCTTCTTGGGCCAACTGTCAGGACAGTCCCGCCCCAAAACCGTGGCTAAACAGCGAAGACCGTAACAATCAATAGCCTGCAGGCGCTGTTCGGTCAAAGGTGTCTGCAAAAATGCCCGGGCATCCCTCTCTCCACTTATAACACTCCCCTCCCTAAATATCTGCTGTACTTGCTGGTCACTAGGCTGTACCGTGTTATCCTCCCCCGTAAATGATGAGTCATTAGACATAGTGCTTATTACTAATTGCAGTCTCGACTCACAAAATGTTAAAGATGCTTGAATGACTCTACTCTAGACACCTAACGAAACAATCTGCAAGTCCACCAATACAATAATGACACAATAAAAATTCCTCCAATATGCAAGAAAATTCTAGCCAGCTCTACTAGGTAGCATAGAATAGTTCTCCAAAAAACATGTGATAGGATACTACTGAATCCTGGCGAGGTCGCCATTTTGTTACGGCTGGATCGGCAATACATATTCGGGATTCTTGATCGTAGGACAGAAATGGCTTAAGTGACAACGACACGCTCGATTCCAGTCCCAAATACTATATGCTCCAGACAACAAAAGCACCAACGCCCTACAGAGTTATCGTCTACGGTAACGAGGTACCTTAACTCGACGAAAGTGTACAACAGGGGTAGGCTATGAGGCTAAACTCCCTCAGACATTTATAGGTTACGTTATTACTAAAGAAATGCAATACTCAAGAAACTACGTTAATATTAAGCCTCTAATAATGTAGAATAGAAGCAGGCTAAAGTGAAAGTGACAGTGAAATGCTAAATGACAAATGTACACGCCTACTTGAAAGCGCGTGCACTACACTAACTGTCCCCTACTAACATGCACTAGCATGTAGCATACAAGATGTTCATGATCCAGTAGATACCTAATAATACACATGGGAGGAACATAAACAGTAGTCACTTATTATAATAATGAATCTATACTTGGAATAACTAAAAGGTTGCAGGCAACAGTACTGCGCCGGTAGCCTACTACCGCATAGGCTACTTCGCTTCTCTCACTCTGTCTCCCCTCCGAGTCCATATGCGCCCTACGCAACAGAACTCCGGACACAGCAGCAAAACGACAGTGCAGTTAATTGATACATGAAAGTATTAATAGTGTTGTCTTGTGTGTGAGTAATGTGTATTGTAAAGTGTTATAGATATATACTTAAAGAGAGCTGCAATGCATAGTAAAATAAAGATATATCCCACTCATCATCCCCATGTGTTCTAGCTAGCAGGCCAAGTCACAGGAACAACGAGTCCCAGCACCGAAAGCGAGAACCCAGGAGAAGACTGTAGAGAACACAAGGACAGATAAATTACGTTACTCTACTATACCGGCACTACGAGCGAGCTGTAGTCTCGGGTGCTACACTCGTTCCTGGCTCGGTATCCAAATCAAGGCTAAGTCCTCGTCCCTCTACAGACAACTCCTGGGCATGGTCGGGCTCTTACACATGGCACCAGTCTAGTCACAAATGGGATGATGAGCGGGGCATATAACTCGTGAACATGTAGAACGTTCACCAACTATCCTCATCAAGAAGATCGCTGTTCACATTAACCCCTTAAATCTAATACATGTAAATATATGCTTGTCCTAAGAGTAATACGAGAGGTGAGTGCTGAAACTCCTTTAGGACCTCAAGGGAAGGTTATGCATTTAAATAGAGAGAAGAATGAAATGAGAGTAATGTCGTCAGAGAGAAAGAGTGCAACCGTGAGAAGTTGGGGGAGAGAGCAAGGGATGTTAGAATCTCAAAGGTTCTAGGCAACCTGATCATAGAACACGCAGCCAGCCTCCAGGCAATGTGCTGTACGACAACATGGGCACAGCCCAGGCAGGCAACAATGGACTACCAACCCTATCGCGTCTAGCTATAAGCGCAAGGCTGCCAACCAGTCCATACGTCTGGCAACCACCCGGCCGGCAGCGCGGCGCGTTGCTACCCTCTTGCTCTGAAGCCTAACTCACTCTCTCTCTCTGAACTCCCATTGTCTTATCTATCAACTTCTCTATTGATACTACATATTAAATGGAAGGTCTCGACATGGCTTAAAACAAAACCCACCACTGGTTAGCACATGACGAGACATTTGCAGAGATACAAAGAACATAGTTATAAGTTGTCACACTCAATATACATTGCGGCTGACGGTAGCCAGATCACGGGCGGTACATTCGAGTACCAAGGAGTACAATCAGGTTGCGTTGCACAGCACTGGGTGCGTCACATAGGCCTCAGTTTGTATCCAGGTTTGTGAGTTTTAATGTTTCCATAGCATTAGCCAAGACTATAGTTACCAGACAGCTTAGAGAGTTTTATGTCTCCACTAACTGCATTGACACAGTCCACTAATGTATTTATCTTTTTCTTGAGGGCCTAAATGGGGTCTCTCGAAATGCTTTTGAATTTGCTCCTATCGCTTTGAATTTCGTCAATTTTCTGTAGGTACTCCTCAGTATTTATGAGGACATAGGTAGCAGCTTTGTCTGCTCTTATGATGGTGATGTCTGGGTCATCTTTTAATTGCTTGGCTGCATCAATATGTCTTTTCTGAAGGATCTAGCTTTTATAGTTACCCCTCACTTTGGACAAAATTCAAAGCGATGGGAGCACATTCAAAAGAATTTCGAGAGACCCCACTGAGGCCCTTAAAATAAAGATAAATACATTAGTGGACTGTGTTCTTTCGTTCTGACTCCCTGCCTAGGCAAACTCTTTATTTGTCTGTATATCCAATAACGTCTTCCCTTCATGCTGAAAGTTTGCTCTCATTCAACCTGTCCCAAAGAAGGATGACCGATCTCAGCCCTCCAAGCATCGTCCAATTTCTCTAACTTCTTGCATCTCTAAAGTTTTTAAATCTATTCTTAATTCAAATTCTCTTAAGAATCTTTCTTCTCATAATCTTCTTTCAGATTGCCAGTATGGTTTTCTTAAGGGCCGCTCTACGGGTGATCTTAGTTATCATAATAACTATCGGCCATCCTCCCTTCGGGACTTCTCGGGACTTCGGTGATACTTTTTCTATTGCGCTAGAATAGCAAAAGCCTTTGACAGAGTCTGGCACAAATCTTTAATTTCTAAGCTACCCTCCTTTTGTTGCATTCAGATGTAATTCAGGGAACAGTTTTCCTTATTTCCTCTCGTATTTCTATTGTTCCCCTTGTTCATACCATTTTCCTCATAATAACAACCCGGTAGGGCAGCTGTATTTTCATGAAGTTGTGTATTTTTATGAAGGGGAAGTTGCCCGTCCTTGAAATTATTGGTGTTGAAAGCAGGAGTGCGAAAGTTAGGCAATACGTGCTTGCCGCCAGATTGGTGGGAGAAGATTGCATGGCACAGAGCTGTCTACCAATAGGACGAGGCACAGTTGCACTTGCATCTTCACTTGCAAGGTTGCTACTCCCAGGTTCGCACAGGGTTAGCTACCGATAATCCTATTCTCTGATTGGCTGACAGAGGAAATTCTCTCAGTGCTTGCTTTTCTTCCTTTTTTACTGTATACTGTCAGCTTCGTCTACGTAGATAGATAAAGTAAGATAGCTGGTTTGAATGATAGATTGATAGACAAATGTGATGGTGGTATAGTTAGGTTGCTGATGGGTAAATCGAGCATTTACATGGGATAGATGGACAGATAGATAAATAAATAGATTAGTTGGTAGAGTGCCAGATAGATAGGCAGATAAGACTGATTACTATCTGGTTAGTGATATCTAAGTCTGATGGATTATATAGATAGATAAATAGATAAGATAGATACTAATAGTAATTGATAGTGTATATTGATAACAGTGTGTGTGTGTGTAAGCGTAAAACGTTAATGGATTCATGGGAACTATGCTAAGATTTATGCATTGATTTGATGCGTTGATGTCTCCGAAACTAAGACCACCTCAGCTCACACAATATTCAGTAGCTCTATGGGTCACAAGCAATAGAAAACTCAAAACAAGGATTACCTCTATATCAGTGCACAACATCTTTGCCAGAAGTGGGCTAGGACAAGAAATGCAGCATTGTAGGGAGCTGACACAAAAGGTGCAGCATTATCGATTGTTGACACATGAAGTACAGCTTTGTCACCGGGAGGCATAGAAACTGTAGCATTACATTGGGCAGACACTAGAAGTGAAGTATTCTACAACACTATCGCCGCACTACTCCCGACCAGTCACAGAGGGCCATCGTCTCCGCTATAGCTGCAGGTTGAATAGGACAACCTGACTGTCGAGCTACATAGTGCTATACCCTCAATGCTGTCTTCCATGGAGGTCCAAGTTAAAACCCCACCTTCGTCTTAGTACTCTGATACATCTTCGCTACTAACTTACTGCCTCAAGAGCGTCATCTGGGCCAAATTCAGAGACCTGTGGTGAGTCTACGGCCCACACAAATATACAAGACTGCAATGCTCATTATTCAACTATCTACACAAATAATATCTAGTCTTATTTGCTCCATCATATTGAAGAACCATTTTATGACACTTCTTTCAATACTTCTTTGTGAAGTTAGTAATAATGATTATTGAATATCGATAAGTAAGATAACTATAGTGCATAAGTTTTAGCAAGTATTATAGCGCATTCACAGCTAATACAAAAATTATCTTAACATTTAATAGGAAATTATGTTCCGTCGTGCTCTGATAATAAAGAGATATGAAGGTAAATATGAACCATAAGTAAGATATGTGTGGAAAGAAAAGTAAGAAACAAGGAAAGATGAACAAAGTATTGAAAAGAGATAATAGGAGATACTTGGTAGGAAGGAAGGTCATAGGCGAGGAAAGAAGGAAATGGATGAATAAGATTTAAAAGGGAAAAGAGAAGAAAGTAGAGGAAGAGGAGAGGTGAGCAGAGGCAGAGATTACATTACTGGGGAGGAAATTGCTCTTATGGTCGGTTGAAGCTGAGGATGAGAAAGAGAGAGCATGTAAAGACAATCGATGGAAATATGTGTGTTACTTAAGCTTAACGAATTATTAATAATTATGGATAGTTTCATTTACTACAATTTTGAATATTTAATTAATATAATGCAAATTTGAAGATGGGACTCGTAGCCCTGGCAAGCAACCTGTCTAGAGGAAGGGAAACATTGAGCATGAACCTGCTGTTGACTATTATCTCGTTGGGTAAATGTTGGGTAAAACACGGATAACCGTACTGGCGACAGTACGAACATGTGTATGATTGAATGGTGAAACCAGTGAAGAGTTATATTGAAGGTGGGAGTCCACGAGGGGACGGTAGTTAGTCCGTAACTTTTCATTATGGTGTTAGAAGCAAGATCAATATAATGTTCGACAGGACTGTCCTATGAGTTGCTATATGCAACTAGAAGGAGGGGATGGAAATTAAAAGGAAAACATGTGGTGTCTGGCCATACGCTGTATTCAAGAAAGACCTACAGGTAGCAAATTCCTCTATTATACTGAGCGTGAATGCTGACAACATAAAGCGTGTAACGGTTATAATAGTAGTATTAGTGTTGTAGTTGATTATACCAAATTAATTCTGCTACCTAGGTGACATGATCAGCATTGAAGGTGGTGCAGAGGCTAGGTCGGTTGCCAGAGTCAGAAGTGGGTGTATGAAGCTTAGAGAGTAGATACCACTATTGATGATTATGAGGGGTCTCTCCTCCTGCATTATAGGGAAACTGTATGATGTATGTGATAAGTTTACTGTAAATCTCATCATTGTCGATGGTAATCGCTATAGATTTCCCGTAATCCTTGCTAGTCAATATGACACACTATACAGTATATAGTTGATGTAATTGTATTGAGAAGTACAGGAACGTTATTGCAGTAGTCGCATTGAAATTCGGAGAGTTTTAGAGAGATAAGACTTGAGTTTTCTGTAAAAATACAGAACACGTGAAGGTGAGATTAAGGCATGAAGCAAAGTTAAAGCACCCTTGGAAAATAAGACAGATGCAGTGACATAATGGGGATATTTAGTGAAGAGAGGTAGAAGGATGATGTGTGAAACGTATGGAAATTGACTGAAAGAGGTGGTATGGGAAAAGCTATACCTAGGGTTGGAAGGAGATGGTTGGATGATTGGATATATATATATATATATATATATATATATATATATATATACTGTATATATGTATATGCGTAGGCTAATATAAATCTATCTAGAACAACTTTTAAGGAACACAATGAGCATATCCCAAATATAAATGTATAATACATTTATTAATTTCAATCGCAACACCAAACACCTCCCAATGAAATTATTAAAAACTTGTGATCCTCCCGGGATACGAACCTGGGTTACCACATACATATCTTAAAGACTAACCAATACACCATCAAGACACTTAAAGGTTAAGTACATGACTTAGATTTAATATACATTTATCGAATACTGGATATCAATCTAATCATACCAACTGCACACTGAATAGCTTAATGCTTAAGTGAAAGGAACGGACACTCATGGGGCACATATCTCTAAGGACCGACGTCTCTTTGAAATGTTTCTGAACCTATAGGAATAATATAATTAATTAATTTCACTCCCAACACCAAACACTTACCAATTAAATTAATGAAAGCATGTGATCCTACCGGGATTCGAACCTGGGTTACCACATAGATCTTAAACACTTTAAGCATTACACCATCAAGATAGTTAGAGTTTAAGTACATGACTTCGATTTTATATCCATTTATCGAGTATTGGATATCAATCTAATCATGTATTCAGACCCCAAAATGAATTAAGAATGAGTTAGAGGACTTACAATGTTTGTAGCAGAAGGAGTTTTGCCTTCATGCTTACAAATCGGGGGATAGGAGATTGATGTCTTTACTATCTTTGAAAATTAGATACGATGTTTAAGTTAGTTATAATATGGAAGGCATATTGTTGTAACACATTGAGTATGATTGTTACATTGGATTGATGTAAGTTTTTATAATATTTCTTAACTCAACTCACTACTGTGAAATGGTAACGTTGATATTGCAGGCAATAATGTAGCCAAGACCTCAGTCAACTATCCAAAGAAAACTATGGGATTTAAACTGATCCCGAGGTGTCGAGGATTATATTTCAACCGTCCGATCCTTCACGTAATTTGTAAGCTATTTCTGACTACTTGGTAATGGGTATTAATAATAACAATATTGAATTTGTACAATTGTTCATGAATTTTAGCATTCACATGAGTAGTATGTATGTATGTATATATGTACTAAGGCACATACCCCATAGCTGGGGGTGGCCAACTCGAGACAGAGACTGAACAGAAACAACATTTAAAGCTCCAATTCTTAGGGTCTGGGACCACTTTCGCGTTTCCTCTCCCCTTTCTCTTTCTCGTTTAGTAGGTGAATTTTGCAAGTGGAGGAGGATTCCTAACCTCCCGACAAAGAAGGAAAAGTAGTACAGTACAAAAGACAGAAACAACGGCTAAGGTTGGGTAGAGGATGCCAAACCTCACTCTGGATAGGATCAACCCTCACCCAGTAGTGAAAACGAGTAGTGAAAACGAATTTTACCTTACTAGGCTGTTTGCAATGTGGTGGATTTTTCAATGATTGTGTTATACCAGGGTTTTTACCAGGCTTTGAGATTGGATTTGGTAGGTTCTACTTAACTGGAGAAGTTAAAGATCATACAACACATGCATAGAAGACAACTAGAGGATACTTATAACATCGAGTATATTCATGAACATTTGCTTTACTTATATAACTCTTACGTAAATAAACATAGGTAGGCACATATGGATTAATTATGGTTTTATACAACATAAACTGTCCTAGCACGTTCGAGGATCTAGATGGAGATCAGGTATGCAATATGTTTAGCTTTGCTCTTAATAAACTCAATGAACTGTTATTTAAAACTCTTATAAGTCGTACAACAATAGTGCTAGTTAAATATTGTACAACAACACTCTAGACACTTATACAATTGACGAGAATTTTAATAGGAGTCGATGATTATGGACTCTAACTTTCTAGATACACCTGCGCACTGGTGAGAATTAGGCAGAGTCAATATTTGTGGACTCTGACTTCCTTATGCAGGATGAGAATTAAGCAGAGTCAATATGTGTGGACTCTAAATTTATGTCCTCACTTGCGCACTAGTGAGAATTTAGGCAGAGTCAATTCTGAGGAACTCTAACTTGGTAATGCACTGGTGAGAATTAGGCATAGTCACTATTGGTAGACTCTAATTTTATATACCTCATCACTGGTATCGACTTGTTTCTAGTTTTCAATATGGACTCCTAAGCTAACACTTGGAGCTGGAGGAGTGATGAGTTGAGGTAACAGCTTGGGGTCGTTTGAGTCTCCGTTGGGCCGTCCAGGTTGGCCTGTCATGTGGATCAGTTGTTTAAGTTACAGTTGGATTAGTTGGTATCGGGTCTTAAATGAAGCTCCTTAAAACCCTTATTTAGCGGCGAGCAACATAAGTCGAGTTAAATAAAGCTGGACTATGTGGCGGCGCTCGACATAACTCGAGTGGCAATTTCAGCACGTAATGTGGCTGAGAGAGAGAGACAAGTGGTGGCAGGAGACTAGCGAGCGTATGACTGCTCCAGACCACCGCGGCGAACCTACTGACACAAATCTCAGCTCCCTCCTCCCTCTCTCACTCGCTACATACTCAATTATGTACTGAAAGTACCGAATTACCTGCTTTTTGCACTCGCGTTGCACGGTTATTGCAAGAAAACTATCCATCATACAAGGATCGTTATGGTGTCATTCGAAAGCTCTGTTTATGCCCTTTCAGGGATAGGTACTTGTTTTACGTTCTGGGTCTTATTTAGGCATGAAAATGATCACGTAAACAGCCCTATTTTGGCTAAAAACACCCCGCTGTGCGGTACACATAAATAAACCGCATAGGCCGCTCGTAAGGTGTTAAATGTCATGACACTGGGCACTTCATCGGACTAACGCGAGTATGCTTAGTGTATAGCTAGTTATTCGACTATCATGACCGTTATACTAATCGGTGGTGAAGTTCTGTTCAGGTAATCTTGGCGTGGGGTCCTTAATATGATGTCTCAAATGTCATGACACAGTGACAACATATCGGGCTAACGTGAGTAAATAACAAGGTCATGACCATTACTATGTTCCTCGATCTGCTAACTGACCGTTATAAGAGGTTCAAAGAACATGGGGCGGTGTTTAAAAAATGTAATTGCAAGTGTCCGCTAACATGTTGTTGGACAGATGCACTAAGGACTTCTATATGCAGAGTGCCAGTTACAGTGTCTCGCAAAGCCCTCGACTATTCAAATAACCTTGACATGTCAATTATCCTTCGATAGTTTGTGGAGGTGCGATTTTAATAACAGAAGTAAATTCAGGACATGTCCGTCAATAATATTTCTATTATTTAAAGGTGCCGCCTATTGTGGACCTTAATGTTAGTACGATACCATGGTACGTCTAACAACAATTCCTCAATAGGAAAAATACTCCTTCAGACCTTTCAGGATATTCGGCATGCCTTCAATCTTTATTTGAATGGGAGGGTAATTTTAGGACTACCACCACTAGTATGCCAGTGTTATAAAAGCCCTAGAATTGTTTGCCTTGTTCAGGTTTCGTCGGAGTAGTGACGACTTTGGCTGAGATGTCCTGGGGTAGGTGTGCGGGAGTCAAAAGGTCTTATGTCCAGTAAGGGCGAATCTAAGGGGATTAGGAGGGCCCCTTAGAAGTTCGCGGGCAGGTGATTTGGCCTTTGGGTGGAAGTAGGGTGTAAGTGGTTTCTCTTCTGATGGTGGTGCTGGTCCTTCTGTCCCTGGCTGAATATTATTCTTTTCTTGGGAGCCTCACATTGTGTTGGTATTATGAAGATATTTTTTCCTGGTGTTGATGGAATTTCTGGTGTAATGGTGGCAATTCTGGCATCTTGTAGTATGCTGGTGATGATCCCGTACACGTGGCTTCACTATGCATGTGTTTTTTGTTGTTGTTGATGTTCTTGTCTTCTGTCCCGAGTTGAATATTCTTGCTCTCGTTCTTCTTGTGGGTGATGTGGGGTTATTTTGGTATACGGGGCATCGTGTTTATCTTATTTCTTATTATTCCCATCTTTGGTGTTGTTGGTTTTCTTTTAGTTTCTCCTTCATCTTCTTCCTGGGTAGGGTACGTTTTCTCTGGTGATCGGGGCGGGCATCTTGTTATTATTTCTTTGTGGTTTCACTATTATTATGTTTTCTGCTGCTACTGTTTTCTTTATCTTCCTTATGGGTGAGTTGGCTTTGTTCTTCTTGTTCCTACCACTCTCGGTGGTATGTGGGGGGCTGGAATGTGGGACATCGTAATTATTTCTTTTCTTGTTATTTCTGCTTCCGTAGTTGTTGGCTTTACTTTAGTTCTTCCTTCCTCCTTACTCCTGGGACGTTTTCCTATTTGTTTCGTTCCTTGTTCCTCGGGGGTTTTCCTTTTGTTAGTTGTGGGGGTCTTCGTTAAATGTGTTATTTTAGATGGTATTACCTTTGATGCTGCTCTATGCTGTACCGACTTGAGTCTCTCAATACCTTTATTCAGATTAGGTGAGCAAAATTGTACGTCCTTCTCAACATACGACGTCACCATAATTTATATGAAGGGTGCGCCTGAAAGTGTAGTGGGCGGGCTTGTGGCTTCGGCTCCGCTGCATGTCTGCCTGCAGAGATCGGAACCTCTCCGGGTGTTCGGGGGCCGGGAGAGTGCTGGAGGGACCTTGGTGACCCTGGTCTCTGGGTCTTCTCCTGAATGACCTACAGTAAATGTGTGTGAAATTGTATTTTGTGTGTGTGTGTTCATTGTGTTCTGTTGTGTTGTCCCTATTCCCTATTCTGGCTCTGTCCTGAGTCCCCCCCCCCCCACAAAAAAAAGTGGTGATTGGGCCTGAGTACAGTATATGGATGGATGGATAGATATTAGTATTCCCAGGTATTTTACTAGTGATGAAGATTTATTTGTTGTCCTCCCAGTTCGTATGAATAGCTTTTATTTGTATTGCCGATTTGTAATACCAGAAATTATCTACAGGAAGGGCATCTGCCACTTTTCCAACTACTTTACTATCTAGTCTATTCAGATTGCAGTACATCTTTGTCTTCTTAGAGCAAAACTACGTTTCCTGTCTTTGTATCATCGGCAAAGCTGGAGATTAAGTTATTTAGTCTTACTTACATTAATATAATATATATATACGTAAGAAACAAAACAGGTCCCAGGACCAGGTACTCCACTTGAAACAGATTCCCATTCATATTGTACTCCATTTATTACAACTCGCTGTTTTCTGTTTGTTAGCAAACTTTAAATCCATGTGTGATTTTTGTTTTATGTCATAAGAGAGAGAGAGAGAGAGAGAGAGAGAGTAACTTTCCAATCTATGACCACTCTTTGCAATATCGCAACCCTTCCCATGCCTTCCCTTCCTATCTCTCTCTCTCTCTCTCTCTCTCTCTCTCTTGTCAACATTAAAGGGGTCCTGCCAAATTTCTTAACATCCAATTATTTTGCTTCCATCCAATTAAAGTAAATTTCTGTCTTCTTCAGTCAGTAACTGTGTTTCTTATCTTTCTATCATATGTGGAATAGAGTGATAATTAGTCCTATAGCACCATCATTTATATAGAGATGTAACAAAACTCGTCTTAGGACCTAAACCTGAGGCACTGCACTAACAATGGTCTTAAATTCATCTCTATATTCTACTCCTTGTCCAAGTAAGAATGTTTCCGTTTATGCTAATCAACTCTAAATATATTTACCAAATACCTATGTGGTAGCTCATCGAATGTTTTTTGGAAGTCATTAAACTAAATTACACTATATGTCAATTCTGTATTACTAAATTATATTAAATGCAATATTTGATCTAAAGCCATGATGACTATCTCTGATAGTCTGAGAGAGAAAAATATATTCCCTTCTCCTTTGTATTCTCGCTCGTCCAGCTTTTTGGTTTCCTCTTTTTTTCTATTGTCTGGCTTCCATTTCATTGGTGCCTTGACACCAGCATATATATCTCTCTCTCTCTCTCTCTCTCTCTCTCTCTCTCTCTCTCTCTCTCTCTCTCTCTCTCTCTCTCTCTCTCTCGCTCTCTCTCTCTCTTTTAATACATAGCCTGACACAACCAGGCAATAATGTTTAGGCAATTGAACTCCTGTACCCAAAATTCTGCTCAGAAAATAGCATACGTAGTTATAATAATCAGTTTGTAAATGCAGAAAATTATGAACTCTTCAGTGATGTAGTGTTGTGGAGAGGGAAGGGAGCAGGTAAAGAACAGAAGGGACAATTAGAGGTGCAGGAATTGTATATATCATGTTAGTAAGTTAGAGAAAATAATATATGCAAATTACAGATAAATTATATCCAGGGAATGTATATGGAAGAAGTTGAAAAGAATATAAGAGTGTATTGTAAGGATAACTATGGAAGTATAGTTCAGTATAATGCAACATTGAGGAAGTTTATTTCATTGATTGAACATAAGTGCATAAGTGAAAGAAATAATAGGGAGTATAGAGTATGTGTGCACATTAATGCAAATACAACAAGACAAAGTTTAATAGGAATACTAGAAATAATATCGGAGCTTACACATAACAAATTATTAATATAGAGGATGGGTCTCAAAGAAATATATACAAGATAAATAAAATAACCAATACAAAAAGAAACACAGCGAATAACTACAGATGATAATCATAAATGAGTGAAACTAAAATCAATATATAGGAAAGATGCATTACAAAAGAATAACATGAAGAATACGATCCAAAGATAACACATAATATCTACTATGAGAGAGAGAAAGAGAGAGAGAGTAAAGAGTTAATGAGAGTAAGAGAAAGATTTTAGAAGGAAGGAACCCAGCTATAAATGACAAATATAGCTAAGACACACTACCAGCTATATAAAACACAATAAAGAAAGACATATATGGGATACAAACGACCACATTTCAAGATAATATAAGAGATTAAATTAAAAACTAACTAAAGAAGGGAGAAACCATAAGGACAATGTAAAAAATATAACAGAATCAGAAAGCAGGAAACTTAGAAGCTAATTTTTAGGTAATGCTAATATACAAATTTAGATGATTTTTTTTTTTTTTTTATTACATACCAGTATTTTCCACTTTCGAGGATAATTGAAACGCTATACCATATACCACTGTCCCAGATGAAACGTCACAAAAGTCATCTAACTCCAGGTTTACTACTAAGTGAACAGATCATTGGGTCTGAGAGACTGCCCAAATGCCTCCACCTGCCCGGGATTTCTACTAGGGAAAATGTAAGAATGCATATAATTGATGAATAAATTACATCAAATATGCAAATGTTATATAATAAAGGAATTTTGTTTTTTCTTCGAATGTTACTACCTGTGCAATGAAATGCAGTAGGAAATTTAACGACAATTATCAATCGAGTCAAGGGAAGGAGGAAGGAGAAATAAACCAGAGCGAACAGTATTTGAAAGGAACGATATCAAATTGAATTATATGTTGGAGGGGCAGGAGTTAATTAAATTATAAAGGCCACGGGATCAGAGAGAGAGAGAGAGAGAGATATTTAAAGGAGCTACACGGAAAAGTTAGTATCTCAAAGACCTTGCAGTCCATTCCGGGAGGGAGTTACTAGAAGTGGTAGTAGTGAAATTATATTGTGCACTACACTCGTTACAGAGTGAGCAAAATAGTATCTACTCTCTTTTCGAACGGCTCTACTGAAAAACTTTTTACAACTTCTAAGGGAAGTTTGTTCCAAATAGAAAAGTTCTTATATGTGAGAAAGTTTCCAAAAATACTAGTGCTGAACCTTTTCAACTCCAACTTCCAGCCATTTTTGCGTGTTGTATTCATATTTAGGCTAAACATTTTGCTATATATATATATATATATATATATTTTTTTTTTTTTTTTTTTTTTTTAAAGAGACAATGAACGGAGGAAGGAAAAACACAGATAAAACAAAAAGGTCCATGTGCCTAAAGGCATCCTCCATTCATAAAATGTTTGTAACAACTGGATTTAAACTTTTGTAGATTGTAAGTTTATGGAAAGCAACTCGAGGGAAGTGAATTCCAAAGAGTAGTAGTTCTAAATCTACATTTTCAAACCAATTAACTATTTTAAACATTTCAATGAGCCAACCTCGTTGTCTGTGTGTTTCCAATGGAAAGAGATCAAGAGCTTGCAACCGATCCTCATAGCTCAGTCATCTAATCGATGGAAAATGCTTTGTAGCCATAGCTTGTACTCTTTCTAGTCACTCTACTGTATATCTTTCCTGAGTGCTGGAGACCAGAATTGAACAGCAAACTCCAGGAGACGCTGCATCAGAGCGTTGTAAAGTGTGAGGACTATTTCCTTATTTCTATACATAAATTGCATCTTAATATATCCCAATAATTTCTGAGCTTTCTTTTCTACTTCAATGCACTACTTGGAAAATCTTAGGTCACTGCTGATCAGAACACCCAAATCCTTTTCTTTCTAATACTTAAATGAGCTGATAATCTCCATAGCCTGACCATTCAAGTTCACCTCACACTCTGTGACTGCACCCCTTTCAAAGACCAAAGCCTTACTCTTTGCCGCATGCACCTTCAGATTCCGTGTTCACACACAGTTCCAAACATATTTACCAGACCCTGCAACTCCCATTCACTATCCCTCATCAGAACTGTATCATTAGCAAACTATAGTACAGGCAACTTCCACTCATTTACTTCCCTTATCAGCGGTACACCAGCCTCCAATGTTCTTCCTTATCTTTCTTTCATGATTCCATCCATATATATATTGAAAAACCATAGGGACATCACACACCCTTGCTCTAACCCAACATTCAGATAAAATAACTTGCTCATTTCATTCTCCACACATACTGACACCTTTGCACCCAACACACATTGTTTTCACTGCTTTCAGCAACTTGCCATCTACTCCATATATTCTCAGTACTTTGCACAGACCTTCTCAATCAACTCTGTCATAGGCCTTCTCCAAGTCCATAAAGGCAGCATTCATCATTTGTCCCTTCTGCAGATATTTCTCCACAACATATTCCAAGGCAAAACTCTGGTCTACACATCCTCTTCCCTTACTAAACCCGCTCTGCTCGTCACGTACCCATTTCTCCGTTCTCGCTCGATCACTACCCTACTGTACAAATTCCATACTACGCTTAGAAGACATATCCCCCAGTGCTTACCACATACTCCTATTTCCCCTGTACCCTTATACAAGGGGACTATTATGCCTGTCTTCCAGTCGTCAGGCGCACTTTCTTTCTTCCATGCTATACCCATTTTCCATACCCATTCAATTATTATCTCACCACCATACCTCAGCATTTCCCCACGCTCTCCATCTATTCCTGATGCTTTCCCCATCTTCACTTTTTTCAAAGGCTTCACACACTTCTGACCTCCTGACCCACCACTACAAAGTTCTCTTCTTCTCCCTCCCATACACCATCCAACTATGTTTGCTGTCGTTTCATTCTTTATGTTCAACAATTTGTTGAAGTGCTCCCTCCATCTCTCGACTCTCTCTTGCTTCTCTGCTAACACTCACCCATTCTTATCTTTCACACCCTTACTACATTCCCTTGCTACTCTCCCTAACTTTCTTGACCTCTTTCCAGAACAGTTTCTTACACTTCCTCCACTTTACACTTAAATTCCTTCCAAATTCCTCATCTACTATTCTCTTACTTTCCTTCACTAATCTCTTCACTACTCTCTTTTTCGCCAAGTACCTTTCCCTTTTCTGTCTCTCCAAATCTTCATTCCCCCTACTACTTAACCACTCTCTGTACGCTTTCTTCTTATCTTCAACAGCCATAAATAATGCTCACAATTTTTTGTATTAACCCATCCAATCCCAGCGACGGCTACCAACCATCAGTAGATAAGTCACTCCCCAGTCCCAGTGATGGCTAGGAGACGTCAGTAATGTACTTTCCTTGTAACTGCCTGTATCAGGCTGTGCCTGCACTGCCTGGTACCACGACCGTTTGAGCACTGCTCTCGATATGGCAACACTTCTCAGCTTATATCCAACCTTCTGAAGGCTGAGAGATCCAGTCTGCCTTCATCTCTTGAGGTGGAAGGTTGTTCTATCTTGCCATTTTGGCCATATTGGTTGGAACTGGGGGGGGGGGGGACTTTTATTACTGTATCCCACAGTACAGTAGGGGTTAATATCCCATTTTCATAAATTGAATAATTTATGTCTATTAACGGATATATTTGCCAGTGCCATGTTTTCAGGACACCTAGACGTCGAGGTGTGCATAGACTGAATATCAGTGAAACCAGCACGATCAAATTAAAATAGTACAACACTGAACTGGAGACCATGTTAACTTTGAATCAGTTACTTCGCTAATATCCGCCACTATCGGGAATAACAGTTCAGCGATAAAATTATCGTGCGACACAGGCTATTACAATTTTCGTCTGAATTCTGCAGTCATGTATCTCTCTTTTCCAGATGTTGTTCCAGTATCCATTAATGCACCAACTTGTAGCTTTACTACTAAAGTATAACATAATGTATATAACACTCATTATATATAATGTGTATAGAATAAGCAGCATTACTGTAAAATTAGGGGATAGCTTAATAGAAAATACGTTCACTTACAATCCCTAAAAGCTAACTCCCCTTGGTTGAGCTTCTGATTTGGCCCGAGAATCTTAGATCATACTGCACGCCAGGTAGATGTAATTTAAGCAGACACGAACACTAACACACAGCGTATCAGAGTATCAAATATTGTCTAGCATAGCGTTCAGATTATATGTTTGTTTCTCTTTCTCCAACACACACATATATTACAATATGCTAGTTTATGTTGATATACAGTAATAGATATGATGCAAGTGTTAATGGTCTACTTGATATGAGGTTCACATATTTGTGTTCATGAACAGTTGGGAACAGTTCTGCGCAGGACACTCAATAGGTGGCGGCATGATTAGTAAATATAAATCATCTGGTAACAGTGGTTAGGAGAGAGGAGGCAAGTGGTGTCGTGTAGGGTGGAGAACCAGCGGAGGGAGCTAAGGTTGTAGAGGAGGGAGGTGTTTAGTAACGTGATGTGTAATTATGACTGAATAGCAATAAAGAGCTGCCATGGAATTTTAGTTCCTATAGAACTGGTATATAATGAACTTAGTTTGGCAAAATAATATAATAAAGTTAAGGAACATGCATCCATTTTCTTTCACACCCCTAAGGTATGCAATACTCTCTGGCAGAATATGTCTTGTATTCAGTTCGACATTACTATACAGATACTCGTAGTTAACATATTTTTAGATGTGAGAAACAGATTATATATATATATATATATATCAATATTCCATGGCATTGTTTTCCGGAAAAAATATTTGTATTCATCTAATATAACACGCTTTCACAGTCAAGTATGAAGGTCTGTGCTTAGATTTACATTGAAGGGGTGTGTGTGTGTTTTAATGTACACACTTGCTCTATCTCACACCCACATTTAAGATAAGGTATGTAACACATGTAACATATGCACGTAGCCTGTAGCGATAATATTCAATTTACGCGAGAGATTATAGGTTTGAGTCCCAAAGGGAAGAAGGAAAACCTAATATTTAGTAGTGGCCCCGGAATCATTGACGATGCACCTTAACATTGTTTATGGCCAATCTTTGAACTCAAGTTTGTCTTTCAACCTTCCCGCCCGGGAGAGATCAAAATACGATTGCCACACATCGTGAGCGAAACGCTCTTAAAAACCACTCACGGACTCGTCCTATATGATGTGGGTTCCACTACTAGAAAAAACTAGCAAAAAATAATGAAAATAAACATTTTAAATTTGATCTGAGCATTGCGCTTCCCATGCGTCTGCTGTTCCGCACGGCGAACTCACTCATCGAAGCGATCTCTCATCCTTAATTTGATATATCAAGACTCTCAAAACATAGCAGATGAATGGGAAGGGGATGGAAGGGAGGGCCAAAATTGTCAATGATTCCGGCGCCACTACTAAATATTAGGTTTTCCTTCTTCCCTTCGGGACTCAAACCTATAATTTATTAGTGGCCCCTTCATCATTGACGATGCGCCTGATATCTCAAGACTGGAGGGGGACATTCATCATGAACATCATAACCACTAATAAATGACTAAGGTGAAAAGAGAAACTCGTACGAAAAAGATCATAGTTTAATAAAAATAATAAAAGGTTGTACAGGCGGCGTCTCTTAAAGGTTGCCTGTTGTGTAGCACCATTACGTTTGACAGAACAGTTGGTGTGACACACATAAACTATACATTTTATCTTATGAATACATAAATAAATCAATATCTCATCCCTTATAAAATACTGATAATATTGTGGCCTATATACATATGGCCTACAGATACTGTATTACAAAAACATTTGTACTCATGCTCTTAATCCTATCCTTAAGATTTATGAGTATAATGGAAACTCTATTGCCATACATAAAGTAAACATAACATTTTCCTGACTAGACTTATTTTAGTCTAAGGAACGGGTTATCACATGACCTTCATTCTCGTCATCACGTTGTATCACATAGGAGGCAGGTTAGAGGCCCTAGCTAGGATACCTCCCCCCCCCCCCCCTTTTCTTTACAGAAATAGCTTAAAACTAGACTCTCTACCTTAATGCTATACATGTACAAGAAGGTTTCATGAGATTCACTGACAGGTAACGTGTTAAGAAAGTGTGATTAGATGACCATAGCTTGGTCTGTTGAATATCATCGAGTGAGTAATTATGTAGGAATCTCAGTGATGCAGCCCATTTTTGGATATCGTGTGATCTAGCAAGAACGCCTGGGTTACTCTCTCTAATTACTTCTACCAATAACACAGCCAACTGTCGTTTTTTAAGACGTTTACCTCTCTGTGAAACCCAGAGGGATCCCGCCTGAGCTGGCCGAGATTCCCGCATAAATAAAATGAGCGATTGCACCGGGCAAAGTAAATGGTGCTTATCGCCCTGTTTCAGAGCAGGAACTTCAAACTCTGTAAAAACATGATTACTGTGTTCATTTTTAGCAATGAAATTGGGAGCAGGAGCAATATGTACACTCATGTTGCGCCTCGAAAACCTTAAGCAAGATGGCTACAAACTCATCGACGCCAACTCAGACACCCTATCACCCGTGGCCAATGCCATTAGGAAAATGGCATTCTTAAGTCTTAACTCGAAAGGAAGATTATGACAATATTTACGGGAATGAAGCATTTCAAGGGTCAAATCAAGAGACCAGGTGGGTGTGAGTTGACGTGGAGGAGGGCGAAGCCGGAAGCAAGACCGCATGAACCCCTTTTCCTCCGCCTCTGGCACGGACAGACCTGTTAAATCGAAAAAAGGTGTCCGAATTGCTGTGAGGTGATTCCTTAATGTGACAACTGACAACTTTTGTATTTCAAATAGGTAATTTAAATAATTAAACACCAGAGCCACCGAGGACTGTTGTTAGTCAGTTTCTACAATCCAGGTAGTGAATGACTTCCAATGAGATTGATACTGTCTTTGTGTTGATAGAGCATACTGATTAATCAACTTGTGAGTCACGGCTTCCCCAAACTGGCCTAGCCACTTGGCCTTCTGAATATCCATAAGGCAAAAGTCAGCGAGGTCTTGAAGTTTCCAATAGTTTCTAAGTGGAAGTACGAGATCGGGAGCGACACCGGGTTCTCGCACCAAGTCCTCAATTGATTGTACCAAACTTGAGCCGGCCACAACGGCGCGATCATCGAGACCATGCCTCGATAATACCGTAGTCTGTGAACTACTTTGCACATTAAGGATGCGTCTGAAGGCGGAAATAGATAAATGGAACTCCATTTGTTCCAGTCTACCAGAAATGCGTCCGGACCCCCCGCCGGAGTCTGACTCCGACGTGTGAGGTACTGAGACAGCCTGTGGTTTGCCTCTGACGCAAGTCCACTTGTGGATGGTAGGGTTCGGTAATCATCTTTTGAAAGATGTTTTGCTTGAGAGCCCATTCTACTTGAGTGCTCCATCTCCGAGACAGAGCGTCTGCCCACACGTTCACCACGCCGGGCAGATATGTTGCATGAAGATAAATCTCTAGCCTTGAAGCCAGTTGAAAGATCTTTTCCGACAACCCTTGTAACACTCGAGATCTCACTGACCCTTGTTACTGAATACATATGTCACTGCAGTCAGATTGTCCATTCTGAAGACCAGGGACTTTCCCGCCTGGCTCATGCCGTGCTCCTGTAAAAAGAATAGGGGGACTAACAACTCCTTGGCATTGATATGAAGGTGAATTGACCTGGACCATAGACCCTGACCCTGATGTCCTAGGTTTGACTGGTAACCCCATCCCAGGGTACCTGATGCGTCTGTATCTATCCAGACTGTCAGAGGAGGAGCTGTCCATGTCAAGGAGGAGTGCATTACATCTGGCTTCGCCCAAGCCGCCAGGAGGTTGTGGATTAAATTTGGAATTTTCCTTAGTGTTTCCGCTGGCAACAGCGGAAAGCACCTGTTTCCTTCCAAAATAATTCTTTTGACCTTCAGACGACCTAACGGGACCGTCAGCTGTATCCAATTGAGTGAGCCCACCAGAGATTCCCAGATCCTCCTCGTTGTTGTCAGAGAATGAAGAAACCGAAAGAGTTTCCTCCGAAATCTCTGACGGTTGTCTTCGCTCTGACTCAGAGTGAGTAACTCGGTATCCCAGATAAGTCCCACCCCCTGGATTTTCCTTGTGGGGATCAAGGAGGACTTTGCTAAGTTCACCTTGAACCCCAAGGCAGCTACATGAGTTAACACCTGTTGTACATGTTGAAGGCAAATTATTTTGGTTTGAGCTACTATTAACCAGTCGTCGAGGTACCATAACACCATGATCCCCTGATTTAGTAATGGTAGCAAAGCCTGTCGGACTAATTTTGTGAAAACTCGGGGTGCCAGACTTAGACCAAAGGGCATTCTTGGAAAGACAAACGTTTGATCCCCGTTGCACAAAGCTAGATATTTCTGAACATTTTTGTTGATGGGGACATGCCAATAGGCTTTTGTGAGATCGATGGAACACATCCACCCCTGCGGCGGGAGTGTCAATCTGATCTGATGCACAGTCAGCATCCTGAACGACTGATTGTGAATATGTTTGTTGAGATAAGAGAGGTCGATCACCGGCCTCCTCTGAACACTGTCCATTTTTGGCACCAGGAACAACTGGGAAGTGGACACGGGTTGTGACAAAGGACTGGGGATAATGATCTGTTTTTGGGCCATCTCGTTGATGACGGATCCCACCTCTAAAGAAACATGATTGAACTCTGTGGGGATACGTAAACGGGGTCACCGGGACCACCGCAATGAGAGGCCTTTCCTGATCACTGTCCTTGCCCAAGTTCGCCGGGGCCATGCCCGATGACAATCCCGGAAGTTGCCAGTCGCATGACTGGTGTTGCCCGGCACTACTACTCTCGGATCCGCCTCGCCTTGCCTTGGCACTGGGAGTGAGAGAGCCTTGTGGTGTCTCAGTTTTTTGGATTGGAGGGTTGTGACTCTGATTTTGGATTGAGGGGAAGAGAGGCCTTGCTACCATCACTACCGGGTTTACCCCTAGACTGACCCTTGAACCAACGCCCTCTACCCCTGGATTGACCTCGTCCTCGAGACGTCTCGTTACTCCCAGGGGTTGTTTAAGTCTTGGATGACTGAAAGGACTGGGACTGACCACAAAATGAACTCTTAGCATTACATTTAGATTTAAATGACTGCTCACTCTTTGGCTTAGAAGTAGTGGCAGGTTGAGAGTCTAATAAGAAATTGACAGTGTGCCAGGCATCGTCAGAGGCTAGGGTCTTGGTGAAAACATTTGATAATATTAGTCTCCTGCCGATCTCTACAGGGAGTCTCCTTACCAAGTACACCCTCAGGTCTTGACGAACCCGTACCGCCTCAAAGATAGCCGTCCGGATGTCGCCAAGAGACTGAATGAAGTTTTGGAGAAGAAGGCGCCTAGTCAGAGAAAGAGCCTTCTGGGTGCCAGCGTCCGTTACCGACTCAGTCGTCCTGGCCAGAGAGGCCGCAAGCTGGCGGCTGAGTAGGTATTGGGACGCCAGTCTCCAGGCTTTCTGCCTCATTTTAAAATCTTTATCAATCTGGACCTGTGTGGGAGGAGAAAAAGGTTCAGGTAATTGGCATAAAGAAAGTTTAGAGGCCCCCAAAAAGCCAAAAATATGTTGAGGGATCCCTTCCGCCTTGCCTACCGGCATAGAGAACCAATGATTGTCCTCTTGCGGGAGCTGATGACTACTCTTATTTGTTATAGTGCTGGCAAACAGCTGGGCCTCATGTGCCCACGCCAGCCACGGCCCCGACTCCCCCCCTTGAATCTGAACTACTGAAGACCCCGCAGAGTCCCTGAAGGGTATTGAATTTAACTCTGGGGTCAAGCCCTGCAAAAGTTTTAAATCATTAAACCCATCTGACTTAGTCCAGTCGGAAAATAGTTTTCCGGCGGAAGTGGGAGGCAAGGCAGGGGATGGCATGTACACAAAATAGTCAGGATTGTAAATAGTGGAAATGGCTTTTACAACAACATCAAGTACCTCTCCAGATTGGTTCTTGGCCCTTAGTTTCTTAGCCTCACTTGCCTCAATAACCCAATGTTCTAGAACAGGCGACTCACCTGTAACTGTGGGTTGTGCGACCTTGGGGCGTAAAGGCTTAATGACAAACCAAGATGTATCCAGTCCATATAGAAGGGGCATAGGGCCCTTCTTACTAGGAATAGATTTATCAAGTGGGGGAGGAAGCAAATCAGAGTACAACTTCAGATTAGATGGCAAAAGCGCCGAGGCTCCCGAAGTGGAAGCCGTAGGAGTGACAGTAGGGGGAGGTAAGTTTACGTTAACCTGAGGTTGAACAAGTACTTGTCCCAGAGGTCGCACCACCGGGGCTACTGGTACTGAAACTGTTACCTGTTGCTCTCCCTTAACCTGTTTCATAAAATCAAACCACTCCTGTAATTGTTCACTCGTAACATAAACCCCACTTCCTTGGTCTGACTGGGACACGGACTGTGACATCTCTGAGTCCTGCGTTCCTGAGTGCCGAAAAGAAGGGCGTTGGCCAGTAGTCTGCTCCTCGGTGTTTACTCCATGTTGGTGTAATGTAGATCCCGGTGACCGGGTCAGGGGGGCCGATAAAGCCTTCAACCGAGACTCGCTGACCCGGGCAGCGGAATCGTGTGTTTCTGTTTGTGAGTGTCAAGAATGTTGGACTCAGAGAGGTCCTGCATGTTCAGATCCGGTATCTCATACTCTGTAGGGTATGGAACTGAGGCGGGTTGGTTAGAGGAGCATTCATCTTCCTGCCGGCGAGAAAACACACTGCTGCCCCGTTCCGATCCCAATACTGGTACAACTGTCGGTTCAGGTTGAACACGGTGGGGGATGGTAAACCGGTGCGAGTGGCCGGAGGCATTGCTGGATGTGTCTCTAGGTGCCTCCTTGTGTGACGAAGAAAGTTTGTCCGGTTTAGGTGGAGGCTGCGCCGCCTTCTTCGACGAGGAGGCCTTCCTAGACTGCCTCTTCTTGATTTTGTCATCGCCAGCAGCAAGAGCGGCGTCAAAATCAGAGCGTGACCTCTTAGACGCTTGTTCAACAGAGGGCGACTTGGGTCTAGGTCTAGCAGAGCGGGACCTATCACGCCGGCTAGACGAGGGAGGTGCGTCCGGCGGATCTGAGGTCCTAGGTCGCTTGGGGTGGAGTGAGGGAGTTTCACGAGTATTACCCCCAGGGGGTGTAGTAACTGACGGCACTTTAAGCAAATCCTCCAATATTTGATCATCCAATTGTAATGATTTGTGGCCACTGTCTTACAGTACGTTACATAAACTGATTGAATGTGTAGCAAAATTGTCTTACACTGTCCATCGGCATGGTTTAAGTATGCATTGCAAAAGGCTGAACACTTGGGGCATGATTGGGAAAGCCAACGACCACAAGATAGATCTAAACAGGGGACACACTTAACACATAGAATGTGCCCAATCACTTTTAAATGTTTTCCGCCCCAAAGCAGAACAGAAAGTGGTCCATGGTTAACCCCCTCCCACCAGGGAGATGCAGATCCTCCTAGATGTCCCACATGCGAACCTGTGGGTGAGAAAATTCCAAGAATCAATGCTCATAAGGACACGCTAGGCTGGAAAAGCTAATATTCAATATATCTCCAACGTTAAAGAGAAAAAAAAGAGTTGAATAACACTAAACAGTCTTAGTTCCCCTTACGTTAAGTACATTCCCAGAAATGTAAGTGAGTAGTTAGTAGCCTACCATGTGCTACCTGTGTATATAACTTCTTACCTAAGTGACCAACACTAACCTCATCCCGTCTTGTTATGAAAGAACTAAACCCGGCAACCAACGCTACGTATGGATTAAATTCTTTACCCGCGGTGGACCAACGCCTTAATTATAAGCTATACAGATAACTGAGAGCTACAAGATAGGAATGGGTGAGTTCGTTTCTCGGCTCAGCCGTAATTGTCAAGGCGGAGTTAGCTACCCACTTCCAACCACCAGGATAAACGTTCGGACAGTACCAAGCAACGAATGTTTTGTTGTTAAGTTTATGCGGCGGAATAAGTTGTTGTAATGGAGGCGAGTTAGCCGAACACACTCAAAAAACAATTTTAGTAAAATGCCGGTCAAGCCGAAATCATACTAGACGCCGTAAACAAAACTGACAAAATCCATCTCTATCCTGCACCAAACGAGGATATTCTGAATTTTAACATAACTCTAGATGTTTCCCGGCGGAAAAACCATGTGAAACAACTAGAGGCACGTTGACTAAGTCTCACTTTCATAAATCCCGTCGGAAGGGCCAACCCTCAAAAATGGAATAACCAACGTGCACATATATGGCATAGTTATACATGAAGAATATACAAAATCAATAATAACATTCCCTAGCCATACATAAACAACCTACATGAGGCCAACTAGATGGGGGCAGATGTCGATGATATCAGTCATAATAGCACAAACCTGCAATCCAGCGTCGACCAGAATGAACACGTAGTAATCACGAAGCGTAGGTTGAAGAGCAGCATGGCTCCGTGCAGGACCCCTCAACTAAGTGAGAAAAATCCACGAGTACTAGCCCACGTGGCATACTGTTGAACACCCAAAACGGACCGAACAACAGGCCCCGGTTTACCCTACAAGAAGCCTCATGACTAGAGACCGGATTTTGCCATAAATGCCATAAGTACCTTTTTGTGCCTTTTTTGGTGATTTCATCACTATAATGCTTTTTTTTGCCGATTTAGTGCCTATTATGCCTATTTTGTGTTTTCCAGAGCCTTGTTATGCCTTTTTGGGTGATTTCATCACTTTAATGTCTTTTTACTTTGTTTTTCTGTTTTTCAAAGTGTAAAATATTGGTGCCTGTTGCTATCGCCAGATGGCAACCTGGCCCAAGTTGGTCTCTCTCCGACAAACAGCACAATTTAGCGCCTGACAATTTGAAGAAAATGCTTGTAATTATGTGCAATCATGATTTTTTTTAGAAAGTGTATCAATGACAATGTTATTATGTTCTCTCCACTAACCAACTTTACTCCTAAACTCGATTAATGAAATCAACAAACACATAGTTACTTAGGTAATTTTTACCCTATTAATGCTTGATTTTATTTTAATACATAAAATAAATGCCTTTTATGCCTTTTTCATCAATAAATGCCTTTTTTTTTTGCCTTTTTTGTAATTTATAAATGCCTTTTTGCCTGCCTATTTTAGTGTTTTTTTAGTGCCTTAACTTCCGGTATTTACTCATGACTAAATAGTGAACTAATAATGAGCTAGGATAATTAAACAAGCACCTGGGAGCTTCGCCTTATCACAACGAGGACTCCCCCTAACACACTCGCTTTAGCATCTAGAACCCTGAAAACAATCTCCAGGGCCCGCTAAAGGACGTTCACAGCCTACTCCTAGTCTATAAGCTACCTAACCTCAGCACTTAGCATGTACATATTGTGACATTAACCACTCCGTTAGAACCGCATGGCTTGTCCTACAGTGACTCGCTAGGATCGCCAGGGCAGTGGATGGGGCTACAGTTTATGTATTAGAGTGTGCTTTATTTCATATGAAAGCTTGTGTCATGGGCAGTCCAGAAAGGCTCTTTGTTTTCACCCATGTCAAGGCTTTATATATTTAATTGTAAAGTATATGTTTTATCATTAACTAGTAATGATGGGATCTGGGAGAGAGAGAGAGAGTAGAACAGAGTGAGAGGGAGCGCGCAGTGTTTTCATCCCGCTCGATGACGTCACGGCTGGCTGCCTCGTGGGGGTTGGTGGAGAGAGGTCCTTACCATGCTGCTAGCTCCCATGCTAGTGGCTGGAGGACTTGTAACCGTTTTTTTTCCCACGCGCCTCGAGCTAGTGCGAGTATATATACAGTTCCTCGCCACTCTCTCCCTCAGATCTGGTTTCTAGAACGCATCCATCTTTTTTCCCTTGCTATCTGTCCTCCGCTCCGCACCTTAGAATCTTTTCCTCTGCCTACCTCTCTCTTTTTCATATCTTTCGCCACCTTTTTATTAATATTATACCCCCTCTGGTTAACTCTGCAAAATCAGCTTCATGCTGGCCAGTTGTATTGTGCGTTAAGGTCTGATATAACCCATGTATGTTAGTTGTTAAGATAAGTGGATCACGAAGCATTGGTTGGCTTTCATATTGCCGCTTCCTTTAATTATTAGTGTTCTGCTGGATTAGATAATGCTAGACTAGGAGTCTGATATTATAAGGTATTGTTTCCTATGAGTGCTGGCTTTAGGAAAAAGCTGCACGACATACCTGAGAACTGGAGTTGATTGAGTAAATTCTAGTCTGTGTGCCATTGAGAGTAGAGCATGCACGAATGAGGGCTTTTTGCCTATACCATTCTGCACTGTTCTAGTCTCGATTGTTTGTCATTGAGGTACGCCAGGAGAACGCTTAATGCTTCGGTATTAAGGTTTCTCAAGAGAGCAACCCTTCATTATAACGTAATATTTGACGCACAGACTTGAGATTTGCACTAGGCTATGCGGCATGCCATGCGCACCAGTATCTCGTATCATTGACTCTAGCTAGACTTTATCAATCATAGTAGACATTAAGTATATTAAACCAAGTACTCTTTTTATGCATACCCATTTATGATTACACAAGCATTTCGCAGCCTAGTTTGATGTATTGGGACACAGACGACTTAGGTTCTTTTTGTTGATAGGAATACTGCATTGTCGTGGCGATTATTATTATTGTTGTAGTGTTTAGGATATTCTTGGCTCCGTCGGCATAATATATTCTGCCTTTTTGTGTGCATAGCCTGCACGAGCATTGTTCCGCTGCCTGCCTTTTTGGGTTCCATTTCCGATACGAGCATCTTTATAGCATCTAACATTTAAAGAAGATTCCTTGTTAGTGTTGAAGGACTTTAGTGCACTTTCTTTCATGCAGGAGTGCCTGACATTTATTGATTAAAGTAACGTAAGCTGTAACTTCTCTTACCACCTTACTTTGCATACCATAACCAAGCACCTTCGGTTATAGGTAGTAATAGGCTGTTTTCACATAACATTAAGCCTAGAGTAGACGCACATTTATTGAGAGTTTGATAGCCTATTATTGCATATAGAACTCTGTAGAGTATTTGTGTTCTTTGTTCACTGGGAATATACATCAGAGGTTGGATCTAGCGCTTTCCGTTGTAGCATTTATGCCATTACTAGTCCAATGAATAAGAGCCCTGATATATTTGAACCCCAGTCGTAACAAATGGCGACCTTACCTAGGATTTGGTGAACCTACATTTATTAGCAGGGAACATTTGTTGTTTTGGAGAATATTTTGCGGGCATCAGCAAGAATATTTTTTTTTTGCAACATAGTATAGCCCTTGAGTATTTCCGAAAATGTTTGTGTGTATATTGAGGTATAAGAGTTTGGGGTACTTCTTTTCTGAATATTGAGGTGGGAAATGTTTGTGAGCATCATGTCTTATACCGGATCAGAGGAGAATGGAGACACAGTACGTAATGTCGAAACTGAGGAACAGCAGCATGATGAAAGGGTTAATCGGGTGAACTGTGAGGAGGATGCTAGGATATTTTTGCAATGGCCTGTTACTGCCGAGCGGTTGGAGGGTATGGATCGGTACGGTCTTCAATGCCTGGCCACAGCTATCGGTCATGCGGTTACTAGCAGCATGACCAAGGATAACTTGATAACGTGTGTACTGGGCAGGGTGACTGGTGAGCAAGATGGGTTGAGTGCTCAGAGCCCTTCGGCCATGCTTCCCCTACACTCGACTCCCAGCCATTCCAGTAGTTTGCCGACTCCGGGTACTCTTCCGCAGTTGGGTGGTGACTGGCAGGGTGGGTTGCCCCTGGGGGGACCACCGGTAATTTCAAACATTGTAGCACCTTCACCTCCTCAAGGGTTATCTCCAGAATTATTGTTTAAGCTCGAATTAGCTAAGCTTCAGCATCAGCAGCAAATAGAATTAGCCAAGATAGATGAGAGAGCCAAGATAGAAGAGAAAAAAACTATCAGTCAGCAGCACATAGAGCTAGCAAAAATCCAAGCTGACTTAGAGTCGACTAGGTACTGTGCCGACATGGACGTAGAGAATTCGCGAGTAGAGGCAACGGGACAGCGACTTGGGGCTGGTAACCGTGTTCATGAGCAGTCTCTCTCGCACTTATTGAAACTGGTTCCGGTGTTTGATGAGAGTGGTGCAACAGAATTTTTCACACGCTTTGAGAAGAAGTGCCAGGAACACCAGTGGCCAGAGAATAAATGGGCAGCACTTGTATCCTCTAGATTAATAGGCAAGGGTCTTAAAGCCTATGATGCGTTACCTTTGGAGTTATGTATTGTGTACGAGGATCTCAAGGAGGCTGTCCTGAGGGCTTACGAACTGCAACCAGAAACGTACCGTTTGAAGTTCCGGGGTGTAACTAAGGGAAGAGATAGCACCTTTTTGGAACACGCCCGGGACTTGTCTGATGCTATGGGGAACTGGCTCCGATCTGAGAAGGTCACAACATTTGATGAAATTAAGCAGTTAATGATGTTGGAGCAGTTCTTTAAGAGCACGGGCGGTGATCTAACTTTGAACTTGAAGGAGAAAAACCCAAGAACTCTAGTCGAAGCAGCAGAAATGGCTGATCGACGGCTGTCGTTGATTCGGGGTTGCGGGTCCTCACAGAAGTACGATGTAAGTGCTAAGGACCGTTATCCTCCCCCTCCCCGGAACAATGACACATTTAAACAAAAGAGCCATGAAACTAAAACTGAATCCAAACCTTACACCACACCGTATGTGAAAGTCAGGGGCCTTTTACATCACAGTATAAGCCGAAACCGAAATTTATGTGTTTTAGTTGCCACCAGGAGGGTCATAAGGCAAATGAGTGCCCTAGTCGACCTCCTCCGGCAGCCGTGTCTTTTGCTCACGGCATTGGAGTGTTCAAGAGGACATCGGAGTTTGTTAGAGGCATTTCTTCCGAGGTAAATACACTGCCAGTGCAGAAGGATCCGGAAGGCTTATTCCCTGTCCGTGATGCCTTTAGTGACCACAGGGGACTCGGTTGTGTGGAGTGGGGGGCTAGAAGACATGAGGTGAGAATTTTGCGTGACACTGGGGCATCGCAAAAACTGTTGAGAAATTTCACTGGTAAACCTGTCAATACGGCGCGGGTGGTTGTGGTTCAGGGAGTTAATGCGACAAGGTCATACCCGCTTGTAAGAATGAAGGTGGAAGTTGATGGTGTGACTCGGGACCTGGATGTAGGAATTGTGGAGAAGTTACCTGTTGGGGGCGTCGACCTCCTTCTCGGCAACGACTTTGCGGGACCTACTTCTGAGGCTCCACCCTTGGTCGTTGCCGAGAAGCCGGCCGACGTGAATAGGGAGGAGCAGGAGTGGGTTGAGAAGTGTCCGGGGCAGCCTATGGCGTGTGTTGTCACCGGAGATCCTGCATCCAGGGAGTCACATTCTGGTCAACAATCTTTAGATCAGCGGAGGAAGGGTACCGAGAAGGGGTTGAAATTTGATGCGGTTGAGAGTTTAGTATCAACGGCCCTTCTCGGGGACTCAGTATTAGGACCAAATATCGAGTCTGAAGAAGACCCAGTAACTGTTGTGGAAAAGGCAGAGGATGGGCTTAAAAAGACGAAAGAGTTGAAGGAGGACAGTGATGCACAGTCGGGAGATGTGGCAACAAGGTACCCTGACGCGTACCCTATGAGAAATGGGTCGGCGAAGACGGTGGTCCGAAGCTTGCTAGTGTATTTTTCCCGGTATGGTTACCCGCAGGGGATTCAGTCAGTCCAGGGACCCAACTTCACTTCTAGCCTCTTGGGTCAAGCAATGCCGCAGCATGAGATTGTTGGGGTTGTGTCATCTGCGTATCATCCGGAGAGCCAGGGTGTGTTAGAGCGATGGCACTCAGCCTTGAAATCTGTGCTTCGTTGTTGTTGCTTTGAGAGTGGGAGGGATTGGGATCTTGGCCTGCCATGTGTTTTGTTTGCTGTGTGGGAGGTACCTGGGGAGAGTTTGGGATTCAGCCCTAATGAGCTCGTCTTTGGACACCGTGTCAGAGGGCCTCTTCATATGGTTGAAGAAGTATGGGAGGGCGCAGAAAAACCTTGTTCTATGCTCAAGTGTGTCCTCAACAGTCGAGAACGGATGTTGCGCAGTCTGGAGTTGGCTGGCCGTAATTTGACTAGCTCTCAGGCCCTCAGGAAGGACAGGTACGACCTCAAGGTCGAACTCAGGGAGTTTCACGTGGGTCAGGAGGTGTTGATTCTACTGGCCCTTGTAGGTCACCCCTTATCCGCGAAGTACGCTGGTCCTTATAGGGTGGTGGAGGACCTATCAGACCTGGATTACTTGGTAGCCACTCCAGACAGACGGAAGCGCAATCAGTTATGTCATGTTAATCCCATGAAGGAGTATGGGAGGCACCCCCCTGAGCCTCTCACTGTGCCTGTGATGACGTTTAGCAGTCAAGGTAGAGAAGGAGAACGGGACAGTCAAGCTCAGGTGGAGGATAACTGGAACAATAAGAAATTCAAATGGGCGCCTGAGTGTGAGAAGGCGTTTAGAGAAGTAAACCACCTGTTGTGCACTCACCCGATCCTCAGGGCCCCTGACTTTAGCCTACCTTTCCACCTAGCAACGGAGGCTAGTGGTGTGGGGGCTGGTGCCGTCCTTGTGGAAAAGGACGATGATGGGCTGGAGCATCCTGTTAGTTTCTGCTCGTAGAAGTACAATTCGGCCCAGGGGAGCTGCTCTGTTGTCGAGGAGGAGCTGCTGGCGGTTGTGCTTGTGCTGGGGCATTTCGAGGTCTATGTTCCAGCCTATGGTCCGGTCGTTGTAGTTTACCCAGATCATCACCCTCTAAAGTTCTTGGACCAGTTTCACAATCGGAATATGAGGCTGACCAGGTGGTCACTAAGGTTATTGGTATATAACCTGGACATACGCCATATTGCCGGTTGTGACAACGTGGTTGCAGATGGTCGTTCAAGGGTATATGATCCTGGGTAGATTGACACACGGGTAGCCTCCTGCTTTAGTTTGAATGGTATTTTGCGCTTGGTGCTTGTTGGCTCACGGTTGTAGCCCAGTGTATTGGGTCGTAAAGCAGGAGTTGAGCGTTTGGTATAGAAGAACAAAACTAGGCTTGCCCCTATAGTGCAGCCGAAATAAACAAATTATAAACATAAAAATCAGATAAAAACTCTTTCTTTGATAGTTGAATTTGTTTAGTATGTTATAGCAGTAATTCTGAGTTGCACTCCTCTCAGAATGCTGGGCTAGAGAAGCTCGCTCCTGAGGAGCATAACTACATATAATTTAACCTATGGTGTTGGGGAGGGTTATAATTTTGAAAACAAAATTGTTGAAGAACTGTGCCAGAGATTTTACTGCCGCTGGGTGATGGGAAGTGGAGATATAGCATGGATTCTAACCATCAGATTTTTGTGAGCCTTGGGGCCTCTGAGAAAAATCTTGGGGGGGGGTGACGTTAACCACTCCGTTAGAACCGCATGGCTTGTCCTACAGTGACTCGCTAGGATCGCCAGGGCAGTGGATGGGGCTACAGTTTATGTATTAGAGTATGCTTTATTTCATATGAAAGCTTGTGTCATGGGCAGTCCAGAAAGGCTCTGTTTTCACCCATGTCAAGGCTTTATATATTAATTGTAAAGTATATGTTTTATCATTAACTAGTAATGATGGGATCTGGGAGAGAGAGAGAGAGTAGAACAGAGTGAGAGGGAGCGTGCAGTGTTTTCGTCCTGCTCGATGACGTCACGGCTGGCTGCCTCGTGGGGGTTGGTGGAGAGAGGTCCTTACCATGCTGCTAGCTCCCTTGCTAGTGGCTGGAGGACTTGTAACCGGTTTTTTTCCCACGCGCCTCGAGCTAGTGCGAGTATATATACAGTTCCTCGCCACTCTCTCCCTCAGATCTGGTTTCTAGAACGCATCCATCTTTTTTCCCTTGCTATCTGTCCCCCGCACCGCACCTTAGAATCTTTTCCTCTGCCTACCTCTCTCTTTTTCATATCTTTCACCACCTTTTTATTAATATTATACCCCCTCTGGTTAACTCTGCAAAATGAGCTTCATGCTGGCCAGTTGTATTGTGCGTTAAGGTCTGATATAACCCATGTATGTTAGTTGTTAAGATAAGTGGATCACGAAGCATTGGTTGGCTTTCATATTGCCGCTTCCTTTAATTATTAGTGTTCTGCTGGATTAGATAATGCTAGACTAGGAGTCTGATATTATAAGGTATTGTTTCCTATGAGTGCTGGCTTTAGGAAAAAGCTGCACGACATACCTGAGAACTGGAGTTGATTGAGTAAATTCTAGTCTGTGTGCCATTGAGAGTAGAGCATGCACGAGTGAGGGCTTTTGGCTATACCATTCTGCACTGTTCTAGTCTCGATTGTTTGTCTTTGAGGTACGCCAGGAGAACGCTTAATACTTCGGTATTAAGGTTTCTCAAGAGAGCTACCCTTCATTATAACGTAATATTTGACGCACAGACTTGAGATTTGCACTAGGCTATGCGGCATGCCATGCGCACCAGTATCTCGTATCATTGACTCTACTATGATTGATAAAGTCTAGCTAGACATTAAGTATATTAAACCAAGTACTCTTTTTATGCATACCCATTTATGATTACACAAGCATTTCGCAGCCTAGTTTGATGTATTGGGACACAAACGACTTAGGCTCTTTTTGTTGATAGGAATACTGCATTGTCGTGGCGATTATTATTGTTGTAGTGTTTAGGATATTCTTGGCTCCGACGGCATTATATATTCTGCCCTTTTGTGTGCATAGCCTGCACGAGCATTGTTCCGCTGCCTGCCTTTTTGGGTTCCATTTCCGATACGAGCATCTTTATAGCATCTAACATTTAAAGAAGATTCCTTGTTAGTGTTGAAGGACTTTAGTGCACTTTCTTTCATGCAGGAGTGCCTGACATTTATTGATTAAAGTAACGTAAGCTGTAACTTCTCTTACCACCTTACTTTGCATACCATAACCAAGCACCTTCAGTTATAGGTAGTAATAGGCTGTTTTCACATAACATTAAGCCTAGAGTAGACGCACATTTATTGAGAGTTTGATAGCCTATTATTGCATATAGAACTCTGTAGAGTATTTGTGTTCTTTGTTGACTGGGAATATACATCAGAGGTTGGATCTAGCGCTTTCCGTTGTACCATTTATGCCATTACTAGTCCAATGAATAAGAGCCCTGATATATTTGAACCCCAGTCGTAACAATATGAGTAAGGACTCACCATAACCGAGGGGAGGTGAATAATAAAGGAGGGCTGGAGCGCTCACGACACACGTCCGACACAAGCGGGCCCGGGAGGAATAAGCATGAGAGATCGCTTCGATGAGTGAAGCGTAGCGTGCGGAACAGCAGACGTATGGGAAGCGCAATGCTAAGATCAAGTTTAAAATTTGTATTTTCATTATTTTTTGCTAGTTTTTTCTAGTATTGGAACCCACATCATATAGGACGAGACCGTGAGTGTTTTTTAAGAGCGTTTCACTCACCATGTGTGGCAATCTTATTTTGATCTCTCCCGGGCGGGAATTTTTGGAAGACAAGCTTGAGTTCAAAGATTGGCCATAAACAATGTTAAGGCGCATCGTCAATGATGAAGGGGCCACTAATAAATACGTTAGTATAAAACTATGGAAGTATTACATCTGTTTCACTATTATATAATTATGTGCCTACCAATTGATGGATACTTTTCCCAGTCACTGTTATAACGAGTTAATAATGTAGTGAAATATACGTAATGTGTGTAGTATTTACAGAGGGAGTTATAACATACATTGATATGAGATACAACCTTATTTGCCAATACCAACAGGTAAGGTCAAAATATCCCTTCTAATCTAAGCACAATTATTCGAAAATACTCGCAAATAATGTTGCTCAAGAGCAGCACCAATGGGCTCCCAAACGAAATTATTGGAACTATTATATATTTTTCAATAATAATCCCCAAGTGTGTTTGCATTTGTTTGTTTATTCTCTGAAAGTGTTCCTATAAGTGAAGTGGATTAATAAGGAATGCCGATAAAAATACTGCAAAACTATTATATTTATAATACGTGTTCAACGTTAATGCATGGGAGGTGGCGCATCCACACCTAATCTCCACCGCCCGGAAAGTTTTTGATAGAAATCTCACCAGCAGGTAAGTGGGAACGAACCCGCGCTACCAGAGCCAAGGTTCTAGAATACAATGGTCCAGTGCGCTCAGCCACTCTATGTGTGGGTGTGTGTATGTTTGCGTGTGTGTGTATGTGTGCGTGTGTGTGTGTTTGCGTGTGTGTGTTGTTACGCCCACAGGTTTTTGTAACAGGGAGCGTACCTCCATCGTTGATGCAGCGGTGTTGTCAGATGCACAGGGTACAGGGGGCTGATCATATAAATAGTTTACTCATATGCATTTTGTTGATATATAGTACCCTTGTAGTTTAATTTGAATGTGTTTTTCAGTACATGATTAGATTAATATCCAGTATTCGATAAATGGATATTAATCGTAGTCATGTGCTGTAGTTATAACTGTCTTGATGGTGTAATGATTAGAGTGTTTAAGATTTGTAAGTGGTAACCAAGGTTCAAATCCAGGGACGATCACATGCTTTCATTAATTTCATTGGGAGGTTTTTGGTGTTGAGAGTTGAATTCATCAAATAAGATTACTATAATTGCGTTGCCTTAAATATGAACTCACTCTCATAATAGCATGGTGGAAAGAAGTATAAGCACATGTTCTTGCAATACAAGATTGTTTATGAGTGGGGTGAATGGAGATGGCCCCACATTTTCAGTAATTTATTTTTAGTTAATAGTATTATTAATAATACCAAAAAATATCCCTTCAAGAAAAATATGTATTATAACTTCTATGTACCGCCCAGCGGATGGTTTTACCCTAAATGAGCTTATTTCCGTGCTCTTTTTCATGCATAAACAAGAGCCAGAGCGTAATACAATTATGTATCCCTGAAAGGACGTTAATTGAGCTTTCCAATGACACCTGAACCATCCTTCTACGATCACTGGTTGTCTTGCAACGATCGTGCAACCGAAGGGCAAAATCGATAAAATACGGTCATTTCGTTACATAATTACGTGTGTAGCGAAGGAGGGAGGGTGGATGTGTGTGTAGTATATGTCAGTAGGCCCACGGCAACCGTGGCGAGCGGTCATGAGGCAACCTACGCTCCTCCCGTCGCTCGTCTCTCTCTCAGAGCCAATATTGCGCCAAAATTGCACACAGACTTAAGTCGGGCCCCGCCACATAGTCCATGGTTCTCTAGCCCGACTTAAGTCCACCCCCGCCAGACAAGGGTTAATAACCCAACATCGAGCTGCATCGAAATATTTCTAGTTTAACTGCTGCTACACAACATGAGGTGAACATATTATTGCAACCAAGCACTTATTGCATTTATAATAATCACAAATTACCCACTCTATATTTGCACCTAAGCACATCCTGACATTGTCATTTGGAAAACCATACTTAACGCCAGGTCATTTCACTCGACGTAGAACACATCTGTTCATGTTTTAATGATAAATAATAATCTTGCTTATAAAACCATTAATGGTTATTGTAATGTTCTAGCCACTTCTAAAAATATTAATAGCTTAGGAAGGTCCTCTTAAAGTAAAAACGTTATAAAATATGAATAGTAACACATCATTACAACCTCTAGTTTATCGTTAATTAACTTACATTACAACATCCATTCACTTCTTCGAAATACATGGAAATGTTAGTTTATGAAACAATTGATAGACTTTGATGGCGTGAACCTGAATAATTACATCAACACACTTCATTTTGGCTAGAATAAATTCACGATATTTTGCTGTGCGAATTTTGAAGTATGTCGCTTTGGTTGGTATTGTAATGTATTGTTATTGTTAACATACCCATTCTTTCTCAATTCCTCTGTTCTTCTTTCATCAGATTCTCTCTTCTCCACTTCTTATTCTTACCTTCCTAAACTTCACACCAGCTCTTGGTATCCTCTCTCTCCTTCAGTCTATTTATACATTTTTCGGTAGAAAAATGTCCCAGCCAAAGGTCGGTTCTTTCCTACAGGCTAAGTATTCCTCGCCAGGAACAGTTTGACACCTAAATGGCACGAACAGTCTTAATATTGACAAATAAATGGGGCGAAAGGTTGTCAAACTAATGTGCCGAACGTATTAGAATCGCAAAACTAATGGGACTAAACATGAAGAAGAAGGGAAACCAGTAAAACGACCCATCTCCCCTTAACCCTACATTCATCTCTTCCTACCAGCATGTCTTGCATTACTATTCTTATAATTTCCTGGTCTCATCTCCCTTCTCTACTTCATCTACTTCATTCCATTAGCTTCTTGGTTTCTATACATTTCTCAGGGGTTCTCTACTCCTGTATCATGTTCTAATGCTTAACTTTTTCAATTGTTCTTTGTTTTCCCTATTTGTTTATATTTCTGTCCTCCTTTCACTTCTCTTCTCTCTCTCTCTCTCTCTCTCTCTCTCTCTCTCTCTCTCTCTCTCTCTCTCTCTCTCTCGACCACAATAGGAGCTGCCCTCCTCACTAATTGGACTGGCAACCATAGAGATTTCTACTTCACCTTCTTTGTCTTGGTCTCCCTCTATATCTGCCTCGATCCCTTTCTTACCACCACCTCCACTTTGTGTTCTTTCTTGTTTAATATTTTGTGTGCCATTTATTTTAATTTGGTGTGTGTGTGGAGCCTTTGAAGGGAGAGGACGTATGGATTTTTCTCTCCGTGGTGAACAGCAAGTTAGTGAGGGAAGGGGTGGTGATGGAATTGTGAAATATACAACAGGGTGAGTGGGAAATTACGGTGATTTGATATTGGGTGAAACTCTGGAGTTCTATCTAACCAAAATCAAACAACGTGTGAAAGAAGAGACGGAAAATTGAAGAGTGCTGTGCCAGGCAGCGAGGGAGGCGTAAGGACGAGGGGCAAGCCGATGCCAGGCAAAATACCCTCCACCCTTGACTGTCTCCAGCCAACACCACTCACCCTAGGGTGTGCCCCCCCCCCCCCCCCTTCCCCACCCACATCCCATCTGTCATCGCGCCAGTGCATGGAGAAGCTGGTCGTGTGAAAGTGGACCGAAATATTCTGCATGGCGCTAATGCTGAGAGGACGACTGCAGCAGGGGGAAGTATGCAGGAGAGAGACAGAGAAGTACAGCAGAGGCGAAAAGGCGGAGTAAGGGAATAGAGGAAGGAGCCATAAACCTCGCTGACCACAACACTCCCCCCCCCCCCCCCTCTCTACCTCTCCTCCCTTTGCTTAAAGTAATATGATACCTGACAGTATAAAAGCAAAACAAAAGTGTATTTAAGTATGGTTCTTATCTAAATCCATGGGGGAGATTTGTATTGAAAACAAAATGTCAGTGGTAGTTTTTGATGCAATGCAGCTTAAAAATAAATGTGTGTTTATGTAAGAGTAGTAGTAGCTACTGTATAATAGAGAGAGAGAAACACAGTGACAACAAGTATTCAACCCTCCCTCCCCCCCCCCCCCCCCCATCCTTACCCACACATTCACTTCCCTCTCCTCTCCTTCCCTCTTCCCTCCTTCCCTCTTCCTTCCACTTTCCTCAATGTCCCTCATGCTAATAATTTACATGAGTAACATGATGTAATATTTTGTACATATTTTTGACTTGAAAATAATTAAATCTTAGGACATAATTGGCTGGTTTCCATTTAAAGTTAGGCATATTTAGAATGTAAAGCGGCTCAAATTGCCAAGGTTTCTTTAGCTTTGTATAGAGTCATTTAGCTTTGAGGAAACAGGCCGATTATATTAGGTAAGGTTATATATGATTTATGGCCGAGTCAGGAAATCAGACTTGAAGTGGTATATTTCATGTGAGAGTTATCTCTAACGAACTAGTAACTAAGTATACTATTTAAAATAAGGTATAATTCGCTGATATATTATGTGCATACTGATTAAAATGTAAAACTTGCAAACTAAACAAACCAAAATTGGGACAAGGACAATATAAAGTCAAATTAAATTATCAAAATCGCTATGTGGAAACAACGTTTACTAAAATGAAAATTATTAAATAAAAGAACACAATCCACCACATAGGGTGTACATTACTACATGAGCAAGTTAATCTGTTTCCCAAGCAAACTAATCGCACATATAACAACGCACTATCGTCACGTTAAAGGAAGTAGTCAAGTTTGGGAAGTCCGGGACGTTCTGGCAAATTTTACTAAACTCTGCATGAATAAAGAAACTACATGTTAAATGTCAAAATATTATTTAAAATCAAATTTGCAACATGACAAGACATTAACAATAGTAATAGTAATAGTAACCAGGACCTTTTTCTCAAACTAATAGTAGATTTCTAACATCCTTCTTTAATCCTATAGCACTATTGTGACACTTGTCTTTTTAATCATTTTACTCTCTTAATTAGTGTATTTCCTTTCTCACTACAATAATCGTTTTGTATTATATATATATATATATATATATATATATATATATATATATATATATTTTTTTTTTTTTTATTTTTTTTTTTTTTTTCCCCCGTGTTTATTCTTTGTGCGTATTTTTAAACACTACTTTTATTTTACTTTATTTTTCTATTTTCTTTTGCACCCACTGTCTTGTAATATAGCCTGATCTTCTGTAGCCTTGCATCATACTAGGTGAGTTAAATCACTTATCTTACTCTTTCTATCTCTAACGCTACTCATAGGATGTTTACATTTTCACCTTTATCGGGCAGAGGCTCGTCCCTTAGGAAGAAATGATAGATAGACTCAGTATTAGGGAATAGGTAGGAAATTATGATAATAAGACAAGACGATAGTAACTGTGGGGAGATTGTAGGCACCAATCGATCAGGGCTAGACCCAGGTGAGGTTATAGGCATGTGATAAAGAGTCGCTGGAACTCCTGTTTCACTTGCTTGGCCTCGCTTACTGATTTCCTTTGTGCTCAATTTACACTGAGAGCAATCCAGCTAGCTCTCACAAACACCTCCTCCTCCTATCCACTTCACTACACTAAACATGCACACCACACTTCATTCTTCCACACCAAAATTTAAAAAAAAAAAAAAAAAAAAAATGAATTGTAGCCCAGCCTCGGAGTCCCCAGGGGGGGGGGGGGGGGGACCATAAATGCCCCCTCACCCGACCGACCATCCCCTGACGACCCCACACAATTACCTGGACCTCAGCCTGTTACTCTTTCTATTAATTTCTGCAACATTCGTGGACTTTCCTCTAACTTTCACTCTGTTGAGCACCATCTCTCCTCCTACAAACCTGATCTTCTCTTCCTCACCGAAACTCAGGTGTCTGTAGCAACATCCAGCAACCCTTTCTCTGTATCCTCCTACTTTCTCTATCCTAGTTTCAAAGCCAAAGGCGGATGTTGTGCATATGTGCACAACAAACTCACTTGCTCTCGTGTTCCCGATTTCGACTCCTCTGAATTCTCAACTTTATGGCTCAACCTTTCCTGTCATTCTCTTACTAAATATTTCTGTGCTGTCTATCTTTCCCCTAACTCTACCAACTTTCCCAAATTCTTTGACTATCTAAACTCTACCGTGGAAAACATTCTATCCATTTCTCCTTTCTCAGAAATCTCCATCTTAGGAGATTTCAACGTTCACCACCGCCATTGGCTCTCCTCTCACACTACTGATCCACCTGGTGAACAAGCCTACGTCTTTTCTATCCTAAATGACCTAGAGCAGTTAGTTCAGCAACCCACCCGTATCCCGGATCGCATCGGAGATCGGCCCAACATTCTTGACCTGTTTCTAACTTCTAACCCTTCTTCTTATACTGTCGATCTTTTCTCTCCTTTGGGCTCCTCCGACCATAAACTTATCTCTGTCACCTGTCCTATCTCTCCAGTACAGCCACCCGATCCTCCTAGCCGGCGGCGCTTGTGGCACTTTGGCGCTGCCGACTGGGAGGCTCTTCGGCAGTACTTCTTTGATTTCCCATGGAATGATTTCTGCTTCCATGGCCGAGGACCCTCGGAGAGTGCTGAACGCATTACCGAGGTAATCCTATCGGGCATGGAAGCATACATTCCATTCTCTTTCTCTCAGACTAATGCTAAAAAATCTTGGTTTACTCACGCCTGTTCTACTGCTGTCCGCAATAAGGAGGAAGCATTCAAACGGTACCGACGCCTTAGAACTCAAGACTCTCATTCTTCATATGTTTCTGCCCGGAATCAAGCCAAATCTGTTCTTCGACTTGCCAAACACTCTTTCATCAATAATAAATGCACTGAACTATCCAACTCTAGCTCTTCCCAAGCTTTCTGGCATCTAGCCAAATACCTCTCCAACAATTTCTCTTCCTCGTCTTTCCCTCCCCTTTCCCACTCTGATGGCACAACCATCACTTCTTCCTCTGACAAAGCTAAACTCTTCGCTCAAACTTTTGCTAGAAACTCCACCTTGGATGATTCCGGTGCTATTCCTCCCTCTCCGCCCTCCTCTCTCTTACTTATGCCTAATATCCTAATCTCTTCTAAAGATGTACTTTCTACCCTCTCTGGGCTTAACACTAATAAGGCGTACGGTCCGGACGGTGTTCCTCCTGTTGTTCTCAAAAACTGTGCTTCCGTGCTGACTCCCTGCCTAGGCAAACTCTTTCGTCTCTGTCTATCCTCTAACGTCTTCCCTTCATACTGGAAGTTTGCTCACATTCAACCTGTCCCAAAGAAGGGTGACCGCTCTCAACCCTCCAACTATCGTCCAATTGCTCTTATCTCTTGTCTTTCTAAAGTTTTTGAAACTATTCTTGCTTCCAAATTTCTTAAGCATTTCTCTTCTCATAATCTGCTCTCAGATCGCCAGTATGGCTTCCTTAAGGGTCGCTCTACTGGTGATCTTCTTTCATATCTTACTAACTCTTGGTCATCCTCCTTTCGGGACTTCGGTGAGACTTTTTCTATTGCACTAGACATATCGAAAGCCTTCGATAGAGTCTGGCATAAATCTTTAATTTCTAAACTACCCTCCTTCGGTTTCTATCCCTCCATCTGTGCCTTTGTCTCTAATTTCCTTTCCGGCCGTTCCATAGCCGCGGTTGTGGACGGCCATTGTTCACTTCCTCACCCTATAAACTCCGGTGTTCCTCAGGGCTCTGTCCTATCTCCTATTCTCTTTCTAATTTTTATAAATGATCTCCTTAACTGTACCTTAATTCCCATCCATTCATACGCAGACGACTCAACCTTACACTACTCCATTAGTTTTTCAGAACGCCCCAGCCAGCAATCCCTCAACGACAAACGTAATGAAGCCATAGAACTCTTAAATTCTGATCTAAATACTATTTCCAATTGGGGCAGAGAAAACCTTGTTAACTTTAATGCTTCCAAAACCCAATTTCTCCATCTATCTACCCGTCAGGATCTCCCAGCGGACTATCCCTTATTCTTCAACAATACAAAAATCAACCCTTCATCTTCTCTCAATATTCTTGGTGTCTCTTTTTCTTCTGCTCTCATTTGGAAGGACCATATTACCAGTCTTGCTAAGGCAGCCTCCCAGAAGCTGGGTGTGCTCAACCGCCTTAGGGGGTTCTTTTCCCCTGCACAGCTTCTTGCTCTGTACAGGGGCATAGTGCACCCTTGTATTGAGTATTGTTCACATGTGTGGCGAGGTTCCTCTCACACTGCTCTCCTAGACAAAGTTGAAAGGAAGGCCTTTCGTATCATTAACTCCCGTCCACTCACCAACTCTCTGCAATCTCTCTCTCTCCGCCGCAATGTTGCATCTCTCTCGCTATTCTATCGCTACTATAATAATCAGTGTTCCTCAGAGCTATCCCAGTGCATACCACCTCCTTTACGTAGGGCACGTGGTACCCGTCTTGCAACTCAATCCCACCCCTACTCTGTGCAACTCTCCAACCCAAGAGTGAAACGTTGCTCTCAAACTTTCTTCTACTCAACAGCTGAGCTCTGGAACTCTCTCCCAGAATCAGTCTTTCCCTCTTCCTATGACTTAAATTGCTTCAAACTCCGTGTGTCCAGGCATTTTGGCTCGAACGTCCCTTGATTTTGACCCTGTCACTCTTTCAACTATGGGGGAGGCACTCGCTATAGGCAGTTATGCCTTTTGCCTCCCTCAATCACATAGAAAAAAACAAAAAACAAAAAAAAACTCGGTCCCAGTCGAGGAATAATCCTGATGACAGACAAAACCCAGTGAGAGATGCAGTACAAATGAACCGTGAAACAGACAATGAAGTTAATGGAGATGTACAAGCAAACCCTGTTAGAGAAAATGCAGAAAATAACAATCAACAACTGCAGCCCGCAGAAGAAAACGCAGGAATCAATAATTCGCAAGACAACAGAGGTGTGGAACAAAATAATGAAAATAGTGTAGGCCTAAACGAAGATAATGAGAGAGAAATAATCGAAAATCGCGAACAGAACGAACGACCTCGTCACGTAAACATGAATGGTGGAGAATGGATGGGACATTCTGGTGACGGACTCACAACATTAGTGAATGAAATCTATACAGAAGTGATACAATGGCAACATAATAAGTTTGAACTACCGATTTGTGAAGCCGCAAAAGACATGCTGGGGGAACTCAGACGTATGATCCTAAAGTATGTTCAGGATGCCCCTTTGGCGCACGTGGCAATCAAGATAGCTTCTTTCATTCCTCAGTTGTTCCTTCAAAGAAAAAGACCAAAGGGAAAACTGAATGAGAACATTAAAGCGCTGAAACAGAGAATGGAGTGGTGGAAAAATGGGGAGTTAGACAAAATGCTTAGCCAAGTACGAGCAATCCAGCAAAGACTGAAAACAAAACAACGAAGAAAAAGGAAGCCAGATGATATGGCACGATCAGTGGGAAATAGCATGAGGATTGGTGAAGTGGCACAGGCAGTCAGAATGGTCACTGGGGAAGCCTCAAGTGGGGTGCACGAAGTGAATCGACGCATCTTGGACCAGCTGAAGGAGAAATACCCAGAAGCAAAACCAGCAAGTGATGAAGCCAAACTAGACGGGGAATATGTTCCTCCAGACCCGGTGATATATGAGAATATAACTGGAGACCTCATATGGAGAAAGGCGCTGAAAACACAGGGAGGAGCAGGTCCATCAGGAGTAGATGCTAAGACTTGGAGGATCTTCCTAAGTCAAAACAAGTTTGGTTCAGCCGCGGGTGACCTTTGTGAAGCAATAGCAATGCTGGCAAAGAAACTTGCATCATCACCATGCGTGAACATAGAAGCTCTGACAGCATGTCGCCTGATACCTTTAAATAAGAATCCAGGAGTTAGACCAGTAGGCGTTGGGGAAGTTCTTAGAAGGATTATAGGAAAAGCAATCATGTCTGTATTTGGAAAAGATGTACAAAGAGCAGTGGGCAACTTACAAGTATGTGCAGGACAGCAAGCCGGAGGAGAAGCAGCAATACATGCAATGGGGAAGGTGTATCATGAGGAAGATTGTGAAGCGGTACTGCTAGTGGATGCAACAAATGCCTTTAACACCATTAATAGGGAGGCAGCTATTCACAACATCAAGATCAAATGCCCGAGCATCGCAAAGTACATAGAAAATACTTATAAGGAGCCAGCTAACCTGTATATAGTTGGAAGCACAAAGAAGGAAGAAATGAAAATTCTCAAATCAAATGAAGGAACAACGCAAGGAGATCCAGTGGCAATGGCAATGTACGCACTGGCACTATCAATTCTGCAGCAGAAAATAAAACATGAGGTAACCCGAGTGAAACAAGTGGCGTATGCAGATGACCTCACAGGTGCAGGAAAAATAGGGGATCTCAAAGAATGGTGGCGGAGAGTACAATCGGTAGGCGAAGTCATTGGGTACCATCCGAATGCTAGTAAATCTGTACTAATTGTGAAAGAAAACAAGTATGAAGAAGCGGTGCGGACTTTTGATGGGACAGGAGTGAAGATTACAAAGGAGGGTCAACGCCATTTGGGAGCAGTAATAGGCACAGAAGAATGCAAGAGAGACTATGTGCGAAAAAAGGTAGCGGAGTGGGTAAAGGAAGTGAAAACCCTGGCAGACATTGCGAAATCTGAACCACATACTGCATATACTGTCTTCACATATGGTGTTAAGCACAGATGGACCTTTCTTATGAGAACAGTGCCTGGCATTAGACAGATGCTCCAACCGCTTGAAGAAGCAATCAGAGGAGCATTCATACCGGCCTTAACAGAGATGGAAGGCGTCACGCAAGAGCTAAGAGATCTATTAGCTCTTCCGCCAAGGTTCGGAGGTATGGGGATCATAAACCCAGTGGAGGCGGCACAACATGAGTACCAAAATTCCCTTAAACTTACTACGTCTCGGACAGAAAAAATACGGGAGCAAAATGAAAATGATGAGGTGGACGAAGAGGAACAACGAAATGCAAGACAGGAAATTACAAAGAGCAGAGAAGAGAGACAGAAACATAGCCTAGAACAAATTAAGACCAGATGTAGGGAAGAACTGAAAATGAGAGTTGAGATGGCACAAGACACGGGGGCTTCAAATTGGCTCACATCATTACCAATAAAGGAGAAAGGTTTCAGCTTAAATAAACAAGAATTCAATGATGTCGTAGCCTTGAGGTATGGGTGGCCAGTTTCGAACCTGCCGCTGAAATGTGCATGTGGTGAAATAAACAACTCAGACCACTGTATGACTTGTAAGAAAGGAGGATTCATCTGTATCCGGCATGATGAAGTACGAGACATCACTGCACAAATGCTGGACGAGGTGTGCCATGATGTCAGAATCGAACCGGACTTCTGCCTATGGACGGACAGCGCTTGGCCCACAATACTGCAAATACTTCAAATGAAGCAAGAGTGGACATAAGTGCTCGAGGTTTTTGGACGAGGGGACAACAGGCTATTTTCGACATCAGAATCTTCAACCCAAGAGCACAAACATATCGTGAGCGAGGACACAAGGCGGCATACTTGAGAAACGAAAGTGAGAAAAAACGCGCTTATGAAGAATGAATTTTGAACAGGGATCAAGGAAGCTTTACTCCTCTGGTCTTCTCATCGTCGGGAAGTATGGGACCTTCTGCAAGTGTCTTCTATGCCAGATTAGCTGAACAAATATCGGAGAAAAAGCGCCAGCATAGAAGCCAAGTCATAACTTGGATGAGATGCCGGCTCTCTTTCTCTCTTCTCAGGTCTGCACTCCTATGTCTCAGGGGTACAAGGTCCTCCCCGCTACAGAGGACAAGAGTGAGAGACTTGGACTTTGAAATGGTCGTGGCGGAGGGACGAATTGGGGAACAACTAGGTTGATTGTAGGGAGGTACTGGTACAATAAGATAAACTACAATGTAACTAGAATAAGATAGATTGTACACCACTGTGTAACTGTCGCCTTAATAAAAAAAAAAAAAAAAAAAAAAAAAAAGGAAACATGCTTACATTACTGAAATGTTTGTGGACATGCAGTAATGCAAGTAATGGTCACTCTTCTGTAAATCTAAAATGGCTTACTTAAGAATGGGAAAGGGGTGGGACCTTCTATTTTTTTTTTTTTTTTTTTTAATTTCCTCCAGTTCATTTTCAACTCTGAACTACCTTTTCTGTTTACCCTTCTCTCCATGTTTGTCTTTTCCTTTACTGACATAGTCATCTTCTATACTACCTACTTTATCACATTGTGTTTTTCTTTAACTTAATTGGTCACTTCTGTATTTAATTTCCTCAGATTCTTGATAGCGTAATGGCTAGTGCGTGGAAGTACAGTGTGTATCCTAGGTTCAAATCCTTGGAGTACCACATCTATTCATTAGTTTCATTGACTTCATTAATTAGGTTTATTTGTAAGTTAATTGGTGGTTTGCTGTTAACATGAATTCAACCTTTCTCTTCTTATCTTTGCTTAATTATTTGCAATCCGATTGTGCCTCCATCTGTTATTTTTCAATTTTACTCATTATGTATCTCCGTTTTTTGTTGTTGCTTGTTCAATGTATTCACTTATCTTGCAATTTGCCTAACTTATTCGTCCCTTCCCTATTTCATGTTATATTTGAAACTTCCTATATCATCTTTAGAGTAAAACGCAAAAGGTAGAAATCCTCACCAGGGAATGTACTACATTGCTTGGTTGTCAGTAAACCCTGGGAATTAAATAGAATCCTCTTTCTCTTGAGAAATTGTTCCTGGGAAGGGTATTCATAATACGAATACATGAACGAAGTTTTTTTTTTTATACCCATGAGACGGAAACATATATAACGATACGACAATTTTGAGTCTCTCTGGAATCCTCTTCAAGTGTATACATATCGTTGAGAATGAGAGGCTGGGGGATGAGGGAAAAGTAATGGGAAAGAAGTCCATTGGCAGGTGGCGATAAAGAAGGGAGGGGAGGTGTATGCAGAGACAGGCCAGGTTAACGTCAGGTAACGCTAAGAAAAAGGAGAACCAAGACATTGTTAATGCAGTAATTAGGTCAAGGCAAGAGGAGCACAGATAATTGACTGCTACTACTTGTTTTCGTCTTATAAGAAAGTTGTATAAACATCTTCCAATTTTGGCTGTAATGACTTTCGCTTTTACTTTGCCAACGATTATGCCATGGTTATATTTATCAATTTCTTTTGTAAGGACAGTGTAAATTACATCCACATTTCGTTTGTCTTCCAGGGGCATCAGGGCATTGGCGTAATGTTCCAGTAACTGTGAGATATACTATCTATATGCTCTCAAACCTTGGTATTGTGTAGCCTATTTTCTTCCATGAAATGTTGTTATGGAGAACTCGCTCATATATGTTTAATAATGTGATATGTTAGAATTACAGGACGATTGTTTGTGTGTGCTAAGGTCTTGCTCCCGGCTGTATGAAGGGGTACAACCGGTTTAGGCTATATGGTATTTTTTTGGTGCATAAGCTCAACGTTCATAGTAGGCCTACATACAGTATAGCCAGAAGTTTAAATATCGTATGAAACATTATTGTACTTACTGATCAGACCATAATGGGGTCTCAAGGTGCATTTTTGCACATATTCTATATTAGTTCAAATCTCAAGTAATTTGTGATCTGAATAAGTTGTATCAAATATATTAATTAATACTACATATTGCTGTAGTGATTTGTTATTTGATGAAATAAATGCCAATGTATCCACTCTTCGTGTTACTTTGATGATGTGCTTGTCAACCCAGAAAATACGATAGGCCTCATACGAGGCTCTCCTGATGGTCGGCGAAAGGCCTCACAGAAGTGCGATTTTCTTGGGTGTTAAAAAACGCGGTATAGGTGGGATACGTATGGAAACTTGGAGAACAACTAGAACAGTGTTCTTCCTGTTGTACTCAAAAACTGTGCTTCCATGCTGACTCCCTGCCTAGGCAAACTCTTTCGTCTCTGTCTCTCCTCTAACGTCTTCCCTTCATGCTGGAAGTATGCTCTCATTCAACCTGTCCTAAAGAAGGGTGACCGCTCTCAACCCTCCAACTATCGTCCAATTGCTCTCATCTCTTGTATCTCCAAAGTTTTTTAAACTATTCTTGCTTCCAAATTTCTTAAGCATTTCTCTTCTCATAATCTGCTCTCAGATCGCCAGTATGGCTTCCTTAAAGCTCGGTTCACACATACCCGTCTTGAGCTCCCGTCCTTCCCCGACCACCAAAAAATTGTTGGACGGCATCAAACGGAGGACCTTGTGTCCCGAGTGACCACGTGTGACCACGATGCCCGACCTCAACACGTCACCGCCCCGGCAGACTACGCATGGACGGCGACTTGGTGCCACGACCAGTCCCGTTGGACGGCGACCTAAGAAGTCGGTTTACGACCTGTCTGCGACGCACTGCGACGGAACTGTGACGGCACTGCGACCACAATACGATGGACGCAGTGTCGTCGGCGATGGCCACCACCATGAATTTTATGTCATTTAAGTTACTTTAATCGATGATTTATAATTACTATACTTGCATTTATGCACTTATGTAATTCAGTAGTATTTATTCACATTATATTTCCATATGTATTATCATTATCTGTCATTCTAAGTTCAGTGTACTCGTGTGTATTTTCATTTCTCTTTTTTTCTATTTACATTGCGTATTCTTATTAGTTTTTAGTTTTTTTAATGTAGGAATATTTTTGCATTAATTTCATTTGTTATGCATTGATAAGATTATTCTTTATTTATACTCTCATTGCATGACATTGTAAGTTCAGTTAATTCATGTTTCTTTTTTATTTCTTTGGTTTTGCATTGCCTATTGTAATTCTTATACCTCAATTCTTTTTTAATGTTAAAATATTCGTGTGCTACTTTAGTTATGTATTAATTATTCATATTTATCTTGATGTATACTAATTCCATGGACGCCGAGTGGCGGGAACAGGCTGGGTGCGCACGGCGTGGTCACGTGACGCGACGTTGCCACATTACCATCTCAACTTTCAAATTATTTGGTCACAGACCACTCCCGTCTGGTGGCGTCTAGGCGGCGCATAGACGCCACCAGATGGCGTCTATGCGCCGACCAGTCCCGTGGGTGCCCCGTCCTATCCCATTTATTGGCGGTTGGCCCGTCCTGAGGGGTTTGTTTTTGGCATACCAAAAATGTTCGCCGCCTTCGCTGCCGCGGCCCGTGTTGTGGCGTCCCTTGCACGTTTGCATACGAATTCAGTGGTCGGGGAAGGACGGGAGCTCAGGACGGGTATGTGTGAACCGAGCTTAAGGGTCGCTCTACTAGTGATCTTCTTTCATATCTTACTAATTCTTGGTCATCGTCCTTTCGGGACTTCGATGAGATCTTTTCTATTGTACTAGACATATCGAAGGCCTTCGATAGAGTCTGGCACAAATCTTTAATTTCTAAACTACTCTCCTTCGGTTTCTATCCCTCCATCTATGCCTTTGTCTCTAATTTCCTTTCCGGCTGTTCCATAGCTGAGGCTGTGGACGACCATCGCTCACTTCCTCATCCTATCAACTCTGGTGTTCCTCAGGGCTTTGTCCTATCTCCTATTCTCTTTCTAATATTCATAAATTATCTTCTCAACTGTACCTCCAGTCCCATCCATTCATATGCAGATGACCCTTACCTTGCACTACTCAATTAGTTTTCCAGAATGCCCCAGCCAACAATCCCTCAAAGACAAAAGTAATGAAGCCATAGAACACTTATCTTCTGATCTAACTACTATTTCCAATTGGGGCAGAGAAAACCTTGTTGCCTTTAATGCTTCCAAAACCCAATGTTTTCATCTTACTACCCGTCCGAAACTCCCAGAGGACTATCCCTTATTCTTCAACAATACAAAAATCAATCCTTCATCTTCTCTCAATATTCTTAGTGTCTCTTTTTCTTCTGCTCTCACTTGGAAAGACCATATTACCTGTCTTGCTAATGCATCCTCCCAGAAGCTGGGTGTGCTCAACTGCCTCAAGGGGTTCTTTACCCATGCGCAGCTTCTTGCTTTGTACAGAGGCACAGTGTGTCCTTGTATTGAGTATTGTTCACATGTGTGGGGAGGATCCTCTCACACCGCACTCTTAGACAAAGTAGAAAGGAAGGATCGTATAATTAATTCCCGCCCACTCACCAACTCTCTGCAAACTCTGTCTCTTCGCCGCAATGTTGCATCTCTCGCTATTCTATCGCTACTACAATAATCAGTGCTCCTCAGAGCTCAGCTGTATACCACCGCCTTTACATAGGGTACATGGTACCCGTCTTGCAACACAATCCTACCCTACTCTGTGCAACTCTCCAACCGAAGAGTGAAACGTTACTCAGTCTTTTTTCTATTCAACAGATGAGCTCTGGAACTCTCTCCCAAAATCAGTATTTCCCTCCTCCTATGACTTAAATTGCTTCAAACTCCATGTGTCCAGGCATTTTAGGTCGAACGTCCCTTGATTTTGGCCCTGTCATTCTTTCAACTATGGGGGAGGCACTCGCTACAGGCAGTTCTGTCTTTTGTCTCCCTCACTTATATAGACAAAAAAAAGTATCAGATCTCCATATCCAACAACATTTTTTTTTTTTTAAAGAGACAATGAACGGAGGAAGGAAAAACACAGATAAAACAAAAAGGTCCATGTGCCTAAAGGCATCCTCCATTCATAAAATGTTTGTAACAACTGGATTTAAACATTTGTAGATTGTAAGTTTGTGGAAAGCAATTCGAGGGAAGTGAATTCCAAAGAGTAGTAGCTCTGGGGATAAATGAATTCTGATATGCAGAAGTTCTGCATTGTGGAGGAGAAAGTGTAAATTCATGGGCGCTCTCAGCTGCCCTAGTTCTACGGGGAAAGATGTGGAGAGGCGGCACAATTGAAGCAAGTTCCTCGGAACAATTGCTGTGAAAATATCTGTAGAATAATGCAAGGGATGCAACGTTTCTTCGTATGGATAATGTAGGAAGGTCCTGTGTCATTGCAGGGTTATTGATTAATCTAATAGCTTTATTTTGAATTTTGTCCAACTGCCTCAATGCAACCACTCCACTTCCACCCCACAGAGGTGAACAGTGATCCATCTGAGAACGCACATGACTTTTATATTACGGCCAACTGCTCGTCAGTGAAGAATTATCGAACTCTGTACAGGAGTCCCAGTTTTTTAGAGGCATTCTTAGCAATGCTTCTAACATAATGTGTCCAGCTCAAGTTAGTAGTTAATGTTACACCGAGAATGTCAATACTAGGGGAAGTGGGAATATTTACATCATTAAAAAATATAAGGGAGTCAGTGAGATTCTGTCGGTTAGAAAATTGAATGTACTTGGTTTTCTGTGCATTAAAGGAAACTAGATTCTTTTGTCCCCATCCATTAATTCTAGAAAGGTCCTGGTTCAGAGAAATTGCAGTGTTTATTTTTGAATTTGTAAGATCGGGTTGGGTGAAAGAATTGGTAAATGTGAAGGAACTGTGGAGTGTTGAGTCATCTGCGTAGGAATGTATTGGATTATGAGTGGTAGATATGAGATCATTGATATGAATGAGGAACAGAATTGGGGCCAAAACTGATCCCTGGGGAACACCAGCATTTATTGAGTGAAATTGAGAATAAAGGCCATCTACCATTACACGTATTTTTCTGTTATGAAGATAAGAAGAAATTAGTGGAACTAATGATGCAAGGCCGTAGTGTGACATCTTCGACAATAAGGATTGATGCCAGACTCTATCAAATGCCTTTGATATATCCAGTGCTATTGTATGTGTTTCACCACGTTGGTCTGTAGCTTGGTTGATTTGATGCGTAAGAAGGCAAAGCATGTCTGCAGTTGATCGACATCGTCTAAAACCATATTGCCTATCACCGATTAATTTATTATTCTCAAGATGCTTAATTATGTGATTATTTAATATAATTTCAAAGACTTTACCAAGAGTGGAAGTTATAGCTATTGGTCTGTAGTTTGATGGATCTGAAGAGGCACCTTTTTTAGGAACTGGATGGATGTTTGCTTCTTTCCAGGGTACTGGGAAACATGAGGTATGAGTACACAGACGGAAAAATTTTGCCAATACAGGAGCGAGCACCAAGGAGCAATTCTTAAGTACTATTGGAGGAATTTCATCTGGACCAGGAGCCTTATCTACGGAGAGATTCTGCAAAAAAAGTTTTTACATGTCTGGTGTGGATCTTAAGTGAGGGAATTTCAGGCGAATTAAAATTAAGTACAGGGACATCTTGATTTATTTCATCTAAGGTTGAGTTGGTGAAGAAAATATCCGCAAGAAGGTTAGCTTTACCTCGTGGGTCACTTACAAGATTGCCAGTCAGAGATTTTAATGGTGGAATGGATGAAGCAGTAGTGAAGTTGGATTTAAATGAGTTAAGAGTAGACCAAAATATTTTGTTATCATTTGGATTATTTAGAAGTTTATTTGCCTGCTTGTGGAGACAGTTTGATTTAGTTAGGTTTAATACAGTTTTGGCATGAATTCTGATGTTTCTAAAGTAATTAAAGGCTTCATGTGTTTTTGATCTTGTGTATGCATTGTAGGCTATTGCTTTTTGTTCAGTTACTCTAGCACAATTATGGTCAAACCATTTAGGTGAATTAGATCTTTTACTGTACTTTTGATGAGGAATAAAAGTTTCCATTCCAATTTTTACAAAATCTTGTATGTGGCTCAAGGTGGAGTGTGCATCATTAGAAAAGAAAGAGGTCCAGAGAATATCAATAAAGAAACCTTGAAGACCCTCCCAGTCTGCCCTATCATAATGCCATTTAGTCACCAAAACAGGTTTAGAGTGGGAAGGTGTGGTAGGTGATAGACAGGTGGCCTGTATCAGACAGTGATCAGAAGATCCAAGCGGGGACCTCACTGTAACATCATAATTTTCTGAATTGGTTGTTAAAAATAAGTCCAGTAGGTGGGAATTATGATTAGGATTATCTGGTACACGGGTCGGTTGGTTGACTAGTTGAGTGAGATTAAATGAGTCTGCAAATAGCTCACATTCAAGACCAGCATCATCAGTCCTGGCTGAATGAGTGAGCCATTCAACATTATGGACATTAAAATCACCCAACACAGTGATTTCAGAAGAAGCATTTAAGTTGAGGACACTGAGTTGTGAGGACAGAGAATCAAAAACACTTTGCTCTGGAGGAGTATTTGGGGAACGGTAGATGCAACATATGTATTTAAATTTACCAGCAGAAATTAATTTGTATATAGAATAATCAAAATAGGGACAATTGAAACTAGTAACCTCCTCCAGGGCAATTTCAGATTTTGCGAAGCAACATACACCTCCCTTAGGTCTGAAATTTTGGAGCAGTTGATAACCTGGAAAATTAAATCTAGACGTGTTAGATGTGGATGTTACTTGAGTCTCTGTCAAAAAAAGGAGAGTAGGGGATTCTGCTTGAAGAAATTGGTGTACAGAATTGATGTTAGAGTGAAGTCCCCTTATATTACTAAAGAAAAAGCTGCACCGACGAGCAGCTTTGGGACGTTGCAATGCTCTTGACACAGTCGCATGATGACGACCGGGAGGGCCCTGTGTCAACGACCCAACCCTGCCGGGGGTGGATATCCGAGGGACCACCAGGTTTGCTCTTAGCAATTGCACTGCCATATTTATTTGGTAAAGGTGTATGGTGTTACATGCATGATATGTAGTGGGAAGAGTAGTGTTTTATGGATAGAGGATAGCGATGTAGGGCAATGTCGTGAAGTTGGATGTGTATGTTGTATAAAGAGGGTTTTCCTGATACCCCTGATGTGTGAGGCAGAAAGATATGTATCCAGCTACCAGGGCCTGGGAGAGAAAATGGAATTCAGGCTATTCCCTGAGTCTCCCGAAACCTTGGCGGTAGTACTTCCCTGGGCGGGGCTGCCTACCCCTACTACCTCAGTAGTACACTACTACTACTACATAGTACACTCACACCTCACACACACCCCTTCATCATCGTGGAGGTAATGACAGCGCTTAGGGACTTTCCATAAACTGCCATGATATCCTATATCCTATGTAAATATACAAGAGAGGGAGTGAACCACTCCGGATAGAGCAAAAACACTGTATAAGCAGTAAATGAGGAAGGGAGGGGAGGAGAAGTTGCGCACATTTGTATTCCCTCTTCCCTCCCACTTTCAGCCTCAACGTTGTTTATGTGACATTCTTTGTAGAAATATTCTCTGTACATACTTTCTGGTTCTTTATTCTTTACATGTCATGTACCTAGACCATCAAAGCTATGAATATGTAGCTCAATAATATTGCTTTATAGGGGAGATAATAAGGTATATTACAAAAATCCTCTCCCGTCTTTCTTTGTGCCCCATTGTCTGCGCTCTCGCAAGTTGCCTATGCGCGCAAGCTACTTCAACTTTTCTCCAATATATCACACTACAACCAGATAATTTTTGAGAGAAAAAATAAAATAAAATATAATATATAAATAAGATAAATTAATAAATAATTATATACAGTATATATACTGCATATATATATTCATGGTCGGATTGTCGGCGACTAAACCGGCTCCCCCTCCGGGTTCTCACTTGGAGGGTGGGTGGCTAGGTCTACCCTGCAGGACTAAAAACAATACCTGTCAAAGGGCGAAAATAACTATATTTTAGTTAACGGTCATCTAGCAAACGTATGGTATTTTACCATGATGGATGTTTAGGATGCTGCCATAGCCTGCGCCAAGGTCTTCCATTGTCCGTTTTCATCCATCCCTGCTGTTTGGTGCTATACAGCAACTTTCCTTCCTTTTCCTGCAATCTTCTGTGTTTTCCCCATGGTGGTTAGCAGGCCAATGAGGAAGATTTTTGAATCTGGTGGATTTTCAGGAGATTTGGCATTTTCCGTTTCTCGTCTTTTCTAAACAAAATAAAATCCACCGCTACTCCTCCCCCATGGATATGGTGTCTTTGGGGCTTTTTTTTATACCTTACCCAGATGTGATGGCTCCGTCTGGGTCGGCCTGTTTATATCCATCATTATATATTTGTGTATGGATTGCTTTCAACTTTTTCTGTTTCTACTTTTGTCCGGTGATATATAAGTTAATCCCGGTCCTCGCAGACAACCTTTTACAAGTTGTCGTGTATTGTATTCCAATATTCGTGGTCTCTATAAGAACATCAAGGATCTTACGTTGGCATCTGTTGATTATGATATTGTCTTTTGTTCTGAAACCCTTGTCTCTGGTTATAGAGATTATTCTTATCTTCTTATACCTAACTTCAGTAAACCAGTTCTTATTCGGCGTGATTCTATTCCTCATGCTCGTGGAATGAGCTTGTAGATTAGATCTGAATATAATGCTCAGCACTTAACTAAGCATATTTGTAAATGCAATGAGATGCAGTTTGTTAAAGTTTCCAGCAAGTATCATAATCATTACATTTTTAGCCTGTACATAAATCCTGATGTTAACAATGACATATATGACTGCCTCTTAACAGCCATGGCTTCAATACAGTCTGTAGATGCCAAATCATCCTTTATTTTTGTTGGTGATGTCAATGCGCATCATCAAGAGTGGTTGAACTCGGTCTCTCCAACTAATAGAAATGGTCTTGCTGCCTTGGATTCTGCAAACTTATCTGGTTGTGAACAGCTAATCCAAGGACCTACTCATATGTCTGGAAATTGTCTTGATCTAGTACTAACAGATATTCCTGGCGTTGTAGAAACCTCCGTTCCTGTACCTGTTGGCACTTCCGACCACAATGCCATCATGTGTAAAATTAATCTTGATTTTTCTGTTCCTGATATTGCACTCTCACGTAAAGTCTACCTTTAATCCCGGGTTAACTGGGACAATGTTTGTAATGATGTTTGTAATGTTGAGTGGAATCTCATACTAAGATCTCATGACCCGGTTTCAGCTCGCAACAATTACCCTTCTTGGTATCCTTCGCAAAAGATTCCATCAAAAACAATTAAGTCTCGTATCAGGGATAAAGCATGGTTTAATGATGACAAACAGGCTACATATTGTCAATGGAGGCGTAATCTAACCCCCTTGCATTGGGAAAATTATGTTTCTAAAAGGGCAGCTGCGCAGAGAGTTTATGCTGGTGCTGAGAGGGAATATAACTCCCATCTTCAGGATGTTCTGGCAGGAGCTACACAGCCTCATAAATGGTGGTCCGCTTTGAAGTGCTCTTTATTTGGAATGGATTCCTCCATGCCTCCTCTTTATGATTCTGATGGATCCATCTCTTTTGATCCATTATCGAAGGCCAATATTCTATCTAATACTTTTGTTAATAAGCAAAGTAATCAGGAATTGTCTTTGCCATTGACATGTTTCCCTAGACCCAACCTCAATTCAATGGCATTCAAATCAGCTGAACTGAAAAGGTACTTGCTGGATCTTGATACATATGGTGGCACAGACCCGGATGAGTTTTTCCCTCTTTTTTTAAAAAGGTTGCAGTGGCCTAAATTGGCCATTTTGTTTAGGTTGCTTTTGAAATCAGGTAGTTTTCCTCTTTGCTGGCGTAAAGCTAGTATCACTCCTATTCCAAAGGGAAATACTGCCTCATCATCTCCTAATGACTATCGCCCTATCTCTATTACGCCTATCCTATCCAAGCTCTATGAGAGGCTTTTGTCCAGACGCCTTTCCTCTTATTGTAATAGTCATAATTTGATACCAAACTCACAGTTTGGTTTTCGTAAGGGACTAGGTACATGTGATGCGCTTCTGACACTCACCCATGACTTGCAATCTTCATTGGACCAGGGGTATGAGTCTCGTGTCGTGGCTACTGACTTTAGTTCTGCTTTTGACTTAGTCAACCATAAAGCACTTCTGTGTAAGTTACCGCTCATCAGTATTGGTGGCAATTTTTTAAGGATCTTTGAAGAATTTTTGATGAAAAGATCTCAGTCTGTGGTCATTGTTGGGTGTCATTCTCCTTCTGTTTCTGGCGTTCCACAAGGCAGTGTCCTTGGGCCTTTGCTTTTTTTATTATTTGTACTGCTGACCTGTGTTCCGAGCTTGAAAATAAACTAATCTCCTATGCCGATGATACAACTTTATATGCGTCAATTCCATCACCAATTGATCGACACAAAATTGCTACTGCTCTGCATAGGGATTTAGCCAAAATTACATCATGGTGTGAACTTTTGGGTATGAAACTTAATGCTAGTAAAACAACACTCCATTATCATCAGCAGATCTCGTACCTTGGATCCTCCCAATCCTTATCTACAAGTTTCTGGCGAGCAAATTGTGAAAGTGAATACTCTGCGTTTGTTAGGATTTACTCTGGATCCCAAACTTACTTTTGAAAAGCATATTCGTTCTTTCTCCTCTTCCTTTCCCCAAAAAATTGTCTACTTCGCAAGTGTTATAATACGTTTGGTTGTGACGCCATAATTATCAAGTCTTGTTATGCTTTTATCTTGCCACAATTCGAGTACTGCTCACCTGTCTGGTTGTCAGCAGCTGACTGCCATCTCAAGTTGCTTGACACTGAATTCTATCAGTTTTATTCTACCTCATTTGTCTCTTGATCTGTGTCATCGACGTAAAGTTGGTTCTCTTAGTCTTTTCTTTAAAGTTTTTAACAACCCTCGGCATCCCTTACATGGGATTCTGCCTGGGCCCTATATCCGGGCTCGTACAACTAGATTCACAAGCAAGCTTAATGATCTTGCCATGAGCCGTGTTAATTTTTCTACTACACAGTTTTCACGGTGTTTTGTGCCGGCCATGGTTGACTTGTGGAATAAGTTGCCAAATGAGCTAGCCAATGCAGCTCATATCTCCATTTTTAGGTCTAGAGTTAATGCTTTTTTGCAGCATTAACCCCTCTTTGGCGGCACCCGGCTATAGTCGGACAAGAGAACCCCAACCTAAAGAGCGGGGCCCGGCTATAGTAGCATGCAATTTTGAGCACGTAATGTGCTCTGAGAGAGAGCCGAGCGGTGGGAGGAGCATAGGTCGGCTCGTGACAGCTCGGCACAGGTCCCGCGCGACTACTGACATCTACTCCACACACACTCACACTCACTGCCTCGATACACAGGGAATTATGTAAGGAAATTACCGTATTTTAGGGATTTTGCACTCGTCTTGCACGAACGTTCCAAGAGAACGTGTGGTCGTAGAAGGATGGTTCTGGTGTCATTGGAAAGCTCAATTAACGCCCTTTCAGGGATACATAATTGTATTACGCTCTGGCTCTTGTTTATGCATGAAAAAGAGCACGGAAATAAGCTCGTTTAGGGTAAAACCCCCCGCTTGGCAGGTAGTAGAAGTTACCGCCTAGGCCGCTCGTAAGGTGTTAATATTAATTTTTAAACTTATTTTATTATATTTTATTGTATTATATTTATACTTGATATCCTCCACTGCATAATATTTTATTATTTATTTTATCTGTGTTTAATATATGTATATATACAGTATACAGTATATGTTTTTATTTATTTTTTTCCTCCTAAGTTGCCGTAGTCTCTCTCCAGTGCCTCCGGGTGTTTTGTGTGGATTCATCTTGCTGGTGTTTCTGCACCCTCGTTTTAGACTTCGGCATCTCATATAATAATAATAATAACAATAATAATAATATATACGTCAGGATGGGGGAATGTGTTTCCAACACGGTGATGTACTTTTCAATGTGTTTTATATGAGTCTTATTTGTTGCGGGCATTGCTCACCACAGATTGTCCAATTTAGTTCTATTATCACACTCCCAGGGTTAAGAGTAAATTAATTACAAAATTAAAATAGTTAACTCATTTGAGTGTCACCAGTATTCCCTGGCACTACTTTATGAAGTAGTAGTCTTAACCCAGGGACTGAGGCCAGACTTTTAAATGGTTCTACTGGGCGAATGCGACCAGACTCTTAAGATTCACGGCATAAAAAAAACTTTCAAAACAAAACAATATGTGATTAGGTGATATAATTCCCCTCCATTGCTTTCTAGCACTCCTACAAATGTGTCCCCCCCCCCCCTTCCCCTCCTCCCTCCCTCCTCAATTATCCGGTATTTTCCCTATTATTCCTGATATTTATAGAGTATTTTCATGCAAGGACGGCTGGGAGAGAGGGGCGAGGATGAGGGAGTGTATCCCCGACCCTTTAATCCAGTTTGAGAGCTCCCCTTGTCTCTCAGTAAAATATACGATTTTCACCAGCCAATTGCTGTTACCACTTGTTTTATTGCTTTCCAATGTTCATATGTTCATATTAAAAGTAAAATAGACGCATATGGATAAGTATTATTTATATATAAGGTCTATCTATCTATCTATTGCCCGACGCCGTGATCCCCGAAGGGGTGGCCACGAACGAACCGCCTCCATGCACCTCTGTCCCCAGTCAGTCGACGCCCCTCCCCACAACCAGCACCGCCTTCGTTCATATACTTCCTCACTCCATCCTTCCACCTCTCCCTCTCTGTCCCTCCACCTCGCTCTCGTACACCCTCTTAGTCATTCTCTCGCTTTCCATACGTTCCATATGGCCAAACCATCTCAAGTTGTTCCTTTTCACACTTTCCAGCACATCTACCTCCACACCACACCTCCTTCTTACTTCTTCATTAGTCTGTCTATCCCTCCATGTAACTCCGCACGCACTTCTTAAGTAATTCATTTCCACTGCTCTCACTTTTGGTCTGAGTCTCTCAACCAACGTCCATGCTTCACTTCCGTAAGTCAGTGTCGGGATTACCACACTGTCATGCAAGGACTTCTTCACTTCCATACTGACCACCCTATTTCTTGTTACTGCTTTCAGCGTTCCTACAACCCTCTTCCCCTGTTGTACCCTCTCCCGCACTTCTTCATCCATAGTCCCATCTTTACTCAGCACACTGCTCAGATACTTAAAAGAGCTGACGATCTCCATAGCCTGGCCGTTCAGCTTCACCTCACACTCTGTGACTTCACCCCTTTCGAAGACCATAACCTTGCTCTTCCCGGATTTACCTTCAAATTCCTTTTTTCGCACACTGTTCCAAACTCATTTACCAGACCCTGCAACTCCCATTCATTATCACTCATCAGAACTGTATCATCCGCAAACAGCAGTATAGGTAGCTTCCACTCATTTCCCTCCCTTTTCAGCGATACACCAACATCCACTGCTCTTGATAGTATTTCTTTCATGACTCCATCCATATATACAGTAAACAACCACGGGGACATCACACACCCCTGTTTCAAACCAACATTCAGGTCAAAGAACTCCCTCTGCTCACTCTCCACACATACTGCCGCCTTTGCACCCTCATATATATGGTAAATTGACGATATTTGTCAGGAATGAACCAAAATACCTTCGCATGGCAGTCACTTTCAAATAACATAGCTGCGCAGTTTATGAGTTAATGTGTGTGTTGGGAAGGTGTAAATCTTTTAACACAGTATATTTGGGATTGAGGTTTCTAATCTCTTCAGTGCGTTTTTTATTTTATCCAACTTGATTATGAACTCCATGACTGAGGTAATAGATTGCCTGTATGTGAGGATAACTGCTAAGATTAGAATGTTTTATTTGAACTCCTAGTATTTTCATTACATCATTATGTCTTTCAGGAACTCTATATTAATTAACTCCCTGCCCCTCACACATAAATCGCATGTTTGGAAGTTTTGTCCAAAGAGCACAACCACGTAATTCAAAGTTCCCAAGCGTTTAAAAATTTGGTGGACAAATATATTGACAACGCAATATGCGTTAAATTTTGCTACGAATAGCGATTGATGTGAAGAAAATAGACAAGCTTTAGGCATTGCTGTGCAACGTCGGAAACACCACCAATCAGATCAATATTGGGTATGAATCTCAGTCTAAAAAGATATTGGTATGGAGCCCCTGGAGGACTCTCTAACTCGTAAGTGTATGTAAAATATATTATGCTATTGTTTTATTATATAAGTGAATATTTTCTGTATATATAAATAGTTTATCGTATTATTAGCGTACTGGAAGTAGCGATTTGCATGTCTAGCTATTTCGAGTGAGTTGAGAAATGTCTGATGGATGGCCTACAATGGATGGCCTACAAATAAATATTCATAGAAAGAAAACTATCATATCTAGGATTTTTTTTTTCTCTTTCTCATACAGTTTTCTATATGTATAACTATAATTCATGACTATAAACCTCATTACAAAATAATAGAGCAAATATAATGTAAACAGTTATCTGCGTGGGTGTACATTTTTTATATTTTATCCACATACAAATAATTAGTGATAATCGAATCCTGATAACACCGTTCGAAATAGCGAAAAAAATAAATAAATCATGATTTAAACCATTTTGTCTCCTATCAAAATGTTGAATTAAGGCCATGCAAACTCAGATGAATTTGGAAAAACAACAAATATATTTAGCTAGCATCAATTTTTACATTGATCAGTCGATGTTTTGTGTGTTTTCCTATGGTAGTATTCTAGATTAGCTTTTCCTATTTGTTTTTTAGATATAATACATTGCAGCACGGATGGGGGGGGGGGGGGGTTACCTCGTATACTCTCCATTACTCGGTCCCTAGCACTACTAACTCCCAGAATCGCTGCCAGAATAGGACTATTGACAAAAAAAAAAAAAAAAATTTAAGAGACAATGAACGGAGGAAGGAAAAACACAGATAAAACAAAAAGGTCCATGTGCCTAAAGGCATCCTCCATTCATAAAATGTTTGTAACAACTGGATTTAAACTTTTGTAGATGTAAGTTTGTGGAAAGCAACTCGAGGTTAGTGAATTCCAAAGAGTAGTAGTTCTAGGGATAAATGAATTTTGATAAGCAGAAGTTCTGCATTGTGGAGGAGAATGTGTAAATTCATGGGCGCTCTCAGCTACCCTAGTTCTACGGGGAAAGATGTGGAGAGGCGGCACAATTGAAGCAAGTTCCTCGGAACAATTGCTGTGAAAATATCTGTAGAATAATGCAAGGGATGCAACGTTTCTTCGTATGGATAATGTAGGAAGGTCCTGTGTGATTGCAGGGTTATTGATTAATCTAATAGCTTTATTTTGAATTTTGTCCAACTGCCTCAATGCAACGACTCCACTTCCACTCCAGAGAGGTGAACAGTAATCCATCTGAGAACGCACATGACTTTTATATATTACGGCCAACTGCTCGTCAGTGAAGAATTCTCGAACTCTGTACAGGAGTCCCAGTTTTTTAGAGCCATTCTTAGCAATGCTTCTAACATAATGTGTCCAGCTCAAGTTAGTAGTTAATGTTACACGGAGAATGTCAATACTAGGGGAAGTGGGAATATTTACATCATTAAAAAATATATGGGAGTCAGTGAGATTCTGTCGGTTAGAAAATTGAATGTACTTGGTTTTCTGTGCATTAAAGGAAACTAGATTCTTTTGTCCCCATTCATTAATTCTAGAAAGGTCCTGGTTCAGAGAAATTGCAGTGTTTATTTTTGAATTTATAAGATCGGGTTGGGTGAAAGAATTGGTAAATGTGAAGGAACTGTGGAGCGTTGAGTCATCTGCGTAGGAATGTATTGGATTATGAGTGGTAGATATGAGATCATTGATATGAATGAGGAACAGAGCTGGGGCCAAAACTGATCCCTGGGGAACACCAGCATTTATTGAGTGAAATTGAGAATAAAGGCCATCTACCATTACACATATTTTTCTGTTATGAAGATAAAGAAATTAGTGGAACTAATGATGCAAGGCCGTAGTGTGACATCTTCGACAATAAGGATTGATGCCAGACTCTATCAAATGCCTTTGATATATCCAGTGCTATTGTATGTGTTTCACCATGTTGGTCTGTAGCTTGGTTGATTTGATGCGTAAGAAGGCAAAGAATGTCTGCAGTTGATCGACATCGTCTAAAACCATATTGCTTATCACTGATTAATTTATTATTCTCAAGATGCTTAATTATGTGATTATTTAATATAATTTCAAAGACTTTACCAAGAGTGGAAGTTATAGCTATTGGTCTGTAGTTTGATGGATCTGAAGAGGCACCTTTTTTAGGAACTGGATGGATGTTTGCTTCTTTCCAGGGTACTGGGAAGCATGAGGTATGAGTACACAGACGGAAATTGTTTGCCAATACAGGAGCGAGCACCAAGGAGCAATTCTTAAGTACTATTGGAGGAATTTCTCTGGACCAGGAGCCTTATCTACTGAGAGATTCTGCAAAATAGTTATGACATGTCTGGTGTGGATCTTAAGTGAGGGAATTTCAGGCGAATCAAAATTAAGTACAGGGACATCTTGATTTATTTCATCTAAGGTTGAGTTGGTGGAGAAAATATCCGCAAGAAGGTTAGCTTTACCTCGTGGGTCACTTACAAGATTGCCAGTCAGAGATTTTAATGGTGGAATGGATGAAGCAGTAGTGAAGTTGGATTTGAATGAGTTAAGAGTAGACCAAAATATTTTGTTATCATTTGGATTATTTAGAAGTTTATTTGCCTGCTGGTGGAGAAAGTTTGATTTAGTTAGGTTAAATACAGTTTTGGCATGATTTCTGATGTTTCTAAAGTAATTAAAGGCTTCATGTGTTTTTGATCTTGTGTATGCATTGTAGGCTATTGCTTTTTGTTCAGTTACTCTAGCACAATTATGATCAAACCATTTAGGTGAATTAGATATTTTACTTTACTTTTGATGAGGAATAAAAGTTTCCATTCCAATTTTTACAAAATCTTGTATGTGGCTCAAGGTGGAGTGTGCATCATTAGAAAATAAAGAGGTCCAGGGAATATCAATAAAGAAACCTTGAAGACCCTCCCAGTCTGCCCTATCGTAATGTCATTTAGTCACCAAAACAGGTTCAGAGTGGGAAGGTGTGGTAGGTGATAGACAGGTGGCCTGTATCAGACAGTGATCAGGAGATTCAAGTGGGGACCTCACTGTAACATCATAATTTTCTGAATTGGTTGTTAAAAATAAGTCCAGTAGGTGGGAATTATGATTAGGATTATCTGGTACACGGGTGGGTTGGTTGACTAGTTGAGTGAGATTAAATGAGTCTGCAAATAGCTCACATTCAAGACCAGCATCATCAGTCCTGGCTGAATGAGTGAGCCATTCAACATTATGGACATTAAAATCACCCAACACAGTGATTTCAGAAGAAGCATTTAAGTTGAGGACACTGAGTTGTGAGGACAGAGAATCAAAAAAACTTTGCTCTGGAGGAGTATTTGGGGAACGGTAGATGCAACATATGTAATTAAATTTACCAGCAGAAATTAATTTGTATATAGAATAATCAAAATAGGGACAATTGAAACTAGTAACCTCCTCCAGGGCAATTTCAGATTTTGCGAAGCAACATACACCTCCTTTAGGTCTGAAATTTTGTAACAGTTGATCTGCCTTGAGGTAATCAGGTTGAGGTAATCTGCCTCTTGCAAGAGGTGCAGCAGAGGACCTTCCCCGTTTAGACAGGGCATATGAGGCGTCATAGGGGAAAGTTAGGTTACTGACTTGGTAAGATTTCTCCTTCAAGGGTTTTTGGGATGTCGTGATAGTTGACTAAATACGCATAAGGGGGAAGGTGGTTATTATGAATGCTAGGCGGGCAGTATGGCCTTGATTCGTTTATTATATTATACTTAACTTTTTTACATTCAGTACACAGAAAGACGGGGGTTATTTACGTCTACGTCATAGTCGCCAAGGGAGAGCTTCACAAATTGCAATCTGTAATACGAAAAAGGGAGGGAGGGGTATGACTAGCTGGGTTCGCGATTCTAAGGATGGTACTCACATGTGCTGGGATTTGATCCACTCCTCTTAGATAGATGCAGAATCTTCTCACACAGTCCAAGTGTGGGTGGCTTTTGCTGGACGTTGTCTCATACATTTGGCGTTGCACACTCATGGGCCGGCCACACCTTAGGTCGACGTCTCCTACCCACAGTTGCATAGTAAGGGGATTGTCGTTTCCCGGGGGGATGTCTGCTTGTCTCAGACTGTGCTGTCTCACAATGAGGATTTGACTTGCTTAGGTCTACTAATTCTGCACCATGTGTTGCATGGACGTAGCTTCTCAGCGCCCTATGATTTGTCTTTCTCCTTTAGGCTACATGCCTCGTCTTCATCCTTCTACTCTCTCAGGGTTGTAGCGTGGTTTACCTTCCATTCCTCCTCCACTTGCAGGAAATAGGCGTCAGGAAATGGGTTTTGCAACTCCTCATAAAGGCTAAGCTTGGTGGCAGCAACAGCAATTTGTACAACTTGGAACTCAGCATCAGGCTTTTGGTTAGGGATATAATTATATCTGTTATCTGTTAAGTTAGTGAGGGATTGTAGAGACGGTGGCGGGGTGGCAGGGAGAAGGGCCTATTGTAGGTGCAGTTGAGGAGGGGAGGGGAGGGAGAGGGTTGTAGGGTTGTAGAGCGCCAAGTGAATACTGACTCTTCCTGGGGGATTCTGGGCGCATTGCTTCGGTATTCTCGGGAGCCAATCCCCTGGGACTTGTCTTTCTGTGCTTGACCTCGGGTAATCACTTGCCTAGTATTCTTCCTCCTATCATCCGGGGCTTGTCCTGCCCTGTGACGGGTATAATAGCTAAGCTCTGTGGCTAGCAGGGTAGGGTTGGTGGCTAGTATGGGTGGCTCGACTCTGAAGGACATCAAAGATACGGGATCGGAAGTGTCGGTGACGCTTAGTCAGATCAGGTGAAGGTATTGAGTGATTAGCCTTTACAATGGCACCTCGTATCTACTTTCTGAAGAGTGTTGAGAGGGGAGAAGGGGTGTTGGGGAGAGAGGAAGCTATTGGAGTGGCTTTGTTGTCTGTGTTAGTCTGTATATGTCAACAGGGTGACCCGCGACTGGGTGTGAGCATGTGAAACATGATAAGACGTACAACCACACTCATGAAGTATCAAAGCTGGCCCCTGCTAATACTATGTACGTCATCCACGTTGGATCCAACGATGTACAGCGAACCCGGTTGGAAGATTTGCTTTTAAAGTACCAGCAGCTGATCAAGTCGTTTAAGGAGAAGTCATCAAGGATCATCATCTCAGGAATCGTCCCCCGGCTCGGTGTAGAGGGCCGATTTTACAACATAGCCACCAGCACAAATCGTTGTCTAGCAAACCTCTGCAGGAAGGAGAACGTGGGATTCGTCGACACCTGGGACAATTTCTACTACGATGACTATTTGTTTTCTGACGATGGAGTTCATCTGAACCAGGTGGGAGTAGCACGTTTTGGGCGTCTTCTCAACGATGCGGTGAAGGATTTTCGGAGAAAATATCGACTCAGCACAGGACAACCAGGAAGGAGGGCCGAAGACAGCGAGGACGGCAACCTGCGAAGGAATTAAATGCTAATCCGTCAAGAACCACGAATTTGGATAAAGCTCCACTGTGATGCCTGCAGCTCAGCAAAACGCCACGGGGGCTCAGCCGCTCGCTTGGCCACTCGCTAGCACTCGCCGGGGCAAGGTATTTGGCTACAGTCTATCTACAATGTTGTTCTTTCTTTCATAGTGTTCGTGTTGTTACAGACAGTCCCGTGGAGGTCTTTATTTTCATCTGTGACAACGGGAAGCATTTTATATCATGAGTTGAACATAGGATGCATTGTATATAGTTAAGGAGAGAGAATAATATAGGCAGTGGGGTGGTAGTGTGTGCGTGCGTATACATGTGCTGCCTCCCCCCTCGCTTTGTAGGCTCGCGCGTGTGCCGTCTCACGCCTCTTGATTGGCTGGTGGTTCCTGGCGCCTTCTGCAGCCCTGCTGCCTGGTGACGTAGCAGCCTGTGATTGGCTGACCACCATGCCTTTGTGTGTGATAATGGAGGGGTCCCGAGGAGTTCCTTTCTCAGAGCTTTCCTGACTAGCATACCCTTCACATGTCCCTTGCCCCCCTGTCTCCCGACTTCTACCTATAGAGCACTTTCTCTCTCTTTCAACTTCTTACCTCTCATTCTTCTACTTTATTTAATATCATAACTTCCCTTTGGTTCTGCACGATTTCATATATCGGCCATCGTATTATATGCTGAAGCTCTCAGATAACACATGTTTAGTTAGGCATTTTGGAAGGGTTACCATTTGTGTCTGTAGAGGTTCGACACACTCACGGTGTCTCCCTTCCTGTATCTTGGTGGTCTGCTGGGGGATTTAATGCTAGACTGGGATAAGGCTACTGGTGTTGTGATTTCCGATGTGTACTAGGTTTTGTTGAACCTGTACAATCGCAACGGAGACGTGGGAAGCCTAGGTGGTCTTTCTGACTGTGTACCTTGTGAGTTTAGCACTGTGTTGCGAGTGAGGGCTTTTGCCTCTGCCACCCAACACTTTGCTAACTCGTTTGCTTTGACTTTGAGAGGGTCGCCAGGAGAGAACCAGATACTAGCGATCTGGATCTCTCAAGAGAGCACCCCGTCAATTAACGTAATTTGGCCGCACAGCCTTAAGGACTTCGCTAGGCTACGAGCCGCTTGCTCAGCCATTGTTTCCTAGCCTACTACATCCCAGCTAGACTTTATTCGCCTAGCAGACACCAGATTTAGATTATAAACTCTTTCTGTTATGTATGCATTATTATTCACAGCATTTATTAGTCTAGGTTGTTGTTGAATTGCACAAACCTAGTAGGCTGTTTTGTTGATGAGGAGTACTTTTTTTGCTGTTTGAGTTCCTACTATTGCGCAGTTATTATTATTCCCGTGCCAGTTAACCCTATATGTCCTTACAATAATTGTCATATCCTGTTCCTGCTTTATGCTACAGGTCAAAATCCGATACGATCATCTTACCCCAGCATCAGACTTTCTTCAGAAGATTCCTGCTCGATGCTTTGGGACTTTCATTCACTTTCTTTAGTATAGGAGTGACAGTTCATTATTGTTTAGAGTAACTTTAAATATACCTTCTTCTAGTTTGCATTAAATCATTGCAGTAATTTAATTAAGATCTCTATCTTTTCCTAGTATACCTTATTACCGTAATTGTATGTTGTTGTGATCAGGCTGTATCGGAGATCATCAGCCTGTAGTAGTAGTGCACTTATACTGAGTTATAGGATACCCCGTTATCGCAGATTTAACTCTGGAGGGTATAGGTGTTTTTGTGCGCCGGCATTATAAGTTCAGGGGTTGGATCTAGTGTTACCGTTGTGGCTGTGTGCCTTTCTAGTCCATTGATTAAGAGCCCTTGTTTTATACGAGCCCCGGTCGTAACAAATGGCGACCTTGCTTAGGATTTTGTGAACTTAGATAAATATTGCAGGAGTGTTGTGGTCATTTGTTTTTGTTTAAAGGAATATAGTGGACACGTGGAGTTTTGATTGGCAAGTAGTATAACACTTAAGAGTCTTCGAGCATCTTGTATTTTTGAGTGAATAGTGCTGCATAAGAGTTTAGGTACTTTTTTTTTTATAAACGTTGAGAATTTTCGGTGGACACTATGTCGGACGACGGATCAGTGTACAGTGAGGACACAGTACGGGAAACAGAAACTGAGGTGCAGCAGCGGGCTTTGTTAGATGACATTAGAGTTATAGCTAGTGAGGAGGATGCAAGGAAGTTTCTGGAGATACCTATTACTGCTGAGCGGGTGTCGGGGATTGATCGGTATGGTCTCCAGTGTTTGGCCACGGTCATGGGCCATGTGGGCATTAGCAGCATGTCGAGAGGTGACCTGGTGGCCTGTGTACTCGGCGGGGTGCTTGGGGCTTCGGGTGAAGCGGGAGCTGGGGCACCTTCGGCCCAGCCCCAATTCCACTCGACTCCTACCATGGCGCCCCCTCGGGCTCCGGAGCTGGGTACGTTCCTTCAGGCCGATAGTCACTGGCAGCGTGGTTTGTCACAGGGTGGGTCTCCAATTGTTGCATCTCCTCCTCCTCAAGGTTTGACTCCAGATATGCTCTTCCAGCTTGAGATGGCTATGATGCAGCTGCAGCAGAAGCGGGAATCTGAGCAGCAGCAGCGGGAGTTTGAGCTGGCTAAGATTCAGGCTGAGGAGAGAAGGGCCAGATATGAGCTCGAGCAACGGCAGCGAGAGAATGAGTCTGAGGAGAGAAAGGCTAGGTACTGTGCAGACATAGATCTTGAGAAGTCTAGGGTGGAGTCGACAGGGCAGCGTCTCGGTTCTGGGAATCGAGGTCTTGATCAGTCGTTATCGCACCTGCTCAAGTTGGTCCCTGTATTTGATGAGTCGGGTGTCACTGAATTTTGTATGCGTTTCGAGAAGAAGTGCCGGGAGCACCAATGGCCCGAGGTTAAGTGGGCAGCCCTTGTTTCCTCTAGATTGGTTGGCAAAGGACTCAAGACATATGATGCATTGCCCTTGGAGTCGTGCATCGATTACGAGGTATTGAAGGAGGCTGTCCTGCGGACATATGAGTTACAACCAGAGACGTACAGATTGAAGTTCCGGGGTGTAACGAAGGGTCGTGAGTGCACCTTTCTTGAGCAAGCCCGGGATCTGTCCGATGCATTTGGAAACTGGCTGCATTCTGAGAATGCATCGACGTTTGAGGAGTTGAAACAGCTGATGCTTCTAGAACAATTTTTTAAGTGTACGGGCAGCGATCTGACGTTGAATCTTAAAGAGAAAAACCCAAGAACTCTTCAGGAGGCAGCTGAGATGGCTGACCTTCGGATGTCACTGATTCGTGGGTGCGGGTCTGCACAACGGAACGATGCAGGTAACAAGGGGCGCAACACTCCCCCCCCCCCCCCGAGTCAGTGATACACCATATAACCATTACAACAAGAGCAACGATACTAAGTCTGACCATAAACCTAATACAGTCCCGTTTAAGAAGGGTCAGGGCCCTTCCCCACCTCAAGGGAAGCCCAAGGGGGAGTTAGAGTGTTTTCATTGTCATAAGAAGGGCCATTTTGCAAGAGCCTGTCCAAGCAAGCTACCTAATGCAGTCGTGTCTTTGGCTCGCAACATTGGGGTGTCCCCGAAGTCGTCTGAGTTTACCCGGGGTATAACGTCAGAGGCTGGGACACAACCAGTGGAGAAGAATCTGGAAGGCTCGAACCCTGTCCGCGATGTCTTTTGTGACCAACGAGGGCATGGCTGCGTGAGGTGGGCTGGTAAGAAGCATGGAGTTGAGCTGTTGCGAGACACGGGTGCCTCTCAGACTTTAATGAAGAACTTTACTGGTAGACCAATAAACGCGGCACGGGTGGTTGTGGTGCAGGGTATCAATGCTGTCAAGTCATACCCATTGGTCAGGATGGAACTGGAGGTGGATGGTGTGACACGAGAGTTGGATGTGGGTGTTGTGGAGAACTTGCCTGTTGGGGGCGTCGACTTCCTTCTCGGCAACGACTTTGCGGTGCCTACTTCTGAGGTTTCACCCTTAGTCGTTGCCGAGAAGCCGGCCGACGTGAGTAGGGAGGAACAGGAGTGGGTAGAGAAATGTCAAGTACAACCTATGGCGTGCGTTGTTACAAGACCTTTTGCATCCAAAGTGTCACAGCCTATTCCTCAGTCTTCTGATCAACGGAGGAACGGTTGGAAGAAGATGGCTAATGTTGGTAACAGTTTGAAGAGTTTAGTACCAGCAGCTCTTCTTGGCAACTCAGTATTGGCACCATTGTTGGAGTCTGGAGAAGCCCCAGGACCTGTCACAGCTAGTAAGGACGTAGGGCAGGAAGAGACTCCGAGGCAGCAACGTTACACACGGAGAGAAAAAAGGGTTGCTCAGTTTGATATTGGGGGAGGACTTGGGTTGCTTCGGAAGCATCTAGACAGGTTGGTTCCCTCAGATATCTGTAAACTTCAGTTGGAGGATCCGGAAGTTCAGAAGTGTGGTAATGGTGCTGTCGAGATCAAACACGAGGATGGGGAAACATGTCATGTGAACCAGTTGGAGGAGTTTGTGAGGCAACCACCTGAGCAGCCTACTGTCCCTGCGTTGGTCTGCAGCGGCCAAGGTGGAGAAGGAGAGGGGGCAGTAGGGCACACGTGGAGGAGAGTAGGGATTATCATGTCTCGGCGGAGCAGTGGGCGGGGGACACGAGTCTGGTGGCTGTGGAAGCGCTAGAGCACCTGCCTGAGCAGCAGTGTGCAGCGCTCCAGCACCAGCTCGGTTCATACCCCACTGGTCGTGCCGAGCCCCTGAGCCTCACAACTCAGGCGGTGCAAGATGATCAGCGGGCAGGTCACGTGAATGTTGGGAGACCGTTAGCCTCGTTGTTTCGGTGGTTCAAGGTGGGCGACGAGGCTTTGGCATGGTTGCCAGGTCAGGGTCGACCCATGGCTGCCAAGGGTGGTGGTCAAAAGGAGGACTTTGAGCAGATTGGTAAGGTTGGCTGTGGCATAGAAGTGCCCGGTCGTCGCATAGCCTCCCAATGCTGCTCTAGTCGAATGCAACAGCCCTACCATAGACCGACTATATCTGGCCATGTCGCTAAAAGTGGTGATGCTGCGCAGGCTGATGTAGTCGTAAGGAATGCGGGGGTGCCCATGTACGGTATCGGCGGGGAAGCCTTAGCAATAATGAACTATGGGAGTGACTGCCCAGGTGGTACTGATTGTCCCTCTCATGACCTGGCTGTTCTAGGGACGAAGGTGGAGAAGGAGGGAGACTACAGGTTACAAGCTGCGGTCTCGGCTGGGTTGTGGGATGGAAGGGCACTAGGCATGTTCTGCGAGATAAGTTGTTTACTAGGCTGGGGCAGTGCATCCGCATGTTTGTTGCTTCTCCAGGCCTGATGTACGGGGTAGAATCCGACATGGAGGCTGGAGACAGTGCGAGGCTCGGTTTAATTCCCTACCGTATAAATCCTGCTAAAAAGCCTGTCGTGAAAACAGAGCTAGACGACATGTGGAAAAAGGGTCTGAGGGGTAAAGGATATTGTGAGTGGTCGTTGCCAGTGAGTTTGCAACCTGAGTTGAGTGGCAAGATCAGTGTGTGTGCATTATCCCTGACAGACACCTATCCATTGCCCAAGGGTCTGAGGGATAAGGAATGTCGTGAGTGGTCGTTGCCTGTAACTTTGCAACCTGTGTTAAGTGGCAAGATCAGTGAGTGTGTTGATTGCGAGAGTGTGTGTGCATTATCCCTGACAGACGCCTATACCTTATCGAGAGTTGACGATACCATAGACCGCCTCGGGGCTGCATCGCCTATCACGAAGGTAGAACTAGTGAAAGGCTTTTGGCAGGCCCCGTTGCCGGAAAGAGCGAAAAGAAATGCCAGTCTTGTGATGAACTGGGCAGTTTATCAGTGCCAGGTGTTGTTTTGCTGCCGGGACACAAGTTGGATGTGTGGCATGCTAAGGGCACTGATAATGTTTTGGCTGATTGTTTGTCACGGGAGGGTTTGTTTGCAGGAGAACCCTCGGCGTTCAGTCAGTGTGTGTTGAGAGTGGAGTAAAATTGGCTTGCTCCTGTAAGTGCAGCTGCCAAAAACATATTAAAAAATTAAAATTCTATAAACACTTTTCTTTAATAGTTATTTTTTTTTAAGTATGTTATAGCTAAAGTTCTGAGTCGAACCTGCGCTTCTCTCAGAAGGCTGGGCTAGTAGAAGCTCGCTCTAGGAGCATAGCAGTATGAATTGAGCTATTGTGTTGGGAGGGGTTGTAATTTTTTTTTATGAGAACTAAGCTTTGCTTTCTTTGTTGCGAAGTGGTTAGGGGTGGCGAATCTTATCGGGGTTCTGCTTGTCAGATATAGAGCTCATGGTTGAGCGTCTAATATCTTGGGTGGGGTGTGACACCTGCAGCTCAGCAGAACGCCACGTGGGCTCAGCCGCTCGCTTGGCCACTCGCTAGCACTCGCCGGGGCAAGGTATTTGGCTACAGTCTATCTACAATGTTGTTCTTTCTTTCATAGTGTTCGTGTTGTTACAGACAGTCCCGTGGAGTTCTTTATTTTCGTCTGTGACAACGGGAAGCATTTTATATCATGAGTAGAACTTAGGATGCATTGTATATAGTTAAGGAGAGAGAATAATATAGGCAGTGGGGTGGTAGTGTGTGTGTGCGTATACATGTGCTGCCTCCCCCCTCGCTTTGTAGGCTCGCGCGCGTGCCGTCTCACGCCTCTTGATTGGCTGGTGGTTCCTGGCGCCTTCTGCAGCCCTGCTGCCTGGTGACGTAGCAGCCTGTGATTGGCTGACCACCATGACTTTGTGTGTGATCCTGGAGGGGTCCCGAGGAGTTCCTGAATGAATGAATGAATGAATATAGAAAAGGTGGGTGAGGGTGAAAGAAGGGAAGTTTTTATTGGTTAAGTAGGAGAGACAGTGATAATAGTGGGAGAAATAGGGTGTCGGGGCTTGACCCAACGTGCGTGAGTTGAATAATTGAGCTGGGGTTGAGTTGATTTAGTTGGAGAAGTTACTTTAATGAGATTCAGGATGGCTTGCCAAGAAAGGGGCAAGGGATGGGGAGCAAGTTAATTTTTGGGTGGTATAAAATCGAAAGTGCTTGCATGTTTTGGGGTTGTATTTTTGGGTGGTAGTATTCGAAAATGGTATAGGGGGATGTAATTTTGGGTGGCATTGAGTCAAAAGGGGTACTGCTGGGGAAGTCTGTCAGTGGCAGAACCTGTAAGAAGGCTGTACTGTTATTATTATAGGAGTTACGTTAAAAGGTTGTTGTCTTGTACTTTGTCTGTGAAATTATACATTTTAATGGGAAGTGAAGCTAGGAATCTAGGTCAGGAGTGGTAGGGAGGCTGGACTGTGGACGAGCCGGCATGACCCACCTCCTCTACCAATCCTGATTTTAAGTGAATATTGGAATGGGTGCCTCTCTGTTGTTGGGGTGAAGGAGGTTTGACAAGGGGCGGGGGTGTAAAATTATGTTGAAAATTTGGATGAAGTTATCATGAAAGGTCTCAAGTTTTATAATTTGTTTTTCTGCTAATTGCTGCCAATAAGTATTTAGAGGGGGGATGTGGGCTAGATTGTGAAGATGTTGTGCCGTCTGGAACTCATACCACTGAGTCCCGAACATCCACCTCAGTGCTTTATTTTGTATTCTTTGATATTTTAGTTGGTTGGTAGGGGCCGAAAGTGAAATGCTGAGTGGGACGTAGCACAAAAGAGGTCTTATAAGTGCTTTGTATAAGTGAAGCTTGGTTTTTATTGAGGCATTTCTGAAACGATAGATGGTTTGTAGTGATTTTGATGCAATGGCAATGGAAGTTTGTGCTTGTTTGTGGAATCGGATGTTTTTGTCGAATGTGAGGCCGAGTACTTTGTTTGTGGGAGAGACATTTATTTGTGTGCGGTTAGGGACAGGTGCTCGGGAGTTCTGGAATAAGGGTCTTGGGCGGAGATGTCCCTTGGCAAAGTATGTGACGTGTGATTTTTGAGGATGAGCCTGAATCCGCCATTTTTGCTCCCATTGTGCTACTTTGTCAAGTTCTCTTTGAGCTCTGTTTGTCAATGCGTCTATTGTGTCTGCTCTTATTATTTGTGTCACATCGTCTGCGTACATTACTGTGAGAGAGTCATTGTGAGTGGGGTTGGGAAAGTCATTTGTGTATAGGATGTAGAGGGTAGGAGCGAGCACTGAGCCTTGAGGTACACCTGCGTTTAGTGGAAATGAATCTGAATAAAGATTAGAAAACTTAATTTTGGCTGTTCTATTATCCAAAAAGTTGCAGAGAAGTTTCTGAGTAATTAATGGGAAGTTGAAATTTTCGCAGATTTTGTACTTCAAGCCTTCGTGCCACACTGTGTCAAAAGCTCGTTTTATATCTTTTGTAATTAAGGCTGTCTTGTTTTTTCGTCTGGACTGTTTGTTTATGTGAAGGTAGTTTGTGATAATGTTTAGTGCTTCTTGTGTCGATCTGTGTTGTCTAAAACCAAATTGCATGTTCGTGAGGAGTCCTTCGTCTTCGAGAAATAGTCTGAGTCGGTGGTTTATGATACGTTCTAGAGTCTTCCCAAGAGTCTCAAGTAGACTAATGGGCCTGTAGTTTAGTGGATTAGTCTTGTCTTGGTTTTTCTTGGGAATGAGGATAATAGTCGCTGTCTTGAAGCAGACGGGAAAGTAGCCTGATGCCAGGATGGCGTTGTAGAGGCGAGTGAGTGCTGTTATGAAAGTGTTAGGTAGGTGCTTTACAAGGTGGTGATTAATACCCGTGGCACCAGGCGCCTTTCTCCGTGTTTTAGACAGGATGAATTTGACTTCGTCTGGCACAATGGGAGCAGTGAGTATGTTTTGAGGGTCAAGTGTGTTTAGGTTAATGTGTGTGTCATGGGAGATGTTGTCAGGGATGGTAGTGAGATGTTGTTCTATATTGTGGATGTGTTGTTCGGCAGGCCTTTCAATGGGGTGTGGGTGGTATACTTGTTGCCATGTCTGTTTAAATGTATCTGTGATAGCCCTAGGATCAGTAATTTTGTTGCCATTAACAGTGAGGGAGGATGTTCTGGGAGTGGTATTACCTTTTAAACGTTTTATATGTTGCCAGAATTCCCAGGGCTTAGTTTTCCTGTTTTGTTCTGCTGAGTGTACTAGGTGAGTCCAGTGAGCATCATGATCAGATTGCAGGCTGTTAAGGATGTGAGTTCTGAGGTTGGAGAGATCGTAACGTACTCGGCCTGGTATGTGGTTGTGTTTGTTTTGTTCGAATCGACGACGATAGCACACTAGGAGTCGTTGTGTTCTGATGGAGGGTCTGAAAGTGTGTTTGATTTTGTATGTAGTTTTTGGGATGGTTGTGTTGGCTGCATTTATGATTTTGTTCTGTAGGTTCTCAATTTGTTGGTCTATGTGTGTGTAGTGTTGTCCCTCATAGTCGTGTATGTAGTTGTCTTCTGATAAAATGTTTTTGAATTCTTCCCAGTTTGCTTGTGAGTAGTTAAAATGAGATTGACATGGGACTTGAATTGGGTTTGAAGAAATTGACATGAAAACTGGGATGTGATCTGATCCTGAAAGTGGCCCTGGGGAAATATCATGATGGAATATATTAAAAGCTTGGTTTGAAAAAATTAAGTCAGGTTTACCATTACCGTTTGGTGTGAAAACTGTGTTGAAATCTGGGCCTTGAAAAGTTAATCTTTTGTGGTTGTGTAGTGCTAATAGTTGAATTCCACGTTGATTAATGGTATTATGTTGGAAAGCTTGGTGTCTAGCGTTAAAGTCTGCAAGTATAAGTGTAGGTGCATTGTTATTGAATAAGGTATTTAAGTCTGTGTAAGGGATGTAGGTATTGGGTCTGACATATGTGGTGGCAACTATGAGGGGTCCGAGTGTTGTGTGTGTTTTAACTGCAAGGAAATGCTTGTATGTCCAGTCTGTGATGAATTTGTGTTGAATGGTGCTTTTTATCATGATTGCAACTCCATCGTTGGCATCGCCGTCGGTCTGTCGTGTTGTGTAACCAAAGAATCTAATTTTATGTGTGTTGTACGTACAGGTGCTGTTAATTAGTATTATGTCTGGGTCATTATCTAAAATTAATTGTGTGAGTAGGTGTCTGTTATTGTAGTAGTGTCTTATGTTGAATTGGATGACTCTTAACATGATGGGGTATCGTGAAGTGAGCTATGTGTGGGAAAATGGGGGGATGGTGGGGCCCGGGTTGGAGAGGGAGAGGATGAGGAGCGGACTCCTCCAAAAGATGGAGATTTGGAGGTAGATTTGGTGTTTTTTCTTGGGGTTTCGACTTTACGTGACTTTGACCGAGAACGGTTTAATTCAGGGGAGGATATCTCAGCTGGACTGGTGGGTTTTCGTTTTAGAGGAGATTGGGGAGGAATGGTGGGCGTTTTTGGTGTAGGAGGGGGTGGGGGAGGCATGAAGGATGTTAGGGTAGTAAGGTTAGGAAGGTCAGGGTCAGATGCATTTAGAGTTGGGTCAGTGACATTTGTGAGGGGGGGGGTTTGGGCAGGGAGATCTCGAGGTTCATTTTCAGTGGTGAGAGGGATTGACATTTCAGGGATTTCGTTGGCGCTTGGGGGTTGAGGAATAGGGGTAGTGGAGGATGAGTTGGAGGTAGAGGTTGAGGGTAGTGGAATAGGAAGAGGAGTGGCTGAGAGAGATGGATTGTGAGAGTTCTTGCTATGCTGGAACCAAGACTCAGGGATCATGATGGCAGGGAGATTGTGGGCAGTCAGGCCATCATTTAGTAGCTTGTTAAACTGTGGGGTGACTTTTTGGTTCGTGAGGTGGAGTGCAACATTAACAAGGACTGAAGTTTGGGCGAATATTTCGCGGTTGAACAATGGGCCGGGAGGATTGATGTTGGGTGGGGTAGGGGGGGAGGATTGAGGGATGTGTGAGGTGGTCGCTGAAGCATATGATTTGGCAGTGACTGGGTGGGATGAGAATAAAGGACGTGTTTGGTTGGGATTGGTGGGAGTGGCCTTTGCGTTTTTTCTAGTGTCTTTTAAGACATTGAGACGGAAGGGACATTCGGCACTGATTGCAATGTGAGGGCCATTGCAGTTTGAGCATTTCAGAGTGATTGAAGAGCAGGTGGTAAATGAGTGCCCTGACTCAGCACAACGAGAGCAAGTTACTGTTTTTTGACATTGGGCTGTGGGATGTCCGTAAGCATAACAGTTATAGCACTGCCCGAGATTGATCCAGGACTCAGGGGTCAGAAAATCAGGCGGCAAAATCACATGAAATGCCTTGAGACCTGTTTTAAGAAGCTTACTGGCCTCCTTAGGGGAGGCACATCGAATTTTGAGGGCTTGACGTTGGGTTTTATATACTTCACAGACAGTGATGGAGTTTTGCTTGGAAATTTCCCTGGCAATCTCATCTTCGTTTTTGTTGAAGATGTTCTTGTCAGGGTGCAGAATTTTGACTGTACAGGCAGCTTTTAGTTCTGGGGAGAGGACTAGTTCATAACCAGCAGATTGGAGTTTCTTTAGAGTGGCGGGGTTGAGATATGCATCAAGATCTTTTTGTGAAGCAAGTCTTATTTTGATTACATTGAGATTTTTAAAAACTCTGACTATTTGGGTTTGAGTGATACTAAATATGTGAGAGCCTGGGTCATCAGGGGGATCGTTACTGCATTTAAATTTGACATACAGTGCCATACTGAATCATTGGGAGAAACAAGTTTAATTGCTAACTATAAAAAAGTGAAAATGAATGGGGAAAATAACAAGTTAGGGAGGTAGAGTTAATTGAACATTTTTATGGAGAATTTTAAAACTGTACCCAGGGGGCACCCCTATGGGATGTCCCCAGAAAAACCTAACTCCTACCTATGTCCTTGGACTGTAGGCAAGCCTATGTCACCACTCTTCATGGCAATGCCTTCAGGGTTCGGCGTCGTACTACAAGTGGGCTTCTAATGGGCGGTAGTGGGTAATATTTAATAATTTAGAAAAGGAAAAGTAGTGGGAAAGGTTTTGGGGAAAAGATAAGAGTATAGGAAAGTAATGAGAATGGACAAGGATGATGATGAGATATGAGGTGAGATGCAGTGAGCTGATTGGCCGGGCGAGCGCAGATCGAGGTGTCGATTGGAGGAGGAGAGAGAACTGATGGAGGAAGCGATGGGGCTAGGTTTTTCTGGTCCTCAACTCGTCCATCTTCTTCTACTGCTGCTTGAAGATCTTCTTTCTTCTTTCTTCTTTCTTCTTACTTCTTCCGCTTGTAGATGGGGGGGCTACAGGCCTGTAAGAGAGACCAGAGCGTCACCAAGTACCACCTCGAAGTGTGGGAGTTCCTTCCTCAGAGCTTTCCTGACTAGCATTACCCTTCACATGTCCCTTGCCCCCCTGTCTCCCGACTTCTACCTATAGAGCACTTTCTCTCTCTCTCAACTTCATACCTCTCATTCTTCTACTCTATTTAATATCATAACTTCCCTTTGGTTCTGCACGATTTCATATATCGGCCATCGTATTATATGATGAAGCTCTCAGATAACACATGTTTAGTTAGGCATTTTAGAAGGGTTACCATTTTTGTCTGTAGAGGTTCGACACACTCACGGTGTCTCCCTTCCTGTATCTTGGTGGTCTGCTGGGGGATTTAATGCTAGACTGGGATAAGGCTACTGGTGTTGTGATTTCCGATGTGTACTAGGTTTTGTTGAACCTGTACAATCGCAACGGAGACGTGGGAAGCCTAGGTGGTCTTTCTGACTGTGTACCTTGTGAGTTTAGCACTGTGTTGCGAGTGAGGGCTTTTGCCTCTGCCACCCAACACTGTGCTAACTCGTTTGCTTTGACTTTGAGAGGGTCGCCAGGAGAGAACCAGATACTAGCGATCTGGATCTCTCAAGAGAGCACTCCGTCAATTAACATAATTTGGCCGCACAGCCTTAAGGACTTCGCTAGGCTACGAGCTGCTTGCTCAGCCATTGTTTCCTAGCCTACTACATCCCAGCTAGACTTTATTCGTCTAGCAGACACCAGATTTAGATTATAAACTCTTTCTGTTATGTATGCATTATTATTCACGGCATTTATTAGTCTAGGTTGTTGTTGAGTTGCACAACCCTAGTAGGCTGTTTCGTTGATGAGGAAGTACTTCTTTTGCTGTTTGAGTTCCTACTATTGCGCAGTTATTATTATTCCCGTGCCAGTTAACCCTATATGTCCTTACAATTGTCATATCCTGTTCCTGCTTTATACTACAGTTCAAAATCCGATACGATCATCTTACCCCAGCATCAGACTTTCTTTAGAAGATTCCTAGTCGATGCTTTGGGACTTTCATTCACTTTCTTTAGTATAGGAGTGACAGTTCATTATTGTTTAGAGTAACTTTAAATATACCTTCTTCTAGTTTGCATTAAATCATTGCAGTGATTTAATTAAGATCTCTATCTTTTCCTAGTATACCTTATTACCGTAATTGTATGTTGTTGTGATCAGGCTGTATCGGAGATCATCAGCCTGTAGTAGTAGTGTAGGATACCCCGTTATCGCAAATTTAACTCTGGAGGGTATAGGTGTTTTTGTGCGCCGGCATTATAAGTTCAGGGGTTGGATCTAGTGTTACCGTTGTGGCTGTGTACCTTTCTAGTCCATTGATTAAGAGCCCTTGTTTTATACGAGCCCCGTTCGTAACACCACCAACACGACCCAAATTCAAAACCGCCAGGGATAACGACCGAGGACAGCCATGAATGTAAATGTAGATCCGACCAGAACCAAAAATTCGATTAAAGAGCGTTCTGTGAGTTCTAAAACTGCAACTTTAAAGGTTTTCTATGCAAACGCTGGTAGCATACGCAACAAATTTTCAGATTTAGAGGAACTAGTGTTTACAGAAAATTATGATGCGATTGGCATAACAGAATCTTGGCTTAATACAGAAAATAGACTTTTTTAGCAGAGTATTCACTTCCCGGTTATGTAATGTTTGAGAAAAGCCGAATAAATAGAAATGGAGGCGGCGTTTTACGTTATACTTTATATCAAAGAAAGTCTTAACCCGACCCTCTTGTCAAAACCTCAAATTGTTAACGTCGACACATCTTTTGTGCTAATAAAGAATAATAAAGGTACAAAAATAATACTTACATTAATATACAAACCTCCAGCTCAATCAGTGCAAACTGAACGAGAAATGTACAAACAAATTGCAGATGTAAGTAACTCACAAGATACCGTAATTTTTGGCGACTTTAATTTACCTGTGACCAAGTGGGGCGATACTCTTACTTCACACTCCGGACATGACTTGTATGCGAACTTGCAAGAGAGTTCACTCTATCAATTTGGTCGATTGCCGACTCGTGGTAATAACGTTCTTGACCTTGTACTTGCAACAAAAGAAGAATTGATAGAGAATTTGAATGTTGGTGATGAATTCAGTAACAGCGACCATCATACAATAACTTTAATTTTACAGTTTACTAGTAACTAACCAAATAGCAGCATAAAAAAAGTCCCTAATTTCAAGAAAGCAAACTTTCATAAACTTAGAGCTATGTTTAAAGAAACTGACTGGAGCATTTTAATTAACAATAACGACATAATTACATCTTGGGAATTATTCGAAACCACTTACCTAAAAACAGTGCATGACTGCATACCATCGAAAATACGGCGTACAGGCCATAATAAGCCCAAATGGTGGAATGAAGATGTTTCAAACTGTCTGCTTGCTAAAAAGTTTGGTAATGATAGATTAAAATGCTCACAAAATTACAAAGAACGGGTAAAATTTGTAGAGCTACGACGCAAAACCAAAAAGTTAATTAAGCAAAGTAAAAAGACCCTGGAGTTACATGTTGCGAATCAAAGTAAAACAAACCCGAAAAAATTATATGGTTATATCAGAAAGAAAAGAGTAGTTACTTCAAGTGTTGGACCATTAGTTGATGAAAATGGAGAATACACCAAAGACGAAGTACAAATGAGTAATGCCCTCAATACCTTCTTTGCATCAGTTTTTACAACAAAAGACCTCAGTGATATCCCTACACCATCGCCGATTCAGATTGATAATTCAGATGTTCTAAGTAATATCACCGTTACAGAGAGAGAAGTATTGAACTGTTTAGATAAACTCAAGGTAAATAAAACGCCTAAACCTGATACAATCTCACCTAGAGTTCTAAAGGAAGCTAAGGATGAGCTCTCCAAACCACTGACATTGCTATTCAATAAATCCTTGCAGTTTGGAACTATGCCTGATCAGTGGAAGCTAGCCAACGTAACACCGATATTAAAAAAAGGCAGCAAATCCCTACCCAGGAACTATCGTCCAATTAGCTTAACCTCAGTTGTATGTAACATGCTAGAAACACTCATAAGAGACAGACTCGTAAATCACTTGGAGGAAAATAACATACTTAAAGATACTCAACACGGCTTTCGTAAAAAACGTTCCTGTTTAACAAACCTCTTAGATTTCTTCCACGATATCCTCAACCTCTATGATGAGAGAAAAGCTGTAGATATTATATACCTTGATTTTCAAAAGGCCTTTGACAAATTCCCCACAAACGTTTACTGCTAAAACTAAAGCACATGGAATACAAGACAGCAAGACGAAATGGATAGAAAATTGGCTCAGCGACAGAAAGCAAAGAGTAGTCATAAACGGTAAGGCATCTAAATGGACTAATGTAAGTAGCGGGGTACCCCAGGGATTGGTACTAGGACCAATTATCTTTCTAATGTACATCAACGACATAGATGAGGGTCTCACCTGTACAATCTCAAAATTTGCTGACGATACAAAAATTGCAAATTGCGTACTCTCAAAAGAACAAGTTGACGATATGCAACACAATCTAGATAAGTTGTCATGTTGGGCCCAAATTTGGCAAATGAGTTTCAATGCGGATAAATGTAAAGTTCTACATATCGGATACCAAAATGAGAAAGCAAACTATTCGACGGATGGCACTCAGCTTAAGAATGTAAACATAGAAACCGATCTGGGAGTAACAATATCGAGTAACCTAAAACTGAGTCAACAATGTTCAGAAGTTGTTAAGAAGGCAAACAAAATAATTGGCTTTATAGGCAGGTCATTTGAGCATAAATCCAAAGACGTTATCCTAACCCTTTACAATTCCTTAGTCCGCCCTCTTTTGGAATACTGCGTTCAATCCTGGTGCCCTTATTACCAAAAAGATATAGACAAGCTAGAACGAGTTCAACGTAGAGTTACCAAAATGATACCTAGCCTAAAGAACAAACCATACGAGGAGCGTCTTAGAGAATTAAATCTATTTCATTTAATCCAGCGCAGATTAAGAGGCGACTTAATTCAAGTGTTCAAAATCATCAAAGGCATCGACAATATGAACTGTAGTAAGTACTTCACTATCGACCAATCTAATTACACGCGGGGAAACGGTTGCAAAATTATTGGTAAATCTTTTAAACCTGTGGAGCCCCGGCTAGTTTTGTAATGTTTGTTCACCAGAACCCGGCCGGTTTTCAAAAAATGGTTTTATTCCAGAAACAATAGCGAATGGGTTAGGAATGAAGGAAATACCACGAAAAACCGCTCAAAAAGCTTAAAAAATGGTCCTATAGAGCCCCCGAAAACGTATTTTACAAGAGTAAAAAATTTAAGGCAATTACCCCAATAAACCAGGTTATTGCGCGCTCACGCGCACGCACGTGGACTTTGAGAGTTTTCAACCATCGGCACGGTTGCGTGGGATACGTACACAGTTCCCATACAAATCTGAGCCCTCTTGAGTGGCTACACCTGAGGTTACGGTCGGCGCAATTAGGGTGACGCGTCAGGTGCGTCTCTGGGGCTGTGCGTTACATACATCGCCGACGCGTCAGACGCGTCGCTGGGGCTGTACGGGTTTTAACTCACACGAATCTAAGAATTTCTTCTTCAATCAAGTTGTCATCTTGTGGAATGGGCTTCCCCGAGACGTTATAGACTGCAGCACCGCTGATTCATTTAAACTTCGCCTAGACAAATATCTCGCATCAAACCCGCGACTGACTGCGTTTGTAAATGAATAACTTAATTTTATCCCCCCTTCAGTTACTAACCCATCTGTCCCCTACTAACTTCCTAATCCTGCCACGACATTAGTTCCAGGGCAATAGTTCCCTTTCCAATGTTCCCTTACCCACTCTAAACCACTGTTTGGACACTTGATCCTCAGTGTTTTGGAGGACATGCAGCCTAGAAGGGTCACTAGACCTGTTGTTGCTTGATGTCCTTTGTACTCCTTTGTACTAGAAATGTCCGCCTTGGCTAGGGTCGAACTCAGGTTAAGCAGATTCACACGTGAGCGTGCTCTCCACTAGACTGCCGTGGCTTAGTGTATGCACTGGATATGTTGCACAGGATGTCTGCATCGACTGAGGGTGTAGGGGAATGTGTCAAGAAATATCTGGTGGAGGGTAGTTGGACGGCTCTGATTCTTGGCATCCCCACAAAGGGGGGCGTCGTCATGGGCGATCTAAGCAAAAGTAACTTTGTGATGATGCGTGTGGTGGTTTTGGTGGAAATTGTGGCATTGCAACGCATGATATTTATTCTGTCAACTTTCGCATTTTTTATGCCTTCTACAATTTCTTTGTGATTTTCCTCCTTTTTCTCGTTCTTCGATGGCTGAGGAATTTTTCGGAATGGAAGTTGAACCCTCCTAGATCTAAGAGTGTACACTCTTCATGTTCCTTTAACATGAAACTCTGTGCATGATCCAGTATAGCAAGTCATGGTCAATAATGATTTTCCGTCTTGCATCAGCATGTTGCAAAGGATTGGATGACTGAATAAACTACTTTCCAACGAATCTGCATTTGCGTTCTAAGTAATATCTGTACACCGATAATATATCGGGCTACTGACTGTTTGTTCTTCCATCTCTGCCCCTAACGAATAGCCCGATGCTTGAGTAATCAACGTTGTGTTTGCTTTGTTTGGATCACATGGTTGGTCATTGCATGGTAGTGGTGGGGGCTACCAGAATGTAAGTTTGCCTACAATTCAGGTTTTTGTTTAAATGCAAGAAGTAAGGTAGTAGTGCAATGCTGGAGAGGTGCACAGTTTTCACAAAATGTATTATATATATATATATATATATATATATATATATATATATATATATATATATATATATATATGTGTGTTATCCATTGTGACAATGTTGGAAGAATGGGTGGCATGGAAACATAGGGTAGGGCTAGGACTTTATTTTGTTTAACGTTTCGGCTTAACAGAGCCTTCGTCAGAACTGAAAAATATAAGGGCATTCTGCTGTTATATACTGTACTAGCAGGGGTACCCGGCGTTGCCCGGGTAATCACCATAATCACCATCACTACTACCACCACTACTACTACTACCATAATCACCATCATCAATACTACCATAATCAGCGGCCTCGACCTCCCTGTGCCTCATTAAACGGCGACCTCGATATCGACCGCTAAATGACCTCCGATTTTGGATCTGACCTCATCCGTACCCCCATTTTGGGAGGCTGCGAACAACTTTCGTTCCATACACCTTTTCGATCAGAGGCCTCCTTCTGCCCCAAACGGCCCTTTATCCGATTTCGCGTCCATTTTCTCCGTCCCTTTCACCCTGGGGATTTTTTTTCTTCACTAAAACCTGCCTAGGGACCCCCTTACTATGCATACCAAGTATGAACGCTCTAGCTTAAAAACTGCGGCCGCCTATAAAGAACAGACAGACAGACAGACAGACAACCGTAAATATTATATAGATATACAAGTGTCGTTCATCCAGCTGGGCGCCTCGACGTTTCAATATTCGTCGTCCGTTTTGTATTTTCGTTCCAGTCTCGTATCGCAATGTTCGCTGCTAAAGTTGACCAATTGATGAAGCCTCTCTGTTGTTGATAGATTCGGTTGTGTCGATATGAGCTGCTTCGAGTGCTTTCCTTAGGCTTTTTTATAATCCCTTGTACTGTACAGTATATAGTGGTTGCTTCATTCCAATTTGGTAGATGATTATGTTCTTCTACATGGACCACGAGTGCATTTGAATCTCTGTGCCGTCTTATGTAATTTTTGTGTTCGGTGATTCTTTTCTTTAATCCTCGTCCTGTCTCGCCAAAGTACGCTCACTCACAGCCGTTACAAGGGATCCTAAATACGACGCTTGATTCGTTGTCTCTTGTGTTTTCCTTTTGTTTGACAATTTCTCCAATCCTTCGTCCTGATGATGTACCGATATTCACTCCCGTTTTTCGTATGAACTGATCAATGACTATTGCTTGCTTTGAGTTTGAAACAATTATGAATTTGTTGTCACCTAAAGTATTCACTTCTATATTTTCGCTACCATCCTTGATTTTTCTTGCTTTGTGTTTTAATTGTACTAGCAAACCTTTGGGGTAACCCAGCTTAGTGAATGCTTGTAATATATAATTAATTTCTCCTTCTAAGTGTTCTTCACTGCAGATTATAAAGGCTCTTAAGAAAAATCCGATGACAACTCCCGACTTGGTAGATTCTATTGCTGTGAGCTGAAAGATAATGAATGAAGTCGTCTCTGTTTGTTGGCTTTCTGTAAACGGAGAATTTTGTGCGTTGCTCACCTCGCCATATTATGGTGTCTAAAAAGGGCAATTTTTCTTCCTCTTCCTCCACAGTGAACTGGATGTTTTCACATACGTTGTTGATTTTTCTCAGGATATCGTTTATATTTGTGCGTCTTGGGTTAATTATTATCACGTCTACGTAACGGTACCACAATGTCTCTTTGCCGATTATTTTAAAAAATTTGTCTTTTTCCAGCGTTTCCATAACTAGTGAAGATAATACCGCACTAAAAGGCGAACCCATTGCTAGCCCACTATGTTGTCTAAATTCTTGATCGTTGAACGTGAATGGGGTAAATTCTACGCAAAACTTAACCAGTTTGATAAAGTCTGTCTTGGAAACGGGTAATTCTTTGTCGTTAATCTTATCAATAACTGTTTTTACTGCTTCGATAGCTCCTTCTACAGGCACATTTGTAAATAACGCCTTTACATCAAAGCTCGCCATCTTTCTGTTACTAAGTTTGCGTATTAAATCGGACGAGTTTTTCAGGTGAGCTCCGCTGATGGGTCCTAGCTTCGTTGATAATGGTTTAGCCAGCTGTTTGGTCAATCTATGTGAGGCGCTACCAACACCTGATGTTATGGGTCTCATCGGTATTCCGGGTTCATGAACTTTGGGTTGACCAAGAATGAGAGAATGTCTGCGGGTGCAGACAGTGTGCGTCAGCTGAGCTGAGACAGCGCGAGTGTTTATCAACAGTGGGTGACCTCTGCCCTCGACTACTGCCTCTGCCTCCACTCACACGTCAGTCTCGGTATAGATAAAAATCTCAATTTCATTTCTCACTTCAAGTGTACAGGTGTTTCTAGGTGTTTAATTCAGTATAATACAGTATAGTGAATCATATACAAACATCTTTCTAGTTTTTATTCACGGTAATAATCATGACTATTTCGTTTTTGTAACTCAAATTTGGTCCAATCACTTCTACCTCACTTCTGTTTACATTTCAATCGCATGTCTAGACAGGGAAATTCAATTTCTCAATTATGTGTCATAAAGTGAGCTCTGCTAGTCATTGTGTGTTTTCTAACTTATGTCAAATCGTCCGTACTATGGCGGACACTTCATCATGTCATTCGGTCAAAGTTCCAAATTCTCTTCATGTCATTTCATATCGGTATACTCATACGGGTGTGAGATGCTGGTTACGCCCTGCTGACACAGCCTGGCCTAATGTCAGGATGAGTCATTTCGGCAGTACACTTCAGTGTCCCCGAGTGTTGAGGATGTAGTGTTTGCGGTGTTAATATTAACCAGATGTTATGATAATCTTCAAGGACACTACATCCGCCCTATTAGAAACAATTTATTAGGGAATATAGGGACCAATAGACTCGCCATATTTTTCTCATAATAGTCCGCATGGAGGAATTTCGTTATTGACTCTTGAAAAACCCCGATTAGGCCTACACCGAAAAATAACGCCAAAATAATAAGTCCCAACCGGAAACAAAGCATTGCGCACAATGAATCCTTCGACTTCTCTCCTTCTTCTTCTTGTTTTGAACGATGGGGTCGGTGTGAATCACCCAATAAATGGCGTGAGCGTTACTCACAAAAACGAAATACCGGCAACCTGTTTTTGCCCCCTTACTGAGCCACATATATGAGGATGATGTGACGCCTGCAGCTTGGCAGAACGCCACGTGGGCTCAGCCGCTCGCTTGGCCACTCGCTAGCACTCGCCAGGGCAGTGTATTGGGCTACAGTCTATCTACAATGTTGTTCTTTCTTTCATAGTGTTCGTGTTATTACAGACAGTCCCGTGGTGGTCTTTATTTTCGTCTGTGACAATGGGAAGCATTTTATATCATGAGTGGAACATAGGATGCATTGTGTATAGTTAAGGAGAGAGAATAATATAGGCAGTGGGGTGGTAGTGTGTGCGTGCGTATACATGTGCTGCCTCCCCCCTAGCTTTGTAGGCTCGCGCGCGTGCCGTCCCACGCCTCTTGATTGGCTGGTGGTTCCTGGCGCCTTCTGCAGCCCTGCTGCCTGGTGACGTAGCGGCCTGTGATTGGCTGACCACCATGCCTTTGTGTGTGATCCTAGGGGTCGCTTTCTCAGCCATTGTTTCGTAGCCTACGACATCCCAGCTAGACTTTATTAGCCTAGCAGACACCCGTTTAGAATTATAAGCTCTTATGTTATGTATGCAGCATTCTTATTCACGTTGACCGTAAGCCTTGGTTGTTTTTGAGTTGCACAACCTGAGCAGGTTTTTTGAGTTGCCTGACGAAGGACTTCTTTTGTTGTTGGAGATAATACTAGTGTGCATTTATCGTTATTCCCGTGTCAGTTGACACTGTCTGTCTCTACAGTTGTCCTATATTGACCCTGCTTTATATAACAGTTCAAAATCCGATACGATCATCTTACCCCAGCATCAGACTTTCTTCAGAAGATTCCTGCTCGATGCTTTGGGACTTTCGTTCACTTTCTTTAGTGTAGGAGTGACAGTTCATTATTGTTTAGAGTAACTTTAAATATACCTTCTTCTAGTTTGCATTAAATCATTGCAGTGATTTAATTAAGATTTCTATCTTTTCCTAGTATACCTTATTAACGTAATTGTATGTTGTTGTGATCAGGCTGTATCAGAGATCATCAGCCTGTAGTAGTAGTGTACTTATACTGAGTTATAGGATACCCCGTTATCGCAGATTTAACTCTGGAGTGCACCGGCATTATAAGTTCAGGGGTTGGATCTAGTGTTACCGTTGTGGCTGTGAGCTTTCCTAGTCCAATGATTAAGAGCCCTTGTTTTATACGAGCCCCGGTCGTAACAAATGGCGACCTTGCTTAGGATTTTGTGAACTTAGAGAAATATTGCAGGAGTATTGTGGTCATTTGTTTTTGTTTAAAGGAATATAGTGGACACGTGGATTTTTTTTTGGCAAATAGTATAACACTTAAGAGTCTTCGAGCATCTTGTATTTTCGAGTGAATAGTGCTGCATAAGAGTTTAGGTACTTTTTTTTTTGTATAAACGTTGAGAATTTTCGGTGGACACTATGTCTGACGACGGATCAGTGTACAATGAGGACACAGTATGGGAAACAGAAACTGAGGTGCAGCAGCGGGCTTTGTTAGATGACATTAGAGTTATAGCTAGTGAGGAGGATGCAAGGAAGTTTCTGGAGATACCTATTACTGCTGATCGGGTGTCGGGGATTGATCGGTATGGTCTCCAGTGTTTGGCCACGGTCAAGGGGCATGTGGGCATTAGCAGCATGTCGAGAGGTGACCTGGTGGCCTGTGTGCTCGGCGGGGTGCGTGGGGCTTCGGTTGGAGCGGGAGCTGGGGCACCTTCGGCCCAGCCCCCATTCCACTCGACTCCTACCATGGCGCCCCCTCGGGCTCCTGAGCTGGGTATGTACCCGCAGGCCGATAGTCACTGGCAGCGTGGTTTGCACTTGGGTGAGTCTCCAATTGTTGCATCTCCTCCTCCTCAAGGTTTAACTGCAGAGATGCTCTTCCAGCTTGAGATGGCTAAGCAGCAACGGGAATCTGAGCAGCAGCAGAGGCAGTTTGAGATGGCTAAGATTCAGGCGGAGGAGAGAAGGGCCAGATATGAGGCTGAGCTCGAGCAACGAAAGCATGAGGCTGAGCTCGAACAACGGCAGCGAGAGAATGAGACTGAGGAGAGAAAGGCGAAGTACTGTGCAGACATAGATCTTGAGAAGTCGCGGGTGGAGTCGACAGGGCAGCGTCTCGGTTCTGGGAATCGAGGTCTTGATCAGTCTTTATCGCACCTGCTCAAGTTGGTCCCTGTATTTGATGAGTCGGGTGTCACTGAATTTTGTATGCGTTTCGAGAAGAAGTGCCGGGAGCACCAATGGCCCGAGGTTAAGTGGGCAGCTCTTGTTTCCTCTAGATTGATTGGCAAAGGACTCAAGGCATATGATGCGTTGCCCTTGGAGTCGTGCATCGATTACGAGGTATTGAAGGAGGTTGTCCTGCGGGCATATGAGTTCCAACCAGAGACGTACAGATTTAAGTTCCGGGGTGTAACGAAGGGTCATGAGTGCACCTTTCTTGAGCATGCCCGGGATCTGTCCGATGCATTTAGAAACTGGCTGCGTTCTGAGAAGGCATCGACGTTTGAGGAGTTGAAACAGCTGATGCTTCTAGAACAATTTTTTAAGTGTACGGGCAGTGATCTGACGTTGAATCTTAAAGAGAAAAACCCAAGAACTCTTCAGGAGGCAGCTGAGATGGCTGACCTTCGGATGTCACTGATTCGTGGGTGCGGGTCTGCACAACGGAACGATGCAGGTAACAAGGGGCGCAACACTCCACCCCCCCGAGTCAGTGATACACCATATAACCATTACAACAAGAGCAACGATACTAAGTCTGACCATAAACCTAATACCGTCCCGTTTAAGAAGGGTCAGGGCCCTTCCCCACCTCAAGGGAAGCCCAAGGGGGAGTTAGAGTGTTTTCATTGTCATGAGAAGGGCCATTTTGCAAGAGCCTGTCCCAGCAAGCTACCTAATGCAGTCGTATCTTTGGCTCGCAACATTGGGGTGTCCCCGAAGTCGTCTGAGTTTGCCCGGGGTATAACGTCAGAGGCTGGGACACAGCCAGTGAAGAAGAATCCGGAAGGCTCGAACCCTGTCCGCGATGTCTTTTGTGACCATCGAGGGCATGGCTGCGTGAGGTGGGCTGGTAAGAAGCATGGAGTTGAGCTGTTGCGAGACACAGGTGCCTCTCAGACTTTAATGAAGAACTTTACTGGTGTGACGCCTGCCAGCGTTGGCAGAATCGCCTCCCGGTAGCCACTAGCGCTCGCCAGGGCAGTGAAATGGGCTACAGTCTATCTACAATGTTGTACTTTCTTTCTTGTGAATCGTCATGTCACAGGCAGTGTAGAACTGGTCTTTGTTTTCGCCTGTGACAAGGAATTGTGTTTTATATCATGAGTTGAACATGAGATGCATTGTGGTGAAGGAAGGAGAAAGAGAGCGAGCGTGCAGTGAGAAGGTAGTTTTTCCTCCTCCCTCCTCCCTCGAGGAGTCCCTCGCTCGCGTGATCCTTCTCTCGGTTTTGATTGGCTGGTGGTTCCTGGCGCCTTCTGCAGGCCTGCTGCAGGGTGACGTGGCGGCCTGTGATTGGCTGACCACCGTGCCTTTGTGTGGGATCCTGGAGGGGTCCAGAGGAGCTATTCTCCTTAGAGCTTTCCTGACTAGCATACCCTTTACATGGCCCTTGCCCCCCTGTCTCCCGACTTCTACCTATAGAGCACTTTCTCTCTCTTAACTTCTTACCTCTCATTCTTCTACTCTATTTAATATCATAACTTCCCTTTGGTTCTGCACGATTTCATATATCGGCCATCGTATTATATGCTGAAGCTCTCAGATAACACATGTTTAGTTAGGCATTTTGGAAGGGTTACCATTTTTGTCTGTAGAGGTTCGACAACACTCACGGTGTCTCCCTTCCTGTATCTTGGTGGTCTGCTGGGGGATTCAATGCTAGACTGGGATAAGGCTACTGGTGTTGTGATTTCCGATGTGTACTAGGTTTTGTTGAACCTGTACAATCGCAACGGAGACGTGGGAAGCCTAGGTGGTCTTTCTGACTGTGTACCTTGTGAGTTTAGCACTGTGTTGCGAGTGAGGGCTTTTGCCTCTGCCACCCAACACTGTGCTAACTCGTTTGCTTTGACTTTGAGAGGGTCGCCAGGAGAGAACCAGATACAAGCGATCTGGATCTCTCAAGAGAGCACCCCGTCAATTAACGTAATTTGGCCGCACAGCCTTAAGGACTTCGCTAGGCTACGAGCCGCTTGCTCAGCCATTGTTTCCTAGCCTACTACATCCCAGCTAGACTTTATTCGCCTAGCAGACACCAGATTTAGATTATAAACTCTTTCTGTTATGTATGCATTATTATTCACGGCATTTATTAGTCTAGGTTGTTGTTGAGTTGCACAACCCTAGTAGGCTGTTTCGTTGATGAGGAAGTACTTCTTTTGCTGTTTGAGTTCCTACTATTGCGCAGTTATTATTATTCCCGTGCCAGTTAACCCTATATGTCCTTACAATTGTCATATCCTGTTCCTGCTTTATACTACAGTTCAAAATCCGATACGATCATCTTACCCCAGCATCAGACTTTCTTCAGAAGATTCCTGCTCGATGCTTTGGGACTTTCGTTCACTTTCTTTAGTATAGGAGTGACAGTTCATTATTGTTTAGAGTAACTTTAAATATACCTTCTTCTAGTTTGCATTAAATCATTGCAGTGATTTAATTAAGATCTCTCTCTTTTCCTAGTATACCTTATTACCGTAATTGTATGTTGTTGTGATCAGGCTGTATCAGAGATCATCAGCCTGTAGTAGTAGTGTACTTATACTGAGTTATAGGATACCCCGTTATCGCAGATTTAACTCTGGAGGGTATAGGTGTTTTTGTGCGCCGGCATTATAAGTTCAGGGGTTGGATCTAGTGTTACTGTTGTGGCTGTGTGCTTTCCTAGTCCAATGATTAAGAGCCCTTGTTTTATACGAGCCCCGGTCGTAACAAATGGCGACCTTGCTTAGGATTTTGTGAACTTAGAGAAATATTGCAGGAGTGTTGTGGTCATTTGTTTTTGTTTAAAGGAATATAGTGGACACGTGGATTTTTTTTGGCAAGTAGTATAACACTTAAGAGTCTTCAAGCATTTTATATTTTTGAGTGAATAGTGCTACATAAGAGTTTAGGTACTTCTATTTTTTTTTATAAACGTTGAGAATTTTTGGTGGACACTATGTCGGACGACGGATCAGTGTACAGTGAGGACACAGTACAGGAAACAGAAACTGAGGTGCAGCAGCGGACTTTGTTAGATGACATTAGAGTTATAGCAAGTGAGGAGGATGCAAGGAAGTTTCGGGAGATACCTATTACTGCTGACCGGGTGTCGGGGATTGATCGGTATGGTCTCCAGTGTTTGGCCACGGTTATGGGGCATGTGGGCATTAGCAGCATGTCGAGAGTTGACCTGGTGGCCTGTGTGCTCGGCGAGGTGCGTGGGGCTTCGGGTGGAGCGGGAGCTGGAGCACCTTCGGCCCAGCCCCCATTCCACTCGACTCCTACCCTGGCGCCCCCTCGGGCTCCGGAGCCGGGTACGTTCCCGCAGGCCGATAGTCATGGGTCAAGGTCGACCCATGACTGCCTAAGGTGGTGGTCAAAAGGAGGAGTTTGAGCAGATTGGTGAGGTTGGCTGTGGCATCGCAGTGCCCGGTCGTCGCATAGCCTCCCAATGCTGCTCTAGTCGAATGCAACAGCCCTACCATAGACCGACTGTATCTGGCCATGTCGCTAAAAGCGGTGATGCTGCGCAGGCAGATGTAGTCGTAAGGAATGCGGGGGTGCGCATGTACGGTATCGGCGGGGAAGCCTTAGCAATAATGAACTATGGGAGTGACTGCACAGGTGGTACTGATTGTCCCTCTCATGACCTGGCTGTTCTAGGGACGAAGGTGGAGAAGAAGGGAGACTACAGGTTAGAAGCTGTGGTCTCGGCTGGGTTGTGGGAGGGCACTAGGCATGTTCTGGGAGATAAGTTGTTTACTAGGCTGTGGCAGTGCATCCGCATGGTTGTTGCTTCTCCAGGCCTGATGTATGGGGTAGAATCCGACATGGAGGCTGGAGACAGTGCGAGGCTCAGTTTAATTCCCTACCGTATAAATCCTGCTAAAAAGTCTGTCATGAAAACAGAACTAGACGACATGTGGAAATAGGGTCTGAGGGATAAAGGATATTGTGAGTGGTCGTTGCCAGTGAGTTTGCAACCTGAGTTGAGTGGCAAGATCAGTGTGTGTGCATTATCCCTGACAGACACCTATCCATTGCCCAAGGGTCTGAGGGATAAGGAATGTCGTGAGTGGTCGTTGCCTGTAACTTTGCAACCTGTGTTAAGTGGCAAGATCAGTGAGTGTGTTGATTGCGAGAGTGTGTGTGCATTATCCCTGACAGACGCCTATACCTTATCGAGAGTTGACGACACCATAGACCGCCTCGGGGCTGCATCGCCTATCACGAAGGTAGAACTAGTGAAAGGCTTTTGGCAGGTCCCATTGCCGGAAAGAGCGAAGAAAAATGCCAGTCTTGTGATGAACTGGGCAGTTTATCAGTGTCAGGTGTTGTTGTGCTGCCGGAACATAAGTTGGATGTGTGGCATGCTAAGGGCACTGATAATGTTTTGGCTGATTGTTTGTCATGGGAGGGTTTATTTGCAGGAGAACCCTCGCCGTTCAGTCAGTGTGTGTTGAGAGTGGAGTAAAAACTAGGCTTGCCCCTGTAAGTGCAGCCACCAAAAACATATTAAAATTGAAAATTCTATAAAAAAATCTTTCTTTTGATAGTTAATTATAAGTTGCCAATATTATAGCTAAAGTCCTAAGTTGAACCTGTCTTTCCCTTAGGAGGCTGGGCTCTGTGAAGCTCGCTCAGGGAGCATAGTAGGCTAAATTATACTATTATGTTTGGGAGGGGTTATAAGATTTTCTTTATTATATGTTGATATGTTGTTTTATGTTTATGATTGAGCTTTGCATTTCATTTCTGGCGGAGTGGCTATGTGTGACGGGTCTTGTCGGCATTCTGCCTTGTCAGATATCGTGCTCACCTAATGTTGAGCGTCCTATATCTTGGGCAGGGTGTGACGCCTGCTAGCGTTGGCAGAATCGCCTCCCGGTAGCCACTAGCGCTCGCCAGGGCAGTGAAATGGGCTACAGTCTATCTACAATGTTGTACTTTCTTTCTTGTGAATCGTCATGTCACAGGCAGTGTAGAACTGGTCTTTGTTTTCGCCTGTGACAAGGAATTGTGTTTTATATCATGAGTTGAACATGAGATGCATTGTGGTGAAGGAAGGAGAGAGAGAGCGAGCGTGCAGTGAGAAGGTAGGGTTTCCTCCTCCCTCCTCCCTCGAGGAGTCCCTCGCTCGCGTGATCCTTCTCTCGGTTTTGATTGGCTGGTGGTTCCTGGCACCTTCTGCAGGCCTGCTGCAGGGTGACGTGGCGGCCTGTGATTGGCTGACCACTGTGCCTTTGTGTGGGATCCAGGAGGGGTCCAGAGGAGCTATTCTCCTCAGAGCTTTCCTGACTAGCATACCCTTCACATGTCCCTTGCCCCCCTGTCTCCCGACTTCTACCTATAGAGCACTTTCTCTCTCAACTTCTTCCCTCTCATTCTTCTACTCTATTTAACACCTTACGAGCGGCCTATGCGGTTTATTTATGTGTACCGCACAGCGGGGTGTTTTTAGCCAAAATAGGGCTGTTTACGTGATCATTTTCATGCCTAAATAAGACCCAGAACGTAAAACAAGTACCTATCCCTGAAAGGGCATAAACAGAGCTTTCGAATGACACCATAACGATCCTTGTATGATGGATAGTTTTCTTGCAATAACCGTGCAACGCGAGTGCAAAAAGCAGGTAATTCGGTACTTTCAGTACATAATTGAGTATGTAGCGAGTGAGAGAGGGAGGAGGGAGCTGAGATTTGTGTCAGTAGGTTCGCCGCGGTGGTCTGGAGCAGTCATACGCTCGCTAGTCTCCTGCCACCACTTGTCTCTCTCTCTCAGCCACATTACGTGCTGAAATTGCCACTCGAGTTATGTCGAGCGCCGCCACATAGTCCAGCTTTATTTAACTCGACTTATGTTGCTCGCCGCTAAATAAGGGTTAATATCATAACTTCCCTTTAGTTCTGCACGATTTCATATATCGGCCATCGTATTATATGCTGAAGCTCTCAGATAACACATGTTTAGTTAGGCATTTTGGAAGGGTTACCATTTTTGTCTGTAGAGGTTCGACAATACTCACGGTGTCTCCCTTCCTGTATCTTGGTGGTCTGCTGGGGGATTCAATGCTAGACTGGGATAAGGCTACTGGTGTTGTGATTTCCGATGTGTACTAGGTTTTGTTGAACCTGTACAATCGCAACGGAGACGTGGGAAGCCTAGGTGGTCTTTCTGGCTGTGTACCTTGTGAGTTTAGCACTGTGTTGCGAGTGAGGGCTTTTGCCTCTGCCACCCAACACTGTGCTAACTCGTTTGCTTTGACTTTGAGAGGGTCGCCAGGAGAGAACCAGATACTAGCGATCTGGATCTCTCAAGAGAGCACCCCGTCAATTAACGTAATTTGGCCGCACAGCCTTAACACCTTACGAGCGGCCTATGCGGTTTATTTATATGTACCGCACAGCGGGGTGTTTTTAGCCAAAATAGGGCTGTTTACGTGATCATTTTCATGCCTAAATAAGACCCAGAACGTAAAACAAGTACCTATCCCTGAAAGGGCATAAACAGAGCTTTCGAATGACACCATAACGATCCTTGTATGATGGATAGTTTTCTTGCAATAACCGTGCAACGCGAGTGCAAAAAGCAGGTAATTCGGTAGTTTCGGTACATAATTGAGTATGTAGCGAGTGAGAGAGGGAGGAGGGAGCTGAGATTTGTGTCAGTAGGTTCTCCGCGGTGGTCTGGAGCAGTCATACGCTCGCTAGTCTCCTGCCACCACTTGTCTCTCTCTCTCAGCCACATTACGTGCTGAAATTGCCACTCGACCTATGTCGAGCGCCGCCACATAGTCCAGCTTTATTTAACTCGACTTACGTTGCTCGCCGCTAATTAAGGGTTAAGGACTTCGCTAGGCTACGAGCCGCTTGCTCAGCCATTGTTTCCTAGCCTACTACATCCCAGCTAGACTTTATTCGCCTAGCAGACACCAGATTTAGATTATAAACTCTTTCTGTTATGTATGCATTATTATTCACGGCATTTATTAGTCTAGGTTGTTGTTGAGTTGCACAACCCTAGTAGGCTGTTTCGTTGATGAGGAAGTACTTCTTTTGCTGTTTGAGTTCCTACTATTGCGCAGTTATTATTATTCCCGTGCCAGTTAACCCTATATGTCCTTACAATTGTCATATCCTGTTCCTGCTTTATACTACAGTTCAAAATCCGATACGATCATCTTACCCCAGCATCAGACTTTCTTCAGAAGATTCCTGCTCGATGCTTTGGGACTTTCGTTCACTTTCTTTAGTATAGGAGTGACAGTTCATTATTGTTTAGAGTAACTTTAAATATACCTTCTTCTAGTTTGCATTAAATCATTGCAGTGATTTAATTAAGATCTCTATCTTTTCCTAGTATACCTTATTACCGTAATTGTATGTTGTTGTGATCAGGCTGTATCAGAGATCATCAGCCTGTAGTAGTAGTGCACTTATACTGAGTTATAGGATACCCCGTTATCGCAGATTTAACTCTGGAGGGTATAGGTGTTTTTGTGCACCGGCATTATAAGTTCAGGGGTTGGATCTAGTGTTACCGTTGTGGCTGTGTGCTTTCCTAGTCCAATGATTAAGAGCCCTTGTTTTATACGAGCCCCGGTCGTAACACTGGTAGACCAATAAACGTGGCACGGGTGGTTGTGGTGCAGGGTATCAATGCTGTCAAGTCATACCCGTTGGTCAGGATGGAACTGGAGGTGGATGGTGTGACACGAGAGTTGGATGTGGGTGTTGTGGAGAACTTGCCTGTTGGGGGCGTCGACCTCCTACTCGGCAACGAATTCGCGGTGCCTACTTCTGAGGTTTCACCCTTAGTCGTTGCCGAGAAGCCGGCCGACGTGAGTAGGGAGGAACAGGAGTGGGTAGAGAAGTGTCAAGTACAACCTATGGCGTGCGTTGTTACTGGACCTCTTGCATCCAAAGTGTCACAGCCTATTCCTCAGTCTTCTGATCAGCGGAGGAACGGTTGGAAGAAGACGGCTGATGTTGGTAAAAGTTTGGAGAATTTAGTACCAGCAGCGCTTCTTGGCGACTCAGTATTGGCACCATTGTTGGAGTCTGGAGAGGCCCCAGGACCTGTCACAGCTAGTGAGGAGGTAGGGCAGGAAGAGACTCCGAGGCAGCAACGTTACACACGGAGAGAAAAAAGGGTTGCTCAGTTTGATATTGGGGGAGGACTTGGGTTGCTTCGGAAGCATCTAGACAGGTTGGTTCCCTCAGATATTTGTAAACTGCAGTTGGAGGATCCGGAAGTTCAGAAGTGTGGTAATGGTGCTGTCGAGATCAAACACGAGGACGGAGAAACATGTCATGTGAACCTGTTGGAGGAGTTTGTGAGGCAACCACCTGAGCAGCCTACTGTCCCTGCGTTGGTCTGCAGCGGCCAAGGTGGAGCAGGAGAGGGGGGCAGTAGGGCACAGGTGGAGGAGAGTAGGGATTGTCATGTCTCGGCGGAGCAGTGGGCGGGGGACATGAGTCTGGTGGCTGTGGAAGCGCTAGAGCACCTGCCTGAGCAGCAGTGTGCAGCGCTCCAGCACCAGCTCGGTTCATACCCCACTGGTCGTGCCGAGCACCCGAGCCTCACAACTCAGGCGGTGCAAGATGTTCCGCGGGCAGGTCACGTGAATATTGGGAGACCGTTAGCCTCGTTGTTTCGGTGGTTCAAGGTGGGCGACGAGGCTTGGACATGGTTGTCAGGTCAAGGTCGACCCATGGATGCCAAGGGTGGTGGTCAGAAGGAGGTCATTGAGCAGATTGGTGAGATTGGCTGTGGAGTGGATGTGCCCGGTCGTCGTATAGCCTCCCAATGCTGCTCTAGTCGAATGCAACAGCCCTACCATAGACCGACTATATCTGGCCATGTCGCTAAAAGTGGTGATGCTGCGCAGGCAGATGTAGTCGTAAGGAATGCGGGGGTGTGCATGTACGGTATCGGCGGGGAAGCCTTAGCAATAATGAACTATGGGAGTGACTGCACAGGTGGTACTGATTGTCCCTCTCATGACCTGGCAGTTCTAGGGACGAAGGTGGAGAAGGAGGGAGACTACAGGTTAGAAGCTGCGGTCTCGGCTGGGGTGTGGGAGGGCACTAGGCATGTTGTTCTGCGAGATAAGTTGTTTACTAGGCTGTGGCAGTGCATCTGCATGTTTGTTGATTCTCCAGGCCTGATGTATGGGGTAGAATCCGACATGGAGGCTGGAGACAGTGCAAGGCTCAGTTTAATTCCCTACCGTATAAATCCTGCTCGACAGCCTGTGGTGCAAGCAGAGCTGGATTACGTGTTGACGAAGGGTCTGAGGGATAAAGGTTATTGTGAGTGGTCATTGCCAGTGAGTTTGCAACCTGAGTTGAGTGGCAAGATCAGTGTGTGTGCATTATCCCTGACAGACACCTATCCATTGCCCAAGGGTCTGAGGGATAAGGAATGTCGTGAGTGGTCGTTGCCTGTAACTTTGCAACCTGTGTTAAGTGGCAAGATCAGTGAGTGTGTTGATTGCGAGAGTGTGTGTGCATTATCCCTGACAGACGCCTATACCTTATCGAGAGTTGACGACACCATAGACCGCATCGGGGCTGCATCGCTAATCACGAAGGTAGAACTAGTGAAAGGTTATTGGCAGGCCCCGTTGCCGGAAAGAGCGAAGAGAAGTGCCAGTCTTGTGATGAACTGGGCAGTTTATCAGTGTCAGGTGTTGTTGTGCTGCCGGAACACAAGTTGGATGTGTGGCATGCTAAGGGCACTGATAATGTTTTGGCTGATTGTTTGTCACGGGAGGGTTTGTTTGCAGGAGAACCCTCGCCGTTCAGTCAGTGTGTGTTGAGAGTGGAGTAAAAATTAGCTTGCCCCTGTAAGTGCAGCCGCCACAAACATATTAAAAATGAAAATTCTATAAAAACTCTTTCTTTATAGTTAATTTTTTTTAAAGTATGTTATAGCTAAAGTTCTGAGTCGAACCTGTGCTTCTCTCAGAAGGCTGGGCTAGTAGAAGCTCGCTCTAGGAGCATAGCAGTATGAATTAATTAAGCTATTGTGTTGGGAGGGGTTGTAATTTTTTTTTTTTTATGAGAACTGAGCTTTGCCTTCTTTGTTGCGAAGTGATTAGGGGTGGCGAGTCTTATCGGCGTTCTGCTTGTCAGATATAGAGCTCATGGTTGAGCGTCTAATATCTTGGGGGGGGTGTGACGCCTGCAGCTTGGCAGAACGCCATGTGGGGTCAGCCGCTCGCTTGGCCACTCGCTAGCACTCGCCAGGGCAGTGTATTTGGCTACAGTCTATCTACAATGTTGTTCTTTCTTTCATAGTGTTCGTGTTGTTACAGACAGTCCCGTGGTGGTCTTTATTTTCGTCTGTGACAACGGGAAGCATTTTATATCAAGAGTGGAACATAGGATGCATTGTGTATAGTTAAGGAGAGAGAATAATATAGGCAGTGGGGTGGTTGTGTGTGCGTGCGTATACATGTGGTGCCTCCCCCCTAGCTTTGTAGGCTCGCGCGCGTGCCGTCCCACGCCTCTTGATTGGCTGGTGGTTCCTGGCGCCTTCTGCAGCCCTGCTGCCTGGTGACGTAGCGGCCTGTGATTGGCTGACCACCATGCCTTTGTGTGTGATCCTAGGGGTCCCAAGGAGCTACTCTCTTCAGAGCTTGTTTGACCAGTATACCCTTCACATGTCCCCTTGCTACCTGTCTCCCGACTTCTACCTATAGAACACTTTCTCTCTCTCTCAACTTCTTACCTCTCATTCTTTCAATCTATTTAATATCATAACTCCCCTTTGGTTCTCCACGATTTCATACATCGGCCATCGTATTATATGCTGAAGCTCTCAGATATTATATGTTTAGTTGGGCATTTTGGAGGGGTTACCATTTTGTCTGTAGAGGTTCGACACACTCACGGTGTCTCCCTGCCTATTCCTTGTGTTACGACTGGGGTTAAAATATATCAGGGCTCTTATTCATTGGACTAGTAATGGCATAAATGTTACAACGGAAAGCGCTAGCTCCAACCTCTGATGTATATTCCCAGTGAACAAAGAACACAAATACTCTACAGAGTTCTATATGCAATAATAGGCTATCAAACTCTCAATAAATGTGCATCTACTCTAGGATTAATGTTATGTGAAAACAGCCTATTACTACCTATAACCGAAGGTGCTTGGTTATGGTATGCAAAGTAAGGTGGTAAGAGAAGTTACAGCTTACGTTACTTTAATCAATAAATGTCAGGCACTCCTGCATGAAAGAAAGTGCACTAAAGTCTTTCAACACCAACAAGGAATCTTCTTTAAATGTTAGATGCTATAAAGATGCTCGTATCGGAAATGGAACCCAAAAAAGGCAGGCAGCGGAACAATGCTCGTGCAGGCTATGCACACAAAAAGGCAGAATATATAATGCAGTCGGGGCCAAGAATATCCTAAACGCTACAACAATAATAATCGCCACGACAATGCAGTATTCCTATCAACAAAAAGAGCCTAAGTCGTTTGTGTCTCCATACATCAAACTAAGCTGCGAAATGCTTGTGTAATCATAAATGGGTATGCATAAAAAAGAGTACTTGGTTTAATATACTTAATGTCTACTATGATTGATAAAGTCTAGCTAGAGTCAATGATACGAGATGCTGGTGCGCATGGCATGCCGCATAGCCTAGTGTAAATCTCAAGTCTGTGTGTCAAATATTACGTTATAGGGAAGGGTAGCTCTCTTGAGAAACCTTAATACCGAAGTATTAAGCGTTTTCCTGGCGTACCTCAAAGACAAACAACGAGCTTAGAACAGTGCAGAATGGTATAGGCAAAAAGCCCTCATTCGTGCATGCTCTACTCTCAATGGCACACAGACTAGAATTTACTCAATCAACTCCAGTTCTCAGGTATGTCGTGCAGCTTTTTACCTAAAGCCGGCACTCATAGGAAACAATACCTTATAATATCAGACCCCCAGTCTAGCATTATCTAATCCCGCAGAACACTAATAATTAAAGGAAGCGGTACTAAACAATATGAATGCCAACCAATGCTTCGTGATCAGCTTATCTTAACAACTAACATACGTGGGTTATATCAGACCTTAACGCACAATACAACTGGCCAGCATGAAGCTGATTTTGCAGAGTTAACCAGAGGGGATATGGTATTAATAAAAGGTGGTGAAAGATATGGAAAAAGAGAGAGGTAGGCAGAGGAAAAGATTCTCAGGTGCGGAGCGGGGGAAAGGTAGCAAGGGATAAGATAGATGCGTTCTAGAAACCAGATCTGAGGGAGAGAGTGGCGAGGAACCAGTATATATACCGGGACTAGGTCGAGCCGCGTGGGAAAAAAGTGGTGACAAGTCCTCTAGCCACTAGCAAGGGAGCTAACAGCATGGTAAGGACCTCTCTCAACCAACCCCCACGAGGCAGCCAGCCGTGACGTCATCGAGCTGGGCAAAAACACTGCGCGCCCCCCTCTCACTCTGTTCTACTCTCTCTCTCTCTCCCAGATTCCATCATTACTAGTTAATGATAAAACATATACTTTACAATTAAATATAGAAAGCCTTGACATGGGTGAAAACAAAGAGCCTTTCTGGACTGCCCATGACACGAGCTTTCATATGAAATAAAGCACACTCTAATACATAAACTGTAGCCCCATCCACTACCCTGGCGATCGTAGCGAGTCACTGTAGGACAAGCCATGCGGTTCTAACGGAGTGGTTAACGTCACACTTGGCTGTCTGCTGGGCTATTTAATGCTAGACGGGGGTAAGGCTACTTGTGTTGTGATTTCCGATGTGTAACAGGTTTTGCTTAACCTGTACAATCGCAACGGAGACGTGGGAAGCCTAGGTGGTCGTTCTGACTGTGTACCTTGTGAGTTTAGCACTGTGTTGCGAGTGAGGGCTTTTGCCTCTGCCACCCAACACTGTGTTAACTCGTTTGCTTTGACTTTGAGAGGGTCACCAGGAGAGAACCAGATACTAGCGATCTGGATCTCTCAAGAGAGCACCCCGTCAATTAACGTAATTTGGCTGCACAGTCTTAAGGACCTCGCTAGGCTACGAGCCGCTTGCTCAGCCATTGTTTCCTAGCCTACGACATCCCAGCTAGACTTTATTAGCCTAGCAGACACCCGTTTAGAATTATAAGCTCTTATGTTATGTATGCAGCATTCTTATTCACGTTGACAGTAAGCCATGGTTGTTGTTGAGTTGCACAACCTGAGCAGGTTTTTTGAGTTGCCTGACGAAAGACTTCTTTTGTTGTTGGAGATAATACTAGTGTGCATTTATCGTTATTCCCGTGTCAGTTGACACTGTCTGTCTCTACACTTGTCCTATATTGACCCTGCTTTATATAACAGTTCAAAATCCGATACGATCATCTTACCCCAGCATCAGACTTTCTTCAGAAGATTCCTGCTCGATGCTTTGGGACTTTCGTTCACTTTCTTTAGTATAGGAGTGACAGTTCATTATTGTTTAGAGTAACTTTAAATATACCTTCTTCTAGTTTGCATTAAATCATTGCAGTGATTTAATTAAGATCTCTATCTTTTCCTAGTATACCTTATTAACGTAATTGTATGTTGTTGTGATCAGGCTGTATCAGAGATCATCAGCCTGTAGTAGTAGTGCACTTATACTGAGTTATAGGATACCCCGTTATCGCAGATTTAACTCTGGAGGGTATAGGTGTTTTTGTGCGCCGGCATTATAAGTTCAGGGGTTGGTTCTAGTGTTACCGTTGTGGCTGTGTGCTTTCCTAGTCCAATGATTAAGAGCCCTTGTTTTATACGAGCCCCGGTCGTAACAATGACAATAAATCAAGGGGGGGGGGGGCCCTAAACCCATCGTGTATCCAATGTACCCCACAATTTCCCTTACCTACTGTAAAAGCGCGATTCATCCAATAAATGGCGCAATTTGACGCTGTATCTTCAGATTGGTAGATAGGCCTATATATATCACTGGTCAACAAAACAAAAAAAATCTGGCATGGAAACTTAGAGCAGTTTTAGACTAATTTTGAGGTGCTGAATCCAAATCTGATCTCAGATTTGCTCTATCACATCACATTTTTGTGCTATCGGTATACCCCATTTTCATGGATTTTACCAAAAATTAACTTTTCGTCACTCATTGCGGATGGTCAGTGATTATTTTATTGTTAGAATATGGTGTTTTATTTTTAGGATAATGTGTTTATAATAGTGAGGCTTTTATGTAGATATCCATATTTATGTATTTTTTAAATATTTGTTTGCAGTTCATGAATAGCAAGTAGTTTAGAGTGAAAGGGTTAAATAACATGTTCTTGCAGAATCTTGCTTTAAAACCACTTATTTTTGTATTTGTTTTCAGGTGTGAACTGATTGTCTAAGTCTACATAGAATACTGGTTGCTGGTATAAAACACTGCACTGTAGTCTAGCTATGGCTACAACATCCCAAAGAAGGAAATGCTGTAATGACCCAGATATCTTCTGCTACATCTGTGGAAACTTCACTTTGCAGGCTCAAAGGCACAACATCAATAACTTTGTCAAGAAGGTGTATCTTGCCTACTTTAAAGTACCACTAGGAGACCAGGAAAAAAGCTGGGCTCCTCACAAAGTGTGCAAAACCTGTGTTGAAACTTTGCGATCGTGGTCTCAAGGAAAAAATGCTAAGCTCAATTTTGGTGTGCCAATGGTTTGGAGAGAACCAACAAACCATTTGGAGAATGCTACTTCTGCCTTGTCAATGTAAAAGGTTTCAATAAGAAAACCAAACTACACTTGTAATACCCAGATATCCCATCTGCCATTCGACCAGTTGCACACTGTGAGGAAATACCTGTGCCTGTATTTACTCAGCTGCCAGAGATTGATGTCGAAGCCCTCAATTCACCTGCTTCTACAGATGAAGATGATGAGACTGATCTTTTTAAGCCATCTGATGCTGATTGTGATAAACTTTCTCTGTTTAGTCAGCCTGAATTGAATGATCTGTCAGAGATTTGTATTTGCCAAAGCAGTCTGCTGAATTGTTGGCTTCCAGGCTGCAAGAGAAAAGACTGCTAAAACCTGGCACTAGTGTCTCCTTTTATCGTAGCAGAGAAGCAGAACTTCGGAAGTACTTCCATTCAGATGGTCAGCTTGTTTACTGTAATGATGTTGAAGGGCTTCTTCTCATAGTCTCATAGTCCGCCTGCATATAATTCAAGTGAGTGGAGACTTTTTATTGACAGTTCTAAAAGGAGCTTGATATGTGTTTTACTTAACAACGGAAACATATGGTTCAATCCCAATAGGACTCTCTGTAAAAATGAAAGAAGAGTATGCCAACATCAAGATTGTTCTGGAGAGGTTGCAATACCATGTTCATGGATGGGTAATTTGTGTGGATTTGAAAATGGTGAACTTTCTGCTGGGCCAGCAAGGAGGTTACACAAAATACCCGTTTCCTGTGTTACTGGGACAGTAGGGCTACAGTAGACCACTGGGTGAAAAAGAAATGGCCACCAAGAAACAGTTTGACGCCTGGTGACAAAAACATCATTAATGACCCTCTGGTTGATAGGAAAAACATGGGTCTTTCCCCCACTGCACATAAAACTTGGTTTGATGAAGCAATTCGTCAAAGCTCTTGATCACAGTGGAGACTGCTTCAGCTATATATGTTCAACCTTTCCAAGTCTCAGTGACGAGAAGAAAAAGGCAGGAATATTTGATGGACCTCAAATAAGAACATTCCTCAGGGATCCACACTTTGTTACAACAATGAATGCGGCAGAGGCTAGAGCTTGGAATGCATTCTCTGATGTGGTGCAGAATTTCCTTGGGAACAGGAAAGCTGACAACTATCAAGAGATTGTGGAGGAGCTGCTCTTGAGTTTGCAAGCACTTGAATGTAGAATGAGCATCAAGGTGCACTACTTACATAGTCACTTGGGCAAGTTTCCAGAGAACCTGGGTGATGTGAGCGAAGAGCAAGGTGAACGCTTTTATCAAGACATTAAAGTAATGGAAGAACGCGATGGGACTCAAACATGATGGCAGATTACTGCTGGAGCTTGATGAGAGACATTCCAGAAGCTGTACATCAGAGATCGTCAAAGAAGAGGAAGTTTATGCAGTTGTAACATGACCACAATGAATAGACTTTTTGTACATAGTTTTGTTATCTTCACACTTAATTCTTACATGCTAATGTGCATTCACTCTCACAACTTTGTGCTACGACTCATTAAATTGTTGTATCTATGTATGTTTAATTCTTCCATTATGAGCATAAATTGTTGTTTCTTGCAAAAATGCAAGATTTTATATCTCGAAAACCTGATGTGATAGACAAAAACTGATGACAGACTTGGATTCAGCACACCAACATTAGCTAAAATCCATTGGAATACCTTGTGCCAGAAAAATCGTGTTGACCGGTAATGGGTAAGTTTATGCAAATCCTCCACTCAAACCATGCAGAATAACTATGGAACACTATATTCCTTGAAGAAAAAACAAAAAACATGGTAAATAAGGCCGATGTAGTCTTGTTGAACGCTACCGATGTTATCCCTAAATTTGTATTCACGAGTGTTCAGATTTGTAATGCACATTTTAATTTGTTGAATTTTATTCTCTGTGAGATTTTTTTTCTCCTAAGTTTCTTTTCCCCGCAAGTTGAATTATGAGGTTGGGTTTCATTTCGTTTTGGGAACATCTATGTTTTTTAAGTGATTCTAGTGTTCATTTATTAAAGTTATTTTTATCGTAACTTTATACGAGTGTGTACTTTATACGAGGTCAACGATTGTGGCTGTGTCGTCCTCTTAATTCATCTCACTGACGGCAGCGAAGGTAATTGAGTACCTTTTTGTTATTTTTCTAAGTGCGTCGTTTCAACATTCTAATGTACGTACATTTTTTGTTTCTTAACTTCAATTTGATTTTCTAATGAGTTTCGAATTCCATCTTCATAATTTCAGAGTTTTTTCTTTCACTCGCTGGAAATGTTTAATACTTCTATTACCACGATAGGAGATTATCTTTTGCAGTCATTTGTGCGAGATTTATAAAGTTTTCAACTCATTCTAATTTATTTACGGTTATTTTACAACATCTTTCGTTTAGATATAAGTCCAATTTCTGGACTCATAATTCGTTCGACTACAATTTTTCTTTTTTATTTATTTGTTTTTAATTGAACTTTGGAAGTTTTTACTTGTTGACAGTGATGAAGTGTTCTATTTGGAATCAATCCAATAACTTTAATTCTCGTTCAATTCTTTCTGACAATTTGTTTGGTGTTTATTGGTGTTTATTCATAGACTCGCCTACTAGAGGTAATAATATCCTCGATTTAGTTCTCAGTAATAATGAACAAATGATAAATAATGTAGAGATAGGAGACCAACTAGGAAATAGTGATCATAAATCAATTTATTTTAACATACAATGGACAGGAAAGGCTAAAGAGAATACGACACTTATCCCAGATTTCAGAAAAGCCAATTATGGTGGATTAAGACGAGCCTTAAGAGTCGATCCTATGGTTAAACTATTAAGTGGACCCAGGTGCGCTAATGAACATACTCTCTCTCAGATACCTGTCTTAACTCAGGATAATTTGACAGCTACATATAATAATTGTATTTCTTCACTCCACAATGCGCAAAATAAATATATCCCCAAAAGAAAATTTAGATCAACACAGAACCAACCCAAATGGATGAATAATAGACTATTAGACCTTCTAGGAAAAAAGAGAGGAATATATCGAAAAATAAAGAAAGGCGAAATTCACCTACTTGCTTACTATCAGAATCTATCAAGAGAGGTTAAAAAATGTATAAGGACAGACAAAAGAAATTATGAAATCAGGATAGCCAATGACTCAAAAAATAACCCTAAGGCTTTTTACCAGCTATATAAATCTAAAGTTAGAGATAAAATAGGCCCCCTTAAAACTTCGATAGGAGAAATGACAGAAAATGATTTAGAAATGTGCAGTACATTAAATAATCAGTTTCTATCCGTTTTCACTAATGAAAATTTGGCACAGATTCCAGAAGTCCGTAAGGTATATAGAGATAGTATAGAAAATAGGTTAAGTACGGTTACTATAAGTAGAAATGATGTGCTTAAGGAAATTGACAGACTGAAACCTCAGAAATCGCCTGGTCCCAATGAGGTATATGCCAGAGTATTAAAAGAATGCAGAGATGAGTTAAGTTACCCATTAACATTTATTTTTAACAATTCATTAGAAACAGGTATAGTTCCAGAAGCTTGGAAGCTTGCAAATGTAGTTCCGATTTTCAAAAAAGGTGATAAATCAATAGCATCCAATTACCGTCCCATTAGTCTCACTTCAATCATAGGAAAGCTACTAGAGTCAATTATTGCTAGGAAAATGAGAAACCACTTAGAAACATTTAACTTAATCAATTCTTCTCAGCATGGATTCACACAGGGACGTTCTTGCCTTACTAATTTGCTTAGTTTTTTCTCAGAGGTATATGAAGCAGTAGATAATGACAAGGCATACGATATTATATATTTAGATTTCAGTAAAGCTTTCGACAGAGTCCCTCATGAGAGATTGATGAGAAAGGTTGAGGCACATGGAATAGGTGGGGCGTTGTTGGGATGGATTAGGTCATGGCTAATTGGTAGGAAACAGAGAGTCAGCATAAATAGTACCAAGTCAGAGTGGGGAGCAGTCAAAAGTGGTGTCCCCCAGCTCGCGAACCGACACAACATCTCCCTGCACGCCTCCTACCTGCCCGGGACTGCCAACCTGTGGGCGGACGCCCTGTCGCGAGGACAGGGCGTTCTTGTAGAATGGGCGATGAAACAGACTGTATTCGACGACCTCGCAGCTTCCTGGGGTGTTCCGGAGGTCGACTTGTTCGCATCGAAGGAGACGCGCAAGTTGCCTCAGTACCTATCCCTCCGGACTCGCACTCCGGAGGGGGGTCCGGACGCTTTCATGGAAGACTGGACCAGGTGGCAGTCGATATACATATTTCCACTGTTGATGTGCAAAGTCCTCGCGCGGCTGCGGCTGTACCGCGGCAGAGTCTGGCTAGTAGCGCCTCTGTGGCCAGCCCAGGCTTGGTACTCCCAGTTGAAGCGGTGGTGCCCGAGTCCGGTCCCTCTCCCTCTCTCAAACTTCCACTTGAGCCAGGTTGGCGACCTGCGGACCTCGTTGGCCTTCGCATCGTGGATGTTCGTGAGGCACGGTGGCTCCCAGTCCACGGACGGGACCTGACTGACTTCCTGAAGCGTTCATGGACGTCTTCGACTTGAGGGACTTACGAGTCCCACTGGAGGTCTTTTACTAGGTGGATACAGGACACTCGCCAGACTGTTAGCTCTCCTTCCCTCGTCCTCCACTACTTGTTTCACCTCTTCCGTACACGTCGCTTTCAAGTCAACACTATACGTAACCACTTGTCTGCCATCCGGGAGGTCTTTGAGTCCGTCACTGGGCTGGTCGTTCCTCCGAAGGAGCTGGATTCCTTCATGAAGGCTGCCTTCAGGGAGCGACCGCCTCCGCGCCAGATCCCTCCTCAGTGGGATCTGGGGCGTGCTCTGGACCTTCTGGCTTCACACACATATACACGGGATACTACACCGGTTCAGTTGCTGGAGCGTACACTCTTCCTTGTCGCTCTGGCCACTGGGGATAGGGTGTCTGAACTCGCTGCCATGTCGCGGTCCCAGGAATGCATGCGCTTCTCCCCGTCCTTGAATGTCGTCACGTTAGCCCCCTCCCCTCATTTTGTTGCCAAGAATGAGAGAGAGACCCACGTTTTCAAGCCTTTCACCATCCAGGCTTTAAAGCGTGGGCATACTCACCATGTGTTCTGCCCGGTGCAGGCCTTGCACTCCTATGTTGAGTCTGTGGCTCCGACTTCGGGTACTGCTGTGTGGGTGTCTCCTCGGACTGGTAGGAGGCTCTCGAAGGTACAGATAGGACGCCACATTTGTCGGGTCATTCGTGCCAGTAACCCTGCTTGTCAGGGTTCTGACACGATGTGCGATCCTTTGCTGCCTCCTTACGGTTCCTGCAGACTCGTTCGTTGCCTGACGTCGCCTCGGCGGGTTTGTGGTCTTCTGTCCATACCTTCGTCTCCTCCTACCTCTCCATGTCCATTGTTAGACCCCCTCGGCCTGTGATAGCTCTCGGGAGTCGTGTTTCCTAGGGCTCTCGCGAAGTCGCCTGGTCTTCCCCCCTAGTCACTCTTTCTTTTACTTTGTTTTCATTAGAAAAGGGGGGGAGGGAAGTACGGGTTTGCAACACTGGATTGCAAGTTTGGGATTATGTTATATGTATACAGTACATAAGTGTTTTTGCCTCATTGAAAATTGTGTTTTGTTTATGTGATCCATGTTTTTGTTCGTTTTGGAAGAAAAGGGATTTTGTGTACAGTACTTTTTGGTTTAAGACAAGTCTATGATTTTGCATTACTATGAATGACGGGCACGTGTTAAAACTGTTCTTTTTAGCTACTCCTCAGTTTTTCACTCTTTTATTAAACTCTCTTGTTTAAATTGTGTTTCTTTGTCATTCATAATTTTGTCTTATGCATTTGTTTTTTTGGTATGTTGGGCTTGGATGTCCTCCTCCTATTTGTTATGCAGCCTTGACGTTGGATTTGCCAAGACTACTAACAAATTGGGAGGTTTGACGTACCTCCCAACCTACCAAATAGGAAAACCTACTATTTGGTAGTAGTCTTGGAAAATCCAACGTACATAATACCCTCGCTCACGCCGGACCCCTGCCCATCCGCGTTCTTCTGCTGACGTGAGATGTGATAACAAGAGAGGGTCGCTCATGCGCACGTTCGACAGGGATCGGCGCATGACGGAACACGGGATGGGCCTTGAGCGGTAACTAAGGTAAACCCCTTTTTCTTCTCTTCTATACTTTTTTCACCTTCGGTGGTAGTTTTGGTTAATGTACAACGTCTCCTAGAGCAAGATAAGGAGTAGACTCTAGACGTTTTCTTTTTAACCGCGGTTGGAATGACGACATAGCAGTCAAAATAGACAAGTCGTCATTGCAATTAGGTTAATAGCCTTGACGTTGGATTTTCCAAGACTACTACCAAATAGTAGGTTTTCCTATTTGGTAGGTTGGGAGGTACGTCAAACCTCCCATTTATGGACATACCTCCATGGAGTACAAAATGTTTAATTCTGTGTTCCCTATCACCCATTTAATTGTGTACACATGTTTTCTGAACACCCTGTATGTATGTAGTAGAGTACTTAATATAACTTCCATGTGTGTTTTTTTTTTTTTTTTTTTTTTTTTTTTTTTCTCGGTGGTTTTTAGTTTGCCTGTGTGTGGTATATTTGCTTGGATGGTTTATGCCCGACATGTTTTGATGTGCTGGTTATCGTAAATACTTAGTATTGATTTTTGTGGGTTTTGAGAATTTGATTGATGTATTTTTGTTTTGTATTATAATTAATTTACACTAAGTTGTAACAATTTGTTTTTGCAACGGCGAGTGTGTCATTCTATTCTAATAGAAATGCATTATTAGGTTACCGGCTGAAAATACTTATTACAAATTTTACTCGAGTTTTATATATGTACTGTATGTATATATTTTGTTTGTGCAATGTTTTTTGTTTTTTTTTGTCAGAATAAGTAGGGTATCTTATGCACACCACGGTTTATATGGAAGTCTGTGTTATTATTGATGTTCTTTTCCTATAGGTAGGATGTTATTCCTTTATTTTTTACATCGGGTTTTGTGATTTTTTTTTTATTTGCGAAATGGTTTTAATAATAGTGTTTAACAAACTTGGAAGGTATTATGTTACGCACCACAAGTTTAGCCTATGTGGAATTCTGTGTTTATTATTAATATTCCTTGTTCCTATGGGTAGCATTTTTGTTTGTGTTTTTTTTTTTACTGCAGTTGTATATTTTAATTATTTAGAAACTGCTTCCGCAATCGCATACATGCCCTCAGTGGTGGTCAACCTCTCAACCTCATCATGCGGGTACTATTTATAGTAGACAAGCTCAAACAGGAATCCTGCGGGATGCTATATATGCGATGCGGCTTTGTGAAACTTGCCGCGAGTGGAGAGGTACGTATCCTACCCGCCAAGTGTGGAGCTAGTCAGCAAACCATCACATTCACAATCGCTTTAATACACCTTCCAGATTAGAGGGAAAGGAGAGTTGGGTTGAAAACACTAATTATCTCACTTATTAATTAACATAGTTATTTGTTGTTTCACGTTTTTAATCATAGTTTAGTTTCTAATGCCATGGAATGGAGAAAAAAATACTATCCTACCATTACATTGATAATTATTATGACAGAAGTTAAATAAAAACATTCCCCCCCCCCCCATACTTTCTGTAAGGCTGAACGTATGATTCTGACACCTTATCTTTTCAGAGAGTATAGGCTTATTTAATAATTCGCAAACTTTATGCTCACATGGACATAACAACCTTTCGACCTATCTATCTATCTCTTGTATCTAATTATCTTTCTTATTAATGGACAGAATTATGTGTTGTTTGATGTCATTTTAATCATGGTTTTGTTTCTAATGCCATAGAATTGAGAAAACAAAATAATACCATTACATCAATAATTATGATTATGAGTATAATATACATTTTTCCCCCATCATCTCTTTAGGCCGAGCGTAAGCTATTGACAACTTATCCTTTCAGAAAGTTAGGTCTCTATTTCATAACAGTCCTATTTTCACGCACTTATCATCGCTTTCACTTCTCAGTGAGCTCTGGTGAAATATTTAAAGATTGGGGAAGAATTTGTTTAAATTTGTTTAATTGATTGTGTTGCTCATTATGTGTTAGTGGAATAATTATTTGATTTAGCCCATCACATCAGAAATGACTCACAGATTCCATAGAGATCAAATAACCATTATAAGAGCTGATCAATAAGGGAGATAGCTAGATACAGATATAAATAAATAAATAATAAATATAAATAGAAATACCCGGTGTTTGTTCTATCTCTAATATGAATTCTATTAAGATAGTCATATGAATGATATTGGTTTGGTGTAAAATTGATGTCGCCCGTAAGCCGGTAGGCACTATTCAAATGTCCGTGTTCTTATGTTAGTATCGAGGAATCATGAAATCAATTACTAAGGCCCTCGACCATCAGCTGAAAATTGTACGATAAAACAAAAATAAATTGAATTATTTGAATATTGTCATGGATATTTGTTCGTACCTTAGTAGTACATAGTAACAATTTAAGACATCACCCAACCTCAGCCATGATGGTGTCACTGGGGTAATTCCCTCTGAATTTAGTATTTAGTTTTGTTATCAATTATCTCTATATGGTATTAATAGTCTGCTACCCTAGTACTTCTGAATTCCATAATAAATAAATAAACATTTTAAAATATAAAATTAATATAAACTCATCATTACAACTGGAATACAGTACTGAAGATTTGAAATACAATGAAAACAAAAACTATATATATATATATACATAATTATACTACATATAAATATATATATATATACAGTATACAGTATATATATATATATATATATATATATATGGTATTTCATTGTATTGGGATTGAATTTGTGCTGTACCTAGTATCAGTGCATTACCACAAAGCCCACCGAAATGCCAAAAAAATACCCTCATTGTTCCTTGATTAAATAACACTGTATGAATATTCCCATATTCAAAATATGTTACAGGGGGACAATGCCTAGTGAGTTCACTGCTCAATAGGTGGCGTTCTGAGAGTGAGGGTCTGAGTCTGGAGGGTGAGACGGTGAAGCACTTGAGCGAAGCAACCAGCCGCTTCAGAGATGGAGCTGCTTCGAGCCATGATGGATGCTTCACATGTCTCACTCCCCAGACTGGAACAAGACCTCACGGGCTTCACCGTGTTGAGCGGTGGAATGTACAGGCTCTCAGCCTATGCCCGAGAGGGAGTAGTAGTTGGAATATAAAAAAAAAAAAAAAAAAAAAAAATATATATATATATATATATACAGTATATATATGTATACGTATAGTTTTTTTTAATTTTATTTCAAATCTTCAATACTGTATTCCAGTTGTAATAAGTTTATATTAATTTTATATTTTATAATGTTTATTTATTTATTATGGAATTAATGAGTACTAGGGTAGCAGACTAGTAATACCATATAGAGATAATTGATAACAAAACTAAATTCTAAATAATATATATATATATATATATATATATATATATATATATATATATATATATATACACACAACTCAAACCCGCCACTGTGATAGAAGTGTATAGAAGGTACACTATTATGAGCTTTGCTGAACAAGTAAGTAAGTTTTGATTAAATGGTTGCCCAAGTAAATGTATTGCAAGATAAATTGTCACATAGTTATTAGGTTATTAGTCTATCAAATTTAACCAACTCTCGTAATAATTCAAGGGATAGGTAAAAAATAAAATTCAGATCAAATCTGAAATTCTGCATAAATAATACTTCAATTCAAATTTAATAGTTTAATGAAATTATTAATTTAATAATGTCAAGGAACTAGCACCGCTACTAATTTAAAGTAGGTTCTAGTGCGGTTATGAAGCTATCCTTATTTATATAATTTGAATCTCCAAGATACCCTTTCTAACCAATATTACAATATATAAACTCAGACATAAGAATGCTAGTATATTTACATATATTTACAAAGGAACAAAGATGATAACTACAAAGGCTAGGATTCTGATACGTAGCCCAATCAAAACAGCTTATGAAAGACCTATCCAAGGTAACACTAAATAATAGAAGTGGGCGCCAATACACTGATAACTCTACTGGTCCTTGTATCACCACATTTCTTCACGGGACCATGAGATAAATATAAGTCTGTATGGGTCTTCCAAGATAGAGTGGTCGGTCAGGACACGCAGGTAACTACACGACGGTATCACCACTGGCCACCAAAGAGGACCACGGGCCACCTTGGGAAGATCACCAGCCACCACAGAAGACCAGGGGCCACCACCGAGAACCACGGGCCACCACAGAGGACCTGGGGCCATCAAGGGAAGATCACTGGCCACAGTCACTGTCCATCACTGGCCACCACTGAGAACCAGGGGCCATCACGGGAAGATCACTGGCCACAGTCACAGTCCATCACTGGCCACCACAGAGGACCAGGGGCCATCACGGGAAGATCACTTGCCACAGTCACCAGTCCCGGACCCAAAACCCAGCGTCCACATCGCCAACCTAGTACTATAAACGCACTTGTTACACAGAGTCCCCACACCTAATGCCTAAAACAAAAATAGGTACTAATGATTATGACTGTACAGTACTCCGGTTCAATACAATACTCTATTCAATGACAAGATAGTAATTCCCACGACTGTACAGTACCATGAAACAAAACAATTCACACTATCACTCTACTGTATAGTACAACAATACAATGGTAATGGTACTAACGCAAATTAAAAAAATTACCCTGAGGTACAGTACAAATGTTCTAAATCAATATTATCACTAAGAAATAAAATATATAATTACTGTACATCAAACCAATGATAAGACTAATTTACCTTACTGTAAGGTATAAATGGACTAAATCAATATTTACCATCACTAAGGAATAGATAGTATAATACTTAACCGAACAGCAAACCAATAATAAACTTAAACAATAAACTTAACGCCTTACGAGCGGCCCGTAAGGAATTTCTACTACCCGCCAAGCGGGTGGTTTTACCCTAAATGGCCTAGTTTCCGTGCTCTTTTTCATGCATAAACAAGAGCCATAGCGTAATACAATTATGTATCCCAGAAAGGGCGTTAATTCAGCTTTCCAATCACACCAGAACCTTCCTCCTACGACCACGCGTTCTCTGGCAACGATCGTGCAAGACGAAGGAAAAATCCCTAAAATACGGTAATTTCTTGACATAACACCCTGTGTAGTGAGGGAGGGAGGGTGGATGTGTATGGAGTAAACATCAGTAGGTCCGCGGGAACCGTGGCGAACGGTCAGAGCCCGACCTACGCTCCGCCCACCGCTCGTCTCTCTCTCAGAGTCAATATTGCTCCAAAATTGCACACGGACTTAAGTCGGGCCCCGCTCTTTGGGCAGGTGTTCTCTATACGGACATAAGTCGGGCCCCGCTAAAGAAGGGTTAAACAATAAACTTAAACTCACCACTGGGGTACTGAGGTGTTGCCTGCTGTGCTGCTGGGGGACAAATGCAACTTGGTGGAGAGGCAGGCCTGAAATGTTAACTACGGAACCGAAAAAAAGATTCATTCATTCATTCCGCCTATCTCGACTGGGTACAGTCAACCAGACACTATCACTAGCTCACCCTCTCTCGACCCGCTCACATTCCCAAAGCGCCAGCTCACTCAGCCTCACACGTAGTCTAAGTTTACTGAGGTGAACGAAAAATATAGCAAAATAGTAATTCTTTTTCCTGACAAATCATTCCAGTCAGAACCCTGTCCTTGATAATTACCGATTACCGAATTATACCTTTAAGGCCTACATTGTCACTAATCAATATTAGTAATTTAGTACTAATTCATACCTGTCCACATGATAAAAAAAGGGAAAAGTATAATCGCTTAAACCACTTATTAAATTGATAAAATGAGGGGGGAGTCACAGTGAGGACTCACAAATTACTTTATTGATAATGATAATATTATACTCATGATGGCCGAAGGGCCAAAAGTAAACAAAAGTTATAAGAACATAAGAACATAAGAAAATGGGAGTCTGCAAAAAGCCGATCGGCCCATACAAGGCAGATCCCTGTTACACCCAACCCCAATTACAAGGCCCAATTATAGGCCCAACTCACTAATACCTTGAGTACTGCCCCCACCAAAATGGTCAGGGATTAACACAAGATTACGGGGGTCTGCTGAGCGCCGATTGTCCCACACATGGTAGATCCCCCTCACACCCAACCCATCTCGTCCATATGCCTATCTAATTTTATCTTAAAGCTCCCTATCGTTCTTGATCCCACTATATCACTTGGTAGCCTATTCCACCCATCTACAACTCTGTTACCAAACCAATATCAGCCGTCCGGCTGGCTCAGTTGATAGCGTGCCTGATTCCCATCTTGAAGGTCTCGCGTTCAATCCCCGCTCAGATTGAAAAGTTTTTCTGGGATACAGCCGGCGGTTACCATCTCCCCATGAGCAAGGGGGATGGGTAATGGTCTCTGGTAGACTAAAGAAAGCCAAGCGCTTGTGAATCCTCAAAGGAGGAGATACGGGCGCTATATAAGTAACCAAGTAACCGGAAGATTATTATTATTATATTTTTTCTGAAACGAAATTTATCTAATTTGAAACCATTTGTACGAGTTCTTTTGCTATCACTGAGCTTTAGTACATTTTTCATGTCCCCTTTATTTATCCCACTAACCCACTTGAATACCTCTATCATATCCCCTCTAACTCTGCGTCTCTGTAACGAATGTAAGCCTAATTTCTTCAACCTTTCTTCATACGAAAAATTTCTAATATTATGGATATTTTTTGTCATTCTACGTTGTACTCTCTCCAATGAATCTATGTCCATTCTGTAATAAGGACACCAAAATTGAACAGCATAATCCATATGGGGTCTCACTAATGACAAGTAAAGTTTTAAGATAACATCAGCAGTTCTGTTACTCACACTCCTAGATATGAACCCGAGAATCCTGTTTGCCTTGTTACGAACGCTTATACATTGTTTTCTAGGCTTCAAATCATTGCTAACAAACACACCTAGATCTTTATCACAGTCTGAGTTTTCTAATTCCATATTAGCTAGTTTATATTTAACATTTGTATGCATCTTCCCTATCTTTAATACCTTGCATTTGTCAATGTTAAACTTCATCTGCCAATTTACTGACCATTCGTGTAAGGTATCTAGATCCCTTTGCAGACACTCTATATCTCTATCTGAATCAATTTTTCTCCCCATTTTGGTATCGTCTGCAAATTTACTTATCCTACTAGTTATACCTAAATCAAGGTAATTTATGTATATAATAAACAACAGAGGGCCTAATACAGATCCTGGGGGACACCATTTTTGACTGCTCCCCATTCTGACTTGGTACCATTTATGCTGACTCTCTGCTTCCTACCAATTAGCCATGACCTAATCCATCCTAACAACGCCCCACCTATTCCATGTGCCTCAACCTTTCTCATCAATCTCTCATGAGGGACTCTGTCGAAAGCTTTACTGAAATATAAATATATAATATCATATGACTTGTCATTATCTACTGCTTCATATACCTCTGAGAAAAAACTAAGCAAATTAGTAAGGCAAGACCGTCCCTGAGTGAATCCATGCTGAGAAGAATTGATTAAGTTAAATGTTTCTAAGTGGTTTCTCATTTTCCTAGCAATAATTGACTCTAGTAGCTTTCCTATGATTGAAGTGAGACTAATGGGACGGTAATTGGATGCTATTGATTTATCACCTTTTTTGAAGATCGGAACTACATTTGCAAGCTTCCAAGCTTCTGGAACTATACCTGTTTCTAATGACTTGTTAAATAGAAATGTTAATGGGTAACTTAACTCATCTCTGCATTCTTTTAATACTCTAGCATATACCTCATCAGGACCAGGCGATTTATGAGGTTTCAGTCTGTCAATTTCCTTAAGCACATCATTTCTACTTATAGTAACCGTACTTACCCTATTTTCTATACTATCGCTATATACCTTACGGACTTCTGGAAACTGTGCCAAATTTTCATTAATGAAAACGGAAAGAAATTGAATATTTAATATACTGCTCATTTCTAAATAATGTTCTGTCATTTCTCCTGTCGAAGTTTTAAGGGGACCAATTACATCTCTAACCTTGGATTTATATATTTGGTAAAAAGCTTTAGGATTATTTGTTGAGTCATTTGCAACATTAATTTCATAATTTATTTTGTCTTTCCTAATATCCCTTTTTACCTGTCGTGATAGATTCTGATAGTAAGCAAGTAGGTGAATTTCGCCTTTCTTAATTTGTCTATATATTCCTCTCTTTTTTCCTAGAAGATCTAATAGTCTATTATTCATCCATTTGGGTTGGTTCTGTGTTGATCTAAATTTTCTTTTGGGGATATATTTATTTTGCGCATTGAATACTGACTTGATAAAATTATCGTATGTATCTACCAAGTTTGACGTCTCTTCCTGACTTAAGATGACAGGTGCCTGAAAAGGGATACACTCATTTGGACACCTGAATCGACTTAATTTTTTTACCATAGGGTCCGCTAATAGGGCTCTTCTTAACCCACCATAATTGGCTTTTCTAAAGTCAGGTATTAATGTTGTATTCTCTCTGGTATTACCTTTCCATTGTATATTAAAATACACAGAATTGTGGTCACTATTTCCTAGGTGGTCCCCTATCTCTACATTATTTACCATATGTTCATTGTTACTGAAAACTAAATCGAGAATATTATTACCTCTAGTCGGCGTATCTATGAATTGAAATAAAAAACTATCTTGTACTACCTCAATAAACTCCTTTGAATCAGAGTCGCCTATTTGTTGCTGCCAATCTATATTAGGAAAATTAAAATCCCCCATAATGGACACGTTGCTAAACCTTGATGCTATTTTAATTTCCTAATTTAATTATTAATACCTTTAAGGCCATAATATATAAAAAATTTACTAATTTATCCCAGTCCAAATAATACAAAAATATATTAAAATAAAACAATATAATGAGTGAGGCCTGATTTGAGGTGAAGTATGGGCTATAACACCTGTGAGGGTTAAGCATTTGATAAATAATAAGTAAATATACAAATTTACTACACAACCAAATGTTTTAACCTCGTTTTTGCACTTTTTTAATTAATAAGCCCAATCCGGATTGCGTTTACTGTTTTCGTTCAGCGGAACCGTATTTATTCATTAATTGACGGAATAGCGGATGTGGAAAATAACCGTTAAGAGGAGCGGTATTGCGATTACTAAAGTGGATAATTGCTAGCGATGCCCACCACTGATATATATATATATATATATATATATATGTATATATATATATACGTTATACAGTATATATATAATTTATATATATATATATATATATATATATATATATATATATATATATATATATATATATATATATATATATATATATATATATAAATAAAATATATATACTGTATATACAGTATATATATATATATATATATATATATATACTGTACAGAATATATATATATATATATATATATATATATATATATATATATTATGTTTATATTATTCTATGTATATGAAGGAGACAAATTGCAGGCTACCTGTAACGAGTGTCTCCCCCAAAGCTCCTCCTCGTTCTGAACAATCTATGGAGTTTCTTTAAGCATTTTATTATTGCTCCAATATTGTTATGACTATAATTTATTCAACCTTCAAGACAGGCTCCAGCACTCTGGGGAACATTGTCGATGGGCGTCTGTGTGTGTGTGAGAGAGAGAGAGAGAGAGTGTGTGTGTGTGTGTGAATGTGAGTGAGAGAAAGAGAGAAAAGGTGTGTGTGTTTCGGGGGAATGGTCTTTATAGTGTTGTCTCTCTACTTCTTTTATAAACAAAATTACATCCACAATTCCATATTTGTGTTCTTGGTTCCTCTTAGATTGTTATAAATATTATTTATCGGGCACATGTGTGTAGGTAGTAGTCGTTCCCTAGGCTGCTTGGCCGAACAGCCCCGTATGTGTAGGTTTAGTGATTTTGTTATAATAGGTTAATCATAATTTGCTATCGTCGTCTCCTCCCTCATCTTCACGCTTTGTGTACGCTTTTCAACTTTGCCTTTATTGAGTTTGTTGAGTATTATGGGTAGAAATGTGCAGTATTGTTTTTAGTTATGATTATTTTTGCTCATTATTGTATTATAAATGTAGTTTACTTCTAACTTGTTCAGCTATTAAAATCTTGTTTATAATATCGAGCGATGTTGATGATATCCTTCTCATTTCTTATTTAACTATCTCGAATTTTACTTCTAAAATGATCTGCTTCTTGTTAAGGGTAGTCTTCTTAAATGGTGGATTCTATAATATGATTAAATGTTACATATAAGATACGAACACTGAAAGTTTAATATCCCTGGTTAATCACGGAATTTTCTACTTTCCTTCCCCTTGTGGCTTAGCTCTATGTGGCCCTCCTTCCCCAGCACACGACTCTCGGTCTTATTAGAATTCACGGGGCGTCTGACTTTTGTTTTTCTTCGATAAACAGTGGAGGAGGAATCAGGGGGAGTCAGGAGGAAAGAGGAAGGGAGGTGTGCGGTCTCTCTCTCTCTCGCTCTCTGTCAGCCTCTCTCTCTCTCTCTGTCTCTCTTTCTCTCTCTCTCTCTCTCTCTCTCTCTCTCTCTCTCTCTCTCTCTCTCTCTCTCTCTCTCTCGTCCAGCACACACAATCAGAGGAACTCTTTAACAAATACAAGCAGCTGATCAAGACGTACAAGGAAAAATCTAGCAGGATCGATATCTCAGGCATCATTCCGCGGATTAAACGCAAAGAATCTCTTCTAGACCACAGCCACGAATATAAATCGTCAACTCGCCAACATCTGCAGGGAAGAGAACATCGGCTTCATCAACACTTGGGATAATTTCTACCATTATTTGTTCTCAAGAGACGGTGTCCACCTAAACCCGGTAGGAGCTGCCCGGTTTGGCCGTCTGCTGAATGATGCCGTAAAGATCCTTCATTCACAAAACCGGGCCAACAGTCATCAGAGTAGGAGGACAACTTAAATCTCAGAAGAAATACAAACTCACGACAAGCGAAATCATCAAATACATGTGGCGAGCATCAAATGATATCAAGAACCACATCTCTAAAGGTCTTCTATGTGAACGCTCCAAGTATACGCAATACAATTTCAGAACAAGAGGAACTGGTGTTTACAGAAAAATTTGATGTAATCATCATTACAGAATCTTGGCTAAATACTGAATATAGAGACTTTTTAGCAGAGTTTTCACTTCCCAGCTATGTAATGTTTGAGAAAAGCAGTTATTAAAAATGGAGACGGCGTTATATTTTTCAGCAAAGAAAGTCTTAACCCAATTCTCTTGTCAAAACCTCAAATAGTAAATATTGATTCATCTTATGTGCTAATAACAAATAATAAAGAAACAAAAATGATCCTAGCATTAATATACAGATCCCCAGCATAACCAGTGCAAACCGACCAAGAAATTTACGATCAAATTGCAGAAATAAGTAACATACAAGACACTATAATTTTTGGCGACACTCTTACTTCACACTCTGGACACGATCTGTATGCCAACCTACAAGAAAGCTCCCTTCATCAATTTGTTCAATCTCCAACCTGCGGAAATAATGTTCTTGACCTTGTACTTGCAACAAAAGAAGACTTAATCGATAACTTTACTGTTGGTGATGGATTCTGCAATAGTGACCACCGTACGATCACTTTTAGATTGTTTTTAATAGCAATAAACTCAATACCAGCAAAGAGAAAGTTCCAAATTTCAACCGAGTAAATTTCCATAAACTCAGAACAAAATTTAACAAAGCCAATTGGAGTTTTCTAAACAATAATAATGAGATAAACCAATCATGGAAAATGTTCACAGAAGTTTTTATGAACGCAGTATGCGAGTGTGTTGAGTAAAGATGGGACTATGGATGAAGAAGTGCGGGAGAGGGTACAACAGGGGAAGAGGGTTGTAGGAATGCTGAAAGCAGTAACAAGAAATAGGGTGGTCAGTATGGAAGTGAAGAAGTCCTTGCATGACAGTGTGGTAATCCCGACACTGACTTACGGAAGCGAAGCATGGACGTTGGTTGAGAGACTCAGATCAAGAGTGAGAGCAGTGGAAATGAATTACTTAAGAAGTGCGTGCGGAGTTACATGGAGGGATAGACAGACTAATGAGGAAGTAAGAAGGAGGTGATGTGTGGAGGTAGATGTGCTGGAAAGTGTGAAAAGGAACAACTTGAGATGGTTCGGCCATATGGAACGTATGGAAAGCGAGAGAATGACTAAGAGGGTGTATGAGAACGAGGTGGAGGGACAGAGAGGGAGAGGTAGACTGATAGAGAGGTGGAAGGATGGAGTGAGGAAGTATATGAACGAAGGCGGTGCTGGTTGGGGGGAGGGGTGTCGACTGACTGGGGACAGAGGTGCATGGGGGCGGTTCGTTCATGGCCACCCCTTCGGGGATCATGGCGTCAGGCAATAGATAGATAGATAGATAGTACGCGAGTGCATACCATAAAAAACAAAAGATCTGCACATAATAACAAACCTAAATGGTGGAATAGAGAAATAGCTGAATGAATGTCTACTCTCTAAAAAGAGTGCTCATGAGAGATTACAAACCTCCGATAACGATTAAAATAGTCAGGCCATCAGAGATGTACGACGTAAATCCAAAAGGTTAACTAAACAAAGTAAAAACACTTTGGAGTTACATGTTGCGAATCAAAGCGAGACGAACCCAAAATAATTCTACAGTTACATCAGGAAAAAGAAAGTGGTGTCTTTAACAATTGGACCCTTGGTCGATGAAAATGGAGATTTTACCAATGATGATGCCAAAATGAGTAATTGTCTCAACAACTTCTTTGCATCAGTCTTTACATCAGAAGACTTAAGTGACATCCCCACAGTACTGCCAGCACAGACAAACAATTTGGAAGTTCTCAGAAATATCAGCATTACTGAGGGAGAGGTACCGAGATGTTTAGATAACCTCAAGGAAAACAAATCACCTGGACCCGATACGATTCCTGCTAGAGTTCTTAAAGAAGCTAAATGTGAGCTCTCCAAACCCCTGACGCTGATTTTCAACAAATCCTTGGAAACCAGCGAAATACCTGATGAGTGGAAGCTTGCGAACATAACACCAAATTTAAAAAAAGGTAGCAAAATTCTTGCCTAGCAATTATCGTCCAATCAGCTTGACCTCAGTAGTATGCAAAATATTAGAAACAATAATAAGAAACAAACTCTATAATCACTTGGAAGAAAAGTATATAATAAAAGACACACAACATGGTTTTCGCATCAAACGTTCCTGCTTAGCAAACCTTTTAGACTTCTTCCATGACATCCTAAATCTATATGACGAAAGTAAAGCTGTAGATATTAAATACTTAGACCTTTGATAAAGTTCCACATGGTTAGCAATGAAATTAAAAGCACATGAAATACAAGTCGGCGTTCTACAGTGGATAGAAAATTGGCTTAGTGAAAGGAAACAAAAAGTAGTTATTAATGGGGAAGCATCAACGTGGACCAATATAACTAGTGGTGTACCTCAAGGATCAGTGCTGGGGCCAGTTCTCTTCCTAATTTACATTAACAACATATATGAGGGTCTCACCTGTACAATCTCAAAGTTTACGGATGACACAAAAATCCCAAATACCGTACTGTCAAATGAACATGTTGAAGATATGCAAAACAATCTAAACAAGCTTTCACAATGGGCTATAATCTGGCAAATGTGCTTCAATAAAGATAAATGTAAAGTATTTCATAATTATCGGATACCTCAAAGAAAAAGCAGACTACTCGATGAATGGCACTCAGCTAAAGAATGTAGACAGATAAACCGATTTAGGAAAAATAATATACAGTAACTTAAAACCAAGTCAACATAGTGCTGAAGTTGTTAAGAAGGCAAACAAAATTAAAGGTTTCATAGGTAGATCATTTGAACATACTGTAAATAAAAAGACGTTATCCTCACCCTTTACAATTCATCAGTTCGCCCACTTTTGGAATATTGCGTTCAGTTCTGATGCCCTTACTATAAAACAGATATAGACAAATTGGAATGAGTTCAACGTAGAGTTACCAAGATGATACCCTGTCTTCGGAACAAACCATATGAGGAACGGCTTAAATAACTAAATATATATCTATTAACCAAACGCAGATTGAGAGGTGACCTTATTCAGGTTTTCAAGATCATTAAAGGCATCAACAACATGAACTGTAGTAAATATTTTACGATTAACCGATCAAACTACATGCGGGGAAATGGCTGCAAAATCATTGGTAAATCATTCAACTCTAATGAATCCAAGAACTTCTTCTTCAATCGTGTCATCAACTTGTGGAATGGGCTTCCCCAAGATGTCATAGACTGCAACACCGTTGATTCCTTCAAAGTTCGCCAAGACAAGCACCTTGCCCTGAACCCAAGGTTGATTGCATTTGTAATTGAATAAATAATTTCAATAACCGAATAGATCTTAATATCACTTCCCCTGCAATGTACTAAGCCCCAGGGCAGTAGGCCTACTTCCTTCTCACATGTTTCCCACATTCTCTCCGAAATACTGTTGCAAGACTTGGAACAGCAGTGTTTTGGAGGGCAAGCAACCTCGAGGGGTCGCACGACTTGTTATTGCTTGTTTTCCTTTGTACTCCTTTGTGCACACACACTCTCTCTCTCTCTCTCTCTTTTACGTTGCTATAATTTATAATGTCTGGAATCTTTACAGTTTTCTTTTCTTCTGGACAGAGGCCACCTTACGAAATATGTATAATGTAAAGTAATTTCACCGGGTTCGATAGAAATTACATTGATTCAATAATAGATTTTACTTGGAATTATAATATTATAATGAACAGGTTGTCTGATTTCCGGTGCCAACGTCCACCAAGGCTTCCATGTGAATGCGCCCACAGTACTACGAAGTTGACAATTCTGAAGGGCGTTGTTAAAAGGTATTTGCTGAACGATACACTCCCCTGCATCGTTAGTGGTGTCAGAGAGATCTCAAGATTGAATTAAAGCAAAATATCTGGTAAAATGCCTGTTGTAAAGTTAGCTTGCAGATTATCTGTTGTGAGGGACATTTGCGTTGTTGGTTGTAAAGTCGACGTCATTAGGGGTGGCAGTTGTAAAATTCAGTATTTGACTTGACTGTGCTGGTTGTAAGCTAAGGTCTCTGGAGTCTCTAGCACTTGAATTATATTTCAAGGTTCTTTAAATAATATGTAGCACCACTAGGGTTATTTCTCGTTTTCTGTTCTTCACCTTGGGTTGTCTTAATTGGTTGAAGTTCTCATGTTGCAAGTTGACGGAAAAAAAAGCACCTTCACACACGGGTAGAACTAGTGGTTTGCCGTTCGAGCCATTTTCCATTAGTCAGTACGGCCAAGATGAAGGCCGACTTGTCTTAACTATTATTGCTTTACATACAACAAATATATAAACAACAGTGGAAGTTCTATTTGCTTGTAGATGTCATTCCTTCATTATACAAATAAATGAGCCAAAAACTCCACAACATTTAGAAGATAAGTTGCTAGTGACAGAGAGGTGGTAGGAGGATTGTTTGGAAATGTCGTTTTACCTTACAACAATAACAATAATGTAACCAATTGCCATCCTGATATTTATGTAAACATGAACCGTAATGGATATGACCTGTATAGTGTTGCAATGTAATCGTTACTATTGGTAGCTATGAAAGATGGTGATGTTAAATCAATGGTGCAGCGAATTTAATGTTTCTAACGTATAAAGATTGTACAGGTAGAATTGCGAGGTAGAGATAGTAGCCTAATTCCTCAAAATGTTCCTCTTGTTCTCTCTAACACTCAAGGTCATAGTCATAAACATGAAAAAGGTGTTCGTTATCCTTTTGTCGTTTAATGGGAACGCGAATAGATAATCGCTTAAAAGGGTAATAATGACCTGACCTATTGTATCACCCAAATTCTGCATTATCTAAACTTGTGTTTAACTATATTGGCATGCATCTATATACAGTACAGCTAACAAAAATAGAAAGAGATGTGAAACCCTTTTCAGTGATCACTGGCACTACCCATTCATATAATTATGAGAGCTCCACCTCTTATGTTTGGGCATACGAATATTAACAATATATTAAATAATTATTGGGGTACATTTATTTTGTGCCTAATTAATGCCTATACAATTATTTAGCTGAAACATATATCAAAGAAGCCATTAGGATGAAAGGGTTGTAATTTCACCCGGACGTATAGTTTTCTCCTGCTTCATGAATCTACCCCTCTTCCAACTCTCCCACTTCCACCTTAGCCTCTTCCTCGATTGCTGACCCACTATCTTACTTCGTACAATTTTACTCAAGCATCATGCCCATTTTCCCTGTTATTTCCTTCTTCTTTTATTGCAATAAAACAGATGTATCACGATATATAATTAGGGTAGCTGTATTGGAAAGGATTTTTACTAGACTATTAATTTGCAAGACCAAGCGAATGGGAGATGAAAGGATTACAAAGAGAGTAAATAAGTCAGATACAAGGGGAGGTAGAGGGATAGGAAGACCTCCGTTGAGATGGAGAGGTTGTGTAGTACAAGCGTTGGATGATAGAGATGACTGTTGAACAGCCAATAGAAGTGGTAAGGAATAGGAATGAATGGAGAATGCTTGTGAATAGAGTGATAACACAGTTGTTGGGAGAGGGGGTCGGGCATCAATTGGACTAGATAATAGTCAGTCAGGTGCCTGGCCCTGGGAGCCGGTGAATATGAAGGGTAATGCCTGGAGATGGGCGGGCATTGTGGTGTGCTCCGCTGCATGTCTGCCTGCTGAGACTGGAATCTCTCCGGGAGGTCTGGGGTCGGGAGAGTACTGGATGCCCTTAGTGATCTTTGGTCTCTGGGTCTTCTCCTGAGTGACCTAGATGTGTGTGAATTTATATATTGTTATATGTTGTGTTGTGTTGTCCCTGTTCGGGCTCTGTCTCGAGTCGGCCACCCCCCAGCTATGGGGTATGAAACTGAGTAGACACATACAAGATAAAAATCCCGATGTGTCAATGGGAAAACATTATTGGTAATGAATTTGTGCTGTACTTGGATTCTGCACACTATCCCAACAGCCAACGACAAACCTCAAGATTTACTTTCACTGTTTCCTATGCACAGTTGTGGACATTATATATATATATATATATATATATATAGTCTGACATACGGAGCCCTGTATGTTAATTTAAGAGTTAGAATTAGAGTTGAAGGAGTGCCAAACTACCCAGGCGGCGAAGCAGACCAGCGAGCGAACTAGCGAGTGGGAAACCAGCTCGTCCGCATACCAGCAAACTAGCCTTCACACCTGCGTGCGTCATAGGGGACCCTGCAAACTACTTCGATGACCCGACGCTATGACGTATGATCGACGCCAGGAGACTCTATTGGACCATGCACCTGCTACGCAACTCGAGGAGCTGTGATTGGGGCGTGCACCATCAACCGCCTCCTGATTCGTTCCTACACCATCATTGTTTAGTATATAAGACCCGAGTAGTGGGCATTCAAATCAGTCTCATTTGGAGTTGGGAAGGTGAACTTGCAGCTGGAGGAAGACGGGGTGAAGTATTATAATGGGATTGTGACTGTCAGTCAGATTATATAAGTGTGTGTTAAGTGTGTTCGGTGTAAACACTTACGTTATGTTGGTTAGTGAGATATGTGATTGGGAATTAACGTTAACGCTACTATTATGTACTTAACTCTTTTATTGGGAATTAACGTTAATGCTACTATTATGTACTTAACTCTTTGATTGGGAATTAACGTTAACGCTACTATTATGTACTTAACTCTTTGATTGGGAATTAACGTTAACGCTACTATTATGTACTTAACTCTTTGATTGGGAATTAACGTTAACGCTACTATTATGTACTTAACTATTTGATTGGGAACGCTACTATTATGTACTTAACTATTTTAGTTGACTGACTTGTGGACTAAAGCAACTCTTTAAGTAATTGGGTTATGATGAAAGTAATACTATTGTTTTATATTAATACTTAAGAGTTCTTTCATTTTCTTTTAATTAAGCTTACATTGCTTAACGGTGCTTAGTACGGTGATACTATTGTCTCTTATTAGTAATATCGCCTTAGACTAACATGGCTGTTTTAATGTAACTTCTAGTGATTTCCTAAGCTGAAGAAAATTCTTTTAGCTTCAAAATATTATTTTTGCTTTTCATATTATTTGAGTGAGACTTGAATCGAATCTATGAAGCGATCCTTTAACTTAATTTACTCATAATCAAACCTCAATGTTACGTGGTTAAGAAATACATTTAACTAATTATTAAATATATATCTAACTTTTTATGTGACTTTGATATTAATCCTGATGATAATAATAATATAATACTATTAACGTAAGACAAGAACCAAGAATAATAACTACATTAAATATAAATAAAAGTACATATAAGAAAACTATCTATTCATTTCAAAAAGGGTAAGAGACAGAAATATTCTTACTTTAATATTTATCTTTCAAGACTTTTTATAGAATTAATAGTCCTTCTTTAGATATAACTTATTCGGTTCATAACCATAGCCTACTAAGCTTCGGTTAAATAATAATTCTTTATAAATACTACATGACTTTAATTAGTTTCAGTATTTTTCCATAATTGAAGAGTATCAGTCAATAAAGGATACCAAGTCCTGAGATCCAAAAGGAAAGGAAGCAACAACAGGAAATAATTTTATTAGATTTTACTTTTGTTTTGCCTTCAGCTGACTGATACCTTAACACCTTAAGAGCGGACTATGCGGTTTATTTATATGTACCGCCCAGCGGGGTGTTTTTAGCCAAAATAGGGCTGTTTACGTGATCATTTTCATGCCTAAATAAGACCCAGAACGTAAAACAAGTACCTATCCCTGAAAGGGCATAAACAGAGCTTTCGAATGACACCATAACGATCCTTTTATGATGGCTAGTTTTCTTGCAATAACCGTGCAACGCGAGTGCAAAAAGCATGTAATTCGGTACTTTCCCCATATAATTCAGTATGTAGCGAGTGAGAGAGAGAGGAGGGAGCTGAGATTCGTGTCAGTAGGTTTGCCGCGGTGGTCTGGAGCAGTCATACGCTCGCTAGTCTCCTGCCACCACTTGTCTCTCTCTCTCAGCAACATTACGTGCTGAAATTGCCACTCGACCTATGTCGAGCGCCGCCACATAGTCCAGCTTTATTAAATACGACTTAAGTTGCGCGCCGACTTTTAGGGGTTAATATATATCTCTGTGCTATCTAGATTCATCAAGTTAACCACTTGAGGATCAAGATACGTAACAGAAGAGTGGCGACCTTGCCAGGATTCGTTTCATACAGTTTCACTCGGTTTCATTACCGTTTCACTACTTAAAAATCAAATATTAATCATGCCTCATCTAATTAATGACGACGATGCTCGAGTTTTCATAGAATCAGACCCCACAGCCCCTGATATTGACTGTCTGTCAAAATCCGAACTGAAAGTGCTTGCCTCACATCTCCAATTAACTGTCTCAAACATGTCTAAAGTAGAGGTGGCTCAGACCATAAAAACCCACCTGTTCCCTGTAGAAGGCGGGGAGGGTGACGGAGCAGTTAGTGGGATCCCGAGTAAACCTAGCCAACTTGATGAACAATTGCCACCTGGTTTGACCGGTGATCAAATATTCGAACTAGAACAAGCCAGACTAAAAATAGAACTAGCCAGAATACAAGCAAATACCGAAGAAGCCAGCATAAAAGCCAGAGCAACGACCGAACAAGCCAAAGCAAATATCGAAGAAGCCAGAATAAAGACCGAACATTATGAATATCAATATCGTATAGCTCAACTAAATGTCGATACAAATGCTCCCGTAATTGCTCCCCCTCTGGGATTGACTATGACTAGTGTCATTCCACCTTTCACTGAGGATAATGTGCAGGATTTCTTTGTTTTGTTTGAGGAAGTTGCTGGAGGTATGAAGTGGACAAGATATCAATGGCCTTTTATGTTACAAACCGTTTTGACAGGGAAGGCTCGAACCACGTATTTGTCAGAAGTAGCAGAGGTTAGGCAGGATTATGACAATCTCAAAGAAGCTATCCTAAAAACCTATCAATTGCAGCCTGAGGCTTACAGGCAATCTTTCCGTAAAAAACAGAAGAAAGTAGAAGAAACCCATAAGGTATTTACCAGGACCATGACTAAAACTTTCAATCATTGGGTCAAGAGTAAGAAAGTCACAAGCTACAACGATCTGAAGGAGTTGGTCCTGTTAGAAAATTTCCTATGGAAAATTGATTCTTCTGTATCCTATCATTTAAAGGGGAAAAAGGTAGATTGTCTTGCCGACGCCGCTGACATGGCTGACACATACGTGCTCAACAACAAATTTCGTGGAAAGAAGCCCTACGATAATTCTAGTTCTAATTTTAAGTATCCCAATCACAAATCTGACAGACCCAGTCACAAGCCTATAACGTCTTCCCCAGGTAGCCAAAATAGAATTGTTCCCCCAACTAAAAATGCGATTCAGGGCAATGGTAACGGAGGTGGGGCCCAAAGTAATAGTAATGCTCAAAGAGGGAACGTTCCCGTATCCCCTAAAGTATGTACTTTTTGTGGCAAGAGAGGCCACCTAGCTTATCAGTGCTGGGCCAAGGAGAGAACCGAGAGATCGGGGCAGATAGTTGCCGCCGTATCTCAAACTCCATATGTTCCTTTAATGCAGGATTCTCGACAGAAGGAGTACCTAGCACCAAAAGATCCTTTAATGCAGGACTCCCGACAGAAGGAGTACCTAGCAGCTAACGTAAATCATCTAGACAGGGGTGTAGTAGCATGTGTGGTGCAACCCACTAGGGTTAAGCCAATAATAATTTCACCATCAGTGCAGGACAGTTACCGTCCCTTTATTTCATCTGGCAACGTGAGATTAAATGGTTGTATGCATGAGGTAAAAATTCTGAGAGACACAGGTTCTACTAGCACCCTCATGGTGAATCCTTACACTGAGTGCCCACCTGGCGAACCAGTTGTAATGAGAGGTGCTGGAGGCCAATTTTATGCACACTTGGTAAAAGGCGAAATTGAATGTGAGTTACTACAGGGTGAGGCCACCATAGTTTTGTGTAGGTCCCAAGATATCCCTGTGCCCGGGGTAACACTCCTTTTGGGGAATGATGTAGCAGGTGAGAAGGTCCGACCAGACCCCATTTTGTCACTTTCCCCTGTTAACGAGCCACTAACCGGTGAGCTTGAAAAGGAGATGCCAACAGTTTTCCCTGTGTGTGCTGTCACACGTTCAATGTCTCAAGTAGCAGTTCCCTCAGACAGAAATGTACCGAATGTAAGAGATGATGAAAGGGATGATGAGAGTGTGAATGCCGCTCCAACTGTGCCTGATGATGTGACTGAGGTGGATTTATCTGACACCTTTTTGGCTCATCTTGACCCTAACGATGACCATGAAACCCCTCCAAGTTGTCCTAGTGGCCTGGTAGAGCTACAGAGAGATGATAGTGAATGCAAGGAGTTGGCTGCCAGGTCCGTGAGTGAAGAGGAATGTGAGAAGGAGGGTGGTGAATGTTTCTACCTCAAAGGAGGAGTATTGTGGCGTAGATGGAGACCGCCACACAGACCAATCGATGACTGGGCCTGGGACGTCCATCAAGTAGTAGTCCCCAAACCTTGTCGTAGAGATATCTTGGAAATGGCACATTGGCACATTGGCACATTGGCAGGACACCTAGGTGTGAGAAAAACTCTAGACAGAATCAGAGCCCACTTTTACTGGCCAGGAACGCGTGCAGATGTAGTGGAGTTTTGTAGAGTGTGTCACACTTGCCAGATGACAGGAAAACCCAATTTGAAGGTGCCTGTACATCCTCTGGTGCCCTTGCCCGTCTTTGAGAATCCTTTTACTCGGGTGGTAGTGGACATTGTAGGCCCATTGCTTAAGACTTCCCAAGGTAACAATTATTTATTAACTATTATGGACATGGCAACTCGCTACCCAGAGGCTATACCCTTAAGGACTACCTCTGCTCCAACTGTCATAAAGGAACTGCCCAAATTCTTCACCAGAATGGGTTTCTCCCATGAGGTGCAAAGTGATCAAGGAACTAATTTTACCTCTAACATTTTTCAGCAGTCCCTGAAGGAGTTGGGTATTGAGCATGTTAAGTCTAGCACCTACCACCCAGAGAGTCAAGGGGTTCTCGAACGATATCATCAGACATTAAAGGGAATGTTACGTAAGTATTGTACAGAGACCGGAGTTGAGTGGGATAAGGGGGTATTTCTTTTATTTGCTACTCGTGAGGTTCCAACTGAATCCCTGGGTTTTTCCCCTAATGAGCTAGTTTTCGGTCACCAGGTAAGAGGTCCTTTGCAACTATTGCAGGATAGCCTAGTTGGCCAGGAGGGGAACCAAAACCTCCTCAAGTATGTTTCAGATTTCAAAACCCGGCTGAGATCCTCATGTGAGTTTGCCGCTCAAAACTTGACAGTGGCTAAAAGCTCCATGAAGAACTGGTATGACAGAAAAGCCCGTGAGAGGGAGTTTCAGCCCGGTGATGAGGTTTTGGTCCTGCTCCCCCTTTTTGGCCAACCTTTATCTGCCAAGTTCAGGGGCCCATATAAGATCATTCAGAGGGTGAGCATTACCGATTATCTAGTGACTACCCCAGACAGGAGAAAGCCCACGCAAGTATTCCATGTAAATATGTTGAAACCCTACCATAGGTCCCCTGATTCCTCTCCTCCAGATTCTCCCACTGTGGCAGTGAATGTCAGGACCTGTGGACAGCCTGGTGCGGACAAAGTCTTCAGTTCTCTTACTGACCCGCAACAGACTGTTCCAGAGCCTGAAGGTATCCATGCAGACTTTGACTTGTCATGTAGCCTATCCAACTTTCAGTATAATTCAGTAGCTTGGGGGGAATTACCATCTAAACTATGTCATCTTCCCTCTGATCAAGCGAACCAACTAATCTCTGTTTTGTCTCAGTCTCCCAGTGTGGTCTGTGATACTCCAGGGCTCACTTCTTTGGCCTTGCACGACATCGACGTAGGGGATGCAACTCCCATTAAACTATCCCCCTACCGTGTCTCACCACAACGCAGGAGTATACTGCAGGTCGAGCTTGACTTCATGTTTTCAAACCAGCTGATCACAAGTGGAGCCAGTGGAGTAGTCCGGTCATACTTGTGCCAAAGCCAGACGGGAGCCATAGGTTTTGTAGGGACTATAGGCAAGTTAATGCTGTCACAAAGAACGATACCTACCTACTGCCACGGATCAAAGATTACATTTACCGGGTTGGCCTCATACAGCAGTAAGATAAATTTAATGAGAGGATTTTGGCAATTAGCTCTCCCTTGTAGCGAGGTAAATATCATGCTTTAGTAGTCCGCTTTCAAGCCTTCAGCTGTGAGATGCCTTGCAGTTCGAATAACGCTCCAGCTACGTTCCGGCTATGTTCTGATGTGGTACATGGAGACGTTTCCTACTTTGGGTGATATCCTCATTATAATCTTGCTGTTGCCAATCTGGTGATGAATCTATTTATGTATTATGTTTAATATTATGTACTATACTCCTTAAACTCTTTTCTAGGGGGGAGGTCTGACATACGGAGCCCTGTATGTTAATTTAAGAGTTAGAATTAGAGTTGAAGGAGTGCCAAACTACCCAGGCGGCGAAGCAGACCAGCGAGCGAACTAGCGAGTGGGAAACCAGCTCGTCCGCATACCAGCAAACTAGCCTTCACACCTGCGTGCGTCATAGGGGACCCTGCAAACTACTTCAATGACCCGACGCTATGACGTATGATCGACGCCAGGAGACTCTATTGGACCACGCACCTGCTACGCAACTCGAGGAGCTGTGATTGGGGCGCGCACCATCAACCGCCTCCTGATTCGTTCCTACACCATCATTGTTTAGTATATAAGACCCGAGTAGTGGGCATTCAAATCAGTCTCATTTGGAGTTGGGAAGGTGAACTTGCAGCTGGAGGAAGACGGGGTGAAGTATTATAATGGGATTGTGACTGTCAGTCAGATTATATAAGTGTGTGTTAAGTGTGTTCGGTGTAAACACTTACGTTATGTTGGTTAGTGAGATATGTGATTGGGAATTAACGTTAACGCTACTATTATGTACTTAACTCTTTTATTGGGAATTAACGTTAATGCTACTATTATGTACTTAACTCTTTGATTGGGAATTAACGTTAACGCTACTATTATGTACTTAACTATTTGATTGGGATTTAACGTTAACGCTACTATTATGTACTTAACTCTTTTATTGGGAATTAACGTTAACGCTACTATTATGTACTTAACTCTTTGATTGGGAATTAACGTTAACGCTACTATTATGTACTTAACTATTTGATTGGGAATTAACGTTAACGCTACTATTATGTACTTAACTATTTGATTGGGAATTAACGTTAACGCTACTATTATATACTTAACTATTTTAGTTGACTGACTTGTGGACTAAAGCAACTCTTTAAGTAATTGGGTTATGATGAAAGTAATACTATTGTTTTATATTAATACTTAAAGAGTTCTTTCATTTTCTTTTAATTAAGCTTACATTGCTTAACGGTGCTTAGTACGGTGATACTATTGTCTCTTATTAGTAATATCGTCTTAGACTAATATGGCTGTTTTAATGTTACTTCTAGTGATTTCCTAAGCTGAAGAAAATTCTTTTAGCTTCAAAATATTATTTTTGCTTTTCATATTATTTGAGTGAGACCTGAATCGAATCTATGAAGCGATCCTGTAACTTAATTTACTCATAATCAAACCTCAATGTTACGTGGTTAAGAAATACATTTAACTAATTATTAAATATATATCTAACTTTTTATGTGACTTTGATATTAATCCTGATGATTATAATAATATAATACTATTAACGTAAGACAAGAACCAAGAATAATAACTACATTAAATATAAATAAAAGGACATATAAGAAAACTATCTATTCATTTCAAAAAGGGTAAGAGACAGAAATATTCTTACTTTAATATTTATCTTTCAAGACTTTTTATAGAATTAATAGTCCTTCTTTAGATATAACTTATTCGGTTCATAACCATAGCCTACTAAGCTTCGGTTAAATAATAATTCTTTATAAATACTACATGACTTTAATTAGTTTCAGTATTTTTCCATAATTGAAGAGTATCAGTCAATAAAGGATACCAAGTCCTGAGATCCAAAAGGAAAGGAAGCAACAACAGGAAATAATGTTATTAGATTTTACTTTTGTTTTGCCTTCAGCTGACTGATACCTTAATATATATCTCTGTGCTATCTAGATTCATCAAGTTAACCACTTGAGGATCAAGATACGTAACAATATATATATTTATTAGTGGCCCCTCCATCATTGACGATTATGCCTATTACATAAGGCTACCTCTTCAAACGCTCATAAGCGTAGTTTGAATCTACCGCCGCAGAGCTCAGAGGAACCTTCATCATAAGCACACGCAAAATCACTCATGGTTCGTCTTTATGATTGGGTTCTCACTACGAAAAAACTTCGTAACAAATAAAAAATAAAAATGAAATAAGAATAACTATTCATAAGCTTTCCATATTCCGTGGATGTACTTCTGTGGATTCTTGGACCAGACGCTGACTAGCGCATCGTTCTGCCTACCTTGCTCTGCGTTCACCCCACCCGGACGTGTTCCCCACAGTGCTCCGCTTTGATTCCGCATTCTTGCGTCCCTAGTGAGTTTTTTTTCATTTGTTTACTCTGGCATGTCTTGAGTAAGGTTAGGATTAGCTTAGCAGGGGTGTCATGCGTGGTTTTCTCGCAGAACAAGTGTATTTTGGGTCGTTTTTGTTGGGGCGTCTATTTCGGACGGACCCTCGTGGCCGAGTTGAGGACGCTCTGAAACTGTTTTTCGTGTTTAGCCATCTTTAGTCCTAGCTTGTTAGGAGGCTTTAACTACGCGATGTCGGGCTTCTAGCTATCTTTCAGATGGAGTGGCCTATTTTGTTTTATACTGACGTTCCTGGTGTTTTTTCTTCACGTAGTGGAGTTCTTTCTGGGTCCCGAGTCAGTGTTACCCTTACCCGGGTTTTTTCTACGATGTTGATGTGGCGGCTGTTCCAGTTTTGGTGGGATGGAGTGCTTTTCGATTGTGTTTCGACGTCATTAAGTGTTTATTCCGTTTTCACTGGGCTTAGCCAGCCACTCGTAGTTTTTTCACATATGCAAGTGTTTTCATTGTTTATTATGATAAAAAATGTATTCATGTGTCATGTGTGTCCTGGATTAGTTGTGATTGGCTGATCCAGGAGCTTCGGACTGTGGGTCTGATTATGTTTATCAGATTGCGTTCTGATTGGTGTGGGTTGCCTTTCCGGCGTTTTTTCTCGATTGCTCCAAGAAAGCCGTTTTGTTTACCGGGTTTTAGTCAAGTTGGTTAAAATCGGTAGTTACCCCGGCGAGTTTGGTAGCTTGAGGGCTCATCAGAAACTGCATTCTCTGTGGTCGAGCCTGTGATCAGGCTTCCTGTGTTTTTCCCGGCGAGGTGGGCTCCACACATTTATCTAGGTGATCATGCTGACACCTGTTGGATATGTTTTTTTAGGCTTTTCAAAGCCATTGAAACAATGCTGTTTGTTTGATTGGTCTTTCCCTCCCGGCGACCTTTTTACAAAGAGGTCTGGGGCAGGTACAATTGGTTTGACATTTAATATAAAACCCGGCGGTTGACCTTCGGGTGGTTATATTAACGGATTTGCAATTCGCTATGGTTTGCCAAACAATTGATTGATACAATAGGGTATCATGGCCTTCAAGACGGCGATCTATGAGGGCTTCTGGGAGAAGTCGGATTAGAGATTAAGATAGGCTTAGAATTTTTAGGGGATAAAAAGATTCCTGAATCTTACTAGTGTTTCAAGTGTAAAGGGATACTTGAAAGACTTCATAATTAATAAAGATATGCTTCATTTTTATGAAGATTCAGAAGATCTGCTTAAATCTTTTGGACAGGTAAAGATATGCTGAAATCTTTAATATGAAACTAAAGGAAAACGAAAAGTAGTGGTTGAGGGCTACGGTTCGTTGACCAGCGGTTTTGTGACATGTTTTTGAAACATTTTGGGGTAACCTTATGGAAATTTTCTCTTTCCAGGGCGGAGTACAGGCGTGGCGCCAGATGACCAGGTAGATCCCGGGGGTGGGGTAGATTTCCACCGGTCTCTGTCATGTCGGCACTAGAACCTCTCATTGCTTTATGTTCAACGCCGTTATGCTCAGGTATCCCTATTTTTGCACACAAGCTTTGCATTAAATGTGTTAAATGCCTCGATCGGTCACGGGGGATATGGGTGACAAAGAATTGCACTATTTGTAACCTCTTAAGTGTTAGTTTTAATTCAAAAGGATAATACTGCGGCGGTAGCTTTGCAAGAAGTGAAACAACTTCTCGCTACTTATTCAACGAATGTAGCACATAAAGCATTGCAATGTGATAACCTTGAGCTTTGGGAGCTTTTAATTATCAAACATGCCCCCCCTAAGTGTAAGATACGTGCACGTAAGACCTCAGAGTCTGGGCGGGAACAGGTTACCACACCCTCCCCCGGCAAATCTAAGAGGCCTCGCTCACCGTCACCCTCAGCAATGGCGACGAGGCCCAAATCAAGGTCAGCCTCTACCCCCACCAAGTCTAACGTCCAATCTGACAGGTCGGGGGTGGAGTCAGAGAATGTGGTGGAGGATGCCCCGGCGGACATTTCATCACCTGATAGTCATGCTTTTTCTACCAGGTCACGTGTGTCAGCCTCAGATTTAGAAGTATCTTACAGAAACTATAAACCTCTAGGGTGCTTGGGTGAGGGCTCCCAATTGGAGAGTATACCAAGCTCGCAAGCGAGTAACAGCCACAGCCAAGGTGTATGGCGATACTCACAGCCCTGGCAGGACAGAACACATCCTTTTGTGACTCAAGTAGTGGCTGACGTCCACCGGGATGCCGATGTACCATCTTCTATCCCAGATTTAACATGGCGGCATGTGGAGGTCCCGGCTTCGGCAGGATCTTCCCATGATAGGCCAGACTTAACCTAAGAAGTGCGCATGGGGGTAATTAGAAACGTCCGCCTGTGCTGACGTATTTGAGCTGTTTCCATCACTAAAATATTCATTTTACCATAAATAGCATTAATACTTATCCATACGCACCTATTATGGGTTGATTATAAAGGTATTAACCTGAAACAACAATAAAACGAGTGAAAACAGCGTTTGGATGGTCAAAATCGGAGATACAGGCCGCGAGTTATATAATGTATGGGTGAAACAACCTGCTTTCCCGCCAATTTCCCCCAAGGCCACTGAGACACAGTCGATCGATACTCTCTCTCTCTCTCTCTTGCACTCGCTTGCTAACAGTGCTGACAATGCCCTGCTTGCAACTCGCTAATGTTAGCACGAAAATATACCTCAGAATAAGGGAATAACAGGGAAAATAGGTGATAACTGAAGGAGGGGAGGAAAGTGGGAAAGGAGGGGAGGTAGAGGAGTGATATTTTGCATGGCCCAGGGGCCAAAAAAAAAAAATCGATGTTTAACCCTTAATTAGCGGCTCACCACATAAGTCGTATTTAATAAAGCTGGACTATGTGGCGGCGCTCGACATAGGTCGAGTGGCAATTTCAGCACGTAATGTTGCTGAGAGAGAGAGACAAGTGGTGGCAGGAGACTAGCGAGCGTATGACTGCTCCAGACCACCGCGGCGAACCTACTGACACGAATCTCAGCTCCCTCCTCCCTCTCTCACTCGCTACATACTGAATTATATGGGGAAAGTACCGAATTACATGCTTTTTGCACTCGCGTTGCACGGTTATTGCAAGAAAACTAGCCATCATAAAAGGATCGTTATGGCGTCATTCGAAAGCTCTGTTTATGCCCTTTCAGGGATAGGTACTTGTTTTACGTTCTGGGTCTTATTTAGGCATGAAAATGATCACGTAAACAGCCCTATTTTGGCTAAAAACACCCCGCTGGGCGGTACATATAAATAAACCGCATAGGCCGCTCGTAAGGTGTTCAAGTCGATTTTTGTTTTCTCTGACTCTTAAGAGTCTTCCCGCAGTCCGCCGGGGGAACTCTTAAGAGTCTCCCCGCAGTTCCCGGGTTAAGGGATGAAGAACAGCGTTCTCTGGTCTCAGAGATGGAAGTTGAAGAGTCAGGTCACCATCTAGACGACTCTCAGGGTACTGTCGAATCTCCACGGAGTTCGTCATCTGCTAGGTATGTAACTACAGAAGGGATTGATGGATTACTATTAAATGCACTTAATAAGTTCTTTGGCCCTACGCCGGAAACTCCTACAGTTGGTATGGGAGCTCCCGCGACGTCGACGAATGTGCGACCTCTGGCTACATCCATTGCTTTAGCTAAAATACCTAACCCTCCTCTTGTGTCAGATCCAATTTCCAATGTGCCAGGCACAGCAGCTCTCACTACTTCCAATGTGCGAGTCATATCAGACATAACTCCCCCCCCCTCCCCTTTAGACAAGGCACCAGTCAAAAAGGAGCTATGCCTCTTTTATACGGGCCTGATGAGTCATGGGTAGCAATGTTACCAACTAAGCCAGAGGCAGCACAAGCTACTATTTCGGGGGAGCTCCCTGTACCACATGAGTGGGTAATCCAAGGCAATAAGTCTAGAAAACTCAGAGCATTGGATAGTCAAGGAAATATTTTAGATGTTCATATTAAGGCCATTCCAAGTTATTATAACCATGACTTTTTTGTGTATGCATCACCACCAGCCCTACCCCCTGCCTCAGCTTCAAAGCTATTTTCTGACTGGACTAAGAATGATGGCTTTAACGACATCAAGGCACTTTCTGCTTTGACGCCGGAGTTGGATATGTTTCCGATCACAGACTCAGCCTCTAATCCAGTCTTGCAGGTGGGGCAGTTGGGTACGGGACCTTGGGTGGAATGGGAAACAGAGGCTCAAAATTTTGCCACTACTTTCACTTCAACATCTTCTCACCAAATCCCTCAAGAAAACCATACTTGGTTCTCTCTTCCGGTTTTTAGTGCCGGAGGAGTCCCCTCTGCTTTGTTTGATTTCTTGGCTGCCCCTAAAATCAATTTGTGCGAATTAAAAGATCCTTTTAGCACGCCTTCCCCAGCTCACCTAGACTGCGAGTTTAGGTTAAGAGGAAACGCGTTTAGACTGTTTTCGCAATATATTGTTACCCAGCAAGTAACAAAGTCTATGTTACGCTCTTCTCAGGCGATCGAAGCTGCGGAAGTCAGGAAGGCCATTGAACTTTCCTGGCGCTTGCTTCTCCAAACTTCCATTCAGTCTTTAGGAGATATTCGGACAGCCTTATTAGAGGCAGTTCGAGCAAGGCAGGATCTGAGGATGTTCTTAGTGAAGAAACTTCCTGACCGTATTGCAAGCCAAGTAGTTCTGTCTCCAGTTCTAACTCCTTTTTTGATTTCCCCAGCAGTTTGGAAGACTGTTTTAAATATGGCACAAGCATTCAAACAAAGTCCCTCTCAAACCTAAGAAGCCTACCTTCACTTTCCCTAAGCCCAAACCAGTTTCGAAAGCTCAAGCTAGTGGGTCTAAGCCTTTTCATCAGCCAAAGTCCTCTTCCACCCAGGGTCAGGCTCAGTTCAGGCATCAACAGGGTAAATTATCATGTAAAGGCCACAGGTTTCACCAACGACCAGGTCAGGGCCCACCTCCAGCCAAACCCGGCCAGTCGTCCAAGGGTACACCACCACCAGCAATAAACTAAGGTATCTCTCACTCCCGGGGCCAGTCAAAGGCGTGTTGGAACAGAGGGTGGTCCAGCCGGCAAACCCCAGTCTGCTAACTGGGTCATTCCGAGCGTGTCATCAAGCATGGCCATTAAGAACATGGGCGAGGACTGTGGTACGCATAGGCATCACTTGGCAGTGGCTCCGGCGACCTCGCTTACGTCAGCCGACAAAGGCCAATCATGTTTCTTTAGAGGTGGAGTCACTAGTTCAGGAGATGATTACCAAGAGTGTCATTATCCCAGTCCCCCCGACTTACCCGGTGTTTACATCCAAACTATTTCTAGTACCAAAAAGGGACAGTATTCAGATGAGATCGGTCGTAGACCTGTCTTATTTGAATCTCCACATTCACAACGTGTCCTTCAGGATGCTGACAGTGAATCAAATCAGGTTAACACTTCCGCCGGGAGGGTGGATGTGTTCATTAGACCTGACAGACGCGTATTGGCACGTCCCGGTAAACGAGAGATTTCAAAAAAATTCTGGCGTTAAGAATAATGCATCAGACTTATGTCTTTCCAAGGATGCCGTTTGGATTGAACCTAGCACCACGCATATTCACAAAATTAGTCCGGCAAGCCCTGATGCCCATTTTAGAACAGGGGATCAGGATCTTGTGGTATCTGGACGACTTGCTGGTGGTGGCAGAGACAGAAAAGTTATGCAACACTCATGTCAACATTACGCTAAACCATGTCAAATCTCTAGGATTCAAGGTCAACTTAGTAAAGTCAAAACCTTGTTCCCTCACGAGTAATTCAGTGGATAGGGCTGGTCTGGGACACAGCATCTCTCACTCTGAGTCAGAGTGTGGACAATCGAAACAGATTTCGCAAAAAATGTTTATGTTTCTCCGCAGTCTGACTACGACACAGAGACTCTGGGAATCTCTAGTCGGTTCTCTCAACTGGGTTCAACTAACTGTGAAGTTGGGCCGGTTGAAAGTCAAACGTTTATTCTTGGAGGGCAACAAATATTTCCCACTATTACCGGCGGGAACATTATGGCCTATCCCAACATTAATACACAGCTTACTAGCGGTCTGGGCGAAGAGGGAAATGTTGCACTCAGTCATGTCATGGACCTCTCCTCCGCCGACGGTATGGGTGGACACGGATGCGTCAGGGACGATAGGTTGGGGCTTTCAGTCAAACCTCGGGCATCAGGGTCAAGGGCTTTGGTCCCATTCAGAAACCTAGAGACCTCGCTGACTTTTGCATTGTGGACATTCAGGAGGCCAAGTGGCTAACGCCGTATGGTAGAAACGTGACAGATAAATTTATGATTCAGTACACACAATCTACCAAGAGGCAATATTAATCTCATTGGCAGTCCTTTACTTCTTGGATAGTTAGAACAGAACAGACAGTACCTTCGGTGGCATTAGTTTTTAATTATTTAAACTATTTGTTTGAACAGAAACGTCTATCTGTAGTGACTCTAAAAAATCACTTAACAGCTATCAGGGTGCCATTCTTTGACCTTACAGGTCTAACCATACCACAAGCGGAAGAAACAGGTTTCATGAGAGCATGCTTCAAACTCCGCCCACCTCCCCGTCAGCTCATGCCTACCTGGTCTCTTGACAAAGCGTTATCTTTGCTTCATTCCCGTCTGCATCAGAATACGGCAGATTTTGAATTGCTATTAAAAAAGGCTGTGTTCCTTATGGCTTTGGCTTTTTTTTACCATGTTTCTTGGGCCACACCCCAGCACTTCACTGCCACTCATACGGTGGGTGCTCAGCACAACGTTCCCCCTTTCGCCCAGTTTCCTCCTATAACCCCGATAGGGTCGCGAAGGAGTCAAGAGGTTGAGATTCAGCTAAAGAGATTGGAGATAGAGGAAAAGAGAATACAGGCAGAGAGAGAAGAGAGGCAAAGAGAGAGAGATAGAGAGAGGTAAAATGCCCCAGAACAAGAAGCCCACCACAGAAGCCACGAGCGAACACCACACAGAAACACCCGGAAGAAAGGTCCACAGAACGAAAGGACCAGCTGACCGAGCCCGCCATTCCAGACAGGCCCAAGCCCGCAGGGCTAAACAGCTCCAGGACACACCCATTTACCTTTTCTAAACCGACCATTTTCCACACCTCACGTACACTAACCCCCTCGTGTCCTACACTTATTAACTACAAAGATGATGAACAGGAATATACATTCATATTAAAAACACCCATGCCTGTCCCGACGTTGAGCCAATGCCAACACATCAGACAGCCATAATTATATCTATGTATGTTCTTGCATCCGAGAAGTAGATGTTATATATCTTAGAAGTTCAAACACCCACGCTTGTCCCTAGACCTCTTATATCATTTTTCATGACGAGTATAGATATGTGTAACCCGTGCTCAGTCACCCCTTGCATTGTTCCTCTAGTAACTAAGTCTATAATATTAACTGCCACCAGCATTGATGCGACATAGCGGCAGTGTCCTTGTGTCGTATTATGCCCAGTACAGATCAACCAGGTTTCATCACCTTATTAGGACGACGACTATAATGTCATCGTTCATCGATGTATGCAATCCTTTAGGTTAAGTATTTTATCCGCCATTGTGTTCACCTTTTTCCATTTACTTTCCACAATTGTCATACGTCTTCCCCTTGCCTCCTTCGTATCCACAGTCCACACTACGCCAATTTACTTCGTGTCTTACACCTCTTACCCCAACCAGAGATTATATAAGATAACCTGGTTATCAGTATCTGTCATAAGTACCCCGAAACAATAACTAAGTACCCCTACGAACTGCCGCTGTTGTTGATATTATATTTAATAGAAAACGCAGTTCCCAGGGCCAACTAATAGTATCCATAACCCTCGGACTGATCACATAACTCTATCTTTTCCAGACTCCTATACCACCCAATAGTTGCATTCCCCGGTAGCATTTGGCTAACGTATTCTACTGCCTTTTCAAACTTCCATATCAATTGTAGCCTAATGCCACCCCCACGCCCAGGGACCTTAGGGGCAAAATTTCCCTGTAGCCCTTGAACTCTCCCCCCCCCCTCTCATTAAGACACCCGCGCTTCTCGACTCTTGTCCGACCTAGCCTCTCTCTCATACCTCTTGAAGATCCTTGAATTGTCCGTTACTAACGCTCTCCAACTTTATATATATACTCCTATCCAGCCTACCTTCACTTAGTAGGCCAGAACAACATTAGAACTTTACTAGCCCCTTGCATGCCATCTATTCTCTTACAACACATTCACAACCCTGCACCCAATGGTCGTCGGTGCGAGGCTAGCCGCCCCGCCAGTAACTAACTTCTATTGTCATACTTCCAGATAAATGTGGCAGAGTTAGCAACCCAGTCTCCACCATATCCAGCAAACCCTACAATTAACAACCAGCCGAGTAAAACCAGCTAGCTAAGGCACCTTCGGTTTTGGTATTAAAGACACTCACATCTGTCTCATACACAGAGGGTTATTACAAACACTGGTGATATGGCAAGCCCCTAGCCACAGCCGCCGGACGACTATATCAGAGAGAGGGCGCCCAGCTCCCCCTTTTTGCCCACCCGAGGAGGGAGACCCCCACCCCCGCGGAGGTATACCTGACCCCTGTTTTGACTTTCGAGTCATTGCCAGGTAGCACAGGAATTCTTCCTATCAATGAACTAACCATGAATGACTAACACCTTTACTAACCTCTATTACCTCACAATAAACCATTTACCTTTCTTGCATGCTCTGATCACTAAATTAGCACCTCAGCTATACCATAGAATGAAGATTGAACAATCTAGAGAGACGCTCCTATCACAGCTGTCCCCATCCTCCTCGCAAAGTAGATCCAGTCTCTCTCCCCTAAATACGTCCAGTATAGCCAAAATAGTACCTCTTACTAAGGCTCAGTTATATGAAAAAATAAAGGCTTCCTATCGCCCTGTGCCACAACAGTAAATACCATCTTACCTAGTCCCCATATCTATTGAGAGCTCAATTAAGTCCATAAGACTCGAGATCCCTACTGTCTACAGGGTCCAGAACCGAGCCTATAAATCTAACTCCCGCCCCCAGTCAAATCAGTTGAAAGCTAGACACCAACCAGTGGTCACTACCCTGCAGTTTTTTTTTTTTTTTTTATGTGATTGAGTGAGGCAAAAGGCATAACTGCCTATAGCGAGTGCCTCCCCCATAGTTGAAAGAGTGACAGGGCCAAAATCAAGGGACGTTCGAGCCAAAATGCCTGGACACACGGAGTTTGAAGCAATTTAAGTCATAGGAAGAGGGAAAGACTGATTCTGGGAGAGAGTTCCAGAGCTCAGATGTTGAGTAGAAGAAAGTTTGAGAGTAACGTTTCACTCTTGGGTTGGAGAGTTGCACAGAGTAGGGGTGGGATTGAGTTGCAAGACGGGTACCACGTGCCCTACGTAAAGGAGGTGGTATGCACTGGGATAGCTCTGAGGAACACTGATTATTATAGTAGCGATAGAATAGCGAGAGAGATGCAACATTGCGGCGGAGAGAGAGAGATTGCAGAGAGTTGGTGAGTGGACGGGAGTTAATGATACGAAAGGCCTTCCTTTCAACTTTGTCTAGGAGAGCGGTGTGAGAGGAACCTCCCCACACATGTGAACAATACTCAATACAAGGGCGCACTATGCCCCTGTACAGAGCAAGAAGCTGTGCAGGGGAAAAGAACCCCCTAAGGCGGTTGAGCACACCCAGCTTCTGGGAGGCTGCCTTAGCAAGACTGGTAATATGGTCCTTCCAAATGAGAGCAGAAGAAAAACAGACACCAAGAATATTGAGAGAAGATGAAGGGTTGATTTTTGTATTGTTGAAGAATAAGGGATAGTCCGCTGGGAGATCCTGACGGGTAGATAGATGGAGAAATTGGGTTTTGGAAGCATTAAAGTTAACAAGGTTTCTCTGCCCCAATTGGAAATAGTATTTAGATCAGAATTTAAGAGTTCTATGGCTTCATTACGTTTGTCGTTGAGGGATTGCTGGCTGGGGCGTTCTGAAAAACTAATGGAGTAGTGTAAGGTTGAGTCGTCTGCGTATGAATGGATGGGAATTAAGGTACAGTTAAGGAGATCATTTATAAAAATTAGAAAGAGAATAGGAGATAGGACAGAGCCCTGAGGAACACCGGAGTTTATAGGGTGAGGAAGTGAACAATGGCCGTCCACAACCGCAGCTATGGAACGGCCGGAAAGGAAATTAGAGACAAAGGCACAGATGGAGGGATAGAAACCGAAGGAGGGTAGTTTAGAAATTAAAGATTTATGCCAGACTCTATCGAAGGCTTTCGATATGTCTAGTGCAATAGAAAAAGTCTCACCGAAGTCCCGAAAGGAGGATGACCAAGAGTTAGTAAGATATGAAAGAATATCACCAGTAGAGCGACCCTTAAGGAAGCCATACTGGCGATCTGAGAGCAGATTATGAGAAGAGAAATGCTTAAGAAATTTGGAAGCAAGAATAGTTTCAAAAACTTTAGAAAGACAAGAGATAAGAGCAATTGGACGATAGTTGGAGGGTTGAGAGCGGTCACCCTTCTTTGGGACAGGTTGAATGTGAGCAAACTTCCAGCATGAAGGGAAGACGTTAGAGGATAGACAGAGACGAAAGAGTTTGCCTAGGCAGGGAGTCAGCACGGAAGCACAGTTTTTGAGAACAACAGGAGGAACACCGTCCGGACCGTATGCTTTATTAGTGTTAAGCCCAGAGAGGGTAGAAAGTACATCTTTAGAAGAGATTAGGATATTAGGCATAAGTAAGAGAGAGGAGGGCGGAGAGGGAGGAATAGCACCGGAATCATCCAAGGTGGAGTTTCTAGCAAAAGTTTGAGCGAAGAGTTTAGCTTTGTCAGAGGAAGAAGTGATGGTTGTGCCATCAGAGTGGGACATGGGAGGGAAAGACGAGGAAGAGAAATTGTTGGAGAGGTTTTTGGCTAGATGCCAGAAAGCTTGGGAAGAGCTAGAGTTGGATAGTTCAGTGCATTTATTATTGATGAAAGAGTGTTTGGCAAGTCGAAGAACAGATTTGGCTTGATTCCGGGCAGAAACATATGAAGAATGAGAGTCTTGAGTTTTAAGGCGTCGGTACCGTTTGAATGCTTCCTCCTTATTGCGGACAGCAGTAGAACAGGCGTGAGTAAACCAAGATTTTTTAGCATTAGTCTGAGAGAAAGAGAATGGAATGTATGCTTCCATGCCAGATAGGATTACCTCGGTAATGCGTTCAGCACTCTCCGAGGGTCCCCGGCCATGGAAGCAGAAATCATTCCATGGGAAATCAAAGAAGTACTGCCGAAGAGCCTCCCAGTCGGCAACGCCAAAGTGCCACAAGCGCCGCCGGCTAGGAGGATCGGGTGGCTGTACTGGAGAGATAGGACAGGTGACAGAGATAAGTTTATGGTTTATAAGTTTATCTCTAGCTCTGCCCTTGTGTTGTTCCGGAGTTGAGAGATTCCAGATCCGGCAGACTCCGTGGCAGAGAAGACTGATAGAAGCATCTGTCCATGTACAAGTCCTAACGTGCACCTTATAACCTTCACACAAATTCGTGGGTATATAAGTGTGTAGCCAGCAACGATCATCAAGAGATCCGACTTGAGAACTTCCTACATTTTGGACCATCTGGACGGCCGAGGAACCAGTCGTTAGCCCCCAACATCACCGGAAGCAAGATAACCAGGACCAGATCTACCCATACTATTCAAGATTCATGTTACTAGTACTAAGTGTTATAGTACTAGCTTGATACTCACCTATTAACTTTCTATAAAGTGGCTAAGACCTTGCCCAGTGTAATTCATATTTAACCATTCCATTTGGGACGTACTAAGCGATCAGTGTTTTTTATTAACAGGCGACCTTGACTCTCGTAATTACCTTATTCAGATATTAAAACTCTAGTGATATCTAACGTTCGCCCACTGATTCGTGTTCTACATATTTCTGCCTTAAGAATATCAAACTTAGTTCAGTACCCCCATGAGGTTGCTAGAGATTTCCGTGTTCTATAATATACGCGTCTAATCCTAACTGTGAGTTGCTACGTGGGCACGTGACCAGCCAGCAAGAGGTAAAATCAGTGACATTGAATTATACGAATATATTGAGGTCTTCCAGTAAAATATAAACTTGCTAATTAAACCCGTGATCAGAAGAATATACCTGAACGTTGGAAGTGGGAGACTAGGCTCCATCCAAATCTGCAAATGCTAGCAGTTCCCTTCTATCATTTGTTTTGTGCGAATGTAACTATCTTTCTATGCTCTTTATTTCTTTATTTCAATAAACGTGAACTTGTGTCGTGTTACCGTGTGTTTATTTTGTGTTCTCTATTCCTCATACCTTGTATTGTGCATGCAGCCTTCTATACCCAGTCATTCAGAACTCACATTACCCAAGTTAAACCTGTAGAAAAACAGGGCATAACATTGGCGGCAGCGGTGGTTCTTGATTCGGATAAAAGGTTGCATTACATTGCAAGTTTGGAACAGCTAGAACACGAGAACATCATGGCGCAACCTAACCACGTTTTCATCCCAAATTATGATGAAACAAATTATGGGATCGAAGTATTCATGGACATAGTGAAACCCTTAGTTGACATTACTTATACCACGGACGCACATAAAATAGCCGTAACATTACCACACCTGGGAAAAGCCGTTTCCCTGGTGGCCTATCAAGTGCGCCCTGATCTCACCTGGAACGAATTTCGCACAATAGTGATAGAAGCCATTAAACCTTCGTTGGGCGTTTTCGTGGCCCACACCCGTATCCTAGACACGAAATTCGAAGGCGATCTAGATGCCACAGTCAGTAAGCTTGCCCAACACATAAACAAAATTTCCCCACGTTGACCAAAATCCAACAAGAACAGCAAATTCTGGTCAACCTTGTGTCGATATTGCCCTCAGCAGTAAAAGACCATTTCCGGGTGCACGATTTCGTCGAATACAAAGAAGACCTCATCACGATCCGACGTATTTTGGCCGTGCGCACAGAAGCACCCACCCAAATCGCTGCAATCAAGAGGTTTCCCACGCACCCGCAGCAAACCAACCGCCAAAACCCCAAGAATGCCTACCCAGCCTCATCTTTCAACAACAGACCCACCTACCCTTCCGGCAAGCCCCAACCCAGTAGACCCCGGTTCCAACCGTCCCAGCCACGCAGAATCTTCAACCGGAACAGCAACTACAACACCTACCAAAGTAAAAATCCTACCTTAGTCATTATCAACCCCTATGAATTCCCTGCCTGTAATGCTCAGTGTGCCCTCCACCAAATTCGTGACTCTGCCAAACCTCGCCCCTCTACTCCTCGCATTTCTGTAAATGAAGAGGAGTGGGGACAAGAGGAAGAAATTGCCCCCCATACCATGACCTCAGACGATACCGAGGAAACCCTGGAAGAGGTAGATACCGACCCCCAGGATTTTTAAAGTATCCCCCGCCCACGATGGGCTCGGCGGGGGACGCCATAACTAGTCGCACTGCCCCCATTTATTACATGGCCAAAATCAAGGACATTCCTGTCCGCTTGCTAATCGACACGGGAGCTGCCAAGTCATGTTTGTTCAAATCTTACTATGAAAAAATCCCCGACGATTTGGCCCTTTGTTAAACACCAAAACAGAACTCATCTCAGCTGCTGATACTTACTTAAATCTCCTAGGAGACACTTTACCCCTATCAGTAACCACTCCTGGCCCCCATGCTCGTTGTTATCACACATTTACAGTATTTTCCTCCAACTGTAAACATTATGATGGTTTCCTTGGACTTGACCTCCTTCAAAAACTAGAGGCCCAGATTGACTGCGGCCAAAGGCTGATCTCATTCAAAAACAAATTCCAGCCCAAAGCCTCTGACAAACCAATCACGCAGAAACCCATTCCCAAAAAGAAAAAACAACCTCCCCCTCAACAAAACCTGATTCAGGGTTACCAAGTTGCAGCTAGCACTAAGGTTACTCCTAAAACCTCCCCTTGCCCCGAGATCTCTCAAAACCTCACTCAATTCAGTAAAAAAATGCCTCAACAAACGAAAGAAGACAAGTCCAAGCAACTCCCCCTCGGTAATCCCCTCAATTCTCGTAACTCTGCCCAGAATAAATCCTCCCATGTTTTCAGGACAGACTCTGATATATGTAACCCTAATTCTATCCAATGTTTATGTACACATGTTTCCAGAGAAAATGCCGACCAATGTACCCAACAATGTTTCCCCCATTCCCCCAGAAATGTTAACAACCCCAAATCAATACACCAGTCCTACACCAATAACCCATGTTCTACACCTAACTTTTTCCCCACCAACCCTCCGCAGTCCCCCCAGCAAATCCCGTTTTCTAACTCGCTCACCTCGCACCTTTCTGAACCGCCCGCACGCGCCGTTAATCCCCCCCTCACGCGTGCCGACCGAGGGACACAACCATGTTCCCACCATGCCCCCAGAAATGCCCAGCTATTCCACCACCCCCCCAATCCCCCTTGTGACAGTTTTTCGTCAGTAGCTCCCTTCCACCCCCCCACAATTCACACCCCTAATAAACTTCAAAACCCCACACTTGACTCACCCCCTCATGACAGACAAACCCACCAACCCCAGATAACCTCTAAACAAACCGTTACTGCCACCGACAACGCTTCCCCCACCAACCCTCCGCAGTCCCTCCAACAAATCCCGTTTTCTAACCCCCTCACACCGTGCCCCACTGATCCTCTCACACGCGCCGTTAATCCCCCCCTCACGCGTGATCCCCACCAAAGTGACCTTGCCCCCCTTATAAGTACCAAGCACCTGCTCGCCAGTCAATCCCCCACCATCATTAGCCCAGCGGTAGTTCAGGATAAATGCCAAATTCTCCCCCACCATCAAAAATGGGTGAACCTGCGGCCCATACCCCAAACTCACATGGTATTTTCCCCCACTAACACATCCCCCAACCCCCATCGCTGCCTCTTACAACCCGCCATCATTCCCGCTCGTATCAACCACATTCTCGTGGCTAATATCTCAGAGGAACCCCTGACATTACCGAAAGGTCTCATTATAGGAGATCTCGAAACTTTCGATGACCTCCCCATACATTGTAACGACACCCCTACCAGCCTCCAATTGCCCCCTCTTCCTGAGACACTATCTGACCACCAAAAGAACGGCATGTACGACCTACTGATGGAATTCAGTGACGTCTTTGCCCAACAACCCACCGAAATCGGACAGACGGATGTAGAACAACACATCATTAACACCACAGGCCCCCCCATACGACAACCATCCCGTAGAAAGAACCCCATACAACGTCAGGAAGAGGAACGCCAAGTCCAGGAAATGTTAGAGGCCGGGATTGCCACCCCGTCCATTAGCCCCTGGTCTTCCCCTGTTGTATTAGTCAAAAAGAAAGATGGGACAACCCGTTTTTGCGTCGATTACAGGAGGTTAAATGACATAACCATTAAAGACGCTACGCCCTTACCCCGAATAGACGATTCCCTTGACTCCCTATACGGATCCAAATGGTTCACTACCCTCGACTTGCAAGCAGGGTATTGGCAAGTGCCTATCAAGGCCGAGGACCAAAAGAAAACAGCATTTTCCACTAGTGGTGGCCATCACTATGAATTTAACGTCCTACCTTTTGGCCTCTGTAACGGACCCGCCACTTTCTCCCGTTTAATGGAAACGGTATTGCATGGCCTAACCTGGGAAACCTGCCTAGCCTATCTGGACGATATTATTGTGTACTCTCCAACCTGGGAAGAACACCTCCTCAGGTTGAGACAAGTCCTGCAAAGAATCCGAGCCGCCGGGTTGAAATTAAAACCCTCAAAGTGCGTGATTGCCCGGAATAAGGTAGATTTTCTCGGACACGTGATATCTGAACATGGTATTGCGCCAGACCCAAAGAAACTTCAAGCCATACAAAACCAAACCCCACCCACCACGGTTAAAGGAATACGTTCGTTTCTAGGTTTAGCCACGTACTACAGACGTTTCGTCCCCCACTTTGCCACCATAGCCAGACCCCTCCACCAACTTACCCACAAAGACACCCCGTTCGCCTGGACACCTGAAAGAGACCTCGCGTTTAACACTTTGAAGCAAAAGCTAATCCAAGCCCCTATTGTCGTTTTCCCTGACTACCAGAAACCTTTCCGTCTTTATACCGACGTATCTCTGTACGCCATAGGTGCAGTATTAGCTCAATTCAGAGATGGAAAGGAACATGTGATAGCGTATGCCAGCTACACACTCACCCCACCCCAATAGAATTACGCAGCCACCAAGAGAGAGTGCTTAGGGATCATTTGGGCACTCAGCCACTTCCGGTCATTTGTGTTAGGCGCAAAACTCGAAATAATTACCGACCATCAATCTTTACAATGGCTGCGTAGGTGCGAAACCAACTCAGCCATTTTGGTACGTTGGAGAGAGACACTAGAGGACTACGACTTTACAATACAATATCGTCCCGGCAAACTCCATACTAATGCAGACGCCCTGTCATGTTTGCCAGTACCAAAAGACCCCCCCACCAACCTAGCCGCCTTACAAAACACTCAATTGGTATCTACCCCCACCTCCCGACAGAATGCCCCCCCAGCCCCCTCCCTAATTCAATCTTGGGAAGCACGAATCAGACCCCCCTGGATACCGTTAAACGTCTTCAGGAGACTGACTCGCTGGGGAGATCAACTTGCCACAGACACTGGTCACATAATCTTGGACCCCACCATAGCCCACGACTACATGATTGCCATCCACGAGGGAAACGGCATACACCTTGGACAAAAGAAAATGTTAAAGATCTTCACAGACCAATACTGGACCCCCAACCCCTCCAAAATTGCACAACGAGTGACAGAATCCTGCAAACCGTGTTTATTGGGAAAGGATAGATCACGCACCCCAGGCCCAGCTGGTACCATTTCTGCCAACAAACCGTTCCAAGTCCTATCCCTCGACATCATGGGCCCGTTCCCTTCTTACGCTGGCAACCGCTATATCGTCACATTTGTAGACGTATATTCAAAATTTCTAATAGCCTGCCCAGTTAAAGACCACACAGCCACCACAGTCGCCACACTGCTTGCCACCGAAGTGTTCCCTATATTCGGCCTTCCCCTTGCTCTTCTATCGGACAATGCCCCCGAGTTTAGTGGACACGTTTGGCAACAATTCACCCAACAATGCGGTATCAAGATTAAACACTCATCCCCGTACTGGCCTCAAGGAAATGCTATCTGCGAACGCAGCCATCGCACCATCAACAACCAGTTACGTAAAAGAATGATTGCTCTTAATACCTCAGACTGGCCATCACAACTAAAGATGATACAGTGGGGTATGAACACCTGTCCTCGGGAAGACGGTATTTCCCCTCATGAACGTGTTTACGGTGTACCCCCCCTGTTACTGCCATTCCACCACCACGCTCACATTCCCTCCACCACCTCCACAATTGACCCATTGCAACATCTGCAAAACACCCTCCATACCGCCCAGATCTGTCAAGACACCAAAACTGACAACATCGATGAAAAAAACCCTTTCGCCATCCATGACACCGTAATGGTAGCCAACCTCCCTATCACCAACAAGTTAGGCCCTCGCTATGTCGGACCCTACACCGTAATACAAGTCCCAAATGCCTTTCAAGTCACCATCGACTATCACGACGTAACTCGCACGCTCCGAACTAGATTCGTCCGAGCGTTTAAACCTCTAAAGCCACAAGACATTACCCCACCCCACACGTCCGACCCTAAATTAAATACCCCTACTCACCCCCTCACTCAGGCTACGAATATTCCCATACAAACCCCTAAGGACCTAAGCCCTCCAGCACCGAACCGACAAATCTTTTCTCACCATACCCCCCCAACTAACCTCCACAAACCCCAAGCCCCCAATATCACACCCTCTTCCACCATGACACCTTCTTTCACTTCTGATAGTCAAGTTCCTCCCCAACTTATCCAAGTACAAAAACCTCCACCCACAACCCCGACCACAACAGAAACCCTCCCGTCTAGCCCTGACATACCTCCACCAGGCACCACAGTGAGAAAACCACCACCGCCACCCCAAACCAAGTACACACCCAACCGCACCACACAATCTACCTCAGTAACCTCACGCTACAACTTACGCCCACGACAAACATCGTTTAAAACCTCCAGAAAACACACCCTACTAACCAAGTTCCATAGGGCTGCCAGACCACTACCCTCCTCCTCCTCCTCCTCTTCTTCTTCTTCGTCGAATTCTCCCCCACAAAGGGAAAGAAGACGAATAATCACCAGCAAATCACCAACCTCATCAAACAACACACGCCCCTACCCCCAACCCTCCAACTTAAATCTACACTCCTTACCCACCCGTCTAGCCCCCCCGCATCCGCCCCTTTCCCCTCCACGATCCCCACCACCCCACCCACACACCGACCAACCTCCTCATCTCACCGAACCCCAACCAACCCCCCCTAAGAACCCCCCCTCCAAAGTCACCCCCGAGAAAACTCCCACATGTCATTTACCTATAAAACATGCTTCCCCTCACTATAAAACATCGTCGAGCGACTCAAGTCCCACGACAAACATCTACCTTCCCACCAGGACCGCCAGAGGTAGAATAATCAACAGACCCATCAGATTTAAAGACAGCGATACAAAAATAACACCCCGTTCTGACACTAAGGACCCAAGCCACACAACACACACACCCCCTCCTTCCCACACACCTCCTTCACCCACCTTACCTACAACCGATTTTGCGCATTGCCTCACTATATATTCCCAACCTACAACACCGCCTAAGAAACCAAATACAACCCAGACTCACATTCCCCCTTCATCCCCAGCCCTGTTGTCACGCGCGAATCCCCTTTCGGTTAGTAACCCATTCACCACACTAAACAGACTTCCTGTCAACCCCACACACCTCACTCCGACCCCCACGGGGGAAAGCTACAAACCATTCATACGAAAGGTTAAAGTAAGACCCCACTGGACACTTGGCCCGTGTACCACACCCACACCAAGCCCGGGCAGCCGCCCGCCACAACACAGAGGACACATTCTTACAGGTATACATTGACCTGCAAAAGAAACCTGACCGTCGCTCTCGTGTTTGGTGGAACTTTCTAAATACCCTGAAAATGACCCACCATTACTATGATTCTTTTAACTTCACCCTTGAGGCTCGAGGACGAGCCTATAATGAAGGAGAGGGAAGTAAAATGCCCCAGAACAAGAAGCCCACCACAGAAGCCACGAGCGAACACCACACAGAAACACCCGGAAGAAAGGTCCACAGAACGAAAGGACCAGCTGACCGAGCCCGCCATTCCAGACAGGCCCAAGCCCGCAGGGCTAAACAGCTCCAGGACACACCCATTTACCTTTTCTAACCGACCATTTTCCACACCTCACGTACACTAACCCCCTCGTGTCCTACACTTATTAACTACAAGATGATGAACAGGAATATACATTCATATTAAAAACACCCATGCCTGTCCCGACGTTGAGCCAATGCCAACACATCAGACAGCCATAATTATATCTATGTATGTTCTTGCATCCGAGAAGTAGATGTTATATATCTTAGAAGTTCAAACACCCACGCTTGTCCCTAGACCTCTTATATCATTTTTCATGACGAGTATAGATATGTGTAACCCGTGCTCAGTCACCCCTTGCATTGTTCCTCTAGTAACTAAGTCTATAATATTAACTGCCACCAGCATTGATGCGACATAGCGGCAGTGTCCTTGTGTCGTATTATGCCCAGTACAGATCAACCAGGTTTCATCACCTTATTAGGACGACGACTATAATGTCATCGTTCATCGATGTATGCAATCCTTTAGGTTAAGTATTTTATCCGCCGTTGTGTTCACCTTTTTCCATTTACTTTCCACAATTGTCATACGTCTTCCCCTTGCCTCCTTCGTATCCACAGTCCACACTACGCCAATTTACTTTGTGTCTTACACCTCTTACCCCAACCAGAGATTATATAAGATAACCTGGTTATCAGTATCTGTCATAAGTACCCCGAAACAATAACTAAGTACCCCTACGAACTGCCGCTGTTGTTGATATTATATTTAATAGAAAACGCAGTTCCCAGGGCCAACTAATAGTATCCATAACCCTCGGACTGATCACATAACTCTATCTTTTCCAGACTCCTATACCACCCCATAGTTGCATTCCCCGGTAGCATTTGGCTAACGTATTCTACTGCCTTTTCAAACTTCCATATCAATTGTAGCCTAATGCCACCCCCACGCCCAGGGACCTTAGGGGCAAAATTTCCCTGTAGCCCTTGAACTCTCCCCCCCCCTCTCATTAAGACACCCGCGCTTCTCGACTCTTGTCCGACCTAGCCTCTCTCTCATACCTCTTGAAGATCCTTGAATTGTCCGTTACTAACGCTCTCCAACCTTTTATATATATACTCCTATCCAGCCTACCTTCACTTAGTAGGCCAGAACAACATTAGAACTTTACTAGCCCCTTGCATGCCATCTATTCTCTTACAACACATTCACAACCCTGCACCCAATGGTCGTCGGTGCGAGGCTAGACGCCCCGCCAGTAACTAACTTCTATTGTCATACTTCCAGATAAATGTGGCAGAGTTTGCAACCCAGTCTCCACCATATCCAGCAAACCCTACAATTAACAACCAGCCGAGTAAAACCAGCTAGCTAAGGCACCTTCGGTTTTGGTATTAAAGACACTCACATCTGTCTCATACACAGAGGGTTATTACAAACACTGGTGATATGGCAAGCCCCTAGCCACAGCCGCCGGACGACTATATCAGAGAGAGGGCGCCCAGCTCCCCCTTTTTGCCCACCCGAGGAGGTATACCTGGCCCCTGTTTTGACTTTCGAGTCATTGCCAGGTAGCACAGGAATTCTTCCTATCAATGAACTAACCATGAATGACTAACACCTTTACTAACCTCTATTACCTCACAATAAACCATTTACCTTTCTTGCATGCTCTGATCACTAAATTAGCACCTCAGCTATACCATAGAATGAAGATTGAACAATCTAGAGAGACGCTCCTATCACAGCTGTCCCCATCCTCCTCGCAAAGTAGATCCAGTCTCTCTCCCCTAAATACGTCCAGTATAGCCAAAATAGTACCTCTTACTAAGGCTCAGTTATATGAAAAAATAAAGGCTTCCTATCGCCCTGTGCCACAACAGTAAATACCATCTTACCTAGTCCCCATATCTATTGAGAGCTCAATTAAGTCCATAAGACTCGAGATCCCTACTGTCTACAGGGTCCAGAACTGAGCCTATAAATCTAACTCCCGCCCCCAGTCAAATCAGTTGAAAGCTAGACACCAACCAGTGGTCACTACCCTGCAGTTTACCTCTAGCTCTGCCCTTGTGTTGTTCCGGAGTTGAGAGATTCCAGATCCGGCAGACTCCGTGGCAGAGAAGACTGATAGAAGCATCTGTCCATGTACAAGTCCTAACGTGCACCTTATAACCTTCACACAAATTCGTGGGTATATAAGTGTGTAGCCAGCAACGATCATCAAGAGATCCGACTTGAGAACTTCCTACATTTTGGACCATCTGGACGGCCGAGGAACCAGTCGTTAGCCCCCAACATCACCGGAAGCAAGATAACCAGGACCAGATCTACCCATACTATTCAAGATTCATGTTACTAGTACTAAGTGTTATAGTACTAGCTTGATACTCACCTATTAACTTTCTATAAAGTGGCTAAGACCTTGCCCAGTGTAATTCATATTTAACCATTCCATTTGGGACGTACTAAGCGATCAGTGTTTTTTATTAACAGGCGACCTTGACTCTCGTAATTACCTTATTCAGATATTAAAACTCTAGTGATATCTAACGTTCGCCCACTGATTCGTGTTCTACATATTTCTGCCTTAAGAATATCAAACTTAGTTCAGTACCCCCATGAGGTTGCTAGAGATTTCCGTGTTCTATAATATACGCGTCTAATCCTAACTGTGAGTTGCTACGTGGGCACGCGACCAGCCAGCAAGAGGTAAAATCAGTGACATTGAATTATACGAATATATTGAGGTCTTCCAGTAAAATATAAACTTGCTAATTAAACCCGTGATCAGAAGAATATACCTGAACGTTGGAAGTGGGAGACTAGGCTCCATCCAAATCCGCAAATGCTAGCAGTTCCCTTCTATCATTTGTTTTGTGCGAATGTAACTATCTTTCTATGCTCTTTATTTCTTTATTTCAATAAACGTGAACTTGTGTCGTGTTACCGTGTGTTTATTTTGTGTTCTCTATTCCTCATACCTTGTATTGTGCATGCAGCCTTCTATACCCAGTCATTCAGAACTCACATTACCCAAGTTAAACCTGTAGAAAAACAGGACATAACAAGAGGATTAAGTTGAGGAAGATGGAGTTGGAGGCAGACTTGGAGAAGACGAAGTTGGAAACTAGTGGGCAAAGACGACAGGGGAATAATGCTGGGCATGCATCTAAGGAGGAGGCAGAAGAGGTGCTGTTGTCTCGACGGCTGAAACTCTTGCCGGCCTTCGATGAACTTAAGGTCACAGAGTGGTTCTTACGTTTTAAGAAGAAGGCCCACGAGTATCAGTGGCCGAGGCAACACTGGGCTGTGTTGGTGTCCAATGTATTAAAAGGCAAGGCTCTTGATGCATACGATTGCCTAGAAGTGCAGAAGTTAGAGTGTGATGTACTTAAGGAGACTGTGTTAAAAGCCTACGAGCTTCGTCCTGAAGCTTATAGACTAGCGTTCAGGGGGGCTCGGAAGCGGCAGGGGGACTCGCATGTGGAATGTGCCAGGTACCTGCGCATTACTCTAGCTAAGTGGTTGCACTCAGAAACAGCTGATACTTTTGAGGTGGCGTGTGAGGTTTGGCTGATGGAGCAGTTTACCAGCATAGTTGAACGCGGCATTGGGGTAAAATTAAAAGAAAAGCGGTTTAAATCATTAAGGGAAGCAGCAGTTTGGGCTGATGACTTTGCACTAGCCCAGCGTGGCAGTGGCAAGGGGAGTGTTTTTGGTGACAGGAGAGACCAACCTGTGCACCAGGCAGCCACAGTATCCGCTCACCCATCATCACCCAAAGTTACCACAAATAAGACACAACATTATAACAAGGCTGATAACCAGCGAGCTTCTACGGAAGTGCAGTGTTACTTTTGCAAACATGGGGGTCATATAAAACCTCAGTGTGCTAAGTGGAAGGCTACTCAGGGACCCAAGGCTGTCCAGTTGGTGGCGACACTAGGGGAGGTGCCTGTGAAAGGCGAGCCAGGTACGGGTGAGTCTGGAGGGCAGTGTAGGCCAGCGAGGTAAGCATGGTTGTATGCATTACGCCACCCCAGATGGTATCACCACCTGAGCATAACCAGACTTCCCCTGATTGGTGTCGGCCATTTATATTTATACATGATGGATCAGTACGGATCGGGGAACAGACGTACCCTGTCAAGGTGTTTAGGGATACTGGTGCGCAACAATCCATGTGTCGCAACCTGAAAGGGGGACCTATTTGCACGGGAGTGTTTGTAATATTCAAGGGAATCAACAGTGAGCAATGCTGTGATTTAGTCCCGGTGACCCTAGAGTACCCACTTTTGACCGCAGAGGGTAAGGTGGCCATGGTGGACACTCTGCCAGTTGAGTGGGTGGACTTTTTGCTCGGGACTGACTTGGCTGGGGACGTAGTTTTCCCGCCTCCTATAGTCGTTGCTGAGGCTGCTTTTGAGCCCCCTGCTGGTGGTAGTTTGCAAGAAGATAACATGGACTTTATTGACCCAATCAGTGGCACAAGTGGCACAACAGGGGGATGATTTAGTAGATGCGGGGGCTAACAGCCATGAGTGTGGGCCATCCCATGATGCACTACTAGATGATGCTGGCTCGGAGGCAGCTGTGGGCCTGGCTGACCAAAGTGAGGCTACCGAGACTAGTAGAGGTGACTTAGTGCTGGACGAGGAGTCTAACATAGTGCCGCCGACTCAACCTTCTGATATTTTTGAGAGGTCAGAGGTAACTGCCTTGTCGGAGATACCTAGAGACGAACTGAGCAAGTTGCAGCAAGAGGACCCGAGTCTGGGCCTCCTGTTTAAGAAGGTTGGCACGACTGGTGGGAAGAACGGTCCAGAGATGTTTATTGTACAAGGGACATTGTTGTATCGGCAGTGGACGCCGGATACGGACTCAGGCATGGGGGAGGAGCAGTTGGTGGTGCCCGCCCAGTTCAGGGAGGAGCTGGTTAGGCTAACGCTTGAGGCATCACTGGCGGGTCATTTAGGGGTACGTAAGACTACTGATAGGCTACGTTTTCATTTTTGGTGGCCTAATATGCATGCATCGGTGGCTACTTTTTTTATGTCGTGTCATATTGGTAAGGTAGTTGGAAAACCCCACCAAGAAATACCCGTGGCACCTTTGATCCCTATGCCTGTAGTTGAACCGCCATTTACTTGTGTCATAGTTGACATAGTCGGTCCCTTATCACCCACCAGTTCGGGATATAAATACTTGCATATTTTGATGGATACTACCACTAGATACCCGGAGGCTATTCCGGTTAGCAGCATGAATGCGAAGATGAACGACCATTATGACAAGCAGGCTAAATCTAGGGCGCTCAAGCTGGGCGACGAGGTTCTGGGACGGTTGCCAGTTCAGGGTCGACCCATAGCTGCTAAGTTTTGTAGTCCGTACCAGGTCATTACGCAGATTGGTGAGGTTGACTATGTAATAGATACGTCCGACCGTCGCATAGCCTCCCAATTCTGCCCTATTGAAATGTTAAAGCCCTACCATAGACCGACTGCCAAGGAATGCAGGGGCGCGCATGTCTGGTATCGGAGGGGATGCCTTAGTACTTGAGAATTGTGGGAGTAACTGCACAGGTGGTACAGATTGCCCATCTCATGATCTGGCTGTAGTAGGGAAGGAGGAGGAGAAGGAGGGAGACTGTTTAATGGCTGCAGTCCCGCCTGGGTTGTGGGAGGGCAATGGGTATGTTGCTCTTCGAGACAAGTTGCAACCTATTGTTCCTAAGCGCCAAGAGGAGTTGTTTACTAGGCTGTACTCCAGCGTGTTTGGTGATTCTCCAGGCCTGACGTCCTGGGCGGTGCATGACATAGAGATTGGAGACAGTAAACCGCTCAAGTTGGCCCCCTACCGTATAAATCCTGCTCACATGTTGGAGAAGGGATATAGTGAGTGGTCTTCGCCTGTGACTTTACAACCTAAACCGAATGACAAGATCCGCTTTTGTGCTGATTTCAGGAGGGTCAATGCATTATCCCAGAAAGACGCCTATCCATTACCCAGATTTGATGATTCCATAGACCGCATCGGGGCTGCCATGTTTATCACTAAGGCGGAGTTAGTGAAAGGTTATTGGCAGGTTCCGTTGCCTGAGAGAGCGAAGAAAATTGCCAGTTTTGTGGTGGACTGGGCAGTTTATCAGTGTCAGGTAATGTTTTGCTGCCGGAACACAGTTTGGATGTGTGGCAGGTTAAAGGCACTGATAATGTTATGGCTGATTGTTTGTCACGGGAGGGAATGCTGTAAGAAGAACCCTTGCCGGTCAGTCAGTTTTGGTGTAGCCTCCTACTTTGGTTTGATTAACATGTTTACGTCTGGTGCTTGTTGGTTGCCGTATGTAGCCCAGCGTAGGTTCATAAAGTAGGAGTTGCTGCGTTTCTGTCTAGAAGAAAATGTTTAAATTGAAAAACTATAAAAATACTCCTAGAAAAAAGACTGTAGTTGTGTATGTCTTGTAGTTGTTATTGAAGTATAGGCAGGTGTCGCAGTCTGTTGTTTCAAGATGCACCAACAGACTCCCCTGGGTGTGAGGGTGTCATTTCCAACTGAACTTATAACCTACTTCAGTTGTAAGTGTTTGTTTAATTTGCCTTCCTTTCTTTGTTTTTCCCTTCTTTCTTCTGTTGCCTCGTGTGAGAGCTTGTTGTCGTCAGTGATACGCCGTACTGTGTAACACTTTCGTTTTGCTAAGAGTATAATTACTTTATTTTGTTTGACCCTGTGGGAGTGTTTCAGTTTATTATAAGTTGCACAATGATGTCTTATATTTAGTTCATTATTTATGTGTTGTTAATGAGAGCACAGGTGTCTGATATAGCTATGTAGTCTGGCGATGCCTGGAGCTCCCTTTCCTTTCCCGAGGCTGGCCCGACGTTGCCGCCTCACTCTTGAGACAGACCTTGTACCGACCACACGTATTGCTCTGTGTGTGTTGGGCTTGCCCATTAGCTCCCTTATTACCGCATATATTCTCTCATTCTTTCATTGTATAGTAGTGGGGCAGGTTTGGAGTCATTTTAAGTATTAACATTTTGTCTTAACCTTATTAGTTTGCATATTAGAGTTTTCTTCTTTTTTGTTAGCTAGGATTACTGCAGCCTTTTGGCATTCTTAGATATAACTTATGTAAGCTTCACACCCTTCTTCCATTCATTTTCCTTTATTCTACTGCATTGTGAATTATTATTGTATGTTTATATTGTGTATTATTGAGGTTGATATCTACAGTGGTTTGGTGACTGGCTTGTCTGGAATAGCTTTTTAACAGCCAGCACCAACCTACTGAGATATCAACCCTTGTGTATCATGTGCAGGTTTGGCACCTACTCTTGTTAGGCTACTGCATGAGACTCAATCCCATGGTTTTTGCTTCATATTATTCTTGGTTCCTGGGCGACTGGGCATGACATGGATTGTTCTGGGAGTCTAGCAGTATTTTGGTTAGGCACTTTTGCAGTTTAAATAATCTTAGAAGTACTCTTGACATACTACTAGCACTATAAACCCGAGTCATATAGGCCCAGACTCTGAGACAGTAGATATTTTTGTGTCTCCTTGTGTACTGCTTTAATAGAGCAACGAAGAAGATAACCCCTTTTCCTAGAGAACATGAATGTCTTAGTGTTGAGTCAGATATTAATAGTGTGTCTGTTGCAGGGTTAGTGTAGGCCTAGAATGGTGGGCAGTGTTGGGTGCATTGTCTTTTTGCTACGGCGTTTCTTTTGGACAGTGCTGTGGGCTAGGCTATTGGAGCATCTGCTTTCCCCGAAGCCTCCCCTCATAACAATATATATATATACAGTAAACACATATATATATATATATATATATACAGTATATATATATATACTGTACATATATATATATATATATATATATATATATATATATATATATATCCTTAATTGATGTGTGCACAGGAAATCGAAGTCTTATATTGAAGGTGAAGATCAAAGACAGCATAAACAAAAATATTATTTTTTATGAATGCAAGCTTTCGGCAACTGCTACTGCCATGATCACGCCTAAAAAAATAACAAGATAAAACACATAGTAGAAACAGGGTGTCAATCCACAAAATATGAATTGTGATATCATTATGGTTTATTATTTCGTTATCATTATATAATAGCGCGAACGACGGAGAGGCGAGCGCCGAAGGCGCGAGCTCTAGGGGGGTCCGGGGGCATGCCCCCCCCGTAAAAATTTGAGAATTAAGGTGTCTAAAACAGCATTTCCTGCAATCTAAAAGCAATCAAGATGGAAAATATGGAGACCAAAATTGTGTCAATTTACTTTTTTTTTTCTTTTTTTTTTTAATTAGGCCATAGGCTACTGTATATATATATATATATATATATATATATATATACTGTATATATAACGCAATGGAGTGGCGAGCGCCGAAGGCGCGAGCTTTAAAGAGGTCAGGGGGCATGCCCTCCAGGATTTTTTTTGAGAATTGAGGTGTCTAAAACAGCATTTCCTGCAATCTAAAAGCAATCAAAGATGGAAAATATGGAGACCAAAATTGTGACAATTTAGGCCTATTTTTTTTTTTTTAATTAGGCTTGGCCTACTGTAGGCAGCACTAGGCTAAGCCTATTCCAAAACTTGAAGAGTAGGCTTAGGCTAGAACCTAGGTTAGCCTAAGCTGACCGTTTTGGTGGGGTCAGTACTCAAGGTATTAGTGAGATGGGTCTATAATTGGGCCTTGTAATTGGGGTTGGGTGTGACAGGGATCTGCCTTGTATGGGCCGATCGGCTTTTTGCAGACTCCCATTTTCTTATGTTCTTAGGCCTAGGCTATGTAGCCTAGTCTTTAAAAGAAAAAAATACAGGTAACAGGAATGTTAGGTTAAATAGGCCTAGGCTTGGCATAGGCTATAGCCTATGTTAGGCTAGCCTAGACTAAATTCCAAAGGTACCGGTAGGTTACGAAACAAAATTTACGATAAAAATATATTAGGCTATACCTATAGCCTAGGCTATACCTATAGCCTAGGCTAGCCTAGGCCTATTCCCACAAGTAGACTAGGCATCGTCATATCTGTAATCTAACCTCCAAGGCTAGGCCTAAATAACACTTACTTGGCTAGCCACTAGCCTAGGCTTAATTTCTTCCACTGTCCACCTACACAATCAGGGTGCCAAAACAGAAAATATCAAGTTCTGGATCTTTTTACTAAGCTTACAAGGATCAACTTGGTGCGGGGGGCACAGCCCACCGCTACATAACAGGGGGTCCGGGAGGCGTAGCCCCCCGGCCGCCGGAGAAATTTTGAGATGTGAAGGTAAATATACGCACAATAGGCTACATGCTAAAAATGTATTAAAAGGAATGAATAATATTGTAAGTAAAAGGGATGTTATGTAGGTTTACTGGTGTTTAATCAGGATACTAGTGGAGCTGGCTGCCTGTACTTCAGTCTCAAAGAGATTCACTTCAGGTCCACTAATATAGGCATTGAAAACAGGTTTTTAAATTATTCTTAGCAGTCCCTGTTTTAGTTTTGTAACTTTTGTCCAATAAAGATTTCATGAATATTTGTTGTTTCATTCCAAGAACTATTACATACCGGTACTTAATTTATATCCTTTCATATGATACATGAGTTACTAATAGGCCTATAGAGTACTGGTTAAAATACATACCGGTACCAAGTTTCAAGAATAAACTTTGATTAGAACATTTGTTTGTCACTTGTCTATTATTTTCCCTGGGCCGAGTAAAAAATACCTGGGTAGGCTATTCCCATCTCGGGTTACGTCCTAACCTAACCTAACCTAACCCTAATATAATATTATTATAATATATACTAGTAACCAGTAGCAGTATAATAAGTTATGTCATAACTTAACATTACCTGGGAAAGAGAGGGCAGGGACCCTGGGTGACCCATAGCATGATAGCGCATTTTAAGACGGTTATTTCTCAGTAAATACTGGTTTCCGAAATTCCGACATTCAATTAAACATCCTACAAGTTCTAACCAGTCCCCTGAACAGTTTTTAATAGGTTACTTGAGGATATTTTCACAGGACCATAGGTAAACATTTATCCTGTATATATATATATATATATATATATAGGCTATATATATATATATAGCGCAACGGAGCGGTGAGCGCCGAAGGCGCGTGCTTTAAAGAGGTCAGGGGGCATGCCCCCCAGGATTTTTTTTGAGAATTGAGGTATCTAAAACAGCATATCCTGCAATCTATATATCTTGTATATCTCAAGAGTAGCCTAGGCTAGGTTAGCCTAGCTGCCTTGCCTAGCCTTACAAAAAAAATCAACTAGGCCTACAGGAATGTTGGTCTAGGCTAAGTTTAATATACATTTCCCAGGTCATTTTAACAGTGTTACAGTTCTATTGCTTCTATATATCATATAATACACCATAGAGTACGTTTTTAATAACTAGAAAAAAAGGTCATCTTATAAATAATTACCTTAATAATTAATTGAGGACCTTCGCCGTTCCCGGGTTAAGAGGTGGGGGCTCTGAGTCTTAGCCTACCAGAACCAGATTCCCAGAAATAATGAGAAACTCTCGGTAACGCACAGTAACACTAAAACACAGAACTGAAACAATGGGGGTCTTCTGGAATCTGGTCACCGTGCCCGCACTGATGTAACACTATTTTAAGCATACACACGAATATCACTAGTCAGGCAATAGTCTCCAATATCTAGGTGATTTCGGCCTTATATAAGAACATAAGAACATAAGAAAATGGGAGTCTGCAGAAAGCCGATTGGCCTAAGCAAGGCAGATCCCTGTCCCACACAACCCCAATTACAAAGCCCAATTATAGGCTCAACACTCTAATACCCTGAGGATCATCTTACCAAAACGGTTAGAGATTAACGCAGGATTACGGGGGTCTGCAGAGCGCTGATTGGCCCAACCCTGCTGATCCCCCTTCACACCCAACCCTTCTCGTCCATATGCTTATCCAATTTTATCTTAAAGCTACCTATCGTTTATAATCCCACTATAGCACTTGGTAGTCCATTCCACCCATCTACGACTCTGTTACCAAACCAATATTTGCCTATATCTTTTCTGAAACGAAATTTATCTAATTTGAAACCATTGGTACGAGTTCTTTCGCTATCACTGAGCTTTAGTACATTTGTCATGTCCCCTTTGTTAATCCCACTAACCCACTTGAACACCTCTATCATATCCCCTCTAACTCTGCGTCTCTCTAACGAATGTAAGCCTAATTTCTTCAACCTTTCTTTATACGGAAGATTCCTAATATTATGGATAATTTTTGTCATTCTACGTTGTACTCTCTCCAATGAATCTATGTCCATTCTGTAATAAGGACACCAAAATTGAACAGCATAATCCATATGGGGTCTCACTAATGACAAGTAAAGTTTTAAGATAACATCAGCAGTTCTGTTACTCACACTCCTTGAGATGAACCCGAGAATCCTGTTTGCCTTGTTTCGAACGCTTATACACTGTTGTCTAGGCTTCAAATCATTGCTAACAAACACACCTAGATCTTTCTCACAATTCGAGTTTTCTAATTCCACATTAGCTAGTTTATATTTAACATTTGTATGCATCTTCCCTATCTTTAATACCTTACATTTGTCAATGTTAAACTTCATCTGCCAATTTACTGACCATTCGTGTAAGGTATCTAGATCCCTTTGGAGGCACTCTATATCTCTATCTGAATCAATTGTTCTCCCCATTTTGGTATCGTCTGCAAATTTACTTATCCTACTAGTTATACCTAAATCAAGGTCATTTATGTATATAACAAACAACAGAGGACCTAATACAGATCCCTGGGGGACACCACTTTTGACTGCTCCCCATTCTGACTTCGTACCATTTATGCTGACTCTCTGCTTCCTACCAATTAGCCATGACCTAATCCATCCCAACAACGCCCCACCTATTCCATGCGCCTCAACCTTTCTCATCAATCTCTCATGGGGGACTCTGTCGAAAGCTTTACTGAAATCTAAATATATTATATCATATGACTTGTCATTATCTACTGCTTCATATACCTCTGAGAAAAAACTAAGCAAATTAGTAAGGCAAGACCGTCCCTGAGTGAATCCATGCTGAGAAGAATTTATTAAATTAAATGTATCTAAGTGGTTTCTCATTTTACTAGCAATAATTGACTCTAGTAGCTTTCCTATGATTGATGTAAGACTAATGGGACGGTAATTGGATGCTATTGATTTGTCACCTTTTTTGAAGATCGGAACTACGTTTGCAAGCTTCCAAGCTTCTGGAACTATACCTGTCTCCAATGACTTGTTAAATAAAAATGTTAATGGGTAACTTAACTCATCCCTACATTCTTTTAATACTCTAGCATATACCTCATCAGGACCAGGCGATTTATGAGGTTTCAGTCTGTCAATTTCCTTAAGCACATCATTTCTACTTATAGTAACCGTACTTAACCTATTTTCTATACTATCGCTATATACCTTACGGACTTCTGGAAACTGTGCCAAATTTTCATTAGTGAAAACGGAAAGAAATTGACTATTTAATGTACTGCACATTTCTAAATCATGTTCTGTCATTTCTCCTATCGAAGTATTAAGCGGACCAATTACATCTCTAACCTTGGATTTATATAGTTGGTAAAAAGCTTTAGGATTATTTTTTGAGTCATTGGCAACCTTAATTTCATAATTTATTGTTTCTTTCCTAATATCCTTTTTTACCTGTCTTGATAGATTCTGATAGTAAGCAAGTAGGTGAATTTCGCCTTTTCTAATTTTTCTATATATTCCTCTCTTTTGTCCTAGAAGATCTAATAGTCTATTATTCTTCCATTTGGGTTGGTTCTGTGTTGATCTAAATTTTCTTTTGGGGATGTATTTATTTTGTGCATTGAATACTGACTTGATAAAATTATCGTATGTATCTACCAAGGTTGACGTCCCTTCCTGACTTAAGATGACAGGTGCCTGAGACGGGGTACACTCATTTGGACACCTGGATCAACTTAATTTTTTGACCATAGGGTCCGCTAATAGGGCTCTTCTTAACCCACCATAATTGGCTTTTCTAAAGTCAGGTATTAATGTTGTATTCTCTCTGGTATTACCTTTCCATTGTATATTAAAATACACAGAATTGTGGTCACTATTTCCTAGGTGGTCCCCTATCTCTACATTATTTACCATATGTTCATTGTTACTGAAAACTAAATCGAGAATATTATTACCTCTAGTCGGCGTATCTATGAATTGAAATAAAAAACTATCTTGTACTACCTCTATAAACTCCTCAGAATCAGAGTCTCCTATTTGATGCTGCCAATCTATATTCGGAAAATTAAAATCCCCCATAATGCACACATTGCTAAACCTTGATGCCATTTTAATTTCCTCCCATAATGACGTTCCGTCATTTCTACTCATATTTGGCGGTCTATACATAACTCCAATAACTATGGTCTCACTACCTTCGTTAACCTCTACCCAAACACTTTCATTATCGTTATTTAGTCTAATACCTGATTTAATACAGCTTTTTAATGTACTCCTGACAAACACTGCTATACCTCCACCCCTCTTACTTGTTCGGTCATATTTAAACAAACTATATCCTGGTATATCAAATTCTGCTAAAAAATGCCTGGTTTCTGTATTAATCCACGTTTCAGTTAGCGCTATTATGTCTATATATTCTTTGCTAACAAGGGTTCTAAGTTCGTTCATTTTGTTACATAGACTCCTACAGTTTGTGTAATATACTCTCAATTTACTTTTCTTTATACCTAATTTACCTTTGTTTTTAGCGACATTTCCATCTTCCGTTGCACCATCACTACTATCATTTACATTATAGTCATCATTTTTAGCATTAGACTGAATATCCTTATCGCTTTCGCCTGACGCTAAAATTGTTCCATTTAACCTCTCATTTACACTCTCAATATTTCTGTTCAAAACCCCACAACCACCCTATCTAAAGAACTAGCTAATGTAGAAACCCCTAACCGTGAAAGATGAACCCCATCCCTTGCGTACATCCCATCTCTCCCATAGAAACTATCCCAGTTATCAATGAATGGTATTGCTTTTTCTTTGCAATATTTCTCCAAACGGCAATTGACACCAATCGCCCTGGATGTCCATTCCTTGGGAACTCCTCTTCTGGGTAGGATACAATGTACTACAGGGATCCCTCCCTTCATCCTAACTTTATCTAACACATCCCGACACTGCTGCAGCAGTTCCTCACTTCTACCCTTACCAACATCGTTACTCCCGGCACTGAGACAGATAATGGGGTTATCTCCACTATCTTCCAAGATGTGGTCCATCTTCTCTAAAACCCTCCCAACTCCATGGCCAGGCAGACACACAACCTTCCTAAGTTTAGTGCGGGTAGCCCTAACTAAATGTCTTACCATGGAGTCGCCCACAATCGACACAGACTTACCTTCTCGAGACTCAGACTTACCTTTCCCTCGGGAGGATCCAGCAGCTGCAGTTGGAGAACCCCCGGTGGTGGCAGAAGCTCCCTTGGTGGTGGTGGTGGTGGGGGTAGTGGTGGTGGTAGGTAGCACAGCGTCAGAGGTTGGAGCTGAGTCGGCGGCAGGCACTTCGGTTATCCCTCCCTTATCCTGACTATCTTTTCCCTCACATTCGTCTCGCAAAGGAGAGAATGTATTTGTCACACTCATACCTATTCTACTATCCTGCTTCTTGAGTGTGACTTTCCCACCCGTATTTTTAACAACCTACTAAACACTACTAAAGTCTATGACAGTTTAAAGCACACACAAATGCTATTACAATTACTGTCTACACGAACGTTAAGCAATATGGCGGGACTGGGGAAGAACCCAATATTATTGGAACTGGAATAAACTGATACTGATAACAAGTTATTAGTATCATTTCACGCAAACCTTCCTCCCAGTCTCTGATAGCCTTCAGTTTTAAGGCTATACATCCTTAGATTATAGAGCACAGTAACGTGTGTATACATGAATGATGTCTATAGGCCTTACAGATTCCGTGTGTGATATAATTATTGATACACAACCCTTATCAAAACTTATATGATGGTATGGGTGATGTGTTTTGTTTTTGCGTGCTATCCTAAGTAGGGTCCATTTACTGTTTGTTTACATTCGTCAACATTATTCTGGGGACAATAATATGAGGCGAATTTCATTTAATATGTCAATATTTACCATTTTAAAATAATTATGTATTAATAGAAGCTATTTAGAGAATCTTTACATGCATTCTTACAATCTATTGTATATTATATGGCACTATACATTATTTTTACAAGAGAGAAAGTTTAGGTGTAGAATATTATCCTTCATCAGTCAGCCATATTGGTTTATACAAGGCGCCAATTTTAAATAACCATATATAAAGGCGTAGGGGGCAAAGATTTACCCAACAACTATTCGAAGCTTGACGTAAACTATTAGAAATTGACAAATATATCGGAATGAATAGGAAACTATCCCCTTGTGTAAAAAATGAACACTGAATGAGGAAATTGACCATATGCGAGATTCGTTCTATAAAGAAGTTAGTCTGGAACCCAGATCCAAAAATAAATTGTAGGCCTACAATTATAACCCAAGAACTACTACAAGGCTGATTATGACCGAATCATCTTCTCAAAGTGTTCCTTAATATCACAGTCACACTCTCCAGCACATCCACACCACAATGCTCTCGTACTTAATAATAATAATAATAATAATAATAATAATATTTATTCAGTTAGCAATTTACAGATTTGGTACCACATAGTTTGTTACAAATATGACATGTACCAGCCTTGCATAATTCCAACTAAGGATAGCCCAATAAGGCCGTTAGGCGTATTTCCATTGGGGTCCTTGATTTGTCTGTCTATCTCCCCAGGTAACCACACGGTACTGCCTTAAAATACTTAAATGAGCTAACAGTCTCCATAATCCGACCATTCAACCTAACCTCACATTCTGTGACCGCACTACAAGTTGTTTGCTGACGACCTCAAACTCTACATCCAGCATCCAAGTAAGTCACCACAATCAAGCTCTCAAGATCTCCAACAAAATATCAACATTTTAGCATCTACATCAGACCCTTGCTTGACTTTGCTTCTCCTGTTTGGAATACTGGTTTTCAAGCCTTCAAGGCGATCTTAATCTTCTAGAGTCTGTTCAACGTCGGTGGACGAAACAAGTAACCAACCACTCAAGTCTCACTTATCATGACCGTCTCTCTACCTTAAACCTGTTTTCAATTAAAGGCAGATTGTTGAGGACCGACCTTATTCAGTGTTACAAAATATTCCATAATCTCTTGCCCATTAAACACCATGACCTGTTCACTATGTCACCCCACCAAGGAGTAAGAGGTCATAAATACAAGATCTTTGTTCCCCACACAGAAACCGAAGCAAGAAAAAGTGTTTTCTCCTATCGTCGTTGTTGTTGTTGTTGTTGTTGTTGTTCCCCAAGCTGCCTGGCCGAACAGCCCCAAGGCCCCGAGCAATGCCAAGGCCATAACCGACCTTGAGTGACAGTAGCATTAGATTTGTCATCGGAGAGGTTCCATATTAGTACCAGGACGATTAAAATTGTATCACTTAGCCAAGTTGGCAGGGCCAGGGGCAGGGGGGAATGTGTAAAATAGTAATTGTTGAAGTCAAGTAAACTCGCCATGTGTATGAAGGCATAAACCTCCGCAACACTATAACCTGGTTCTCCAACTATGAACTAAGGTTGGTTCCCTTGTATCCGCTCATGGTTGAGTAAATATGGTGCCCAACTTTCACAAACATACCTGAGTGAGTAGGTTTGAATCCTAAACAGTAATGTTTTGGCCTTTAAAACAGGGTTGCTCACCTGGTAGGGCCGCCAATCGGTAGCGCATGACAGGCCAAGGATTAGGCAGCCCAGGAGATAGCATGACACGCCAGTGCTTACCTATGAATTGGTAGTGGGGAAATAAGAATTGGTTTCTTGTGTGGTCCCCACCTCTTAAGACGTGTCAGCCTAAATGTTCTCTATACCAGTGTGTCTGTCGTACCGTGATTTGAATGTGGCTATCGTGGGCGCAGTTACTATCCCGTCTGGGAGTGAGTTCCAGTCATCGATCACCCGGATCGCAAACCAGTTCCCTTTTAGTTTTGTTCTCCAGTGGTCCAGTTTCGCTAGTTTCAGTGAATGTCCTCTCAGATTGTTTGTGTTGAGGCAAAAGAATCTGGCGTAAGGGATGTCGTCGAAGCCATGCATTAGCTTATAGGTTTCGATCATATCACCTCTTTTTCTCCGGTCACTGAGTGTCTGCAGTCCCAGTCGCTGACATCTCTCCTCGTAGGGCAGGTGTGTTAGTTTTCAGATGCAACATTTGATGTACTGGAGATGCTTGACAATGGGGTGACGGGTAGTGTGTGTCGGACCAATAATATGATGGGGTATCAGGGGTTGAGATGTTGCTTAAAATGGGAAAGGGGATTTTATGGGTTGAAGAGTGAGTTGTGGAGGTGTTGGGTCAATTTAGATTTTAATTGAGCAAGGGAGGGGGAATCAACTATTTCAGCTGGTAGGGAGTTCCACTGATGGATTATACGACAGGAGTGGTAATGGGCTGGTCTATCAGAGTGAGAATTGAGCGATCTCTGCCATACCCATAGCTTACTCCGACTGTTCCTTTTACATATATATTTTCTAGATCTCAAGTGACGGCGTCTCTTCCGTGGACTGACCTCCCAGAATCTACGAAGATTGGAAGCCAAAGCGTCACATTTTTCCTTTGCCCCTCGACTTTCTCTTCGTAATTGCTGAGGGGCACAGGGCCCTGGGTGGGGCTTTGATTTCCCGGGTTGATTTCCGCACCCTCCTCAGCTCCCCGCCATGGAGTGGCTTCGGTCACTCAGGCTTTATTGTGGTCGGCAGGGAGGGATCTGTGGGGGCGCTCGGTTATGGCCTTGGCCTTGCTCGGGGCCTTGGGGCTGTTCGGCCAGGCAGCTTGGGGAACAACAACAACAACAACAACGACAGGAGAAAAACCTTTTTCTTACTTTGGTTTCTGTGTGGGGAACAAAGATCTTGTATTTATGACCTCTTACTCCTTGGTGGGGTGACATAGTGAACAGGTCATGGTGTTTAATGGGCGAGAGATTATGGAATATTTTGTAACACTGAATAAGGTCGGTCCTCAACAATCTGCCTTTAATTGAAAACAGGTTTAAGGTAGAGAGACGGTCATGATAAGTGAGACTTGAGTGGGTTGGTTACTTGTTTCGTCCACCGACGTTGAACAGACTCTAGAAGATTAAGATCGCCTTGAAGGCTTGAAAACCAGTATTCCAAACAGGAGAAGCAAAGTCAAGCAAGGGTCTGATGTAGATGCTAAAATATTGATATTTTGTTGGAGATCTTGAGAGCTTGATTGTGGTGACTTACTTGGATGCTGGATGTAGAGTTTGAGGTCGTCAGCAAATAACTTGTAGTGCGGTCACAGAATGTGAGGTTAGGTTGAATGGTCGGATTATGGAGACTGTTAGCTCATTTAAGTATTTTAAGGCAGTACTGGTACCGTGTGGAGTTACCTGGGGAGATAGACAGACAAATCAAGAAGTACGAGAGCATTGTGGTGTGGATGTGCTGGAGAGTGTGACTGTGATATTAAGGAACACTTTGGGATGATTCGGTCATAATCAGCCTTGTAGTAGTTCTTGGGTTATAATTGTAGGCCTACAATTTATTTTTGGATCTGGGTTCCAGACTAACTTCTTTATAGAACGAATCTCGCAAGTGGTCAATTTCCTCATTCAGTGTTCATTTTTTACACAAGGGGATAGTTTCCTATTCATTCCGATATATTTGTCAATTTCTAATAGTTTACGTCAAGCTTCGAATAGTTGTTGGGTAAATTTTTGCCCCCTACGCCTTTATATATGGTTATTTAAAATTGGCGCCTTGTATAAACCAATATGGCTGACTGATGAAGGATAATATTCTACACCTAAACTTTCTCTCTTGTAAAAATAATGTATAGTGCCATATAATATACAATAGATTGTAAGAATGCATGTAAAGTTTCTCTAAATAGCTTCTATTAATACATAATTATTTTAAAATAGTAAATATTGACATATTAAATGAAATTCGCCTCATATTATTGTCCCCAGAATAATGTTGACGAATGTAAACAAACAGTAAATGGACCCTACTTAGGATAGCACGCAAAAACAAAACACACATCACCCATACCATCATATAAGTTTTGATAAGGGTTGTGTATCAATAATTATATCACACACGGAATCTGTAAGGCCTATAGACATCATTCATGTATACACACGTTACTGTGCTCTATAATCTAAGGATGTATAGCCTTAAAACTGAAGGCTATCAGAGACTGGGAGGAAGGTTTGCGTGAAATGATACTAATAACTTGTTATCAGTATCAGTTTATTCCAGTTCCAATAATATTGGGTTCTTCCCCAGTCCCGCCATATTGCTTAACGTTCGTGTAGACAGTAGTTGTAATAGCATTTGTGTGTCCTTTAAACTGTCATAGACTTTAGTAGTGTTTACATATATAAGGCCGAAATCACCTAGATATTGGAGACTATTGCCTGACTAGTGATAAGTGATATTCGTGTGTATGCTGACCTGAAAAAATAGTGTTAAATTTATCAGGGCGGGCACGATGACCAGATTGAGATTCCAGAAGTCGACCCCATTGTTTAATTGTTAATTTGATAGCCCTAGCCCCTAAGGCGGCTGATAAGTGATATTCGTGTATGCTGACCTGAAAATATAGTGTTAAATTTATCAGGATTATCAGGGCAGGCACGATGACCAGAACCAGAACCAGATTGAGATTCCAGAAGTCGACCCCATTGTTTAATTGTTAATTTGATAGCCCTAAGGCCCTAATGGACTGTGTAAATTGTTAAATTTGTAATGTCTGAATGTCAGTGTTTTAGTGTTACTGAGATTTTCTCATTATTTCTGGGAATCTGGTAATTCTGGTTCTGGTAGGCTCAGACTCTCAGAGCCCCCACCTCTTAACCCGGGAACGGCGAAGGTCCTCAATGCTCAACTCAATTAAGGTAATTATTTATAAGATGACCTTTTTTTCTAGTTATTAAAAACTTATTCTATGGTGTATTATATAATATATAGAACTTAGAAGCAATACTGTGGACAGTGTGGTCCGAGTGGACTGTGGACTGTGGACACCCTTAATTCCAAAAGTGACAAGTCTGAAAAAAAATCTGGGGGGGGCCCCCCCCCCCCCCCCACCCCAATCACTTTGGCAATTAGGCACTCCAAATTCTTGTGAAGTTGTTTTCTGTAACATTAATACAAACCCCCCAAAAAAAAAAAAAAAAAAAAAAGGTTAGGGAGTTTCTGTTATCATTATACAAACAAATAATTTGCAATATCACTCAAAAAAACGGCGTCGTTTGACACCCTGAGTAGAAACATTGAATTATGTAAAAGAATAATTCTAATATTAAAGTAATAATCTAACGCCAAGTTGATCCTTATCATAAGTTGAGGTTTATACTTAATAGAATAAACGAATAGTGGAAACTATGAGTAAAGCCATAACAATCTGTTTCTTGAAGAGTGATGAAATATGAAACATTCGAACAATAATTATATAGTTATAGAATCCTAACATATTGAGAATGAAATTAATATTAGCGAAACATAATGTGCTAGTCTGAATATGCCTGTGTAATTATTAAGGAAGAAATGTATGACACGCATAAAGCAAGGATAGCAAAATGAAAGACTTGAGAGAGAAGTAAAGAAAAGAACAAACCAAGGGCTGCTAAGGGTTACTCGGTAAAACAGAGTAACTACTGTATGTTTCAAGTTGGTTTTCATGTAGTCTACATGAAAACCAACTTGAAACATATTGCTTTATCTTCTTTTTACAATTACAACTCTTATTTGTCACAAATGCTATCAATTGAGGAACTTAATATCTTACGAGAATTATCCTAGGATGACACTATTTTGATAACAAACCCGGATAAAGGAAACGGTGTAGTTATCCTTGATCGTGAAACTTATACCAATAATATGAAAAGAATCCTGTCTGACCACACAAAGTTTATCCTTGTTAATGAAGATCCCTTTCGTTTAATTATTAAATTTGAGGACAAAATCAACCATATGTTACGACAACTGAAGGCTAAAGATATTATAGATTAAATTACTTACTCCAGGCTATTCACCACAGGCTCAAAGCCAGGCATTCTTTACGGTCTACCCAAAGTGTATAAAAAAGATAACCCTTTACGATGGAAGGCCATGTACGCAGCCGGATCCCTTACCCTCTGCGCATATCTATCAAGTCACTCCTTAGCACAGTCGGTATAGCTCCCGCCCCTGAATGTGATAATCCAGTGTTCGATCCCACTCGGATCTTGTGTATTTTATATTTTTATTTTGTTATTTGTGTTATGTTATATTATATTATATTATATTAGGATTGGGTTAGTTTAGGTTAGTTTAGGTTAAGTTAGGTTAATCTAATCTAATAATATTTGTACATTTTGGGCAGTGGGCGGGGCCAAGGCATGGAATCCGGCTGGGTGCATGGCCTCCCCTTTACGACCCATCTTGTCAGCTATTGGTACCGTTAACTACAAAATTGCTAAATTTCTCGTCCCTCTATTGTCCCCATTCACAACTTTCGAGCACACGATCAAGGATTCATTTACTTTTGTCAAAAATATTTCTTAATTATACTTTCCTCATGCTACTATGGCCTCATTTGATGTGTCGAGTTTGTTTACCAATATTCCCTTAGATGAAACAATTAATATAATTTATGTTTAGACAAGGTATTTGAGGACAGCGATATGGCTTATGGATTTAGTAGGAAACAGTTCCGCCAACTTCTAGAGTTCTCGACCAAAGACTGTCATTTTCTATTCTCGGAGAAACTGTACAAACAAGTAGATGGGATAGGGATGGGAAGTCCCTTAGGGTGTTCATTTGCAAACATATTTTTTATGTCATCACGAGAAGATCTGGCTATACAAGTGTCCTTCTGATTTCAAACCCCTGTACTACAGACGTTAAATCGACGATTATTTTTTAATTTTTCATTCCCCCACCCATATACAGCCATATCTCAATTATCTTAACTCACAACATAAGAATATCACTTTCACCTCGGAACTCAAGCAAAATGGAAAGCTTCCCTTTTTAGACATCGAAGTTGAACGTCAGAACTATTCATTTGGCACTGCTATTTTTCGTAAGAAAACATTCACAGGTCTCTTAACCAAATTCTCATCTGCTATACCCCTCCTATACAAAAAAAAATTGATCAGCACTTTAGTCACACGTGCCTATAAAATCTCATCGAGCTTTGAAAAGCTTCATAGAGAGTTCACTTTTCTCTCTAACATTTTATTTGCTAATGGCTTCCCTCGGAAATCCACAGACACGTATATTGGTAAACAACTTAGTAACATAACATTAATACATTTCTAGCACCAGGCAACAAAGGCCATATGGCACTAAAGCAGGAAACGGATAGAGTTAGAAGGAAAGGAAGTTAAATATCGTTAAGGAGTCTGAGAGAGGAAAGGAAAGCCATTACGTGGTCAACGGAAAAGAAAGGGGACTCTGAGAGGAGATCGGCAAGACAAGGACGACGACCAAGGGAAAAGAACGGCGACGGGCCGAAGAAAAGAGAGGACAGTCAAGGAAAATGTGAGAAATAGAAACCTGAACACCACACCGGGAACAAAGAGGTGGAGGCGAGCGGGACATGAGGAAGGAGTGGGTAAGTCTGGTATGGCCTAGCCGAAGCCGGGCCAACGCAGTCTCCCAACGGCGAACACGGTGAGAGGGGTCAGCCCAGGCAGAAACGGAGGCCTTAACAGTGCGGAGCTTATTAGAGGAAAGAGAAGACCACATTGTTTGCCAGCGAGACAGGAGGAAGGCAGAGATAGCTGGATAATAGTCAGAGGTGGGAATAGAGAGAGAAGTTGATCGGACCGCCGCAGCGTCGCGAGCGAGAACATTAACCTGCTCATTTCCACGGACACCAACATGGCTAGGCACCCAACAAAATTGGACAACCTTTTTCCGAGCAGAGAGACTGACAAGCCAATCGTGGATGGCAAGAACCAACGGATGGACAGCAGGGAAAGACTGCAAGAGAAGAAGGGCACTGTAAGAGTCAGAAAAAAGAGTAAAGGAGGAAGAAGGAAAGAAGCACATGAGACGGACGGCAAAGAAGATAGCGTAAAGTTCGGCAATCAGAACACCAGCTGGAGAAGGGAGAGAATACTGATAAGAACGAGAAGGAAAAAGGATGGCAAACCCGACGCCAGAAGACGAACGGGAGCCATCAGTGTAAACCGGGGTAGAAGAAGAATGCTGTGTAAGGTGTACAAGGAAACGAGAACAAAGAACTGAGGGCGGGGTAGAGGACTTAGAACAAGGAAAAATAGAGGGACACAAGGAAATACGAGGAAGGAGCCAATGAGGACACTTACTGAGCCAGAGCGGAAGAACATGGAAGGGGGAAAACGAAGAGTGAGAAAGTAAGGAATCCATACGAGAAAGGAAAGAGGGCCGAAGGATAGAATGAGACGGAACAGGAACAGTAGGAAGAAGAGAGGTCTGCAAGGAAGGAAACTGAAGCGACCAGGCGTAGTACCGGAGAGAGAGAAGGGCCCGACGTCGGTACAAAGAAGGGATGCCGGATTCAGCATAGAGGCTTTCAACAGGGGAAGAGCGAAAAGCACCCAAGGCAAGACGTAAACCGAAATGGTGAACAGAGTCAAGTTTATGGAGGACTGCGTCGGAAGTTGATGAGTAAACCTGACAACCATAATCGAGTTTAGAAAGAACAAGGGCAACGTGAAGGCGAAGAAGGAGAGCACGGTCCGCACCCCAAGTGAGGTGGGACAGGGTCTGGAGGAGACGAAGACGGTGCAAAGCAGAAACCTTAACAGAGGAAACATGAGCTGCCCAGTTAAGACGGGAATCAAAGACAAGACCCAAGAAGGTAGTCGAAGAGCGATAAGGTAAAACGGAACCATACAGGTCAACGGAAGGACGCGGGATAATGTGGCGACGAGTGAAAGACATAGCACAAGATATAGTCGTAGAAAAACGAAACCCGTTAGCAATGGCCCATGACGAGGCAGCCACAATCGCTGATTGGATAAGGGAGCGTAACGCAACAATATCCGAACCAGCCGCATAGATCGCAAAATTGTCGACATATAAGGAGAACCTGACCGTAGCCGGAAGGGAAGAGATAATGCCATTAATGGCTATGAGAAAGAGGATAGTACTTAAAACGGAACCCTGAGGTACACCTTCTATCTGAGGGAATAACCGAGAAAACGAGGAATTCACCCGGACACGAAAAGAACGAGAAGAAAGGAAATTACGGATAAAGACGCCCATATTACCACGGACATGAAAAGAACGGAGTTGGCATAAAATATGATGTTTCCACGCGGAGTCGTACGCCTTCTCGAGATCGAAGAAAACAGCAAATACTGACTCATGGCGAGCAAAAGCAGACCAAACGTAGGTCTCCAAACTAAGTAAAGGGTCGATAGCGGACCGAGCACGCCGAAAACCAAACTGGGTCGAAGACAAAAGCTGGCGTGACTCGAGAAGCCACATCAGGCGGACATTAACCATCCGTTCAAACAGCTTGCATAAACAACTCGTCAAGACAATAGGGCGATAGTCTTTGGGCGAGAAACCCGACTTTCCAGGCTTAAGAAAAGGAATAGTAAGAGCAGAACTCCATGCAGGAGGGAAAACACCAGACGACCAAACCTTATTAAAAATAGCCAATAAAAATACCAAAGCCTCAGTGGAAAGATGTTTAAGCATTAAATTATGGACGCCATCAAGACCCTCAGAAGTAGCCTTACAGGCACGAAGAGCAGAGAGCAACTCACGGGAAGAAAACGGGGCGTTGTACGACTCTGCCGAAGACAGAGTGAAAACAACTGGAGAAGTCTCCGAGACGGCTTTAAGTGAATTAAATTCCGGGGGGGGGGGAGATGAGAGCCACTACTGACCGAGCTAAAGTAAAGACCCAAACGATCGGCGACTGCCTCCGAGTCAGCAACAGACTCCCCATCAACATGAAGCACAGGAGAATGAGGAGGTAAACGCTTGCCCGAAATCTTGCGAATGCGCTTCCAGACGGACTGAACAGGAGTAAAGGACGTAATGGAGGAAACATAGGACACCCAACTCTGACGTTTAGCAGACCTGACTGTGCGACGGAGGAAGGCAGACGCCTGACGAAAAAGTATAAAAGAACGATCATGACGAATCACGACGAAAGCTCTTCCAAGAAGCCCGTTTGATGCGGAGAGCCTTGGAGCAGTTCAGGGACCACCAAGGAACACATTTAGACGTAAAAGGATGGGAAGTCCGAGGAATAGAGACTAAGGCAGCACTCAAAACTGTGACTAGAAAAAAGGCTAGTAAATCATGTACAGATGAAAAATCAGACGGAGGTAAGGAAGGGATAGATAGTGAAGCAAAAGTAGACCAGTCCGCACGCTGGAAGCACCAACGAGGAGGACCAGGGACAGGAGAATAGGAGGTAGGAGAGAGCAGAACAGGGAAATGGTCGCTATAGAGAGAATCCTCCAAAACAGACCAATGAAAAAGAAGAGACAGGGAAGGGGAACACAAAGAAAGATCAAGACAAGAAAAAGAACGTGTTCTAGCATCAAAATGAGTCAGGGAACCAGTATTAAGGAAAAAGAGGTTATTACTAGTAATGAAAGACTCTAATGCACGACCATGTGAGGTAATGACAGAATCACCCCACAGGGTGTGCCTACAATTATAATCACCAAGCAATAAAAACGGAGGAGGCAGCCGAGCTAAAAACATGGTAAAAGAGCCAAAATCGACGGGAACAGAAGGAGAGAAATAAAGAGAAACAACCGTAATCCATCGACCAAGAAAAACCCTAACAAAGGTGCAAGGGAGGGAAGTAGGGCAGGAAAACTCTTCATAAGGAACAGAGTGGTGAAGGAGAATACAAGTGTCGGAAAGAGAATGAGGAGAACTGATAAAACGGTAGCCGGGAACAGGAATCGGAGGAGAAAGAAGACGAGTTTCCTGGAGACAGACAACCTTAGGGGAATGGGAAGAGCGTAAAAAACGCAAATAGTCTCTCTGAAGAGAAAAACTGCGAAGGTTCCATTGCAAAATGGACATACTAAAAACACTAAAAAGAAAGTACGAGAAAATAAGCTGTAAAAGAGAGAATAAAAACGATATATACAAACACATATCAGAGAGGCGGAACAAAAACACGCCGAACTAAAGAGGAACAAGGGAGGAAAAAAAAAAAAAAAAAACACATAAAGAGAAGAAAGGAACGGAAAAATCGAAGAAAACAAAGAAAGGACAAAAAAGAGAAAACATCAACAAAAGTAACACACAAGTAGGAAGAAAACAGATACACTATAGACAACACAGACACACAAAATACAGCAAACAGCGGGAAAGACGCACACATACAAGAGGAAAGAAAGAGGGACAAAGAACAAGAAAAATAAGAACACACAGACTTATGGACAACGAAGAAAAGACTGATGAGGTTAACGGTGAGTAATAATGGAAGGAATGGGGGACGAGGAAGAACAAGGAGGGAAAGAAGATTGATAACCAGGTGGCATAGGGAGGCTTAATAGGGAAGGAGAAGAAGAGATAGGAGGGCTAGAGGGAGAGGGAGGAAGGGGAGAGGAGGGAGGGGGAAGGACAGGAGGATGAGGGTCGGGAGGATGAGGAACGGGAAGGAGAGGCCCGGGAGGGGGAAGGCCAGAGGAGGGAGGGAGAGTGGTAGGGGAAGGCGGGAGAGGGGTAGGGGGGAGCGTGGAAGGGATGGGATGAACGTCGGCAGAAACGGAAATGGGCGGCGGATGAGAAGAAAGAATATACTCCTCAATCTTGGGCAAAGATTCAAAGGATAAGTCTAAGGAATCGGGGGGTAGGACACAGGACGAAGAAAGAGGAGAAGGGGGGGGGGGGGAAAGGAGGGAGCTTTTTCTTCTTCCCACTGGGACTCGGGCTCCGCAAACTGTGGAGGCGGTCCCTGCGTTTAGAAGAGGAGGCCCTCGGGAGAGGAAGAAAGGGAGGAACGGGGCAAATGTTTCGAAACTAGTTTGGTAGAGGAAGCCGGGAGGGAATCTTGGAACTACGAGACGAGGACGGAGGAAGAGAACGAGGAGGCGGCATCGGACAAGAACGCTGGCAGATGGGGCGTTGAGACAAACCGGAAGAAGTGGAGCGAGGAAGAGTAGTGGAAGGAGGGGGGGCGGAAGTAGGAGTAGAAGAGGTAAGAACAGAAAAAGAGTTAGATAAAGGGAGAGAACACGATGAGACAGCCAAGGGGATGGGGGAGACAGAAGAAACTGAAGGAGGAGAGGAAGAAGGATGAGAAGAAGGGACAGACGACGGAACCGGAGAAGTAGAGGGAGAGGAGGACGAGGATGATGGAGGTGCAACGGGGAGGGGGAGCGGAAGAAGTGGAGGAGACGGGAGGGGGAGATAGAACAGTTGAAAACGGATGAGGGGAGAAGCCCAGGCGGCAAGCTGCCTGACGAGCCGTAGAATGAGTAAGGCCGTGCAATGTCTTAAGGAACATAACTTCAGACTCTAATTTGAAAACGGGACAATCTCGGGAATCAGCTGAATGGAAGCCCTGACAGTTTAGGCAGCATCGTATCGGAGACCGGCAGTCACCGACGAGATGGCCAGATTGTGCACAGCGTGGGCACCTAGGGCAGTCGGGAGCGGAAGAGCGACAGTACTTAACAGGATTCTCAAAGCGCCAGCAACCGCGACACTGCTGAGGACGAGGTAGGGACTCAGTGACAGACAGGCGAGTACCGCCGACAATAACGTGAGAAGGGAGAGACCGACCATCGAACGTGATTTTGGCGGGATGGCGGCGATTGGTGCAAGGTGGGATGGTGTAGCAGACAAGACTAACCACAACATGGTCTTGAGCAACAACAATAGACTTAATAAGGTCGTCACAGTCTGCGAACTGCCGACCACCGAGACGGATGGAAGGAGGGATCAGGACGGTACCCGTACAAGAGTTCAGTCTTTGGTCTTTAAGGGCTGGGATGGAAGTTCCGGAGAAGTCGACAATGGTTGACATAGCAGCAGCCTGACGTTCGTTCTGGACCGTAACGAGACGGGAGTCATCATGGCGGGAGTGGAAGGTGACATCCCTGCCCACCTGCTGAAGGAGACGCAGGTGGAACAGGAGGTCATCTCCGGCGAGAGGAGCTGAGGCGGGGACTGAGAAGAACTTAATAAAGTCAGCAGGGGCAAAGAGTGAGGATAATGGGAAAACAGAAGAACGAGGGCGGGGAGCGGAAGTAACGGGAGGAGAAGGAAAGGAAGAAGAATGTGGAACGGTTGGGAGATACGGTTCAAAAGTGACTACACGAGAGGAAGGGGAAGAAACCGAGGAAGTGGAGGAGGACGAGGGAAGAAGAGTGGAAGAGGAAGCAGAGGAGAGAGCGAACGGACGAATGGAAGAGGGCCGATCAGGTAGAACGGAGTGGGACACGGAAGAGGACAAAGGGGCAGGAACTGAGTGAGCGGCTAGGGAGGAAGCGAACGTAGAGGAGGTAGACGTGCCAAGAGAACTCGACACGACTAGGCTCGGAACTGTATGAGGAGCAGAGGTCGAATGGACGGTCACAGACAGTGCATGGGTCGGTAAAGGACCCGGTATAGTGGTAGGCAAAGATCTACCACCAACCGAGGAGAGGATGGGCAAGGAAGGAGAGACAAACACATCAGCCATATCATCGCCAGCGCCGGTGATCGAAGTTCCAGAAGAAGGCTCCATAAGACGAAGGTAACATGGTTCATCCGGGAGAAGCTCCACACCCACCACGGAGCCACAAATTAGAAGACAAGGTACATGTCCCAGGAGTCAAACCCGGATATACACCCCGACCCCCTGTGCCTAATGGGCGGTCAACTCGTCAGTATCGGGTCCAGCACAGAGGGCGAGATTTGACGATAATAGATTCCCCTCGTGCGGGCACGTCAGGTACTACAGTTCTACGGGTGGAAGGGAACGCCGTCCACATCCATCCTCCACCAAAGCATAAAGAATAGTCCAGCCGGCAACGATAGAAGAAGGTGAAGTAAAGAAAAGGAAAAAGGTAGAGGGGGGAAAAAAGACAGAAAAGAGGTACCTCGCAGGCTTCTGGAAACCAACGAGGAGGGAGGTCTTAGCCCACGAGGCCGGTGGGGCCCCAATCCTAAGAAGGGCTGTGGCTCCCCCTGAGGAACAGAGGCCACCGGCCATGCTTCAAGCCCCGCCACCACGACAAGGTGGCTCCCTAACGGCGGGGAACAACTTAGTAGGTTGCATAATGTTTCAATAACCGATCAAATCCCCACTGTCAATAGAGGCATTGTGTACATCCCCATCACTTACATGGGTAAACATAGTAATATTATTAGGCAACAACTAGGTAAACTTTTAAGACAATTCTACCCACAGTTCAGCTTCAGATTTATTTTCAAACCACAAAAAACAATTAGTTAACACTTTAGGTTCAAAGATTGAATTCCCGACAAGCTTCAGTCCTGTGTCATTTACAAATATATGTGAGCGAGTATGTGGGCAGGGCTGAACGTCAGTTGGGTATTCGCATCAGCGAACACGTAGGTAAATCATATCGAACTAACAGACCCTTATCAAAACCCCCGTACTCGGCCATTCATCAACACAGTGAAACTCGTGACCACAGTATAAATAGGGATCACTTTAGTATTTTAACCACCGGACTGCCGACAATCGCTCACTAAACGTAATAGGCGATACAGGATTTTTGATAAGCAGCCCTCGGACGACAGCCTTATTGCTTATAAGAAATCCAGGGCAGAGGCAAGGAGAGTCATTCGGTCCGCAAAACGTAGTGCCTGGCGTTCTTATGTGTCCATAGTGAATCAGTTCACACCGCTTAAAGAGGTCTGGTCCACAATAAATGTACTTAACAACAAGTATACCCTTTCACCCATCACCACTCTTAGGGTGGACGGTAATGTCATTGATGATCCCGTGGACGTTGCCAACAGGCTCGCCAGGCATTTTGCGGATGTTAGCAGTTCGGCCAACTACGATCCCCGTTTTTTAGTTCATAAGCGGCAGGCTGAACTCCATAATTTTGACTTTGCCACAGAAGAAGTAAACTCTGACTACAACTGTGAGTTTACAATGGAGGAACTCCATCTTGCCCTAAAGTCCTGTAAAGGTTCGAGTCCGGGTCCTTCGCAAGTCACCTACGGTATGATTCAGCATCTTAGTCCGGACAACCTGACTAAGCTGTTAGCATTGTACAATGAGATTTGGACGTCTGGAACGTTTCCAAACTCATGGCACTTTGCGCACGTCATATCGATCCCGAAGAGCCCTGGTCGCCTTACAGATCCCAAGCTGTTTCATTCTATTGCGTTGACGGAGTGTCTCTGTAAGGTCTTTGAGAGGATGGTTAACGTCAGATTTCTTTTTGTTTTAAGAGTCTAAGAATTTGTTAAATGTTCAGCAATGTGGCTTCCATAAACATAGGGGTACGTTAGAACATTTAATGAATTTGGAGCATTGTATCGCCGAGACTTTTGCCAATAATGAATTCATGATAGGATTTTTTTTAGATATTCATAAAGCTTACGATATGACCTGGTGACACGGAATACTTACGAAACTCTATGCTTCCGGTTTCCGAGGTAATTTGCCTATTTTTATTCGTAATTTCATGTCTGACCGATCTTTTGCGGTCAGGTTGCCCCATCACATAACATCGGACGTTTATGTCCAAGAGAATGGGGTGCCGCAAGGCAGTTGTGCTTAGCCCTTCGTTATTTATGTTTATGATAAATTATATTCTAGCTTCCACTCCGATCCCCAGGAATCTTAAATACTCACTGTACGCTGATGATTGCGCATTGTGGCATTCCTCCCGCAATGTGCAATTTTCGGCTGGGCGGATTCAAGTGGCCCTTGATTCCGTCCATCGTTGGGCCTTGCGGTGGGGTTTTAAGTTTTCCGTTGCTAAGTGTGTCGGCGTAGTATTTACTCGTAGACTTAACGTACCTAATTTGTGCATCACTTTGGATAATAAGCCGATACCTTTTCAAAATTCAGTCAAGTTCTTGAGTCTGCACTTTGATCGCAGGCTCAATTGGAAGTCTCATGTCAATTATTTGATTAATTCTTGCAGTAAAAAGTTAAATGTCCTTAAATACCTTTCTGGTCATTACTGGGGAGCCAACAGAACGTCTTTACTGATGGTGTATAAGTCCCTTATTCGTTCAAAGTTCGACTATGGCTCGCAGGTGTATGGGTCGGCGTCCGCTTGTACCTTGAGGAGGTTGGATGTGTTTCAGAATGTCTGTTTGCGTTTGTGTCTTGGAGCCCTTCGGTGTACTCGTGTGGAGCGTATGGAAGTAGAAGCTAACGTGCCGCCCCTCCGTCTTCGTCGTGACCATATGCTCCTCTCGTTCGGTATTTCACTACACCGTAAACGTTCGCTCGGCCTTCCGGCTTGTGGGATCCTCCTGCAGTACGAGCATGTGCTGGATGGGGTCCTCAAGTCGGTGGCTGTGCGGCTTCACTTCCTAACGCGACAGCTAGGTTATGACCTCTCTAATGTTGACCAGCTGGTTGTATTAAAGATAGCGCCTTGGGAGCTGCCCGCATATACCGTAGATACTCAGGTGCTCCCTTCCCCCAAACGTCAGGCGCCGGAGGTGAAAATTCGCCACCTTTTCCGATCGGTCCTCATCAGACACCTAGCTTCTTTCCACCTCTACACCGATGGCTCTAAGTCGGATGAATGTGTGGGTGCGAGTGTGTGGTCGACCGAATGTCGCCTCAGGTACCGTTTGCCGATCCATACGTCTGTATTAACTTCTGAACTTTTTGCAATTGAACGGGACATAGATTTTGCCGAGGCTTCTCATCGTGTAAACTTTGTAATTTTTTCGGATGCAAAGTCAGCCCTTCAGGCAATTGATTCATGTAGGATGGGTTCTTCTGAAATTCAGGGCCGCATTATCAATAGGTTGCACTCAAGCTGTAAGTCCTTCTCTCTGATTTGGGTGCCTGGTCATTGTCGTATTTTCGGCAATGAGCAGGCTGACGCACTTGCAAAATCGGCGGTAGAACTTGAGGGGCCATGGGACGTCCCTCGGGATCTACAGTCAAGTCTCTCTTTCGGTAAGCAATCAATTACTCTTCTGTGGCAAAGTCAGTGGACCGACCTGCCTATTCATACAATCAAACCGACAATTGGGGTTTGGCCCTCAGCTAACCGTCGCTCCCGGAGGGAGGAAGTTATTTTAGCTCGCCTGAGGATGAATTGCACATTCTTAACTCACATTAAACCATATATTGACCGTGTATTCCCGCCGCAATGTACCACCTGTGGCGGGATTCTCTTGATCAACCACGTCCTTTTGTCCTGTGGCAGATTTGTGGAGGAGCATAGCCCTCTCCTGATGTACTGCAGGGCAAATAACGTCCCCATCACTTTGGACTCGATCCTGGGTGATGGGGATGTTGTGTGGTTGACAAATTGATGGCTTACCTGAAAGAGACCAATTTATTCAGAGAGTTGTAACTTGAGTTATGTTTTTGGTGGTGGTATTTTATTTATTTCCTATGTTCCTTTTTAGCATATTGTTTTATGCTATTGTGTTCACTCATTATTTCTTATGTTCACAGGACCTCCTATGTTGCTTTGTTTGTTCACTTAATTAATTTTGTTTGTTTTTCATTTAAGAGTAATATTGTTTCAGTTCTTTGTTGCTTTTCCCCCTTTGTCTTAGCATATAATGAGGTTGACAGTTGATGCTCTTCAGAATGTGTTCTGTCCTGACACTATTCTTCTCAGCTGATGTTGCCTTTATTATTTTTCTGTTGTTACTTGCTTTAGACCTGTGACGTATACTGGATTGTGATACTTGCCAATATCGCATTCCAGTATTCTGAGGTTCATGGCAATTAACATTTTGCTTTAGTCTGGCCTAATAGTCCTGATGGGCTGATGGCCTTCCCAATCAAATAAAAAAAAAAAAACAAAAAAAAACATCAAGGGACTGGGGTTCTCGTTCAGAGGCCCTAGTCCTGGTCGTGATTAAGGAAGGCGTCTGGGGTTCTCGAGCAGGACAACCTCTAGGTTTATATATCCAGTATACCTGGGGGTATAAACTTGAAGGTCTCGGGGACTCCGGCTCGTTCTTCCTGACTTAAGGTGGGTTTGATAATCCTCATGGGTTGATAGCCTCTAAAGTCCTATTTTAACTAACTAATTTTAGCCAGTTCCCGTTCCTCTACCGACCTCGATATCATGGAGGCTCTCTATGCACACCGCTTGCGTCCCGCCATAGCTAAACACGACCACCTAGCCCAGTTACTCTGCTTTTCCGAGTAACCCTTAGCAGCCCTTGGTTTGTTCTTTTTTTTACTTCTCTCTCAAGTCTTTCATTTTGCTATCCTTGCTTTATGCGTGTCATACATTTCTTCCTTACTTACACAGGCATATTCAGACTAGCACATTATGTTTCGCTAATATTAATTTCATTCTCAATATGTTAGGATTCTATAACTATATAATTATTATTCAAATGTTTTCATATATCATCACTCTTCAAGAAACAGATTGTTATGGTTTTACTCGTAGTTTCCACTATTCGTTTATTCTATTAAGTATAAATCTCAACTTATGATAAGGATCAATTTGGCGGTAGATTATTACTTTAATATTAGAATTATTCTTTTACATAATTCAATGTTTCTACTATGTGTTTTATCTTGTTCTTTTTTTAGGCGTGATCATGGCAGTAGCAGTTGCCGAAAGCTTGCATTCATAGAAAATAATAAAGATGTTGTTTACGCTGTCTCTGATCTTCACCTTCATTATATATATATATATATATATATATATATATATATATATATATATATAAGTCTCACAAGGAAAAGGAGAACCAGCGTAGTAGCGAACATCTTATCTTTATTGGTTACCAAACGTTTCGGAGAAAACAGTCTCCATCTTCAGTTAATCTAAAATAAATGAAAGTTTACATAAGAAATAAAACAAATAATTACATATGGATGTGAAATATCAAGCAGTAAGGTTCGTATGAATATGAACCGAGAAGAGCTAAACATAATAAAACAAAAACTATGTATTAAGAGAACAGCATTAAGCTAAACTTAAACAAATAATACTAATAAGAGAGGGTATACAATAAAGTACGAAAAGAAAATGGAAGGATATTTACTGAGTGAAAAGAGGTGTTGCAGTGGCCGTGTTGTTCAGGCTAGGCTTTAATTTATTTATATATAATTGATTCTGAGGTGATAAGGTCACAGAGTGAATGGCATGTGGTTAGTATCTGGAAGTCTGTGGAAGAGAAATGGTGATCAAACTGGTGAGAGTGATCGCGGATAGCAGAAGTGGAAGGCTTAGAAATCAACCTGCCTGTTCGAATGGATTTACCTTGGTGCTCCCGGATACGGTGAAGCAACCAACGTGAGGTGCAACCCACGTATCTAGCAGTACAGCTAGAACAGGTGAACTGGTAAACCACATTGGAATGGAGGTTCATAGGAAGAGACGAAGTATGTGAGGACATTTCCTATAGTGTTATTATTAGAAAAAACGAATTTGAAATTGATATGTGGGTAGCAGTTGCGAAGAGTTTTTTGGAGGGTTTTCCTAATTTCATAGCTAAGTGGCCCTAAATATGGGAGTTTAAAATATCTAGTGTCTTTTTGTACGATTTGAACTGGGGTGGGTGGGCAGAGCTTAGAGTTAAGAAAATGGTTCAGGAATTTGTTAAACATATGAGTGGGGTATTTATTATTAGTAAAGAAGTTAAGAAGGAAACTGGTTTCAGAGTGAAACGAAAGCCAAGATGAACAGGAATTGTATGCTCTGTTAAGAAGAATCATGATACTGTTGGTTTTATATTTAAGAGGTATGAAACTTAAGAAATTTGTACCTAGGTACAAATTTCTTAAGTTTCATACCTCTTAAATATAAAACCAACAGTATCATGACTCTTCTTAAATTCTAGAAATTCTAAAATTCTAGAAATTTGTACCTAGGTACAAATTTCTTAAGTTTCATACCTCTTAAATATAAAACCAACAGTATCATGATTCTTCTTAACAGAGCATACAATTCCTGTTCATCTTGGCTTTCGTTTCACTCTGAAACCAGTTTCCTTCTTAACTTCTTTACTAATAATAAATACCCCACTCATATGTTTAACAAATTCCTGAACCATTTTCTTAACTCTAAGCTCTGCCCACCCACCCCAGTTCAAATCGTACAAAAAGACACTAGATATTTTAAACTCCCATATTTAGGGCCACTTAGCTATGAAATTAGGAAAACCCTCCAAAAAACTCTTCGCAACTGCTACCCACATATCAATTTCAAATTCGTTTTTTCTAATAATAACACTATAGGAAATGTCCTCACATACTTCGTCTCTTCCTATGAACCTCCATTCCAATGTGGTTTACCAGTTCACCTGTTCTAGCTGTACTGCTAGATACGTGGGTTGCACCTCACGTTGGTTGCTTCACCGTATCCGGGAGCACCAAGGTAAATCCATTCGAACAGGCAGGTTGATTTCTAAGCCTTCCACTTCTGCTATCCGCGATCACTCTCACCAGTTTGATCACCCTTTCTCTTCCACAGACTTCCAGATACTAACCACATGCCATTCACTCTGTGACCTTATCACCTCAGAATCAATCTATATAAATAAATTAAAGCCTAGCCTGAACAACACGGCCACTGCAACACCTCTTTTCACTCAGTAAATATCCTTCCATTTTCTTTTCGTACTTTATTGTATACCCTCTCTTATTATTATTATTTGTTTAAGTTTAGCTTAATGCTGTTCCCTTAATACATAGTTTTTGTATTATTATGTTTAGCTCTTCTCGGTTCATATTCATACGAACCTTACTGCTTGATATTTCACATCCATATGTAATTATTTGTTTTATTTCTTATGTAAACATTCATTTATTTTAGATTCACTGAAGATGGAGACTGTTTTCTCCGAAACGTTTGGTAACCAATAAAGATAAGATGTTCGCTACTACGCTGGTTCTCCTTTTCCTTGTGAGACTTCGATTCCCAAGAGGAAGCTCCATTGCAGAAATTATATATATATATATATATATATATATATATATATATTTATATATTATACAATTATATTAAGTCCTGGGTTATAGCATGCTCAACTGGGTAAGTAAAAAAAAAAAAAAAGAGAATCATATACAGTACATACTAGTTTATTAAAAAAGTATAATGGGTATATATTAAACAAGGTATTGACGCATACCAACAATATGCAATATCCCTGCTTTACTTCATATCATAATCTTGGATCTCTGGGCAACCGCAGACTAAAATATAACTTCTTATTAATTATACTTGATCAACAAATTATCTGCACCCCCCTACGCTAATCATCTGGTGTGTACACCTCTGCCTGCAGCTATATCCATCCGAGACGAGGACACATCTGACACATGGATATAGTTGCAGGCAGAGGTGCCAACCCTACCGAGCTGTACACTCCATATGATTAGGGTAGGGATGCAGATAATTATTTGACCACGTGTACAATATCTAGCTCTATCGGGAACACTCGTAATTTGAAAAAAATAGAGTCAATGTAGATTTAGCTTCCAGAAAACCTCAATGCGGTAATATCACTATTCCTATCTTGCCTGGGCTATTTGAAACGACAAACAATAACTTTATTACTTTGAATTAGCAATACTAAGCTCAATCATGCAACACCTTTATTCGTATATTGTCTGGGTTCTTGTGAACAGCAGTCACTAACCTTAATACTTTGGGTTTAGCAATACTAAGTTGCTTTTTGCTAAGTTGCTAAGTTGCACTAAGCTGCTTTAGCTATTATTTAATTGTAAACAAAAGAAAGCTGTCAAGGTAAAACTACTAATAACACTTCTAACAGTGTGCTAACGATCGTCTAACGATCCTATAGCCGTCTATTAAAGCTAGTCAATTGGGTGGTGAGTTGATCCCCATGACCAGGGCATCTAGGCAGCTCGTCACTCCTTCGGCAGGCACTTCGTTGTCAGCTGGACCACACGCAAGGGCATCGGGAGCAGGGCCACACACAGGGCGTCGATAGCAGAGCTTCTTGGGTAGCTGGACCTCTCAGAGTGTCATCAGGGGCAGCCGACTCGGTAATAGGGCACGAGGGCATCAGTCAATGACTAGGCTTCTGACTCCACCAGCTTCGAGAGTTCCACCTCCCAGTGTGTCGTGAGCTCCTCAAAGTAAGGATAAGGGGTGCCCAACTTGTAATTTTCTATGATTTTTTTTGTTAATGTGAATGAGGGAGACAAAAGGCATTACTGCCTGCAGCGAGTGCCTCCCCCAGATTTCAAAGAGTGACAGGGCCGAAATCAAGGGACGTTCGATCTAAAATGCCTGGACATACGGAGTTTGAAGCAATTTAAGTCATAGGAAGAGGGAAAGACTAATTCTGGGAGAGAGTTCCAGAGCTCAGCAGTTGAATAGAAGAAAGTCTGAGAATAGTGTTTCACTCTTGGGTTGGAGAGTTGCACAGATTAGGGGTGGGATTGTGTTGCAAGGCGGGTACTACGTACCCTACGTAGAGGAGGTGGTATACACTGGGAAAGCTCCGAGGAACACCGATTATTGTAGTAGTGATAGAATAGTGAGAGAGATGCAACATTGCAGCGAAGAGAGAGAGATTGGAGAGAGTTGGTGAGTGGACGGGAGTTAATGATGCAAAAGGCTTTCCTTTCTACTTTATCTAGGAGTGCGGTGTGAGAGGATCCTCCCCACACATGTGAACAATACTCAATAAAAGGACGCACTGTGCCCCCTGGGAGGCTGCCTTAGCGAGACTGGTAATATGGTCTTTCCAAGTGAGAGCAGAAGAAAAGGAGACACCGAGAACATTGAGGGAAGATGAAGGGTTGATTTTTGTATTGTTGAAGAATAAGGGATAGTCCTCTGGAGGTTCCTGACGGGTAGTAAGATGGATAAATTGAGTTTTGGAAGCATTAATTGCAACAAGGTTTTCTCTACCCCAATTGGAAATAGTAGCTAGATCAGAAGATAAGCATTTTATGGCTTCATTACCTTTACTTTTGAGGGACTGCTGGCTGGGGCGTTCTGGAAAACTAATTGAGTGGTGTAAAGTAGAGTCGCCTGCATATGAATGGATGGGACTGGATGTACAGTTGAGAAGATCATTTATGAAAATTAGAAAGAGAATAGGAGATAGGACAGAAGCCTGAGGAACACCGGAGTTGATAGGATGAGGAAATGAGCGACGGCCGTCTACAACCGCAGCTATGGAATGGCCAGAAAGGAAATTAGAGACAAAGGCACAGATGGAGGGACAGAAACCGAAGGAGGGCAGTTTGGAAATTAAAGATTTGTGCCAGACTCTATCGAAGGCCTTCGATATGTCTAACACAATAGAAAAGGTCTCGCCGAAATCCCGAAAGTTGGATGACCATGAGTTAGTAAGATATGAAAGAAGATCACCAGTAGAGTGATCCTTATGGAAGCCATACTGGCCATCTGAGAGCAGATTATGAGAAGAGAAATGCTTAAGAAATTTGGAAGAAAGAATAGTTTCAAAAACTTTTAGAGATACAAGAGATGAGAGCAATTGGACGATAGTTGGAGGGTTGACAGCGGTCACCCTTCTTTGGGACAGGTTGAATGAGAGCAAACTTCCAGCAAGAAGGAGAGAGACGTTAGAGGAGAGACAGAGACGAAAGAGTTTGCCTAGGCAGGGGGTCAGCACGGAAGCACAGTTTTTAAGTACAACAGAAGGTACGGTCCGTCCGGACCGTACGCCTTCTTAGTATTAATCCCAGAGAGGGTAGAAAGTACATCTTTAGAAGAGATTAGGATATTAGGCATAAGTAGGAGAGAGGGGGGTGGAGAGGGAGGAATAGCACCGGAATCATCCAAGGTAGAGTTTCTGGCAAAAGTTTGAGTGAAGAGTTCAGCTTTGTCAGAGGAAGAAGTGATGGTTGTGCCATCAGAGTGCAAAAGGGGAGGGAAAGACAAGGAAGAAAAGTTGTTGGAGAGGTTTTTGGCTAGATGCCAGAAAGCTTGGGAAGAGCTAGAGTTGGATAGTTCAGTGCATTTATTATTGATGAAAGAGTGCTAGGCAAGTCGAAGAACAGATTTGGCTTGATTCCGAGCAGAATCATAGGAAGAATGAGATTCATGAGTTTTAAGGTGTCGGTACCGTTTGAATGCTTCCTCCTTGTTGTGGACAGCTGTAGAACAAGCGTGAGTAAACCAAGATTTTTTTGCAATCGACTGAGAGAAAGAAAATGGAATGTACGCTTCCATACCCGAGAGGATTACCTCGGTAATGCGTTCAGCACTCTCCGAGGGTCCTCGGCCACGGAAGCAGAAGTCATTCCATGGGAAATCAAAGAAGTACTGCCGGAGAGCCTCCCAGTTGTCAGCGCCAAAGTGCCACAAGCGCCGCCGGCTGGGAGGATCGAATGGCCGTACTGAAGAGAGAGGACAGGTGACGGAGATAAGTTTATGGTCGGAGGAGCCCAAAGGAGAGAAAAGATTGACAATATAAGAAGAAGGGTTAGAAGTCAGAAATAAGTCAAGAATATTGGGCCGATCTCCGAAACGATCCGGGATGCTGGTGGGTTGCTGGACCAGCTGCTCTAGGTCATTTAGGATAGAAAAGATGTAGGCTTGTTCACCAGGTTGGTCAGTAGAATGAGAGGAGAGCCCTTGGCGGTGTTGAACGTTGAAATCTCCTAAGACGGATATTTCAGGGCACTCTAATGCATTGGGTATGTCTATTAGTGGCTGTGAGAGGCACGAGGTTTGTCTAGTTTTGCTTAAGTCGGTCAACATATCATATCTTTCAATATGACCTCTTTTGGTGCTCTCGTCCACTAAGCTAGATCAACTACCGCACACCTCAAGTGTTTCTGGAGAGGAAGCGGTTGCCTGCTGGGACTGCAGTGGGAGGGAAGCCGACTCTTGAGACCTGTGACTGTGTGCTGTCTTGCTGGTTCTGGGGCCTTGTAAAGCTGGCTGGAAGATCGGGCAGTTTTCTTCCAGCCAATCAGCGGGGTTCCAGGATCCTCCAGCTTAGCTTTTGATCATGGAGTTTTGGTGATGCATTGGTGTTTTTTAGTTTGCCTGTCTCGGCCAATGAGAGGGAAGGCCGAGCGAGCGTCTTTTCCAATGGGCGGGCCATGACGTCATCAGCTGCAGGGTTCTTCCTCGGCCAATGGAAGGTCGAAGAAATTGGAGAGGCTCCGGGGCAGGAACTTCCTGGCGAAGACGAGGGTCATGAAAGGGTCCTGTTGAAGGTGGCTTATGCCATGCCTTCTGGAGGGAGGTGACTGTGGGAGATTTGGGGAACCTCAGTCTCATAAGGCCAGGAAGCTTGTGCCTTGCTAACCCCTTCCCAGGCTGTTTGGACGTCTTGGCCAACTTCCTAATAATATATATATATATATATATATATATATATATATATATATATATATATATAATTATACTGTATATACTGTACCTACCCTACCCTAATCTCCTACTTCGGCCTCCTCTTCCTCCTTCTCATCTTCTTCCATTACTCTCTAATCATACCTCCATTACGAAGCTCGAGAAAGAAAATTACCCCTCCATGTCCGTCCCCTCTCTATAGCCCTCCAAACCCTAACTCCTTCTTGATCTTAAACTGAATTATCCTCTTAACCCTGCTACTCCAGGGAGTAGAGATGGAGAGTGGTAATTGGAGGGAAGGAGGGGGGGGGGGTATTAATGGTGATTGGATTACATGGAAGCTTAGTTGCATTAGGTAAAAGGAGGAATCTGTACGTTCAAATTCAAATTCAAAGTTTATTTGAATCAAATATACTGTATACATATATTATAAAGAAGTAATATTTGTTCAATAACGTATACAGAAAATACGAGTTGAGCCTGCTAAGGACAATCTTATCAGCAGGCACATTGATGCACAATAAATGATATTTTAATTATTGGACTATATAACCAAAAAATATGCCTGCACTCAATAATATGAAGTATATAACAAAATATATTTATTCAACACTGAAATACCGGTAATACATAAAATAAACCTTTCGGTTTGAGGACAAATATCACACACATTCAATCATATTCATGCATATATATATTTATTCAACATGGACATTATGCAATTTGCAATGAGCATATAAGTATTCAGTATGATCTAATCTTCTACCGAAGGTTAATGCTCTAATCATTTGTTTATGTGCTGTCTCAACTGGTGCAATATTCGATTTATACAGTATAGTAGATGACAACAAGTTAAAGAGAAATATACCTTTTCAAGGATGATAATGTCAGTTTATTCCTGGTCCTATAAATAACTGCAGTTAATTTGGATATTTTTTGTTCGTAGTCTGTCTATGTGTTGGTTCCAGATAAGTTTGTGATATATAGTAGCACCCAGAAATTAATGTCTTTCAGGAAATATATGTCATTAACTATACCTACCTATGTGGAGTTCGCCACTCTTGCTAGTGGCACCGAGGAGCGCACCGCCCTTCGTTGTTGTTTGAGAACTGGTGCAGCAGACTATTCGAAGGGGCGGAGCGCTCCCTTGCGAAGATGGGCTCGTCTGGCACTTTTTGTAGTTCGACATCGAGAGCTCTCTAGAAGCTGTCTAACGAGACGCCTCTCATGTCTCTTACTCGCCGCGGGAGTTTGTTGAAGAGACTTGCTCCTCTATATGGTAACCAGCCCTCTCGCAGAGAGCCCATAGCACCCCAATTTTTCATCTTGGGGATATCGTATTCCCAGCCTCTCCTATCACTAAACTTCATTGCTATTGGGGTATGTAGATTTGGTACAAGACCCTCTGCGATTTTCCACGTATATATTATTAAGTATCGTTCCTTTCTACGTTCCAACGAATACAGCTTTAGTGATTTTAAACGCTCCCAATAGTGTAACTGTTTTACTGAGTTTATATGTGAGGTGAAGTTCCTTTGTACACTTTCTAAGTCATTAATTTCACCTGCTTTGTATGGGGATGTCAATACGTTACAGTATTCTAGCCGCGGTAGCACCAGGGATTTGAAGAGTGTTATCATAGGCAATTCACAGCGAGTTTTACATGTACGTAGAATCCAACCTGTTAGCCGTTTCGCAGCTGCAACTTTGACCTGGTTATGTTCTTTGAATCCCATGTTTTCAGACATTATCACCCCAAGGTCTTTCACATTGTCTTTACGTTCTATTATGTGATTGGATTATGTTAAGTAACTTGTGTTCTCTTTAACACCTTAAGAGCGGCCTATGCGGTTTATTTATATGTACTGCCCAGCGGGGTGTTTTTAGCCAAAATAGGGCTGTTTACGTGATCATTTTCATGCCTAAATAAGATCCAGAACGTAAAACAAGTATCTATCCCTGAAAGAGCTTTCGAATGACACCATAACGATCCTTTTATGATGGCTAGTTTTCTTGCAATAACCGTGCAACGCGAGTGCAAAAAGCATGTAATTAGGCACTTTCCCCATACAATTCCGTATATAGCGAGTGAGAGAGGGAGGAGGGAGGTGAGATTCGTGTCAGTAGGTTCGCCGCGGTGATCTGGAGCAGTCATACGCTCGCTACTCTCCTGCCACCACTTGTCTCTCTCTCTCAGCAACATTACGTGCTGAAATTGCCACTCGACCTATGTCGAGCACCGCCACATAGTCCAGCTTTATTTAACTCGACTTATGTTGCTCGCCGCTAATTAAGGGTTAATGAAATCCTCATCTCCGTATCGTATTAATTGGAATTTTTCTTCATTAAACTGCATGTTATTTTCCCTGGTCCACTGGAACACCTTATTCATGTCCTCTTGCAGCCGGCCCGTGTCTTCCTGTGTCTTTACTATCATACTCAGTGTCGTGTCATCCGCAAAGGGGGATACTGTACTGTGTCTTGTGTTGGCATCTATGTCACTTATTAGAATGAGGAAAAGAAGGGGCGCTAGTACTGTTCCTTGGGGAACTGAGCTTTTGACGTCTGAAGGCTCAGATGTTACTTGACTTACTGCTACTGATTGTTTTCGGTTCACGAGGAAGTTGTATATCCACCTTCCGATTTTACCTGTTATCCCTTTTGCTTTAAGTTTGTGTGCACTAATACCATGATCACATTTATCAAATGCCTTAGCAAAATCGGTGTAAATGATATCCACGTTTTTATTTTCTTCTAGGGATTTAAGAATTCTGTCGTAATGTTCCAATAGTTGCGAGAGACATGATCTTCCTGCTCTGAACCCATGTTGACCAGTGTTGTGTAGTTATTTTTTGTCCATAAATGTTGAGATTTTGCCTCGCAAAACTCGCTCGAAAATGTTAATGATGTGGGAAGTCAGAGCTAGTGGGCGATAGTTTTTTGGTAGTGCTTTACTCTCTCCTTTATGCAAAGGGGCAATTATTGCGTTTTTCAAACTATCCGGTATTTCTCCAGTGTCTAGACTCCTCCACATTATAGCCAGGGGTTTTGAGAGGTTTTCATTACATTTTGTTATTATTCCACGAGTCCGGACCTGGTGCCGAGTGGGATGGCATGTTGGCGATGGCTTCTGCTATGTCTTTTGGTCCGAAATTAATATCCAGAATCTGGGGGGTTTCCGTGGGGGGATTATTTATGAAAAATTAATTTTGGCCTCTGATTGCTTTTGTTTCGTCAGGCTTACTGAAGGCTGTTTCATACTGTAGACGTAATAGTCCACTCATTTCCTTTTTGTCCCCTGTGAATGACCATCATCTTTACTTAGTGGGCCGATGTTTGATGTGGTTGTCATTATTAGTGAAGACAAGGTCTAAGATATTGTTTTCACGTGTGGGTTCGGTAATATGCTGGTTAAGACTAAAAAGTCGCAAAGTTTAAATAGTTCTCTTGCATTTGCTTCACTGGAGTTTATCGACACTACTTGGTCTTCTAGTTGCCTCCACTTGATGTTTGGAAGGTTAAAATCTCCTAACCACATAATATTTGGTGTCGGGTTTCCCAGGGCTTTCACTTCTGATTTTATCATGTTGAGCTGGGTTTTGAATTCTTCTAAGGATGAATCAGGAGGTTTGTATGTGACAATAACTGCTAAGTTTAGGGATTCTATTTTAACTCCAAGTATTTCCACTACTTCATTACTGTTATTTAGAGATTCAGTAGATATCAGCGAGTCATGGATGTACACCTCTACGTATTCTATGCGTTCTGTCCGCCCTATGAAGGTTATAACCAGGAATTCATAGTTCACAATCTGCCTGATCTTTAATGTGGGTTTCTGTGAGAGCCGCAAATATAGCATTTCCTTCTTCTAGCAGGCCCCTAATAAATGGTACTTTGTTTGTGGTTCTATTTTTTAGACCTTGGATGTTTGCAAACAAGACGGGGGAGGGGCTATTTATTCTACTATGTGTACCTAGTAGTCCTCGGGAGGTATTTGGTGTCCCTCGTCGAGCACATCCTTGTGCTATGCTCTGGAGGACAGGAGGTACTATAGCTGGGCTATTTGTTCTTCCAATTCTCGCACTTTGTTCATCTTGTTCTGCCATTTCCCATAGTATCTTTTTCCTCTGTCTCGTCCTCGCAAAGCTGGAGAGTTTTTTTTATTAGCATTTGAGTTGTTTCTGGCTATCCTCCTAGTCCCCCTAATATGGAAATCTGAGCATTTGCTATCATATCATTTCTTACTCTCTAGTGATGACTGGCAGAGGGGTGGGTGGTGGTATTTGCAGTTTTCACCAAATCTGCATTTGCCATCTCTGATCATAATGTTGCAAATTTTGGGGTGCTCAAATCTGCATTTTACTCCATTTTGGTCCAAAGTGGCACATTCTTTTCAGGTGATATCTGCATACAGGTGTAGCTGATCCTTGTGTGCCTGAGTGTGATGCTGTGGTGAATGGTGTTGCAATTTCCTTTGTATCGGTATGCATATGTTGCCTTGGGACCAGTCCAGATACTTCCCGAGTGGCACTACCTGTCTCTTGGTTGGTTGTGGTAGATGGCAGATATATATTTTGAGGGCTATCCCCTTCGTTTCTCTTACGTTGTTGTTGCTCGGGGGTGGTGGTTTGGGGTGACAGAAGGGACTCAGTTGGGCAGATAGAGGGTGGAGGGGGCGGAGGTGGCTGAGAGGTAACTTGTGGGGGTGTGGTTGGTTGTGAAGGGCAATGTGGGGGCAATTGAGGTTGAGAGTCACGTGCGGGTGTGTGGGGCTGAGAGTTACGTGGGGGTGTAGGGGGCTGAGAGTTATGGGTATTTGTGCGTGAGGGAGAGTGTGCGCACACAGGTAACAATGTATCACTGTACCTTCTGTTTTTTTCCCTTGCTATAGTAGTGATTCCCACCTTGAAATGAGATAAGTTCAAACCACACTACGAAGTTGTTAATATATTACGATCGCAGACCATAATAACGTTTATGGGACTTTGATATTCCCATAACGAATTATCACTACGAGCGCTGCTATTCAACGTTTGAATTATTCCAACTTCGATATGTTTACATCGCACTAGTATCAACTCAAATGAAACTGAATAAAGAGTATCTAAGGTGTTAATACTCAATAAATATTGAAATTATATTCACGGTACGTTAGCATGCTATGCGTTCGTAACATATATTTTCGCAATAATCAGTTTCCTTTAAACCCAAAAAGATTTCCAAATGGGGTTGCATAATTCGCCTTTCCGAGCTAGCTCACAACTTAATCAATATACTACCATAGTCATCATATCTTTCTCACTATACTGTGGCGAAACAGTAACTATTTCTTGTGTCTCCGAGTGATTATGTAGTGATTATGTAGGCTAATCTATATCCTAGTAACTTGAGCTGTGGATAGGACGGGAAAAATACCCTTCCTTGCCTTATTTCAAACATTTATCTAGCTAAAACTGCGGTAAAAATATTTATGAGTTCATTTATGCCCAACTCTGATATCAACTACCAGATACTATTGTCTAAATAGGTAATAGTATTTCACTTCACTAACAAATGAGAACTGAACCAATAGTCAACATCAGTTTATTTCATCAGTTGTCTATCTGTACTTTTGAATTGGGCTCACCTAATATAGGCAACATCAATTTTAATTCAACACAGCCGTGGTAACTAATTTACCTCTTTTTATAAGCAGTTTCAAGACCAATAGGTCCCACAAATAATATATTTTCTTCTTCTGGATTCGGGCTGGCCACCCAACTCGCTTCAGTCTTCTTTCTTCTTCTCCCTACTCTGGATTCAGGTTGGCCAGTTCTAGGTATCCTTTCAACAATCCTCCACTCCATGTAGCTTTTGCAAAATTGAATGCAGGCTCTTGGCTATTTCAGGTGTATTTGAGCATATGTTGACTGGACAATTCTGTTATTTAAGTCTTGCAATTGCTTTGGGTTTTTTTCCCTCGCATGTTTCTTTGGTTTCCGCTAATCCCTGATTTGGGTGCAGGGATAGGGTAGGACAGAGTTAAATGCCCTGATAAGTGGTTTGACCAGGCCATTGCCATCTGGTCTTAACTTCTTCTCCAGATTTACTACTCCTATCAGAACCAATCAACTCAGAGTCTGTTCTTTCTTCTATCCAATCACGAACTCAGGCCATGTGACTACTGGTCATCCAGCAGTCACATGGCTTCATGACGTGCCACGGCCCTCTTTTCCATTTTGACAGCCCAAACAAATTTGGATTACTTCTTTAATTATCCTCTCCGAATGGGGAGTCCATGGAGTATCTCTCGTTAAACTGTTGTATAATCCTGAATTGTCCCAAATGAGCACCTCTTCCCTCCTGACCATGCATTATCTTTATCATGTGGTTGGCCTCCTCATTAGTGAACACTACCCTATCTCGAGAGTCTCTCCATGTCTATCCATCACGATACACTCTGGCTCGTTGTTGTTTGACGAACCCGGGGAGTTCACGTTCTCGGATTTTCCTTGACCTGCACACTAACCACTGGTAGTCTATGCAAACCATCTGCATTGGTATGTAGGTGACCATGTCTGTGGTTCACTTCGAAAGAAAATTCCTCTATGATTTCCTTCCACCTTACAAACAGACTTTCCTTGGTTTTCATTTCCAGGAGCAGTTGAAGGCTGTGGTGATCAGTAATAACGTCAAACTTAAACATAGGTTGCGGTATCTCTTTACATACTATAGTGTTAGTGTAAGTAAATTATATAAACAGTTCACTTCAGTTCAGTTGGTAGTCGGAAAGACAAAGCCTTTACAACGACGCTTTCCAAGGATTTGTAATTGTACAATTATTTGTTTGTGTTGTGCTCGTTTTCACTATCACTGTATTTATTTTTTTGTATTTATATCTTTTCCTCCAGATCTTGTATATGAAGTTCTTGGTCTTTTTTATATTCTCTTCCTCGAAAAACAAACTTCCTAATAATTGGTGTTCGTCCTCAATGTATGGGTGTTGCAGCAGTGGCTCCGCTCCTCCACAAACTCCTCACACCATAAAACAAAGTGATTTAGATCCTCCACTGTTGTCCCACACAATTCACACTTGGTTTCACCTCCGCCTGTGTCTGTTCCTGTCCTTGAGCTGTAGATTTTTTGTCTTCATTTGAAGAATGTCACGGATGCTGGCCGATTATCATATAATCTCTCTCACCTTTAATCTCTTGTTTCCATATTCTGTAGATTTTCAAGCTTGAGTTTTCATTTAATTCCTCCTTCGATTTTAGAGTGTCATATTCCTTTATTTTCGTTTTTACCTGATCTTTGGTCATTATCCTCAATTGTGTGTAGTCCGTCACTATATTTCTAACATGCTGCATAGTCGTTTCAATCCAGTAGTCGTTCTTAAAGGTCTTACTTTCTTGTAGAACTCTTTTCAGTAATTAATGTCCTCTTCCTTTTTCTCCTATGTATCGTAAATACTGTATTTGGCCTCCTATAATTTTCGTTGCCATTGCTGATGCCCCGATTTCTCCCCCCAGAGCTGCAGCCTGAGCATACCTTGGAGCGCCAAAAATGTGTCTATTTACAGAGTTCACAATTATTTGTAGTTTTTGTATTTCGCTCTTAGTATACCCCAGGATGCTTGATCCATATAAAACTGCTGGTAGGGCTATACTTTTCCAGAAGGTCTTTCCAATCAAAAGCTTGTTACAGCTCTGTGAGAATATTGGGTATGTCAGGTTGGCCATTTTCTTTGCTTTCTATATTGATATCTCTTTTTGCTTTTTGAAGCAGCTCCTCTTATCGCTTACTGCGATTCCTAAATATTATATTTCTCTTGTGACAGCGATATCTTATATATACACTGGCCTTTCCCTCATGTTGTATACCAGTATCTTACTTTTATCTTTGTTTATGCTTAGGCCACATTCTTCTCCTATCTTAACAATTAGGTCGATCTTGTCTTCTGCCTGCTTTACAGACTGTGCCAATAACAATCCATCATCAGCGAAGAAAAGGGCACTTATTAAAGACAACATGTCATCCTGAAAGCCACTAGCATTCTCCTCCAGTTTTGTAATTATGTCGTAGGTGACCATCTTGAACAAAGTTGTAGAACCTGTAAAACCTTGGCGGATGCCACTTGTTATTTCAATGTTTTGGTTTTTGTTGTTACCATACTTTATTTAAGTGATGTCCCCTGTGTAGATGTTTGCTAATGTGTCAATGACCTTTGAATGGACCTTATATTTTATTAAGACTTTGATTAGTTTGCCCCTCTTCACCGAGTCAAAAGCCTTCGCAAAGTCAACCGAGATGACTATTAGTGTTTTTTTTTTTTTAAAGAAACTCTTTTCAATGCAATATTGTCAGGGATATTTGTGATTCATAAATCTTTAGTAAGTGTGAATATATTCGGATGAGTGGATCCATATTTGGGTGTTAGTGAGAGCCTGTGTATTGTTTGAGGGTTCATTGTTTCAAGTAGCTTCGGTACGTGTGAGAGCGGTACGAGTGAGCACGAGAGGGAGTTTCCTTTCCGAGTGTTTGGTGCTTCGAACTATGCTCATGAATGATCTTTTTTATCCATAATGAGACAGTTGAAGCTTAATATTAACTTTCTTAATTTTGTTTGAACCCCCTGTTAGGTAGTCTCTCTACAGCACACAGCGAGTTCACAGCTCCTCCTTTACCTAGTGAGTGTTATAGTTTACAGTAGAGTACCGTGGAGTAAAGTGGTGTTTGTAATTTGCAAAGTTATTATGAAGTTATAGTGCTTATTAGATAATTTGTTATAGACTATTAATCTACAGTGTTTCTTTCATTACTGTAGGCAGTGTGTGGTTGCTGCCGTGTGCGGGGTGGGCCTCACCTTGTCCCAGAGCTCCTTTCTTGTATAAGACGGCTTGTTCACGATATTCTGCACTTCGTCCGGTCTGAGCTATGGACTTGGCTACTCCCGACTACCCAGCGAGTGGAGTAATCTTCACCGCCCTTTTGTCCTGGTTCCCCTACATGGTTGCTGGCTGACAACTCGTGTGGTGACATCACGGTAGCCTGGTGATGTGGTGGTTGTGGTAGAGGGCCTGTGTGAAGGGCCTACCTGTAGCACCACTGGTTGGGGGCCTACGTGAAGGGCCTACCTGTATCACCACTGGTTGGAGGGCCTGTGTGAAGGGCCTACCTGTATCATCACTGGTTGGAGGGCCTGTGTGAAGGGCCTACATCTATTACCACTGGCTGAAGGGCCTACCTGTATCGCCACTGGTTGGAGGGCCTGTGTGAAGGGCTTCCCTGTATCACCACTGGTTGGAGGGCCTGTGTGAAGGGCCTACCTGTGTCACTGCTGGTGGGGGGGGGGGGGTCTGTGTGAGGGGCCTGCCTGTATAAAGAGTGTGATGTTTGGACATGGTCTGGGAACGTGCCTGCCTAACCTTTTGACTGGTGTCGTGGTACTAGACTATAACTATTAGTGACTCCTAGCAGGACGTTTTATAGCGGATGTCAAGATCATTTTAACCCATACAATGCAGCTCTTCTAACGACCCATAATTATCTTTTGTTTTTCATGAGTGAATGTGTAGGTGACTGTGGTAGTGGGGTATGAAAGAGTGATTGGTGTATAAATATGTTATGGTGAACTAAAATATAATTGTATATTCAATAAATAATATGAATATAATAGTATAAAACTAGTATTATATTTGACTGATCCCACTATTGATTAAGAGAAGGTGTAATATTATTAAGTAATTATTGAGTGGTTAGTCTTTAGTGCTTACCTTACTTTGAAATCAGAGTACCTATGTTAACACCTAACGAGTGGCCTAGGCGGTAAATAATATGTAGCCACCAGTGCGGTGTTTTTACCCAAAATAGGGCTGTTTACGTGATAATTTTCATGCCTAAATAAGACTCGGAGCGTAAAACAAGTATCTATCTCTGAAAGGGCATAAACAGAGCTTTCCAATGACACCACAATGATCCTTGTATGACCGCTAGTTTTCTTGCAACAACCGCGCAACACGAGTGCAAAAACCATGTAAATTTTTTTTTTTTTTTTTTTTTTAAAGTGACCATGAACGGAGGAAGGAAAAACACAGATAAAACAAAAAGGTCCATGTGCCTAAAGGCATCCTCCATTCATAAAATGTTTGTAACAACTGGATTTAAACATTTGTAGATTGTAAGTTTGTGGAAAGCAATTAGAGGGAAGTGAATTCCAAAGAGTAGTAGCTCTGGGGATAAATGAATTCTGATAAGCAGAAGTTCTGCATTGTGGAGGAGAAAGTGTAAATTCATGGGCGCTCTCAGCTGCCCTAGTTCTACGGGGAAAGATGTGGAGAGGCGGCACAATTGAAGCAAGTTCCTCGGAACAATTGCTGTGAAAATATCTGTAGAATAATGCAAGGGATGCAACATTTCTTCGTATGGATAATGTAGGAAGGTCCTGTGTGATTGCAGGGTTATTGATTAATCTAATAGCTTTATTTTGAATTTTGTCCAACTGCCTCAATGCAACCACTCCACTTCCACCCCACAGAGGTGAACAGTAATCCATCTGAGAACGCACATGACTTTTATATATCACGGCCAACTGCTCGTTCAAATTCGGTACTTTCCCCACACAATTCACTATGTAGCGAGTGTGAGAGGGTGGAGGACGGTGGGATTCATGTCAGTTGGTCCACCGCGGTGGTCTGGAGCAGTCATACGCTCGCTACTCTCCTGCCACCACTTGTCTCTCTCTCTCTCAGCAACATTACGTGCTGAAAATGCCACACGACTTATGTTGTGAGCCGCCACATAGTCCAAATTTCTTTCACTCGACATATGATGCGCCCCGCCAAAGAAGGGTTAATTGAGGTGATTTCACTTACAAATATTTCAGTAGGAATGATTTTTTTTCAATACGCCCACCATCTGTAAAGCCACTCTTAAGTTTCCTTGACCTCTCCGTTTCTGCTTAGGTGTTCTTCAATTTTCCTTTTTATTGCCGTTTTCATAAACAGTTTGTATGAAATGTCCGTCGACGTTAACGCTATTGGTCGTAATTTATTTGCCTTTGGTTTCTTGACTTTGGGAATCATTACCGTTCTTCAGTCCTTCCACTTCTCTGGCACACTACCAACTTCCAGTATATTGTTGAAACATTTTGTTAATGCCTTCAGGCAGATATCGCTCTATGCAAGGACTTTGTATATTTCAGGCTTTAATAAATCGGGACCCGTAGATTTGTTGTTCTTCAATTTGATAAGAGCTTCTTTAACTTCACATTTGGTTATTATTGGTACTTTCATTGGCCTAATGCCTTTAACCCGTCCAGCCCCGGCTAGTTTTGTAATGTTTGATCACCAGAACCCGGCCGGTTTTCAAAAAATGGTTTTATTCCAGAAACATTTAATTAATTTCTGCTGGTAAATTTAAATACATATGTTGCATCTACCGTTCCCCAAATACTCCTCCAGAGCAAAGTCTTTTTGATTCTCTGTCCTCACAACTCAGTGTCCTCAACTTAAATGCTTCTTCTGAAATCACTGTGTTGGGTGATTTTAATGTCCATAATGTTGAATGGCTCACTCATTCAGCCAGGACTGATGATGCTGGTCTTGAATTTGAGCTATTTGCAGACTCATTTAATCTCACTCAACTAGTCAACCAACCCACCCGTGTACCAGATAATCCTAATCATAATTCCCACCTACTGGACTTATTTTTTACAACCAATTCAGAAAATTATGATGTTACAGTGAGGTCCCCGCTTGGATCTTCTGATCACTGTCTGATGCAGGCCACCTGTCTATCACCTACCACACCTTCCCACTCTGAACCTGTTTTGGTGACTAAATGGCATTACGATAGGGCAGACTGGGAGGGTCTTCAAGGTTTCTTTATTGATATTCCCTGGACCTCTTTCTTTTCTAATGATGCACACTCCACCTTGAGCCACATACAATATTTTGTAAAAATTGGAATGGAAACTTTTATTCCTCATCAAAAGTACAGTAAAAGATCTAATTCACCTAAATGGTTTGACCATAATTATGCTAGAGTAACTGAACAAAAAGCAATAGCCTACAATGCATACACAAGATCAAAAACACATGAAGCCTTTAATTACTTTAGAAACATCAGAAATCATGCCAAAACTGTATTAAACCTAACTAAATCAAACTTTCTCCACAAGCAGGCAAATAAACTTCTAAATAATCCAAATGATAACAAAATATTTTGGTCTACTCTTAACTCATTTAAATCCAACTTCACTACTGCTTCATCCATTCCACCATTAAAATCTCCGACTGGCAATCTTGTAAGTGACCCACGAGGTAAAGCTAACCTTCTTGCGGATATTTTCTCCACCAACTCAACCTTCGATGAAATAAATCAAGATGTCCCTGTACTTAATTTTAATTCGCCTGAAATTCCCTCACTTAAGATCCACACCAGCCATGTCAAAACTATTTTGCAGAATCTCTCAGTAGATAAGGCTCCTGGTCCAGATGAAATTCCTCCAATAGTACTTAAGAATTGCTCCTTGGTGCTCGCTCCTGTATTGGCAAAAAATTTCAGTCTGTGTACTCATACCTCATGCTTCCCAGTACCCTGGAAAGAAGCAAACATCCATCCAGTTCCTAAAAAAGGTGCCTATTCAGATCCATCAAACTACAGACCAATGGCTATAACTTCCACTCTTGGTAAAGTCTTTGAAATTATATTAAATAATCACATAATTAAGCATCTTGAGAATAATAAATTAATCAGTGATAGGCAATATAGTTTTAGACGATGTCGATCAACTGCAGACATGCTTTGCCTTCTTACGCATCAAATCAACCAAGCTACAGACCAACATGGTGAAACGCATACAATAGCACTGGATATATCAAAGGCATTTGATAGAGTCTGGCATCAATCCTTATTGTCGAAGATGTCACACTACGGCCTTGCATCATTAGTTCCACTAATTTCTTATCTTCATAACAGAAAAATACGTGTAATGGTAGATGGCCTTTATTCTCAATTTCACTCAATAAATGCTGGTGTTCCCCAGGGATCAGTTTTGGCCCCAATTCTGTTCCTCATTCATATCAATGATCTCATATCTACCACTCATAATCCAATACATTCCTACGCAGATGACTCAACGCTCCACAGTTCCTTCACATTTACCAATTCTTTCACCCAACCCGATCTTATAAATTCAAAAATAAACACTGCAATTTCTCTGAACCAGGACCTTTCTAGAATCAATGGATGGGGACAAAAGAATCTAGTTTCCTTTAATGCACAGAAAACCAAGTACATTCAATTTTCTAACCGACAGAATCTCACTGACTCCCATATATTTTTTAATGATGTAATATTCCCACTTCCCCTAGTATTGACATTCTCGGTGTAACACTAACTACTAACTTGAGCTGGACACATTATGTTAGAAGCATTGCTAAGAATGCCTCTAAAAAACTGGGACTCCTGTACAGAGTTCGAGAAATCTTCACTGACGAGCAGTTGGCCGTGATATATAAAAGTCATGTGCGTTCTCAGATGGATTACTGTTCACCTCTGTGGGGTGGAAGTGGAGTGGTTGCATTGAGGCAGTTGGACAAAATTCAAAATAAAGCTATTAGATTAATCAATAACCCTGCAATCACACAGGACCTTCCTACATTATCCATACGAAGAAACGTTGCATCCCTTGCATTATTCTACAGATATTTTCACAGCAATTGTTCCGAGGAACTTGCTTCAATTGTGCCGCCTCTCCACATCTTTCCCCGTAGAACTAGGGCAGCTGAGAGCGCCCATGAATTTACACTTTCTCCTCCACAATGCAGAACTTCTGCTTATCAGAATTCATTTATCCCCAGAGCTACTACTCTTTGGAATTCACTTCCCTCGAATTGCTTTCCACAAACTTACAATCTACAAATGTTTAAATCCAGTTGTTACAAACATTTTATGAATGGAGGATGCCTTTAGGCACATGGACCTTTTTGTTTTATCTGTGTTTTTCCTTGCTCCGTTCATTGTCTCTTAAAAAAAAATAAAAACAATAGCGAATGGGTTAGGAATGAAGGAAAAACCACGAAAAACTGCTCAAAAAGCTTAAAGAATGGTCCTACAGAGCCCCCGAAAACGGATTTTACAAGAGTAAAAAATTTAAGGCAATTACCCCAAAAAACCAGGTTATTGCCCGCTCACGCGCACGCACGTGGACTTTGAGAGTTTTCAACCATCGGCACGGTTGCGTGGGATATGTACACAGTTCCCATACAAATCTGAGCCCTCTTGAGTGGCTACACCTGAGGTTACGGTCGGCGCAATTAGGGTGACGTGCCAGGCGAGTCTCTGGGGCTGTGCGTTACATACATCGCCGACGCGTCAGGCGCGTCGCTGGGGCTGTACGGGTTAATGCCATATCTATGTGTTCAAGTAGGTCTATATTTATCTGTAGCGTGTTTCCTCCGTCTCTCTCAATTCCAGGTAATCCTAGTTCTTGGGTTTGACATTGCCTCCTTTCCAGTTCATCTTGGTTTGTATATTGCTCTTAGATGTTAGAGTTCCAGGCTTGTGGTGCATTGTTCTCGTGTTTTTTTGTTTTTTTGTAGATCCCATTCCAAAAAGTTTCTAGTTCCTTTTTGGCTTAACTATCTGTCAGAGCTTCTCCTTCCTGGCTATATAAAATTATATCTTCCTTCTCCTTTTCTTCTTTCTTCCTTAATATAATATGTACCCAAATTTTCTTGTTTGTGTTGCCACCATTCTTCATTTCCTATGTTATTTTTCCCTCGTGCTTGTATATCTCCTCCTTGATTTCTTCTTGTACTATTATCTTTTGTTCTAGATACAATTTCTTGAAGGTTTCTCTGTCTGCATCTGAGGTTGTATTCCTTCTCAATCTGTTGTACTTCTTTCTCTTCTATATTCCATTTATAATTTTATCATTCATCCACGGCTGTTCCACTTTGTCTTTTTTATCCTTGTTAATCCTTCTTTTGTGCACAGTTTTAAGTGTATTGTCTGCAGCCATTGTGATCATGTTGTTCAGGGTGTTTATGTCTATGATCTCTTCTCTGCACACATTTCCTTCCAGCTCCTCCATATATTTTTTCAATGGCTCTTCATCAGTCCTGTAGTATTCGCTTACATTCCATTTCATGTTGTCAAAGCTTTTCTTATTTTTTTTCCATTTTTAAGTTTAATTCAATTAAGTTGTGGTCACTACAATCAAATAATAGCTGATCTTCATTAACAGTCATGTCACTATAAACGTTGTACACTTTACTTGATAGTAGCACATAATATACTACACTCCTCTGTTCGTTTCATGTGAACTCACCCTTGCAGTTTGGATTTTCATTCATCAGGTCCAGGTCAAATTTCTCCATCCATTCTAACACCAGCATTCCATTCCAGTCTAGTTTTTGAATACCTTTAAATCCTATATGACCATTGAAGTCTCCTAAAATTATAACAGGTTCGTCTCTCACTTCCTCCATGTTTTTCAATGTCCTTCTTTAAATTTGCATTAATTTCCTTCTTGCTCACCAAAAAATATACAAGAAAGATGTGCACATACAAGGTGTGGATATGTCCTCTTACATAGACATAGTCCTTTATCACAGATACTTTTACTAAATTTGTATTTTCATTGTTCTATAAATCATCATTATGCCACCTCCTTTCTTGTCTTTCACTTCTCTCATACTTTAAATAACTTCAAATGTGTCACTTATGTGTAGCAAAGGCTATAAAATCACTCATTGGGGATCAAAAGAATATTGTTCTATTAAAAAAAAAAAAATTTAAGGCAAAATAAGTCACCCAGGTAATGTACGTGTTTACAATACAACACATAAAACAAGGATATAACCCCTGATAGTCCATGAGCCAAGACCCGAATTTTGGGATATCGGTACCACCCGGGGTGACTAATTCTCTTAGGTGTTTTTAGCTTGCTACATGTCTCTAGTTTATGTTTTGATATGATAGCCCTTGCACATTGGTAGCTTAATGGTCGTTATCACTTCTTGAATAGACATACCCTACCGAAAATTCCGAAATTTTTTAAAATGTCAAATTTGGGGACAGGAATGCCTAAATGTCAACAAAATGCATATAGTAATTGTCACATTTAATACAAGTCCTGTAAATACACACTAAGCATGCCATGGGCTTGTACATACTATTATGGCAAATTACTACTCCTAAATATCATCTACGTCAGACTCGGAATCTGACTGTTGTGCCACCGGCTCTTCTTCAATAGCCTTGTTCTGACATGTCTGTAACCTGCACATGTCCGTGCATTTTAGACCATTGCTGAGGCAAGTACACTTAGGGAGTTCGCATGACCGCACACACTTGCAAGACAGTAGCTGCATAACAGCATCTGGTGCTGGTGAGCCTCGCATCCAGTTGACGGCAAGCTTACCGTCCTCATCTGTCATCCAACCGCAGTCTGTTGGGTTCGCAACAAATGGCTGGCTCTGAAGACTTCTCCTCCAGATCGCAGCCTGGTAGTTTGCACGCAGTGCATGCATGAAGAGGCAGTCCTCACAAGGAGGGAGTTGACTTGACTCTACCTCTCCACGTCTTGCACAGAACAGCTCATACCGAAGCTTGTTTACCTTATTTGTGTGGGTAGATGGTAGGTACATGTGGCAGGTGATTTCCTGTAGCTTCTCAAAGAGTTCAGGAGACACTTCCCATGAGCGTCCAAGTTCGTGAAAAGCATGCTGGTATGTCTTGTCCATCTTCACCTGCTTGAGTGTCGTCATCTTCCCTCGGCCAGCGAATGCACTGACGGTATCACAGCCTGTAAAGGCATGCATACCAATCAATGAATCACACACGCTGCCTCCCAGTGTGCGGCTCAGTGTGGTGATATCCAGGAATCTTGTCCGGTTCTTCGTCCCGCACTTCTGGAACAGATGGGATGGGATCTTGTGGCACATGCCAAGACACAACACCATGACGTCTGTATCTTCTGCAGTGATGATGACAGACTTGTTCCCAGATTCTGATGCATGAAGTGCATGGAGAAGAAGGCGTGTGTCTGCTTCTTCTTGAGTTGACTTAAGCTCAGGAGCCTCTTCCCACTGCTCTTTGGTGATCTTGAAGCAGCGCTGCTCACATGTGACATACAGCTCCTTGTCCTTGAGCTTCTCCCTGTGCTGTGGTGCCTTCCATTCTTCTACCAAGAACTTGATAAGACTTGCCTTGTTGGAGGAACTACCGAGTAACTTTCTCCACTGCTGGATGTTGTGCCCAGGTTGAATGTTCTTGAAATGAATTCCTGTGCCTGCACTTCTTTTGGCTCGTTCTGCATCCTTGATGGATGTCTCCTTGTAGATATCAAACACAACATCAATGCGCCTGCTCTTAGCACCTTCATGAACAGCGTGACTCAGTGCTGTACCTGCAAGCTGTGAAAAAGTTTTGTCGTTTCCCTTCAGTTTGTGGACCAGGCTCATCCCATCAATTATGGTAGCAGAGGGCTCGGGTATCACTTCTGCAGGAGAAACATTCCTCTCTAACTCCTTTGCGAGGGCAGCCTTGTTGGTCTTGCGGAGAGACCCATCACCGCTGGCAAGTGCCCAAGGCAAAGGCCCCAGGGGATGAGCCAAGACATCACTCATTTTGAGCTTTCTGTTCTCGGCAACAAGGATCATCTGGCCAAATAGGTTCCTGTCAGCCTTTAAGATAACCTCCTTGGCATGGTCTTGTGAGCGTGGCTTCATTCTGATGTTAGTGAACGTTCTCAGTTTCGTCTTCGTCATCGTGTCATGAAACTGTATAGTTGGCGTATCGATCTCCAGGCGCTCTTCCTTGAAGGCTTGATATGCATCCTCTCCTATTCTGTAGGCCCCTAGAAGGTCTTTGACAACTTCTGGTGGTGCCATAGTCGCAGTTGACAAACTGACAAGATCTTCTTGCTCTGCGTTGAAGGGGTTCAACCAGCTGGTCTCCATCAGTTGAACTAAAGATTGGACATCGGCCTCATCTCTTCTAATCCTGGGCATCTGTAGGTCTGGGTGGCTGAAGTCAGTATACTTTTGGCCTACTACCATAGTCCTGAGCTGCCTTAAGTACCTGCTGCGATACTCCGATGTCAGGTAGTACCTGGCGACAGCTCCGCCTTTCAGGCTGAAGCCTTTTGTGCCCCCTGGTGTCTGGGTGTCTTTGTTGATCGTCTCTTCGATTGTCTGGTCCACAGGGATCCGTCCAAAGGGATTCTTGCTACCGATCTGGACCGAAAAGCCACCTTGCATGAAGTGTTCATGGACCTCTGGGTGTTCAATGGGCAGTCGAGACATCAAGGCATAGTAGTAGGTTAGGAACCGGGCATAGTTCACTTTGTCATAGGCAAAACACCACGGTATCATCTGTCGGATTGCTCCTAGGTGGAGCATCCAGTTGCCTTCTCCGGAGGCTCGAATTAAGTCCAGCATGATCTCAACCATGTCCAGGTATGACATCCAGAATGCTGAGAGGTTGTGTTCATCTCTGAGGGTCTCAAGATAAACTTGGAAAAGCTTCATGATATGTGTGCATGATTCACTCTCCATCAGCTCTTGAAAGAGTCCCTGAGACACATTGCTGTGAAAGCTGTTGATGTCCTTCAGTGTTTCATCTAGATGGTGTATGTCCCTTGAATGGTTTTCTTCTAGCCATGAAAGGAAGCCTTTCCATGCAAGCCTCATCAGTGCTTCATACACGAGCTTGTGTAGTCTCACTGCTCTGTTGTACCTCTTGCCGTTCATCACTCCTGACACTGATCCTTCTGCGATGATACCTGATTCCACACACAAATCTCTAAGACCTGCATCTTGAAACCTCTTTCCTATGGTGGAGATGAGATTACAGATTGTGTGGAAGACGCCCATCCTGATGATAATGTTCTTGAACTTCTCTTGTTTCCAGATAACTTCGGCAGCTTTGGCATAGAGTGCTTGATCAAACACGCACACAATCTTGTTAAGCTGTAAGGACTGCATGATAGCATGCGTTTGTTCCAAGATTTCATTAACGGTGGACATTTCTGTTGCGGGAGCATTGATAGTGGGCAGGTAGCTTACAGTGTCCTGAACCACTGCAATGTCTCTGCGCATTTTGATGTTGAACCCAGTCCAACTGCTGATGGACTGGTCCTCATGGTCTGACATTCGAGTAAGAAGCCAGATATGGTTCTTTGTCTTTGAATCCTGGACTTCCTTGGTAGTGTCGACATACGCAGTCTCAATCCTAGGTGGCCCTGCCCGCCGCCCAACATTGTATATTGGCAGCATTGATGATGTCTGAGTGATGCTTCTTATCTTGGACTTGGTAATCTCTGGCAGGACTTTCTCTGGCACAGAGCCTGCAACCTTGGACTGGACAGCAATGCCATTGACTCTATGAGAAGTACCTGCTCCACTTAGGGTCTCTTCAAGTCGGTCAATGTTATCCCAGGCCAGGGTTGTGAACACACCAGGGTAGATGTTTGCTGGCAGTGGAATGTCATCCTTTGAGCATTCCAGCTTCTGGATACAAAGGGCTGTATCGATCTCCTCAAACATTGAGTAAGACACACAGTGACCAAGACGATTCAGAGTTCGGATCAGTTCTGTGTTTCCTGTCAAAGACTTTACAGCATTGGTCAGCAGTACGTGCTTGGGTGGTTTTGTCTTGCCACTGGTAACAGCAAAGACCAAGTCACTGCCAAAGGAAGTGGCAAGACGTTGAGCTCTTTCAGAGGGAGTTTCACACTCACACTCTCCTGTCAGCAGGGTGTGCAGGAATTGAGTGACTGCTGCAGGAATGACATTCTGATCTGTATCGGGAGGCCATGGCTGACTCACATCTTGTTTATTGATCTCATTCCTCAGCTGCATTCCTGCTTTGGTTAAGACATCTTCAGAGTTAGCTGTTCTTGCTTCTTGCAGGTCTTTTGCCATTTTGTGTGCTTGCCGGGCAAGGTCGTCCATTGAGAGGCTGCGTGGATAGATTAGAAGCTTTCCTTTCTCATCTGGGACAAAGCGTAGTGATTCTCCAAACTCGGTTTCAATCTTTCGGCGAACATGTTTCTTTGTCGCTGGTTTCAGTTGGATAATACCACGGGACATCATGGATCTCTCAAGCCTAGATGTGAGGTTTGTCATAGGCAGTACCTCTGGGTTGGGGAATAATTTGGTCCTTATATACAAGCAGAGTTCCTCGAGGGCTTCTGTCTCAACCTCTTCGTAGCGTGCTTCCTCGCTTTCTTCCTGATTTTCACCTGCACCCGACCTGGCGGCCGCTGGGAAATCATCTTTTGTGAAGAGTTTGTAGCACGACTTGTGGTAGTGACCCTCTGCAGCAACAAGGTCTCTGCTAACTAAACCAAGGATTCTCTGGTTGAGTTTCCTTATTGCTGCTCTGCGAATCTTCTCATCTGCTCGTAGCTCAACACACTGTATGAGTGGCTCCCTTGTCTTTGTTGTTTTTATGTACTTGCTTGACTTCTCGCAGAAGATACATACTTTGGCATACACCCTGCTAGTACTAGGGGCATCCCTTGATGCCCTCCTCCTGGGGTCGACGCTTGCTGATTCTATCTTGACACCCTTGGCAAGTATAGAATCCAGTGACTTCTTCATTGTAAAGAGACTACGACATTTACGGTGATAATGTATGTGTGGTATTCCTCCTTCTTCAAGGCCCTTGGCTTCTTCCAGGACTGGATCATGCTGCCTGATTTCTGCAGCCCTGAGCAATGTGTTCCAGGAGTCCAAATCCTGTGGTGACACCAGAGCATCGCTGTCATCATCAGAGCAGTGGATGATACAGTCGATCCGTGCTCTCTTCCTCGCAGATGGTTCCATCCTGCCGTCAAACAGTCGACACACACCTGCAAAAAATAAAAAAATATCACCATTAAACCATGAACAAACAAACACATTACATGGAAACCACTCTACATATGTTTGCTCCTTCCAATAATAAATTATCCCCAAAATATAACAAAAAATCCCCAAATATGAAATAAACCCCTAAATATGGAGAAACTTGAAATACACATCGGAATAATTCTTGTAGAGAATCAAATAAGCTACAAGAGCTGTTAGAATATATTTTTCAATGTTCCCCATATTTAAGGATTTATTCTAGATTTAGAGGAAAATACCCAAAATATAGAGTATATTCCGAAATATGAGGAAATTTGAAAAATACCTAGGAACAACTCTGGTAGAGAATATAATTCTACATAGGTGTTCAAAGTTTCGCGATGATTGTGTGATGGATTTTAAAGAAAATGAGGAAAACGCCGAGCGTCACGCTAAAAATCTTTATTTTTGGGTAGCGCCCCTATTGCATCAAAAAAATTAGACTAAGCTACCAGTGCGAGAAGGCTATCATATCTTAATGTACTTACAGTCACTCTATAAACATTTTAGTACCATTCGTGTTTAGTCACCCCAGGTGGTACCGATATCTGGCCTGGCTCATGGACTATGACAGGGTTCCACTCAAATCAAATGGCGCCAAAATCCCATCCTGCCCATTTTATCTACATGAGTATCATATGTTTAACAGTCCAATAACTAGATTAAATTAATACTGATAGGCCAACTAAAAATACAAAGAAACCTACACATACATAGACTAATCATATAGTTACAAATATAATAGAAGAGCATAATAATAAAATTGAATGGTTCCGTTTTCTGTCGCTCATTGTCACTACATATCTCAGCACAGACTAAACTATATTTTCTTAACTTACAGTAAGCCTCTGCTTAGCATTATTTGCAACCCTATAACACTCTACATACACCCCAAGGTTCTTGTCGTGGCCCCACGCAACTCATTTATGATTAATCGTCTTGGTGGTGTAATGGTTAGTGTGTCTAAAAATCTGTGTGTGATAACACACAGGTTTGCCATGATAAAAGACAAATTTCAACCTAATTCAACTCCTTCTTCACCTCCATAGCAAACACACTAGCACAGAACCTAGCGCAACCTCTCGACAAATACACCACAACAACTGCCACCTTTCAAAATTTATAGAGGGATAAAGGCATACACCCGAACTCTTTTGGATTGCAAAATGTTACACCAAAATACACATTTGAGGAGCTCTCTAACCTTTATGTACATAAAAGCACAGGCCAAAAACAAAATTCCTGCCAAATTTCTAAGATATGGAGCCATTGGTATAGCAAGTCACCTAACCCACATCATCAACCTGTCAATTAACACCAACACTGTACCTGCTGAACTGAAGGAAGCTATTGTAACCCCTCTATTCAAGAAAGGAGATAAATTAGATGTTAGTAACTACAGACCAGTTAGCATATTATGTATTGTATCGAAAATCCTTGAAAGAGCTGTATACACCCAAATGGAACACTACCTCAAAGAAAATTATCTATTCTATAAGTTTCAATCAGGTTTCAGAGGCATGTACTCGACAGACTCCTGTCTCATCCATTTAACAGATCACATTCGTAATGAAATGTCTAAAGGTAACTACACCGGTATGGTTCTTCTTGACCTACAAAAAGCGTTTGATACAGTAGACCATAATATCCTATGTAATAAACTACAAGCAATGGGCATTGGGTCAGTGAACTGGTTTAAATCTTATCTTAGTGGTAGAACACGGAGTCAAAATTGATGATAATCTTGCTGATCCTATGCCAATTAACTGTGGGGTCCCGCAGGGAAGCATCCTTGGTCCCTTACTCTTTCTCTGTTATGTGAACAACATGGAGCTGAGCGTATCGTGTACATTATTACTGTATGCTGACGACAGTGTGCTTCTGGTTTCAGGAAAAGACCCAATAAGTATTGCCGCCTCACTTTCCAAAGAACTAGAATAGTGTAGTGATTGGCTAGTGGACAATAGACTATCTCTTCACCTGGGCAAGACAGAAGCCATCTTATGTGGAACAAAACGCAAATTGAAAGACAGTGAGGGCTTCTCGGTCAACTGTAATGATATTCCCATAACAACAGTGTCACAAGTGAAATATCTCGGACTAAAACTGGACTCGACTCGGTCAGGTGAAACAATCTTGGAATCGATCCTGAGTAAATGTAGAGCACGTATTAAATACCTGTATAGACAGGTGGGATGCTTGCCAGCGGCGACCAAAAAGACCCTATGCCAAGCGCTTGTTCAATGTCATTTTGACTATTCTGTGTCATCCTGGTACTCTGCATCATCTAAATCAGCAAAGCACAAACTTCAGGTCACTCAAAATAAAATGGTTAGGTTCATGCTGAACCTAGGACCCAGATCGCATATTGGCCAGGAACAACTTCAGTCACTTGGTATGCTCAATGTCTCTGACAAGGCCAAGCAAATCAGACTCGTAAATGCCTTCAAAATATTTTATGATAGGGCTCCAGAGTATTTAAAGAGTAATTTTGTTAAAGCAAATGAGAGGATTGGACACAATACAAGGAATAGAATGTATAATTTTACGGTCCCGAGAATCCAAGGACAGGGTAAGCTAACATTCTTCTTCACTGCCATCAAAGACTGGAACAACTTACCCCAGTTAGTCCGTGAAAAGAGAACACTGTATTCCTTCAGACGTAGCTTGAAGGAGCACCTGAACCGGACAGCTGCGAGAAGGGAGCACCAAGCTTATGTCTACTACTAAATACGACATAAGAGATAGGCAAAACTAACTGAAATTATTACTGAAATATTTTGACCAGTCCAACTATAGAATGTAAGGTATCTTAATATAACTCCCTAGAAATACTTTCTCTAAAGTATCTACTTTTTTGTTATCTTCCCTTTTTTCTCCAGCTAACCTAATCCCACAAGGACCCCAATGGAAATACGCCTAACGGCCTTATTGGGCTATCCTTAGTTGGAATTATGCAAAGCTGCTACATGTCATATTTGTAACATATAATGTGGTACCAACATTGTAAAATGCTAACTGAATAAATATTATTATTATTATTATTATTATTAACCCGGGTTCGAATCCTGGTGGATCACATATATGCTTTCATTAATTTCATTGGAGGTGTTTGGTGTTGTGGTGAGATTAATAAAAGTTAGACTACAACTAATCGTGGCAACTTCTGTAGGTTTTATGTTTACCCGCCATGGTTCGCTTACTCTTTCTTATAACCTCGGTTCCAGGGCACTCGGTCAAACATGTGAAATTAAGTTCATTTGAGGGCATACTTTCCTCGTCTTCAATCGTCACCAAACCCTCTTCAACACTACTATCAGATTCCACTTCATCGTCTGCTTGGTATTCTAACCCTATCTCCGGACTGCTCACTACATCGGACAGGTTCCTTTCACTATCGATCTTCCTCAGCAATGTCCGATGGACAATCCTCGCTTCACCTCCTGTTACTGGTTCTATCTGGTATACTCCACTACATTAATTGTATATCCCTACCACCACATACTCATCACTCTGCCAATAATCTTTAATCTTATTCCTGCCTTGCAATTTACAATTTGTCAGCAGCACTTTGTCCCCTATCTGAAAAGGATAGTATTTTGCCCGCTTATCATAATGCCCTTTTCTCTCGATCATCTCTTTGTGTAGTTGTTTGCAGGTTTGTCTCCAGGCATCTGCCAGCTGGGTCTGTAATTGCACAATCCTATCCTCATCACTTTCATCTTCTAAAGGGGCTATATTTAGCAAGAGATCAACTGGCAACCTGGGTTCTTTACCAAATACTAAATAATGAGGTGTAAAACCGGTGACAGAGTTTAGTGTACAGTTATACATAGATGTGACTTTTCTTAAGTGCTTAGGCCAACTTTTCTTCGCCTCAGGGGGAAGGGTGCGCAGTAAATTATGTAGGGTCCAATTAAAACGCTCACATTGTCCGTTTCATTGAGGATGGTAAGGTGTGGTTCTATCTATCTATCTATCCAGGCCCAATCCCCATTTTGGGGGTAGCCGACTCAAGACAGAGCAAGAACAGGGAATACACAAAAACAACATAAAACAAAAAAAAATAAACACAGATAAAAAACACAAACTCACACACATCCAGGTCACCCAGAGACCAGGGTTACCAAGGTCGCTCCAGCACTCCCCCGGCCCCTGACCACCCGGAGAGGTTCCGATCTCGACATGCAGCGGAGCCAAAGCCACAAGCCCTCCCACCACACTTCCAGGCACACATTCATATTAATCGTCCCCCCGGGCCAGGCGCCTGATGGACTATTATCTAGTCGAACTTGCGCCCGACCCCTTACTCCAAATGACCACGTGTTCACTCAACTATTCACAAGCATTCTCCATTCACTCCTGTCCACCACCACTTCCCCTGCCTGATCTATAGTCATTCCTCTATCATCCAAAGCCTTTTTTACACAGTCTCTCCATCTCAATGGGGGTCTTCCTGCCCTTCTATCTCCCCTTGTACCTGACTCACATATTCTCTTTGTAAGCCTTTCATCTCCCATTCGTTCAACATGACCATACCAGCTCAGCACCCTTCTGTCCACTCTGGCTGACAAATGTTCCTGCTGCCCGACTCTCCTACGTATCTCTTCATTCCTCAATCTGTCTCTACGAGTAACTCCACACATACTCCTCAAGCAGCTCATCTCCATCACATCCAGCCCTCTTTTCTCCTTTTTCTTCAGAGCCCATGTCTCAGCCCCATACATCACTGTTGGCACAACAATTCCTTGATACAGTGCAATTTTACTTTCACTCCGAGATTTCTCGTCTTCCACATACTTCCCATTGCTCCGAAAACCTTCCTTCCTTCACACACTCTCTGTTTTACCTCCACTTCCATACCTCCACTCCTGCTTATCGTTCCTCCTAGATATTTAAAACACTCTACTTGTTCCAATATTTCCCCATCCAGCCTCACATCTAGATTCACCCTATGCTCTCCCCTATTACACACCATTACTTTACTTTTATTGATGTTCACCTTCAGTTTCCTCCTTCCACAAACCACACCAAACTCTTTGACTACCCGCTGCAGTTTCTCATCAGAATCCGCCACCAATGCTGTGTCATCAGCGAACAGCAACTGATTCAACTCCCAATCTCTACCATTCTTTCCTACTAAACCCAATCCTCTTCCCATAGTTTTCCTTTTCACCTCCCTCACCACACCATCCATAAACATATTAAACAGCCATGGTGACATTACACAACCCTGTCGCAAACCTACCTTTACCTCAAACCATTCACTCAACTCACCATTTCCTACTCTCACACATGCTCTGCTCCCTTCATAAAAACTCTTAACTGCTTCTAACAAATTTCCTCCTATTTCATAAATCCTTAACACCTTCCACATTGCTTCACGGTCCACACGATCATACGCTTTTTCCAAGTCCATAAAAGCCCAAAATATCTCCTTATGCTTCTCTAAATACTTCTCGCATAACTGTCTTACTGCAAACATCTGATCCACGCACCCTCTTCCCCTCCTAAAACCGCACTGTTCTTCTCCTATTGCAACTTCCGTACACTTTATTATCCTCTCTATCAACACCCTGCCATACAGCTTTCCAACCACTGACAATAAACTAATACCTCTATAACTTGAACACTCCTGCCGATCTCCCTTCCCCTTGTACAACGGCACAATACATGCACTCTTCCAGTCTATTGGTACCATTGACACAACAAAGCACACATTGAAAAGTCTCACCAACCAATCTATTATCACATCTCCACCCTTCTTTATACACTCCACAGCAATACCATCCAAACCTTCTGCTTTTCCCGCTCTCATTTGTTTCACTGCTTCTTTCACCTCATTTTCCTCAATCCTTTCATTCAATCCCTGCCACCTGGGTGGCCTGGGTAACCTATCTCCATCCACCTCTGCTTCAATCACTGCTTCTCTTACATCTCTTGTATTTAACAAAGATTCAAAATACTCGGCATATCTTTTCCTCACTTCAACTGGTTCCACTAGTAATTCTCCATTTTCATCTTTCACTGACTCTTCCCTCTTTTGTCCTCCTTTCCTTACTTTATTTACCTCCTTCCAGAACATCTTTCATTCTTCAAAATTCTCACTCAGCCTTTGGCCCCACCTTTCGTTTGCATCTTTTTTCGCTTCTCTAATTTTCCGTTTTGCCTCTCTCCTTTTCTCCTTGTACCTCTCCCATACCTCAACACTACCATCCTGTAAAACCCTCTCAAAACACTGTCTCTTCTCCTCAACTGCCTTTCTCACCGTATCATTCCACCACTCGCTTCCCTTCCTGATACCTCTGCCTCCTACTTTCCTTTTGCCACATACTACCTCTGCACTTGCTTTCACTCCTTCCTTAAACTGTTGCCATTCAACCTCTACTTCTCTCTCTTCCATCTCTCTCACTTCCATCCACTTTTCATTTAGTCTTTCCTTGTACTCCCTCTCTTTTTCACTCTTCTCTAACTCACTAACTTTTATTACCTCTCTTACTTCACGCTTGTCTCTTATTCTCCTGTAACTCTTAACTCTTAGCTTTCCCTCCACCAGGTAATGATCTGACATACCCTCCGCCTCACCTCAGATTTCTCAATCCCAAGCGTTTTACATAGCTGTTTCACTAGGGAGCTCACAAAGTTTCGCCCTTGATCAGTATGTAATATGTCCGGTATATCGTATCTGTAAAACACCTCTTCTACTAGGATATTAGCAACTGTGGATGCTTTCAGGTCTCGAGTGGCAAACGCCAGAGTAAACTTGATAAAACATCTGTCACTACCAAAACATTTTCTTTTCCATCAGTAGAAGGTTCTAATAAAGTTAAATTAATTGCAATCACTTACAAGGTTTCTTAGCTAAAAGGGATCCCATGGCAGTATGGACCATTGGGACACTGGCTTTAGATATGACACACCTCTGGCAACTTCTACAATGATTGTGTACATCATCATAAAATCCCGGCCAAAAGAGTCGCAGCTTTATTAACCCAATGGTTCTCTCCATTCCTTGATGTCCCATATCGTCATGCATTGACTTCAACACTTTTGGTGTCAACACAGAAGGTAAAACTAATTGTTGTAATTGTTTCACACCTGGTTCCTCTAATCTTCTGAACAACACACCCCTTATTGCATTCCATTGAGAGCGAACTCTCCATAACTTGCCAAAGTCCTTATCAGTTCTAGCTTTTTGTATGCATCATCCAGTTGTCCACTTAACCCGCTGAGTACCAGCTAAATATTAATAAATGTACCACCAGGGACCAGCCGATTTTGATTTTTTTTTTTCCAGAAACAATAGCGAATGGGTTAGGAATGAAGGAAAAACCACGAAAAAACGATCAAAAAGCTAAAAAAATGGTGCTACGGAGCCCCCGAAAACGGATTTTACAAGAGTAAAAAATTGAAGGCAATTTCCCCAAAAAACATGTTTTTGCGCGCTCACGTGCACGCGGTTGGACTTTGAGAGTTTTCAACCATTGGCATGGGTGCGTGAGATACTTACACAGTTCCCATACAAATCTGAGCCCTCTAGGTGCCATAGGACCGGAGTAATTGGGACCGGACGGACCAGGACGCAACATATGAGTCGCTGAGGTTTAGCGTTACATACATTGTGGACGCAAACGCTGCGTCGCTGGGGCTCAGTGGGTTAAGTGTTGTATAAATGGTCCTATTATTGACCCAATAATAGGACCATTTTTACAACACTTAAGTGGACAACTGGATGTTGTATACAAAAAGCTTGAAATAACCGAATACCTTCACGTCCAATGCCTGGCAAGCACGAAAAACTTTCAAAGCACCTCAGATCCTCAGCTTCTGTAGTGTCCCGGTTTCTATTGGTGTGAATACCCGTAAAATCTTCAGTTTCTGTCATGTTCTCATATTCAGTATTATTGTGGTCAGTATGATTCATGTTCTCTTCTTCATCCTGGTCAAACATAATATCATGATCAATCGCTTCCACTGCAAAGGCTTGCACTTCGTCCGAAGAATTTCCAATAACCTCCACGGTCTCCTGCACTTTCCTTGATAATCCATCTGCACTTCCATTGTTCTTGCCTGGTTTATATAATATCTTTAAATTAAGCTTGCCTAGATAAGCAACCCAGCGTTGTTCAACTGATCCAAGCTTTATTTTTCCCAACCGGCTTAGTATAGCGGATTGTTGTCAGTGTACACAGTGAACTTACTACCAGCCAAATAATGTTTAAACTGTTCAGCTACAGCCCACTTATTCCAGCTTCATGGAACTATAGTTTGGCATGTTTCGTTCTGATTTTCTTAACCCTCTACTAATTTAGGAAACTGGATGAATCTTTCCATTATACTCCTGAGATAAAACAGCTCCTAGGCCGTGCAAACTAGCATCAGTTTCTACCACAAAGGGCTTTGAGTAATCTGCACATTTTAGTACTGGATCCCTTATTAAGTAATGTTTTAAAGTTGTAAAAGCTTGTTCTTACTTGTCAGTCCACCTAGCCCGGAAATGTGTTTTCCCTGAGATGTCATGCGCCCCAGTAAGTGCATGGAGTAGGGCAACTAAATTGGCGAAACCAGGAACGAACCTCCGATAAAATGATGCAAACCCTAGGAAATACCTTAGTTCTCTTAATGTAGTTGGCTGTCCCCAGTTCTTGACGACTGTTATCTTCTCGGGATCAGTTTCCACACCATCCTTCGATATCTTATATCCCAAGTAAGTCACTGAGCGTTGCAAGGAATGGCACTTAGCTGGTTTCAATTTTAAGCCACGTTTCTGAAGCCTTGAAAATACTAATTTAATCCAATCCAAATGATCGTCCAGGGTTTTAGAGAAAATTAATAAGTCGTCCAGGTATACCCATAAAGTGGCAAATACTTCATCCCCAAAGATCCTCTCCATCAAGCTCTGAAATGTACTATTGTTTAATCCAAATGGCATCCGTCAATATTGATATAGCCCAAAAGGTGTGCAGAAAGCTGTTTTGTGTCTATCTCGATCTTTTATTTTCACCTGGTCGTATCCGGAAGCTAAGTCAAATGTTGAAAACCAGCATGCACCTGACATCCAGAGACTCTGCGATTCTAGGGAGTGGAAATGCGTCTTTATGGGTAACTTCATTTTATCTTCTATAATCAACACACATTCGTATACTGCCATCTTTCTTACGAACTAACACAATGGGAGCAGCGGGTTCCATGTCAACTCAACCAGTAGACCATTTCAACCAGTAGCTCTCAACCAGTGCCAAATTAACCCAGACCAACCAAACCAGTGCCAAAATATAGTACTAACCTAACCTAACCTAACCTAACTGTATTGGTTGATTTGGTACTGGTTGAGAGCTACTGGTTGAAATGGTCTACTGGTTGAGTTGACCGGTCACCGGAGCAGCATAAGGGCTGCCGCTTTCTTCAACTACTTGATTCTTTAACAATTTTTGGATGTGATCTCTGACTTCCTTGACTTGGTTAGGGGGAATCCTCCGGAATGGTTGTTTTATTGGTACTTCAGTTTTCAACAAAATGTCATGCTCTAAAATATTTGTGCACCCAAAATCTTCTGAGGACGAAGCAAATATTTATCTATGCTCACGAACAAGATCCTACAGTGTTGTTTGTGAACTTTCTGGTACACTGTGTAAGTTAACGTCAAAGTGGTAAATTTGTAAGTCAGCAGGTAATATATTTTGTTATTATGTTTTTAAAATAAAGTCAGGCAGGCCTTCTGCTACACCAATCTGATTCGTTTCAGCCATGTTACTCTGATCCTCTTGACACTCTTCCTCACCTCTCAATGCAACTCCAACTTTCCAATGTTTAGATAGAAAAATTGGCACATCCATCAAATTAGCCACCATAGCTACTTCTGTTCCTTGATGTATGGTACAATAAGTAGGGATCATAATCAACCCACCAGGTAACCAGCCTTGGTGATTTCGTAATGGGTCTATCACTATTTCTTCACCTTCGAAATTCCTTGACTGTATCTTTACTTGTACACACTGTTTGGTATTTTCTGGAATAGTAATGCGATCCCTCGCTCTTGCATAGCCCACCATGAGTTTACTGGCACACCTAAGCTGTTGATCTGCTGTTCTTAAGCAATTTACTAAACCTTCATTACCTGTAATCTTTGACACTGTTCGTTTGTAGTCTGGACCGTACATTTCTAGGAAAACCTGTCGACATTCTTGTATTACATTCATCCCGATCAGCCCAGGAAAGTTTTGATTTTTTTCATTAATTGCTTTGCTTACGAGCACCCCACACCCTGGTAGGGTTCTTCCACCAATATTTATATCAACTAACACATAACCTATGTAAGGGATGCAACCACCATTTGCCGCTCTTAGAGTAAGTCCTTCTATGTCTCTCAGTGTGATCCCATTCGGTTGTAGATAAGTCCTATAGAACTCTTCATTTACGAACGTAACCTCACTACCGGAATCCAACAAACTCTTCACCGGAATTCCAGTCATTTTCACTGTAGCCACAGGAGTCTCTCCAATTAATTTTCTCCACTTATCGACAAATGGCCTCGGCTGCATTATAGTGGGTTTTGAGCCTGTTCTGTGTACCCCTACTGCTCGGCTCTCGACAATAGGGTTTCTTGTTTCCCTGGCCTGGTGGCATAACTTCTAGTCTTTCTGTTGGGGGCACTTTCTGTTGTGTGGTGGGGCTAATCTGTCGAGAAGGTAATGTACACTGATATACTTTGTGGCCTACCACAGAACAGTTGAAACATTGTCCTCGAAATTTCTCTTGGGGAACTGTCTGTAAAATGTTCCTCGTGTGTTCACCCTGTTGCAATAGATATATGTTGGATCCTCTGGATGTATCTGAATTGTGGCACTAGTTGAGGTACCTACATTGTGGGCGTTTCTCATCTGCATATCAACTAATTTACTTACAGTCTCTGCAGTCTGCATTGTAACAGATTCCAACTTGCTGAGTGCTTCGTGAACGCTGTTTTACTGCACATACCCGGGTACTGCGTCCTTTTGAATCAGTGCTCTCCATTTGTTGCTCTTCCTGAGTCCTCTTGACTAGCTTTTCATAATCTATTTTAGAATTATCTTCCAAATATCTTCTCATAGTCAAACTAAACTTCTTGTTGTGATAGTTTCTCACAAACCGCTGCTTAAGGTGTTCCATCCTCCACTCGCTTAGCACGGGACAGGCACCTTGTAGTTCTACATCTAATTCTGATAATGCATCACTGTATATGTCCTCTCGCTGTTTCCTTTGTACGAACTATTCCTCTAGCTCTGTCACTCAGCCGATCTCCATAGGTCTCTAAAATTACCAGCAACACCTTTTCTGGATCTTGGTGAATAATCTCTGAACAATTTCTAAGGCGAGTGTGAGCTGGACCATCCAATTATCTGAGAATATATTGAGCAGCCTGCACACTGCCACAACCTAACTGTTGAATATTGTCCTTGGCGTCTGTCAACCATTCCTTTATTGAGATACTCTTCAGATTTTCAGCTGTGCCTGTCAGTACTTTTAGCTTGGGCTCATACCTCATTAGTTGTGGTCCTCCCTCTCCTAAAGTCTTATTCTTCATTGTGGAGTTGGTAACTTTCAACGAATTTAAGTCACAGCTTACGTTAAACACAGCATCTTTCACCTGCTCAAACTTTGTTTCCCATTTATTGTTCAGTTTTTCTAGCTTCACACCTACACCCTCTAGTGTCTCCACAGGCCGCTCTGGTAACGTAGGAGACTGAAGAAAATTGTCTAATTCAATAAGATTACTATCTTCCATTATGCATATGTTTGACTGTCCGTCCAGTATTATGATGATATTATGATTTTTTTTTTTTTTTTTTCAAACCTGAGACTGGTCACTATTGTAGCCGCTATGGATCCTCCCCCACATCCTATCCAGAGTTCATAGAAGTCTTGTTGGGTGTCCTAAATCCTGTGACGGGGTGATACATATGGATTGCAATGACGATCAGCTGAGGCCTAGAGTTAGTCACCAACACTCCTGGTCCAATGTGTCATCCTTGGCTCCTAGACAGTCCTCATTGTCTTAAAACTGTATCTGCTTCCACTCTGCTACATCACCCGGGTGACTTATTATTCCCAAAAGAGCCAAAACGTGCAGTAAATTTTTTCAAAGGGATAACTCAAGGTGTTAGCCTACCCCGCATCTCCACCAAGTGTAGCAATGGCTATAAAATCCCTCATTGGGGATCAAAAGAATATTGCTCTATTAACAAATTGTTTATTTAAGGCAAAATAAGTCACCCAGGTAATGTGTGTTTACCATACAACACATATAACAAGGATATAACCCCTGACAGGGTTCCACTCAAATCAAATGGCGCCAAAATCCCATCCTGCCCAGTTTATCTACATGAGTATCATATGTTTAACCCTTATTTAGCGGGTGGTAAGGTATTTTACACCGTGCCGCCCAGCGGGCATAATCCCGAAATATTCAGTTTCACTCGCCCTAGCGCTGTTACTATGGCTCCAATGCGAACGAAATGGTCATTTTTGGAAAGAGCAACTCTTCGTCTCCTCATATAAGTCTATTATGGATGTTATGAGCAAGTGTGGAGGGTGGGAAGAGGTGAGGAAGAGGAGGTACTTTTTGGTCTATTTCCCAGGCGCGTTCGGATGCGTTCGCTTTGCCCTGACTTCGGCCTCCCGCGCGTCTACTATTCCTTCGGTAATCGGTCTTATTTTTCTCTTATTTCTGTATTCTCTGTATTCTCTCTCTCTCTCTCTCTCTCTCTCTCTTTCTTTCTTTCTTTCTCTCTCTCTCACTCCTCCTGTCTGTCTGTCTGTCTCTCTCTCTCTCTCTCTCTCTCTCTCTCTCTCTCTCTCTCTCTCTCTCTCTCTCTCTCTCTCTCTCTCTCTCTCTCGCTTTCCCTCTCTCCTGCGCTCTGTCTCTCTCTCTCTATCGTGATAAATGTACCGTACACCCTGGTTATCGTGAGAAATTTACCGAACGCCTGAAAATAATACGCTATAAAATGCTTGCAATCAAACTCTCAAGCAATTTCAAGGTCACATGCAATTATAAATGTATAGGTAGACCCAGAGAGGAAGAGACAGAGAGAGAGAGAGAGAGAGTGTCGTGATAATATAACTATTTTACATATGTATCATATACAGTATATGATAAAATAATATATACGGTACATATGTTCCCCACAATCATATAGCCTAATGCCAAGCACAAATATTCAATCTTTCGTTGTTTGTATTACCGTAAGAAATTTACCGAACGCCTGAAAATAATACGCTATAAAATGCTTGCAATCAAACTTTCAAGCAATTACAAGGTCACATGCAATTATAAAAAGGTATATTGTAGACCACAATCTTCGCCAAGCTTCGTTGTTGCTTGTATTATCGTGAGAAATGTACCGTACACCCTGGTTATCGTGAGAAATTTACCGAACGCCTGAATATAATACGCTATAAAATGCTTGCAATCAAACTCTCAAGCAATTTCAAGGTCACATGCAATTATAAATGTATAGGTAGACCCAGAGAGGAAGAGACAGAGAGAGAGAGAGAGTGTCGTGATAATATAACTATTTTACATATGTATCATATATATGATAAAATAATATATACGGTACATATGTTCCCCAAAATCATATAATGCCAAGCACAAATATTCAATCTTTCGTTGTTTGTATTACCGTAAGAAATTTACCGAACGCCTGCAAATAATACGCTATAAAATGATTGCAATCAAACTTTCAAGCAATTACAAGGTCACATGCAATTATAAAAAGGTATATTGTAGACCACAATCTTCGCCAAGCTTCGTTGTTGCTTGTATTATCGTGAGAAATTTACCGTACACCCTGGTTATCGTGAGAAATTTACCGAACGCCTGAAATAATACACTATAACTCCTCATGGGTTACCTCATGTCCGCTTGCCACGGCCGCCGTGGACCAACTGAGATGTACTCCACTTACATCCACCCTCACTCCCTCGCTACATACGTAATTATATAAAGAAATTACCGTATTTTACCTTCGGTTGCACGATCGATCGTTCGTTGCAAGACAACCAGTGATCGTAGAAGGATGGTTCGGGTGTCATTGGAAAGCTCAATGTACGCCCTTTCAGGGATACATACTTGTATTACGCTCTGGGTCTTGTTTATGCATGAATAAGAGCACGGAAACAACCCCATTTATGGTAAAAAACAAAAACACTGGGCGGCACAGTGAAAATAATATACTCCACCACCTGCTCGTAAGGTGATAAAATGCTTGCAATCAAACTTTCAAGCAATTATAAAATGTAAATTGTACTTAACCATACCAGTATGTTCTTCGTCAGGAACGTCTCCATTTTGTTCAACGGTCTGTGCAACATCAACCACAACATTTGCGACACGCAAATTATGCTTGGGGTGAAAGCCTATGATCGGCATATTTTCGTCTTCCGAGTCATCCACACTATCAAAACTCTCACCCAGACCTTCCATGGTTTCATTCAACAGCCTATTAGAAAGTTCTGAAGAGTTCAGCATGATATCTAGTTCCTGGGCGGTGAGCCGGGCGTGATGAGTAGGGTGGCGCGACGCACTAGGGGTGGCGGCCACCGAATCGGACACGGGCAAATCTTGACCTTCCATTACGGCTGCTTGAGGGTTACTGAGTCATGGTCACGCAGTGGGGATGTGTGGGTTGGACCTTGTAATACACCGCCTGACCACCAGGTTTCGCTTTTCACCTAAATTAGGGCGGGAATACGCCCACGGACTTAAGGCGGGCCCCGCCATTTAGTCCAATTTTCTCGATTCGGACTTAAGTTGGGCCCCGATCTTTAAGGGTTAAAAGTCCTATAACTAGATTAAATAAATAATTATAGGCCAACTAAAAATACAAAGAAACCTAGAAATGCATAGACTAATCATATAATTACAAAATGTAATAGAAGAGCATAATAGTAAAATTGAATGGTTCCGTTTTCTCTCATAAGCTCATTGTCACTACATATTTCAGCACAGACTAAACTATATTTTCCTAACCTACAGTAAGCCACTGTTCAGCATTATTTGCAATCCTGTAACACACTACATATGCATACCTTCCTAAACTTCAATTGAGTCTCTGTTAGACAAAGCAAATATATTGGTTCAATAAGACTTTCAATCTCGGGCATTTTTGTTATGGTTGGACCTTGTAGGCCTACATGCAATAGTTTTATCTTAAAAATCTCTTCCTTATCTCTTTTTTCCTAACCTATCAACCAGTCACTCTCCCCTCCCTTACTGATCCACATTGCTTGTATCATCGTATACTCTAGGGTCCAGAGTTATTGCTAGTTTCTGGTTGAATGGTTCTGAGGTTGGCGGAGTTGCCTTGTTTCCTCTCGTAATATGTACGACAATAATGCAATATTTATTAGTTAACCATATAAATAACGCTTTCTTTGAAAATAACATATAGAAAATGTAATGTTATGGCTAACTAAATTAAATGTTACAAGATAGCCCCGGGCAGACGACTTTTAGCTTTACCTTGGGGACGTTCAGAGGGCTGCATTCGGGCAGCATGTATTGCGGGGATTGTGTGGGGAGTTAAGGGGCTAATGGGAAGGATGAGGATAAGGAGAAAAATTTGTGGTGTTCCTATGGCGATTGTTTGTAAAGTTCACATTATACATGAATGGTCATTTACTGAACCATGCTTGGAGTGTGTGAGCGCTGGTGTTGACAGGAGACACGGAAAGTATTATATAGCTTCCATTTACCATCCTCCTAAGGGCAATAGCCAACAATATATATTTAAGGGGGGATGGGCATGTTATGTTGCTTATTTATATATATTTTTACTTTTTTTTTTTTTTAGTTTCTCCCTAGACCTCCATCAAGCTTAAAAGAAACACCCAAAGACCTCCCTTCAAGATAAATATTTGTACATTGTTCGATAGAAAAATGTCCCGTAACTACTATGTTACAGGAAAAACTAGACACCTAAATTGTACGAAAGGTCTTAATATTGACAAAGAAGTGGCGTGAAAGTTTTCGCCAAACTAATGGGCCGAACGTCTTAAAATTTGAAAGCTAATGGGGAAGAAAGGGGACCAGAACAAAAAAAATACCCCTTTAAGATTAATGAAACATTTGATGTTATTGAAATAATACTTATAAACAAATGTATTTAATAAGGATATCGAATCTAGATATTTTAAAGTTTACCAACAAACATTATGTAGAAGGAGGCTGTAAGCACCAGCTGAACAGGGCCAACAATGCCGCTGTTGGTCGGACCCCTGGAAAGGACTCCCTATCTAGTACTATATCTATCAATGTCTGCATCAGCTGCGGCCTTTACTCTAACTTCCTCTATGTGGAACACCATCTTTCTTCTACCAAACCTGACTTACTTTTTTCTCACCGAAACACAATTCTCTAAGGCAACAGACAGCAAACCCTTCTCTGTATCCTCCTACTAACTCTATCCTCAATTGACCACTTGCGAGTTTCAGGCTATAAGGAAGTTGGAGCTGTAGACATCGATATTTAATTAATGGAAATGCAATAATAATATAGGTTTCCGATGGCTAAAGAGTATGTTGAATTGGGTTTCATGTATTTATAAATGTACTACAACTGTATTTAACAGGTAATTCTGCTAAAACGGAATGAAGCCATAGAACACTTAAATTCTGATCTAACTACTATCTCCAATTGGAGCAGAGAAAACCTTGTTACCTTTAATGCTTCCAAAACCCAATTTCTCTATCTATCCACCCGTCAGGAACTCCCTACGGACTATCCCTTATTCTTCAACAATACAAAAATCAATCCTTCATCTTCTCTCAATATTCTTGGTGTCTCTTTTTCTTCTGCTCTCAGCTGGAAGGACCATATTACCAGTCTTGCTAAGGCAGCCTCCCAGAAGCTGGGTGTGCTCAACCGCCTTAGGGGGTTCTTTACCCCTGCACAGCTTCTTGCTCTGTACAGGGGCATAGTGCGTCCTTGTATTGAGTATTGTTCACATGTGTGGGGAGGTTCCTCTCACACCGCTCTCCTATACAAAATTGAAAGCAAGACCTTTCGTATCATTAACTCCCGTCCACTCACTAACTCTCTGCAATCTCTCTCTCTTCGCCGCAATGTTGCATCTCTCTCGCTATTCTATCGCTACTATAATACTGTATATATTTTATTAATTTCACCACAACACCAAACACCCCCAATGAAATCAATTAAAGTATATATGTGATCCACCGGGATTCGAACCTGGGTTATCACACACAGATTTTTGCCACCTTAACCATTACACCACTAATAATCAGTGTTCCTCAGAGCTTTCCCAGTGTATACCACCTCCTTTACGTAGGGCACGTGGTACCCGTCTTGCAACACAATCCCACCCCTACTCTGTGCAACTCTCCAACCCAAGAGTGAAATGTTACTCTCAAACTTTCTTCTATTCAACAGCTGAGCTCTAGAACTCTCTCCCAGAATCAGTCTTTCCCTCTTCCTATGACTTAAATTGCTTCAAACTCAGTGTGTTCAGGCATTTTGGCTCGAACGTCCCTTGATTTTGGCCCTGTCACTCTTTCAACTATGGGGGAGGCACTCGCTATAGGCAGTTCTGCTTTTTGCCTCCCTCACTCACATAGAAAAAAAAATCGATGTCTACAGCTCCAACTTCCTTATAGAACGAAACTCACAAGTGGTCAATTAAAAGCCAAATGTTGATGTTGTGTGTATGTAAGCAACAATCTGTCTTGCTCTCGTGTTCCCAACTTTGACTCCTCTGAATTCTCAACTATCTGGCTTAACCCCTTCATTACCGTTGACGTCTCTTGTATCTTATTTTAGCTACATGTTGACGATTTTATGAAGCTTTGGAAGGATATATGGTACCTAAAAGGATTAAGTGAAATATGTTTGTAGCCTTTCAATTGGTAGACGTCCTTCGTAAGCTGAATAAAATTGTCTAATATTTACCAGATTATAATGAAAAGGATGTCACTGGTAATGAAGAGCTTAAGCTATGTTGTCACTCTCCAACTAAATATATCTGTGCTGTTTATCTCTCCCCTAATTCTACTGACTATCCAAAATTCTTTGACCATCTTACTTCTAAAGTGGAACACATTCTAAGCATCTCTCTTCTCTGAAGTCTCCATCTTAGGAGATTTCAGTGTTCACCACCACCAATGGCTCTCCTATCATTTCACTGACCAACCTGGTGAACAAGCCTACATCTTTTCTATCCTAAATTACCTAGAGCAGGTAGTTCAGCACCCCACCCGTATCCCAGACCACACTGGAGATTGGCCTAAATTTGTACTTATTTCCAACCTCTCTAATCCTTCTGCTTACGCAGTAACTCGTCTCCCTCCGTTGGGCTCCTCCGATCATAATCTAATCTCTGTCACCTGTCCTGTCTCTCCAGTATGGCCTTTTGACCCACCCAGCCGGCAGCTTTCGTGACAGGGGACCCTCAGATAATGCCGAGCGCATTACTGAGGCAATCCTTTCGGGCATGGAAGCATGCATCCCGTTTTCGTTCTCTCAAACTAACTCACAAAAATCTTGGTTTACTCACGCTTCTTCTACTGCTACAGTACCGTCGCCTTCAAAATCAAGAATCCCGTACTTTATATGTCTCTGCCCGGAATCAAGCCAAATCTGTCCTTTGACTAGCCAACATCTCTTCATCAATAACAAATGCTCTGAACTTTTTGGCATCTAGCCAAAAACCTCTCCAATAATTTAACTTCCTCGTCTTTCCCTCCTCTTTTCCACTCTAGCGGTACCACCATTACCTCTTGCCCTGACAAAGCTGACCTCTTCGCTCAAACTTTCGCTCAAAACTCCACCTTGAATAATTCCGGTGCTACTCCTCCCTCTCCATCCCCCTCTCACTTACTTATGCCTAAGATCATAATCTCATCTAAGGATGTACTTTCTGCCCTCTCTGGGCTAAATACTAAGAAGGAATACAGAATTGATGGTCTTCCTCCTATTGTAATCAAAGCATTTTCAAAATGCTTCATAATTATTTGTAAACATTTATTATATGCTACATTTGGGCATGATAAATTACTCAATTCTTCCCACTATGTTTCATTTAGCCGAGCTTTGAAGTTTTCAATATTTTGGTTAGAAAAATTACAGCGTCTTCATTTCCTATTCGAGGATATCAAATTTAGTTTGTTTTCAAATTGAGACATAATACAAGGTGTATACATAATATTTAATTAAAATTATTATTTTGAAGTTATTTGTTCAACGTTGTCTATTATCGTTGCAGTGCTGCCAGTTACTTGAGTTGGTTTATTAACCGTCGGATAACATACAATTGTGAGAATACATAGGTTAAGTAAAATAACCAGTTGATTTCCTATGTGTAGGAAGGAGAAAAAAGGAAGCTTGCCTGTAACGAGTGTATCCCCCAAAGACAAAAGAGTGACAGAGCCAAATTCAAGGGACGTTGGGGTCAAAATTCCTGGAGACACACTAAGTTGATAGCAGTTCAAGTCATAGGATGAAGGAAAGATTGATTGTGGGAGAGAGTTCCAGAGTTCACTTGTTGAGTAGAGGAACGACTGAGAAAATTTGCCAATTCTTTGGTTGGACAGTTGGACAGAATAGGAGTGGGACTGTGTTGAAAGGCGAGTGCCTCGCACTTGCCGTAAAGGAAGGGATATGCACTGAGAGTGCTCTGAAGAACAATGATTGTTGTAATAGCAATAGAAGAGTGAAAGATATGCAACATTGCAGTGTGTAGAAAGAGAATGAAATGAGTTGATGAGGCAAAATGCTTTTGATTATACTCGTTCGAAAAGTACTGTATGGGTGGAACCTCCCCACACATGCAAACAATACTCAAAACAGGGGCACATTGTGCCCTGATACAAAACAAGAAGCTGTGCTGGGGTGAAGAACCCACGGAAGTGGTTGATCACACCTAACTTTTGGGAAGCTGTTTCATAAGATTGGTAATATGATCTTTCTGAGAAAGGTCGTATGAAAAAGATACACCTAGAATATTGAGAGACAATGAAGGATTGATCTGTGTAATGCTGAATAATTGATAGTCTTGTGGAAGATTGTGGTGTAGAGATAGGAGGAGAAATTGAGTCTTGGAGTCGTTGAAAGTAACAAGATTTTCTCTGTCCCAATCAGAAATAATTGATAGATCAGAAGATAAGCGTTCTATTGTCTAGTCATGTGTGTTTTGGAGTGATTGCATGCTGGGTTGATCTGAAAAACTAGTTGAATAGTTGGAAAAAAATCAAGTAGAATCGTCAGCATATGAGTGAATAGGATTAGAGGTATACTTGAGGAGATCATTAATGAATATTAGAAAGATAATTGAAGACAGAATAGAACCCTGAGGAACACCGGAGTTGATAGGTTGAGGAAGTGAGTGATGGCCATCCACAATTGCAGTTATGGAGCGGTCTGAAATGAAATTAGAGACAAAAGCACAGATAGAGGGATAGAAACCGAAGGAGGTTAGTTTGGAAATTAGAGATTTGTGCCAGACTCTATCGAAGGCTTTCGATATGTCTAGCGCAATAGAAATCAGTCTCACCGAAGTCCTGAAAGGAGAATGACCAAGAGTTAGTAAGATAAGCAAGAAGAATACCAGTAGAGTGGCCTTTAAGGAAACCGTACTGGCGATCTGAAAGTAGATTATGGGAAGATAAATGCTTAAGAAGTTTTGAGTTAAAAATAGTTTTAAAAACTTTAGAGATGCAAGAAATGAGAGCAATTGGATGATAGTTGGAGGGCTGGGAGTGGTCACCCTTCTACAAGACCTGCCAATTCATCTTAGGCAAATAATTGAACTGGCTTGTTCAGCATTTGCATGGGTATAGATCTTTGCATACTCAGGTGGTCCGAACAACTCCATTCCCTGTTTAGAACCCTCTTAGGGGGTTATATGGGGGTCTGAAAATTCTTAGGGAACATGGTAGTGCCAGATTGCTCACTGATCCCAACTTGCGTCCATTTTTTAACCCACTTCCCGATGTCGTAGGACACCAAAAACAGGGGTGAATATGTGGACACCCTGGCTCTATCAGCTGCGCTAGCAATCATCTCTAGCGTAAACAGGGACCCGGGGAGCTCGGGATGTATGAAGGGTATACTAGGTCAACAAGACCGTCTGCCCATCCAGATTTTGCCTCAAGTCACCAAATATTGGGGAGGTCATAAAACATCTTCAAATTGGTCTTTTTAACTTGATTATAGGATAATATGTTGTGTGTCGACCCATATACTACATGTCCCCCAAGTTTCCTTGAGGCAGTTTCATTATAAATGTTTTTTTGTGGTTCAAATAGTGATTCAACACAAACTGAGCGGCCACTGAAAGTCACCACTGCATAGGGAAGAAAATTAACAATCCCATATAACTCAATTTTCTGATAGTGTTCGAACCTACAAATCTGATACAAGGGGTAAAATGAACTGCAAAATTCATTTCTGTAATAAAATTTCATAATATATCAAAAGCTTCCATGCAATCATGCCCGCTCATTTTTTTTCAGACCGCCATAGGCAACAGTGAGCGGAGTTCTGTCCGTAGCTTGTATCTAGTTATAATAGACCTATCCACTCCGGAACCGGGACAGCACATTTGTCATGGGTGATTTTTTGCTGGTTTTATTCCGGTACTGTTTATACTCTTAGATTCACGAAAATAATATGGTATAAGCTACTTTCAGAGTTCTTTTCAACTGCATAGTCATAAAATCACTATGTCTGGAAATGGACATCTAATGGAATATTTTAAAATTCGTAGGGAACTGGCTTGTTCGGAAGCTCAAATTGGACGCCTTTGGCAGGTTGTTAGGGAACGATGACCAAATGTCGGACAGGATAGGTTTACTTGGGAAATCATGTTTTGACCCTTCACAACTGTATTTTTATGTTAAATATAGCTATATTGGGTATACAAGGGTATTTTCTCATACTGAACTAAAATATTTGGCTAGTTTTGATTTTTGGCCAATACTTTTGTGAGAATATTTGTGTGATATCATTTATTAGTAACCTATTCAATTTAGTTAACCTAAGTATAATTATGTTGGTGAACACTGACACAGCCAAACACAAATTATCTTCCTGAGACGTGTTTGAACCTAACCTAACCTCACCCCACCAAGAACCCCACTTTCTAACGATTATTCCAAACATATTTTTAGGTTAACCATTGCAAAATGCCCTTTGTAGAAACTACTATTCCAGGATATAGTTTGTTTAAATATGACCGAACAAGTAGGAGGGGCGGGGGTATAGCAGTGTTTGTCAGGAGTACATTAAAAAGCTGTATTAAATCAGGTATTAGACTAAATAATGATAATGAAAGTGTTTGGGTAGAGGTTAACGAAGGTAGTGAGACCATAGTTATTGGAGTTATATATAGACCGCCTAATATGAGTAGAAATGGCGGAAAATCGTTATGGGAGGAAATTAAAATAGCATCAAGGTTTAGCAATGTGTGCATTATGGGGGATTTTAATTTTCCGAACATTGATTGGCAGCACCAAATAGGCGACTCCGATTCAGTAGAGTTTATTGAGGTAGTACAAGATAGTTTTTTATTTCAATTCATAGATACGCCGACTAGAGGTATTAATATTCTTGATTTAGTTTTCAGTAACAATGAACATATGATAAATAATGTAGAGATTGGTGACCACCTAGGAAATAGCGATCATAAATCTATTTATTTTAATATACAATGGACAGGGAATGCTAAAGAGAATACGACACTTATCCCAGATTTCAGAAAAGCCGATTATGGTGGGCTAAGAAGAGACTTAAGGGTGGACCCTATTGTTAAGCGATTAAGTCAGGATATGCCAGAGTTAAACTTGCCACCTACATATAACTAGTTTATTGCTTCACTCCACAATGCTCAAAATAAATATATCCCTAAAAGAAGATTTAGATCGACGCAGAACCAACCAAAATGGATGACTAATAAGCTAATAGATCTTATAGGAAAAAAGAAAGGAATATATCGAAAAATAAAGAAAGGTGAAAATCATTTACATATATACTATCAGACTCTATCAAGACAGGTCAAAAAGGAAATCAGGAAAGCAAAAATAAATTATGAAATAAGGATAGCCAGCAACTCAAAAAATAACCCTAAAGCTTTTTACCAACTATATAAATCTAAAGTTAGAGATGTAATAGGCCCCCTAAAAACTTCAATAGGAGAAATAACAGAAAATGATTTAGAAATGTGCAGTACATTAAATAGTCAGTTTCTTTCCGTTTTCACTAATGAAAATTTGGCACAGATTCCAGAAGTCAATATGGTATATAGTGATAGTATAGAAAATATGTTAAGTACAGTTAGTATAAGTAGAAATGATGTGCTTAAGGAAATTGACAGACTGAAACCTCAAAAATCGCCTGGTCCTGACGAGGTATATGCTAGAGTATTAAAAGAATGCAGAGATGAGTTAAGTAGTCCATTAGCATTTATATTTAACAAGTCATTAGAAACAGGTTTAGTTCCAGAAGCTTGGAAGCTTGCAAATGTAGTTCCGATCTTCAAAAAAGGTGATAAATCGATAGCATCCAATTACCGTCCCATTAGTCTCACATCAATCATAGGAAAGTTGCTAGAGTCCATTATTGCTAGGAAAATTAGAAGCCACTTAGTAAAATTTAACTTAATAAATTCTTCTCAGCATGGATTCACTCAGGGACGTTCTTGCCTTACTAATTTGCTTAGCTTTTTCTCAGAGGTATATGAAGCAGTAGATAGTGACAAGTCATATGATATTATATATTTAGATTTCAGTAAAGCTTTCGACAGAGTCCCTCATGAGAGATTGATGAGAAAGGTTGAGGCACATGGAATAGGAGGGTCGTTGTTGGGATGGATTAGGTCATGGCTAATTGGTAGGAAACAGAGAGTCAGCATAAATGGTACCAAGTCAGAGTGGGGAGCAGTCAAAAGTGGTGTCCCCCAGGGATCGGTATTAGGTCCCCTGTTGTTTCTTATATACATAAATGACCTAGACTTAGGTATAACTAGTAGGATAAGTAAATTCGCAGACGATACTAAAATGGGGAGATCAATTGATTCAGATAGCGATATAGAGTGCCTCCAAAGGGATCTAGATACCTTACATGAATGGTCAGTAAATTGGCAGATGAAGTTTAACATTGACAAATGCAAGGTATTAAAGATAGGGAAGATGCAAACAAATGTTAAATATAAACTAGCTAATTTAGAATTAGAAAATTCAGACTGCGAGAAAGATCTAGGTGTGTTTGTTAGCAATGATTTGAAGCCTAGAAAACAGTGTATAAGCGTTCGTAATAAGGCAAACCGGATTCTCGGGTTCATCTCTAGGAGTGTGAGTAACAGAACTGCTGATGTTATCTTAAAACTTTACTTGTCATTAGTGAGACCCCATATGGATTATGCTGTCCAATTTTGGTGTCCTTATTACAGAATGGACATAGATTCATTGGAGAGAATTCAGCGTAGAATGACAAAAATGATCCATAATATTAGAAATTTTCCGTATGAAGAAAGGTTGAAGAAATTAGGTTTACATTCGTTAGAGAGACGCAGAGTTAGAGGGGATATGATAGAGGTGTTCAAGTGGGTTAGTGGGATTAACAAAGGGGACATGACAAATGTACTAAAGCTCAGTGATAGCGAAAGAACTCGTACCAATGGTTTCAAATTAGATAAATTTCGTTTCAGAAAAGATATAGGCAAATATTGGTTTGGTAACAGAGTTGTAGATGGGTGGAATAGGCTACCAAGTGATATAGTGGGATCAAGAACGATAGGGAGCTTTAAGAAAAATTTGGATAAGCATATGGACGAGAAGGGTTGGGTGTGAAGGGGGATCAGCCGGGTTGGGCCAATCAGCGCTCTGCAGACCCCGTAATCCTGCGTTAATCTCTAACCGGTTTGGTAAGATGATCCTCAGGGTATTAGAGTGTTGAGCCTATAATTGGGCTTTGTAATTGGGGTTGTGTGGGACAGGGATCTGCCTTGCTTAGGCCAATCGGCTTTCTGCAGACTCCCATTTTCTTATGTTCTTATGTACTTACAATCTCAAGCTGCTATTTCTTCAGATAAATGAAATATGTACTAGTCATCACAATGTTCCTTAATATTAGTATCTCGGACAGGCCTGTTGCAAGATAACGTTCCCTAAGAAGTCTCTATTCACAATGTTCCCTAATATTAGTATTTCGGACAGGCAAGTTGCAAGATAATGTTCCCTAGGAAACTGTCCTGTCCGAATGCCAGGTACTGACTGACCTGAGTCAAGAAATGTTCCCTATAGACCTAAAGCAGGCCAGGTTTTTCCAGATTGACACTAAAGCTACCAAATGGTGTATTTGTGTCCCAGATACATTAAAATTACCTTTTAGGAGTAAAATTTGATGTTGGCTCTCAGGCAAATAAGGCAGAAATAGGGCTAGCTTAACCAAAACTGTGCATGCTTATTATCCAATTAAACTATAATTTTGGTAAAGCTTGCTCTATTTCTGTCTGTTTTATGAATAGGATAATTCCTTAGGAAATATCATCTTGCAACTGGCTTGTCCATAATAGTTGTGAATACAGACTTCGACTAGATAGTGTGAGTTTGTTTTATATTAGCCTCACTCTATCTTTGACAACAGCCGGCTAAGCACCTCTCAATCCCCTCCCATCAGATCATCGTTATCGACCATGGCCCCAAAAAGGATATAATAAAATATAAATTCTAAATAGTTTTTATTTGTACACAAGTTGAATTGAACCAGATCCTTGCCCGACTGCCCCATCCAGAGGGTCACTTCCATGCCAGCTTTCTCCATCCTCAGGGACATATCCCCACTTTTTTGTGGAATTTACAGGCATTAATTGTACCATATTGCTAACCAATATTTGTTGTTACTGTACTGTATACTGCTTTCCAGTTTTCTCACTAGGCTAAATTAACCCTCTCCCACTTTTTTTTCCAGTAAATTTTGTAACAAATTACTAGTCCATTTGCAATTTTCAGGCGTTAACTGTGTCATACTGCTAACATCAATTTTTTTTAATTTTCAGGCATAAATTGTGTTCTATTGCTAACATATTTGTTTTGATTTACAGGCATAATATTCTTTTTGTGATTAACATATTCTTTTTGTTATTTACAGGCATTAATTGTACCATATTGCTAACAAATACTTGTTGTTACTGTACTGTATACTGTTTTCCAGTTTTCTCACTAGGCTACATTAACCCTCTCCCACTTTTTGTTTTTTTCCAGTAAATTTTGTAACACATTTCTAGTCCATTTGTGATTTACAGGCTTTAACTGTGTCATACTACTAACATCAATTTTTGTTTTATTTTGAGGCATAAATTGTGTTCTATTGCTAACATATTTTTTGTGATTTACAGGCATATTAATGTTATCATATTGCTAACAAAATGTTGTGTGATTTTCAGGAATTAATTGTATCACATTGCTAACATAAATTTGTTGTGATTTTCAGGCTTTAATTGTACCATTTTGCTTACATAAATTTGTGTGATTTTCAGGCATATTGTGATTATATCGTCATGGCGCCGCAACGAACCTGCACGAGTTGTTCCGGTAAATTTGGCCCTACCATGTTTGTTGATACTGATGTCCAAATTTGTAGATTTTGCCAGCTCCGAGAGAAGATTGCGGATGAATTGAATGCAGCTCACCGCATGATCGATGCCCTGACTACGAAGCTTGAATCCCTTCAAGAATTTGCCACACTCAACGTAGGAGTGCCCTCGGCCCAAGAAACCACTACGATGTCAACCGCCATTCCAGTGCATACAGTACCGGTACCGGTACCCACACCAGCAGCTACCTTAGATGTTGCAGATAATAATAATGACTCTACTCTCACTCCCCCCCAGGACAACTTTCAGTTAGTGAGAAACAATGTGCATCCCAGTACCAGTACCAGGAAGGTCATCCCGCCAACATGCCAAAACCGCTTCAAAATGTTTGCTATTGACGAGGAAGAGGAAATGGAAGAAGTTCGGCTTGTGGGCGACTCCATGGTCCATGGCCAATTAACCGAGTTCTGCGCCAGGGCACCCAGGACCAGAAAGCGATTCTGTATCCCAGGTGGCGGCGTGGATGACATTGTTGCGGCTGTGGAAGAGATTTCCAGGCTCGCCCCCGCAAGCACTACGTACGTCATCCACGTTGGATCTAACGATGTCCAACGGACGCGGTCAGAGGAACTACTTTGCAAGTACCAGCGGCTGATCAGGTCCTTCAAGGAAAAATCTAATAGAATCTTAATTTCAGGAATTGTTCCCCGGATTGATGTAGAAAACCGATTCTACAACATAGCTACCAGTACAAATCGCCGACTAGCCAAACTCTGCAGGGAGGAGGACATCGGCTTTGTCGACACGTGGGATCATTTTTACTATGATAAATCTTTGTTTTCAGGAGATGGTGTACATCTCAATGAAGTAGGAGATGCACGTCTTGGTCGTCTGCTGAACGATGCAGTCAAGGATTTCCGTTCAAAAAACGGGGTCAACCGGGGGTAGTGTAAGTCAAATACGAACTGAAAATTCAGACAATGCACAATCAGTAACATCCAACTCTAATACTCTTAAGGTGTTTTATGTAAATGCTCGTAGCATACGCAATAAATTTTCAGATCTAGAGGAAATCGTGTTTACAGAACATTATGATATAATCGGCATTACAGAATCTTGGTTAAATACGGAAGACAGAGACTTATTAGCCGAAAATACGCTTCCTGGTTTTACAATGTTTGAGAAAAGTCGGATCAATAGAAATGGAGGAGTTCTGTTTTTTATAAAGGAAAGTCTTAATCCCGTCTTAATGTCTAAACCTCAAATTGCGAATATAGACATATCTTACGTACTATTAAATAATAAACGAGGAACTAAATTAACACTAGCTTTATTATACAGACCTCCAGCTCAATCAGTGCAAACTGACAGTGAAATTTATGAACAAATTGCAGAAATAACTAACATACAAGATACCGTAATTCTTGGCGATTTCAACTTACCCGTGACTAAATGGGGCGATATTCTTACTTCACACTCTGGATACGACCTCTATGCTAACTTGCAAGAGAGTTCACTTTTTCAATTTGTAGAATCTCCGACCCGTGGTAATAATGTGCTTGACCTTGTACTCGCAACAAAAGAAGAATTAATAGAGAATTTGAATGTTGGTGGTGAATTCAGTAACAGCGACCATCGTACGATAACTTTCACTTTAAAGTTTACTAGTAACAAATCAAAGAGCAGCAGTGAGAAAGTCCCTAAATTTCAAGAAAGCAAATTTTCATAAACTTAAAGCAAAGCTTAAAGAAACTGACTGGAGCTTTCTGACTAACAATAACGACATAAATACATCTTGGGAGTGTTTCACAACCACTTACCATAAGGCAGTGCAAGACTGCATACCATCGAAAATACGGCGTCCAGGCCATAATGATAAGCCCAAATGGTGGAATAAAGATACTTCAGACTGTCTGCTTGCTAAAAAATTTGCTAATGATAGATTAAAATTCTCACAAAATGACGAAGAACGGGTGAAATTTGTAGAGCTACGACGCAAAGCCAAAAAGTTAATTAAGCAAAGTAAAAAGACCCTGGAGTTACATGTTGCGAATCAAAGTAAAACAAACCCGAAAGAATTCTATAGTTATATCAGAAAGAAAAAAGTAGTTACTTCAACTGTTGGACCGTTAGTCGATGAAAATGGAGAATACACCAAAGACGAAGTACAAATGAGTAATGCCCTCAATACCTTCTTTGCATCAGTTTTTACAACAGAAGACCTCAGTGATATCCCTACACCATCGCCGATTCAGATTGATAATTCAGATGTTCTAAGCAATATCACCGTTACAGAGAGAGAAGTATTGAATTGTTTAGATAAACTCAAGGTAAATAAAACGCCTGGACCTGATACAATCTCGCCTAGAGTTCTAAAGGAAGCTAAGGATGAGCTCTCCAAACCACTGACATTGCTATTTATTGAATCCTTGCAGTCTGAGACTATGCCTGATCAGTGGAAGCTAGCCAACGTAACACCGATATTCAAAAAAGGCAGCAAATCCCTACACAGTAACTATCGTCCGATTAGCTTAACCTCAATTGTATGTAAAATGCTAGAAACGGTCATAAGAGACAGACTCGTAAATCACTTAGAGGCAAATAACTTACTTAAAGATACTCAACACGGCTTTCGTAAAAAACGTTCCTGTTTAACAAACCTCTTAGACTTCTTCCACGATATCCTCAACCTCTACGATGAGAGTAAAGCTGTAGATATTATATACCTTGATTTTCAAAAGGCCCTTTGACAAAGTTCCCCACAAACGTTTACTGCTAAAACTAAAAGCGCATGGAATACAAGACGGTGTGTTGAAATGGATAGAAAATTGGCTCAGCAACAGAAAGCAAAGAGTAGTCATAAACGGTAAGGCATCTAAATGGACCAATGTAAGTAGCGGGGTACCCCAGGGATCGGTACTAGGACCAATTCTCTTTCTAATTTACATCAACGACATAGATGAGGGTCTCACCTGTACAATCTCAAAATTTGCTGACGATACAAAAATTGCAAATAGCGTACTCTCAAAAGAACAAGTGACGATATGCAACACAATCTAGATAAATTGTCATGGTGGGCCCAAATTTGGCAAATGAGTTTCAATGAGGATAAAAATTTGTAAAGTACTACATAACGGATACCTAAATGAGAAAGTATTCGATGAATGGCACTCAGCTTAAGAATGTAAACAGAGAAACCGATCTGGGAGTAACAATATCGAGTAACCTAAAACCGAGTCAACAATGTTCAGAAGTTGTTAAGAAGGCAAACAAAAATAATTGGCTTTATAGGCAGGTCATTTGAGCATAAATCCAAAGAAGTTATCCTAACCCTTTACAATTCCTTAGTCCGCCCTCTTCTGGAATACTGCGTTCAATCCTGGTGCCCTTATTACCAAAAAGATATAAACAAGCTAGAACGAGTTCAACGTAGAGTTACCAAAATGATACCTAGCCTAAAGAACAAACCATACGAAGAGCATCTTAGAGAATTAAATCTATTTCCGTTAACCCAGCACAGATTAAGAGGTGACTTAATTCAAGTGTTCAAAATCATCAAAGGCATCGACAATATGAACTGTAGTAAGTACTTCACTATCGACCAATCTAATTACACGCGGGGAAACGGTTGCAAAATTATTGGTAAATCTTTTAACTCACACGAATCTAAGAATTTCTTCTTCAATCGAGTTGTCAACTTGTGGAATGGGCTTCCCCGAGACGTTATAGACTGCAGCACCGTTGATTCATTTAAACTCCGCCTAGACAAATATCTCGCATCAAACCCGCGACTGACTGCGTTTGTAAATGAATAACTTTATTTTATCCCCCCCTCAGTTACTAACCCATCTGTCCCCTACTAACTTCCTAATCCTGCCACGGACATTAGTTCCAGGGCAGTAGTTCCCTTTCCATTGTTCCTTTACCCACTCTAAACCACTGTTTGGACACTTGATCCTCAGTGTTTTGGAGGACAAGCAGCCTAGAAGGGTCACTAGGACTGTTGTTGCTTGATTTCCTTTGTACTCCTTTGTACTTCACTGCCTCCTCCATGGAAACACTTCCTTGCCTCAATGCGTCTCTGACAGGGATGATAAAGTCGAAAAAAGGTTCACCACCAACTCAAGTTGAATAGCAGAATTTATTTTTGGTGAGTCGTCTGCCTGGGTGGTGGAGGAGCCCGGCCAGGTAGTCTCTCTCTGGTTGGAGCAGCCCGGCCAGGTAGTCTCACTCTGGGTGGAGCAGCCCGGCCAGGTAGTCTCACTCTGGGTGGAGCAGCCCGGCCAGGTAGTCTCACTCTGGGTGGAGCAGCCCGGCCAGGTAGCACCCTGCACCGTCTAGAGCTCTGCTTCGTATGTGTGCTCTGCCCTTCTGCCTTGTGTTTGTACATATAAAAACTGTTTAGAATTTATATTTTATTATATATCCTTTTTGGGGGTTACATATTGATTATTTGCTATGTAGTCACCTACAGTATATCCTCCACTTTCTTAACTTTAGGATCAAGTGACCTAAAATTAATGGGAGTAATTGGTACTGTGGGTCTGTGGTGCTTCGTACTTATAATTTGTCGTATAGCTAGGTCATGCTTCGTATAATGTAAATCGGAAAATAAAATGGAATTTTTCATGTTTTTCTTTTATTTGTCCTAGATTTTACAATTGTATCGACAAATTTAGCTTTCTCAAAAAAAGATTGCTTGCAATTTTTCCACGACATCTTTCACCCACAAAAATTTAGACCCTCCTGAAAAAAGGTTGACCACCAACTCAAACTCCACCAACTCACATTGGACAGAAGATCGCCTAAAGATTTGTGTGTTAAAATCACGACAGGAACCCGTACAGCGGCGACGCCATAGCAGCCCGGCCAGGTAGTCTCTCTCTCTGGGTAGAGCAACCCGGCCAGGTAGTCTCTCTCTAGGTAAAGCAGCCCGGCCAGGTAGTCTCTCTCTAGGTAGAGCAACCCGGCCAGGTAGTCACTCTCTCTGGGTGGAGCAGCCCGACCAGGTAGTTTCTCTCCTAAATTTGTGTGGGTGAAAGATGTCGTGGAAAAATAATTGACAACTCTATTTCTTTAACAGGACAGCGTGAGCGCGCTCATTGCTGCTGATTATGGGCAAGACGTTAGCTAAAAAATCTTTGACTCAGAGAGAGAGAGAGAGAGAGAGACAGACACAGTGTGTATGTGAGAGAGAGAGAGAGTTACACACTCTCTCTCTCTCTGTCATGCTTCGTATAATGCGTCGCATAGCCTAGTTCATGCTTCGTATAATGCGTCGTATAGCGCGGCGATGGATGTGGCTCGTATCTGGGCAGGACACACGAGGCAGAAGGGCGGAAGTGTCCCGTAGCCACTTCGTTCTTTGTAAGAGAATAGCCTATCCATATAGTGCCTTACTAACCTGAATTTCTTAGTAAGAGAATAGGCTATTCATATAGTTAGTGCCTTACGTGCCTTACTAACCTGAATTTTGTTAGTAAGATTTAGGTCACTCGATCCTAAAGTTAAGAAAGTGGAGGATATAGGTGACTACATAGCAAACAACCAATATATAACCCCCAAAAAGGATATAATAAAATATAAATTCTAAACAGTTTTTATTTGTACACCGCCCTCATATTATTTTAACTAGCTTTCTCGAAAAAAGCTGGTTTGTCATTTTTCCACGACATCTTTCACCCACAAAAATTTAGACCCTCCTGAAAAAAGGTTCACCGCCAACTCAAATTCCACCAACTCACGTTGGACAGCAGAAGATCGCCTAAAGATTTGTGTGTGAAAATCACGACAGGAGCTCGTACAGCGGCGACGCCGTAGCAGCCCGGCCAGGTAGTCTCTCTCTAGGTGGAGCAGCCCGGCCAGGTACTCTCTCTCTGGGTAGAGCAGCCCGGCCAGGTAGTTTCTCTCCTAAATTTTTGTGGGTGAAAGATGTCGTGAACAAATAATTGACAACTCTATTTCTTTAACAGGACAGAGTGAGCGCACTCATTGCTGCTGATTATGGGCAAGACGTTAGCTAAAAAATCTTTGACTCAGAGAGAGAGAGTTACACACACTCTCTCTCTCTCTCTGTCATGCTTCGTATAATGCGTCGTATAGCCTAGGTCATGCTTCGTATAATGCGTCGTATAGCACAGCGATGGCTGTGACTCGTATCTGGGCAGGACACACGAGGCAGAAGGGCGGAGCACACAGGAGAAGCGGAGCTCTAGACGGTGCAGGCTGCTCCTATGACCAGTGGTGTCCCGTAGCCCAGCCTCACTGTGGTGTCCCGTAGTCGTATAGCGCGGCGATGGTTGTGACTCATATCTGGGCAGGACACACGAGGCAGAAGGGCGGAGCACACAGGAAAAGCGGAGCTCTAGACGGTGCAGGGTGCTCCTATGACCAGTGGTGTCCCATAGCCCAACATCACTGTGGTGTCCCATAGTCGTATAGCGCGGCGATGGCTGTGACTCGTATCTGGCCAGGACACACGAGGCAGAAGGGCGGAGGTGTCCCGTAGCCAATTCGTTCTTAGTATGAGAATAGGCTATCCATATAGTGCCTTACTAACCTGAATTACTTAGTAAGAGAATAGGCTATTCATATAGTGCCTTGCCTGCCTTACTAACCTGATTTTTTTAGTAAGATTTAGGTCACTCGATCCTAAAGTTAAGAAAGTGGAGGATATAGGTGACTACATGGCAAACAACCAATATATAACCCCCAAAAAGGATTTATATAATAAAATCTAAATCTAAACAGTTTTTATTTGTACACCGCCCTCATATTATTTTAAGTAGCTTTCTCGAAATAAGTTTGCTTGTAATTTTTCCACGACATCTTTCACCCACAAAAATTTAGACCCTCCTGAAAAAAGGTTCACCACCAACTCAAATTCCACCAACTCACGTTGGACAGCAGAAGATCGCCTAAAGATTTGTGTGTGAAAATCACGACAGGGACCCGTACAGCGGCGACGCCACAGCAACCCGGCCAGGTAGTCGCTCTCTCTAGGTGGAGCAGCCCGACCAGGTAGTCGCTCTCTCTAGATGGAGCTGCCCGACCAGGTAGTCGCTCTCTCTAGGTGGAGCAGCCCGACCAGGTAGTCTCTCTCTGGGTAGAGCAACCCGGCCAGGTACTCGCTCTCTCTGGGTGGAGCAGCCTGACCAGGTAGTCGCTCTCTCTAGGAGCAACCCGGCCAGGTAGTCGCTCTCTCTGGGTGGAGCAGCCCGACCAGGTAGTAGCTCGCTCTAGGTGGAGCAGCCCGGCTAGGTAGTCGCTCTCTCTAGGTGGAGCAGCCCAACCAGGTAGTCGATCTCTCTAGATGGAGCAGCCCGACCAGGTAGTCTCTCTCTGGGTAGAGCAACCCGGCCAGGTACTCGCTCTCTCTGGGTGGACCAGCCCGACCAGGTAGTCACTCTCTCTAGGTGGAGCAGCCCGACCAGGTAGTCGCTCTCTCTAGGTGGAGCAGCCCGACCAGGTAGTCTCTCTCTGGGTAGAGCAACCCGGCCAGGTAGTCGCTCTCTCTGGGTGGAGCAGCCCGACCAGGTAGTAGCTCTCTCTAGGTGGAGCAGCTCGGCCAGGAAGTCGCTCTCTCTAGATGGAGCAGCCCGACCAGGTAGTCTCTCTCTGGGTAGAGCAACCCGGCCAGGTAGTCGCTCTCTCTGGGTGGAGCAGCCCAACCAGGTAGTCTCTCCCTGGGTGGAACAGCCCGGCCAGGTAGTTCTTCTCTCCTAAAGTTTTGTGGGTGAAAGATGTCGTGGAAAAATAATTGACAACCCGATTTCTTTAACAGGACAGCGTGAGCGCGCTCATTGCTGCTGATTATGGGCAAGACGTTAGCTAAAAAATCTTTGACTCAGAGAGAGAGAGAGAGACACACAGTGTGTGTGTGTGTGTGTGAGAGAGAGAGTGAGAGAGAGTTACACACTCTCTCTCTCTCTGTCATGCTTCGTATAATGCGTCTTATAGACTAGGTCATGCTTTGTATAATGCGTCGTATAGCGCGGCGATGGCTGTGACTCGTATCTGGGCAGGACACACGAGGCAGAAGGGTGGAGGTGCCCCGTAGCCACTTCGTTCTTAGTAAGAGAATAGCCTATCCATATAGTGCCTTACTAACCTGAATTTCTTAGTAAGAGAATAGGCTATTCATATAGTGCCTTACGTGCCTTACTAACCTGATTTTTTTTAGTAAGATTTAGGTCACTCGATCCTAAAGTTAAGAAAGTGGAGGATATAGGTGACTAAATAGCAAACAACCAATATATAACCCCCAAAAAGGATATAATAAAATATAAATTCTAAACAGTTTTTATTTGTACACCGCCCTCATATTATTTTAACTAGCTTTCTCGAAAAAAGATGGCTTGTCATTTTTCCACGACATCTTTCACCCACAAAAATTTAGACCCTCCTGATAAAAGGTTCACCAACAACTCAAATTCCACCAACTCACGTTGGACAGCAGAAGATCGCCTAAAGATTTGTGTGTGAAAATCACGACAGGGGCCCGTACAGCGGCGACGCCGTAGCAGCCCGGCCAGGTAGTCTCTCTCTAGGTGGAGCAGCCCGGCCAGGTAGTCTCTCTCTGGGTAGAGCAACCCGGCCGGGTAGTCGCTCTCTCTGGGTGGAGCAGCCCGACCAGCTAGTCTCTCTCTAGGTGGAGCAGCCCGGCCAGGTAGTCTCTCTCCGGGTAGAGCAACCCGGCCAGGTAGTCGCTCTCTCTGGGTGGAGCAGCCCGACCAGGTAATCTCTCTCTGGGTAGAGCAACCCGGCCAGGTAGTCGCTCTCTCTGGGTGGAGCAGCCCGACCAGGTAGTCTCTCTCTGGGTAGAGGAACCTGGCCAGGTAGTCGCTCTCTCTGGGTGGAGCAGCCCGACCATCTAGTCTCTCTCTAGGTGTAGCAGCCCGGACAGGTAGTCTCTCTCTGGGTAGAGCAACCCAGCCAGGTAGTCGCTCTCTCTTGGTGGAGCAGCCCGACCAGGTAGTCTCTCTCGGGGTAGAGCAACCTGGCCAGGTAGTTTCTCTCCTAAATATTTGTGGGTGAAAGATGTCGTGGAAAAATAATTGACAACTCGATTTCTTTAACAGGACAGCGTCAGCGCGCTCATTGCTGCTGATTATGGGCAAGACGTTAGCTAAAAATTTTTTTATTGAGAGAGAGAGAGAGAGAGAGAGACAGACACAGTGTGTGTGTGTGTGTGAGAGAGAGAGAGAGAGAGTTACACACTCTCTCTCTCTCTGTCATGCGTCGTATAATGCGTCGTATAGCCTAGGTCATGCTTCGTATAGCGCGGCGATGGATGTGACTCGTATCTGGGCAGGACACACGAGGCAGAAGGGCGACACATGAGGCAGAAGGGCGGGGGTGTCCCGTAGCCACTTCGTTCTTAGTAAGAGAATAGGCTATCCATATAGTGCCTTACTAACCTGAATTTCTTAGTAAGAGAATAGGCTATTCATATAGTGCCTTACATGCCTTACTAACCGGGCAGGACTGGGCAGGGCGGAGGTGTCCCGTAGCCACTTCGTTCTTAGTAAGAGAATAGGCTATCCATATAGTGCCTTACTAACCTGAATTTCTTAGTAAGAGAATAGGCTATTCATATAGTGCCTTACGTGCCTTACTAACCGGGCAGGATTGGGCAGGGCGGAGGTGTCCCGTAGCCACTTCGTTCTTAGTAAGAGAATAGGCCATCCATATAGTGCCTTACTAACCTAAATTTGTTAGTAAGAGAATAGGCTATTCATATAGTGCCTTACGTGCCTTACTAACCTGAATTTTTGTAGTACGATTTAGGTCACTCGATCCGAAAGTTAAGAAAGTGGGGGATATAGGTGACTACATAGCAAACAACCAATATATAACCCCCAAAAAGGATATAATAATAAAATATAAATTCTAAACAGTTTTTATTTGTACACCGCCCTCATACTATATTAAGTAGCTTTCTCGAAAAAAGATGGCTTGTAATTTTTCCACATCTTTCACCCACAAAAATTTAGACCCTCCTGAAAACAGGTTCACCACCAACTCAAAATCCACCAACTCACGTTGGACAGCAGAAGATCGCCTAAAGATTTGTGTGTTAAAATCACGACAGGGACCCGTACAGCGGCGACGCCCCAGCAGCCCGGCCAGGTAGTCTCTCGCTAGGTGGAGCAGCCCGGCTAGGTAGTCTCTCTCTGGGTAGAGCAGCCCGGCCAGGTAGTTCTCTCCTAAATTTTTGTGGGTGAAAGATGTCGTGGATAAATAATTGACAGCTCGATTTCTTTAACAGGACAGAGTGAGCGCACTTATTGCTGATGATTATGGGCAAGACGTTAGCTAAAAAATCTTTGACTCAGAGAGAGTGAGTGTGTAACTCTCTCTCTCTCTGTCATGCTTCGTATAATGTGTCGTATAGCCTAGGTCATGCTTCGTATAATGCGTCGTATAGCACAGCGATGGCTGTGACTCGTATCTGGGCAGGACACACGAGGCAGAAGGGCGGAGCACAAAGGAGAAGCGGAGCTCTAGACGGTGCAGGGTGCTCCTATGACCAGTGGTGTCCCGTAGCCCAGCCTCACTGTGGTGTCCCGTAGTCGTATAGCGTGACGATGGTTGTGACTCGTATCTGGCCAGAACACACGAGGCAGAAGGGCGGAGCACACAGGAGAAGCGGAGCTCTAGACGGTGCAGGGTGCTCCTATGACCAGTGGTGTCCCGTAGCCCAGCCTCACTGTGGTGTCCCGTAGTCGTATAGCGTGACGATGGTTGTGACTCGTATCTGGCCAGAACACACGAGGCAGAAGGGCGGAGCACACAGGAGAAGCGGAGCTCTAGACGGTGCAGGGTGCTCCTATGACCAGTGGTGTCCCGTAGCCCAGTCTCACTGTGGTGTCCCGTAGTCGTATAGCGTGACGATGGTTGTGACTCGTATCTGGCCAGAACACACGAGGCAGAAGGGCGGAGCACACAGGAGAAGCGGAGCTCTAGACGGTGCAGGGTGCTCCTATGACCAGTGGTGTCCCGTAGCCCAGTCTCACTGTGGTGTCCCGTAGTCGTATAGCGTGACGATGGTTGTGACTCGTATCTGGCCAGAACACACGAGGCAGAAGGGCGGAGCATACAGGAGAAGCGGAGCTCTAGACGGTGCAGGGTGCTCCTATGACCAGTGGTGTCCCGTTGCCCAGCCTCACTGTGGTGTCCCGTAGTCGTATAGCGCGGCCATGGCTGTGACACGTATCTGGGCAGGACACACGAGGCAGAAGGGCGGAGGTGTCCCGTAGCCACTTCGTTCTTAGTAAGGGAATAGACTATCCATATAGTGCCTTACTAACCTGAATTTCTTAGTAAGAGAATAGGCTATTCATATAGTGCCTTACTAACCTGTGTAACATGCATATTATACTCAAATATACACATGTAACCCAGCCTCAATCACTTATTATGTCACCCTATGTTCCATCAATATTCTTGAAGATGAGTGATATATATCTCTATATATATGTATTATAACCCATAATATATAATCTACTAACCCATTAACCCTTTAATTACTCACACAGTCACTACACAGTAATATCCCCAATCAATCTCTTCACAGAAATATAACTATCTATAGTGTTTATACTTGCAAGGTATAAACACCTGATAGTCAACATTTCATCATCTTAGACACCACATAATGTCACAGTAAGCAATACAAATGACAACACAAGATGTAAACAATACACAACTCGAATCAGCAATTGACCCACCTAGTGAAAGGTGTGTCAGCAAAAACGCCTTATATATACCGGAAACGGTAGTTTAAGGGCTCACTCTTCTATACGCACTGACACAGAGAACTCACTCTACCTTGGGATCTCAATCAGAGAAGAACACACATCCCAGCTACTCCCGTCTCTCATCTTGGCTACAGCTAGCCACTGCCATACGCCACTTAATCACTTATTGCCACATATTGCCACACTTGCTAAGCATCACCAAGAGACTTAGATCAAACCCGTTTTACCCTAAGCTCAATACTAATACCTTAACAACTAAGTATTATAAAACTGTACTCTATAACTCAATATAATTTATAACACAATCGAGTTATCTTTACCCCCTTTATATATAATATTCAATGTAATATTGCACGAGAATACCATACGATTCATGGTTTTATACATGGCGACCTTGCATTAAAAGAACATACACTTGGAATCATAACTAACACTTGGCCATACCTGACTCCAATACTCAAACAATCAACCAAAGCTTCACCCAATCTTCAGCATTACCTTGTCTACTCATCGCCCCAACCAGCTTCCTGCCTACCTCAACACATCACTTCCTATTTACAACCTACATCCGCCCGTCATCACCTTCAAGTCTACAGACAGTTCCTCTGTATATCTGCCTGTTTCATCACTACAAGTCTACAGCAAGTTCATGTAGGCTAAATTAGCCCGCCTACCATCTCTACCCCATCATCATCACTACTCACCACTCCAAGCTACCTGCAAACTAACAAACAAACAAGAAAACACCCAGTCAAAGTGAACAAAACCTGCCAGACATCAAGACGCCTTCAACAGCCCTCACACACAACAACGCCCTGGCCTGCAACAACGCCCCGGCCTGCCTGACGTACGACGACACATCACTACACACCACATCTCTGCACATATCAACGCTTCATTTGATGTAACAAAATACAACAGGTATGCATGATGTATTATCATTAATTTAAAAACACACCACAGTGAAAATAAGTGTAAACACACACATACACACTATCTCGCTACCAAAATCTCATACCGCAACACCCCCCCTCATCCTCTTACTACGTGGTCTTCCCCACAATATACTCCTCCTCCCCTACGTCCATCCCCCTACGCAACGAACGTCAGACAACACCAGCTGACTTTCACTTTCATATCCCTACATAGCCACCGCGCTGCCCACTCATCCCACATCCACTCCTCTCACATCCACCAACTCCCACAATTACTGTTGGTGAGAAAATGACCTTTGCTTTGCCTGAGCTAAAACATGCATCCTGCCAAACACCCAAACGTAAAACTGTCACAATTTACAGTGTTAATGAAAACACACTCATGTTACCTGCTAGGTGTGGTACTCATGATATAGAACTATCCCTCGACACAGGCTCTCCAGTAAACCTCATAAGCCTTGCTAAATTTAAAAGCTTGAAGGACTTGAACCTTGAAGAATCTTAGCCAGATATCGAGATTATGTCTGTGAGTGGAAATCACCTAGAAACCTTAGCCAAGGTTACCCTTTCAGTAGAATGTACAGAAGTGCACACAGCTTTTCTGCCTTTCTATGTAATCTCGAAACTCCCAACAAACACCGACATGCTTCTAGGTTTAGAAGCTATGTTAAAAGTGAAACTTATTATCCTACCTATGTAAGTAAGTAAGATGTAAGTAACTCACAAGATACTGTAATTTTTGGCGACTTTAATTTACCTGGGACCAAGTGGGGCGATACTCTTACTTCACACTCCGGACATGACTTGTATACGAACTTGCAAGAGAGTTCGCTTTATCAATTTGTTCGAATGCCGACCCGTGGTAATAACGTTCTTGACATTGTACTTGCAACAAAAGAAGAATTGATAGAGAATTTGAATGTTGGTGATGAATTCAGTAACAGCGACCATCGTACGATAACTTTCACTTTAAAGTTTACTAGTAACGAACCAAATAGTAGCATCGAAAAAGTCCCTAATTTCAAGAAAGCAAACTTCCATAAACTTAGAGCTATGTTTAAAGAAACTGACTGGAGCTTTTTAATTAACAATAACGACATAAATACATCTTGGAAGTTATTCAAAACCACTTACCTAAAAGCAGTGCAAGACTGCATACCATCGAAAATACGGCGTCCAGGCCATGATAATAAGCCCAAATGGTGGAATAAAGATATTTCAAACTGCCTGCTTGCTAAAAAATTTGCTAATGATAGATTAAAATCCTCACAAAATGACAAAGAACAGGTGAAATTTGTAGAGCTACGACGCAAAGCCAAAAAGTTAATTAAGCAAAGTAAAAAGACCTTAGAGTTACATATTGCGAATCAAAGTAAAAACAAACCCGAAAGAATTCTATAGTTATATCAGAAAGAAAAAAAGTAGTTACTTCAACTGTTGGACCGTTAGTCGATGAAAATGGAGAATACACCAAAGACGAAGTACAAATGAGTAATGCCCTCAATACCTTCTTTGCATCAGTTTTTACAACAGAAGACCTCAGTGACATCCCTACACCATCGCCGATTCAGATTGATAATTCAGATGTTCTAAGCAATATCACCGTTACAGAGAGAGAAGTATTGAATTGTTTAGATAAACTCAAGGTAAATAAAACGCCTTGACCTGATACAATCTCGCCTAGAGTTCTAAAGGAAGCTAAGGATGAGCTCTCCAAACCACTGACATTACTTTTCAATAAATCCTTGCAGTCTGGAACTATGCCTGATCAGTGGAAGCTAGCCAACGTAACACCGATATTCAAAAAAGGCAGCAAATCCCTACCCAGTAACTATCGTCCAATTAGCTTAACCTCAGTTGTATGTAAAATGCTAGAAACGGTCATACGAGACAGACTCGTAAATCACTTAGAGGAAAATAACATACTTGAAGATACTCAACACGGCTTTCGTAAAAAACGTTCCTGTTTAACAAACCTCTTAGACTTCTTCCACGATATCCTCAACCTCTACGATGAGAGTAAAGCTGTAGATATTATATACCTTGATTTTCAAAAGGCCTTTGACAAAGTTCCCCACAAACGTTTACTGCTAAAACTAAAAGCGCATGGAATACAAGACGGTGTGTTGAAATGGATAGAAAATTGGCTCAGCAACAGAAAGCAAAGAGTAGTCATAAACGGTAAGGCATCTAAATGGACCAATGTAAGTAGCGGGGTACCCCAGGGATCGGTACTAGGACCAATTATCTTTCTAATTTACATCAACGACATAGATGAGGGTCTCACCTGTACAATCTCAAAATTTGCTGACGATACAAAAATTGCAAATAGCGTACTCTCAAAAGAACAAGTTGACGATATGCAACACAATCTAGATAAATTGTCATGTTGGGCCCAAATTTGGCAAATGAGTTTCAATGCGGATAAATGTAAAGTACTACATATCGGATACCTAAATGAGAAAGCAAACTATTCGATGAATGGCACTCAGCTTAAGAATGTAAACAGAGAAACCGATCTGGGAGTAACAATATCGAGTAACCTAAAACCGAGTCAACAATGTTCAGAAGTTGTTAAGAAGGCAAACAAAATAATTGGCTTTGTAGGCAGGTCATTTGAGCATAAATCCAAAGAAGTTAACCTAACCCTTTACAATTCCTTAGTCCGCCCTCTTCTGGAATACTGCGTTCAATCCTGGTGCCCTTATTACCAAAAAGATATAAACAAGCTAGAACGAGTTCAACGTAGAGTTACCAAAATGATACCTAGCCTAAAGAACAAACCATACGAAGAGCGTCTTAGAGAATTAAATCTATTTCCTTTAACCCAGCACAGATTAAGAGGTGACTTAATTCAAGTGTTCAAAATCATCAAAGGCATCGACAATATGAACTGTAGTAAGTACTTCACTATCGACCAATCTAATTACCAAGGGGGAAACGGTTGCAAAATTATTGGTAAATCTTTTAACTCGCACGAATCTAAGAATTTCTTCTTCAATCGAGTTGTCAACTTGTGGAATGGGCTTCCCCGAGACGTTATAGACTGCATCACCGTTGATTCATTTAAACTCCGCTAGACAAATATCTCGCATTAAACCCGCGACTGACTGCGTTTGTAAATTAATAACTTTATTTTATCCCCCCCTCAGTTACTAACTCATCTGTCCTCTACTAACTTCCTAATCCTGCCACGGACATTAGTTCCAGGGCAGTAATTCCCTTTCCAATGTTCCCTTACCCACTCTAAACCACTGTTTGGACACTTGATCCTCAGTGTTTTGGAGGACAAGCAACCTAGAAGGGTCACTAGATCTGTTGTTGCTTGATTTCCTTTGTACTCCTTTGTACCACACATGGATCAAGTTCTCATTGGGCGTTTACAAGGAGATAATGTGGAATGTGTACGGAGTACCCAGGAAAACAGTTCTATACACCAGGTTAAATACCACAAACGTAGGACAGAATTCAAAGTACAGTAACTCCAAACTCACTCCAACGCCCAATCATGACACTACGCAGTGAGGGAAATTAAAATGTAACCTTCCTCACCTCACCCTAGGTGTTTTGAGTAATTAATACTACATTAATCCAACCTCTTCTATCCATATTGTTTTGGATATCTAATCTCTCCAATTCACACACACAGACACTCACTACACATCTGCTAGAATAGCTATATATAATTAGATTAACATTCCACGAGTCAATTCTATACTCGAAACACGTCTAACTCTTTACTCAAACTCTTAAAAATTACTCTTGATTTATAAACTATTTAACACCAGTATTTTAATTACTCAAATTCATCTAAACCTAAGGGATTAGTTTTTGAATAATTGACTACATTCACCGAACATGTGAACATGTGTTCAATGTGTATTGATGGTAATTTTTGAAACTATTGATCCCAATCAATTATTATAATTATACCTTCATTTGTGTTTAACTGTTTTTGACAACCAAATTTTAACCCTCTCATACACGTAATCAAATGAACAATTTCTCATTTACCCAAAATGTGAAATTGGATGTGTAGGGCTACACGGTTGTACACCCTTTTGATATTACAAAGGTAATATTCATTAGGAACTCACCACTTAATTAATTATAAAACCTGAACCATACATTGCGATGTATAAGAATTTATAATTACGGATTCATTTGTGTTTAACTGTGTTTAATTAACCAAATGAACAATTTTGCATACACACAGGTTGTGAAAAATGACGCACCAATAAGTTCCTATAAAATAAGGACCCACCAATATAATCTCAATGCTAGAGGTTTCAATAATATTGATGTGGATTAAATATTGGTTACACAGATGTTCAGAAAGTTAACTTCAGACCCTTTTTGCATCTAACTCCCTATTTTTGCTCTAAACTGGAACTTTCAAACTCACAATTACTTATGAGTGTGAATAATGTATGTCTTGGATCCAAAATTTGATATCCATTATATGAATTAATTTAGTTGTTGTTGTTGTTGCCGTTCCCCAAGCTGCCTGGCCGAACAGCCCCAAGGCCCTGAGCAAGGCCAAGGCCACAACCGAGCGCCCCCACAGAACCCTCCCTGCCGACCACAATAAAGCCTGGGTGACCGAAGCCACTCCATGGCGGGGAGCTGAGGAGACGCCCGGGAAACCAAAGCCCCACCCAGGGCCCTGTGCCCCTCAGCAATTATGAAGAGAAAGTTGAGAGGCAAAGGAAAAATGTGACGCTTTGGCTTCCAATCTTGGTAGATTGGGAGGTCAATCCACGGAAGAGATGCCGTCACTTGAGATCTAGAAAATATATAAGTAAAAGGAACAGTCAGAGTAAGCTATGGGTATGGCAGAGATCGCTCAGTTCTCACTCTGATAGACCAGCCCATCACCACTTTCATTTAGTTATACGTGATGAGTGTTTAATTATTCTATGTATGTTCAACTCATACAGATATACAAGTTTAGTAGCTTAACGACAATTATAAAGCCTACCCCTTACATTGTGATGTAAAGTAGCTATAATTGTGACACATGCGATAGCTTACGCAAATGTTAACGGCAACTCCGCAGATATTCATAGTGCCAAACGAATATATCTGATAGCCGTAGGCCTATACACTCAATAATATTAATCCTTTATGTTTGCCAATATTCATATATGGATAATTTTATTGAACTTTATTATTTACAGTCTAAAATTGATTACTGTTCATTTTAGCTAGGTAAATATATACTACCATCCATCCATCCAAAGTAAATTTAATTATATTACTTGGATAATTGTTAGCTAACTACACGACACCAAACTTTTAACTATAGACACCAAACTTTTTACACACATGATACTGACAAGAATTTGATGTTCACAGGAAGACTGTTGGACACCTCCCAGCTGACCTGTCCTACTACCGCCCTCAAACTTGGTGCCTGCTACAAGCTGTGAGCAAATCTGAAAAGCTTGATGCAGAAGGACGTGATCGCTGAACCTTCAGGGTCAATCAGCGGAGAAAATGAGTCGAAGGAGAAAAGAGGAGAATAAAAATAAAGAAAAAAATACACCAAGTTATGGCTGTATAATGTATTTATTATTTTTATCCATATATACCCATGTTATAAACTCTTTTACTCTTTACTCTGAGTCTCTGACACCAAGCGTTTTCTCCATCAGGAGAGTACATGCACGACTCACGTTTCTCAATCACATGAATTACATGACAGTAATTTGAAGAATCTATACTCAGATAGCAAGAATCCCTATATTAACGTAATAGTCCATGAGCCAAGACCCGAATTTTGGGATATCGGTACCACCCGGGGTGACTAATTCTCTTAGGTGTTTTTAGCTTGCTACATGTCTCTAGTTTATGTTTTGATATGATAGCCCTTGCACATTGGTAGCTTAATGGTCGTTATCACTTCTTGAATAGACATACCCTACCGAAAATTCCGAAATTTTTTAAAATGTCAAATTTGGGGACAGGAATGCCTAAATGTCAACAAAATGCATATAGTAATTGTCACATTTAATACAAGTCCTGTAAATACACACTAAGCATGCCATGGGCTTGTACATACTATTATGGCAAATTACTACTCCTAAATATCATCTACGTCAGACTCGGAATCTGACTGTTGTGCCACCGGCTCTTCTTCAATAGCCTTGTTCTGACATGTCTGTAACCTGCACATGTCCGTGCATTTTAGACCATTGCTGAGGCAAGTACACTTAGGGAGTTCGCATGACCGCACACACTTGCAAGACAGTAGCTGCATAACAGCATCTGGTGCTGGTGAGCCTCGCATCCAGTTGACGGCAAGCTTACCGTCCTCATCTGTCATCCAACCGCAGTCTGTTGGGTTCGCAACAAATGGCTGGCTCTGAAGACTTCTCCTCCAGATCGCAGCCTGGTAGTTTGCACGCAGTGCATGCATGAAGAGGCAGTCCTCACAAGGAGGGAGTTGACTTGACTCTACCTCTCCACGTCTTGCACAGAACAGCTCATACCGAAGCTTGTTTACCTTAGTTGTGTGGGTAGATGGTAGGTACATGTGGCAGGTGATTTCCTGTAGCTTCTCAAAGAGTTCAGGAGACACTTCCCATGAGCGTCCAAGTTCGTGAAAAGCATGCTGGTATGTCTTGTCCATCTTCACCTGCTTGAGTGTCGTCATCTTCCCTCGGCCAGCGAATGCACTGACGGTATCACAGCCTGTAAAGGCATGCATACCAATCAATGAATCACACACGCTGCCTCCCAGTGTGCGGCTCAGTGTGGTGATATCCAGGAATCTTGTCCGGTTCTTCGTCCCGCACTTCTGGAACAGATGGGATGGGATCTTGTGGCACATGCCAAGACACAACACCATGACGTCTGTATCTTCTGCAGTGATGATGACAGACTTGTTCCCAGATTCTGCTGCATGAAGTGCATGGAGAAGAAGGCGTGTGTCTGCTTCTTCTTGAGTTGACTTAAGCTCAGGAGCCTCTTCCCACTGCTCTTTGGTGATCTTGAAGCAGCGCTGCTCACATGTGACATACAGCTCCTTGTCCTTGAGCTTCTCCCTGTGCTGTGGTGCCTTCCATTCTTCTACCAAGAACTTGATAAGACTTGCCTTGTTGGAGGAACTACCGAGTAACTTTCTCCACTGCTGGATGTTGTGCCCAGGTTGAATGTTCTTGAAATGAATTCCTGTGCCTGCACTTCTTTTGGCTCGTTCTGCATCCTTGATGGATGTCTCCTTGTAGATATCAAACACAACATCAATGCGCCTGCTCTTAGCACCTTCATGAACAGCGTGACTCAGTGCTGTACCTGCAAGCTGTGAAAAAGTTTTGTCGTTTCCCTTCAGTTTGTGGACCAGGCTCATCCCATCAATTATGGTAGCAGAGGGCTCGGGTATCACTTCTGCAGGAGAAACATTCCTCTCTAACTCCTTTGCGAGGGCAGCCTTGTTGGTCTTGCGGAGAGACCCATCACCGCTGGCAAGTGCCCAAGGCAAAGGCCCCAGGGGATGAGCCAAGACATCACTCATTTTGAGCTTTCTGTTCTCGGCAACAAGGATCATCTGGCCAAATAGGTTCCTGTCAGCCTTTAAGATAACCTCCTTGGCATGGTCTTGTGAGCGTGGCTTCATTCTGATGTTAGTGAACGTTCTCAGTTTCGTCTTCGTCATCGTGTCATGAAACTGTATAGTTGGCGTATCGATCTCCAGGCGCTCTTCCTTGAAGGCTTGATATGCATCCTCTCCTATTCTGTAGGCCCCTAGAAGGTCTTTGACAACTTCTGGTGGTGCCATAGTCGCAGTTGACAAACTGACAAGATCTTCTTGCTCTGCGTTGAAGGGGTTCAACCAGCTGGTCTCCATCAGTTGAACTAAAGATTGGACATCGGCCTCATCTCTTCTAATCCTGGGCATCTGTAGGTCTGGGTGGCTGAAGTCAGTATACTTTTGGCCTACTACCATAGTCCTGAGCTGCCTTAAGTACCTGCTGCGATACTCCGATGTCAGGTAGTACCTGGCGACAGCTCCGCCTTTCAGGCTGAAGCCTTTTGTGCCCCCTGGTGTCTGGGTGTCTTTGTTGATCGTCTCTTCGATTGTCTGGTCCACAGGGATCCGTCCAAAGGGATTCTTGCTACCGATCTGGACCGAAAAGCCACCTTGCATGAAGTGTTCATGGACCTCTGGGTGTTCAATGGGCAGTCGAGACATCAAGGCATAGTAGTAGGTTAGGAACCGGGCATAGTTCACTTTGTCATAGGCAAAACACCACGGTATCATCTGTCGGATTGCTCCTAGGTGGAGCATCCAGTTGCCTTCTCTGGAGGCTCGAATTAAGTCCAGCATGATCTCAACCATGTCCAGGTATGACATCCAGAATGCTGAGAGGTTGTGTTCATCTCTGAGGGTCTCAAGATAAACTTGGAAAAGCTTCATGATATGTGTGCATGATTCACTCTCCATCAGCTCTTGAAAGAGTCCCTGAGACACATTGCTGTGAAAGCTGTTGATGTCCTTCAGTGTTTCATCTAGATGGTGTATGTCCCTTGAATGGTTTTCTTCTAGCCATGAAAGGAAGCCTTTCCATGCAAGCCTCATCAGTGCTTCATACACAAGCTTGTGTAGTCTCACTGCTCTGTTGTACCTCTTGCCGTTCATCACTCCTGACACTGATCCTTCTGCGATGATACCTGATTCCACACACAAATCTCTAAGACCTGCATCTTGAGACCTCTTTCCTATGGTGGAGATGAGATTACAGATTGTGTGGAAGACGCCCATCCTGATGATAATGTTCTTGAACTTCTCTTGTTTCCAGATAACTTCGGCAGCTTTGGCATAGAGTGCTTGATCAAACACGCACACAATCTTGTTAAGCTGTAAGGACTGCATGATAGCATGCGTTTGTTCCAAGATTTCATTAACGGTGGACATTTCTGTTGCGGGAGCATTGATAGTGGGCAGGTAGCTTACAGTGTCCTGAACCACTGCAATGTCTCTGCGCATTTTGATGTTGAACCCAGTCCAACTGCTGATGGACTGGTCCTCATGGTCTGACATTCGAGTAAGAAGCCAGATATGGTTCTTTGTCTTTGAATCCTGGACTTCCTTGGTAGTGTCGACATACGCAGTCTCAATCCTAGGTGGCCCTGCCCGCCGCCCAACATTGTATATTGGCAGCATTGATGATGTCTGAGTGATGCTTCTTATCTTGGACTTGGTAATCTCTGGCAGGACTTTCTCTGGCACAGAGCCTGCAACCTTGGACTGGACAGCAATGCCATTGACTCTATGAGAAGTACCTGCTCCACTTAGGGTCTCTTCAAGTCGGTCAATGTTATCCCAGGCCAGGGTTGTGAACACACCAGGGTAGATGTTTGCTGGCAGTGGAATGTCATCCTTTGAGCATTCCAGCTTCTGGATACAAAGGGCTGTATCGATCTCCTCAAACATTGAGTAAGACACACAGTGACCAAGACGATTCAGAGTTCGGATCAGTTCTGTGTTTCCTGTCAAAGACTTTACAGCATTGGTCAGCAGTACGTGCTTGGGTGGTTTTGTCTTGCCACTGGTAACAGCAAAGACCAAGTCACTGCCAAAGGAAGTGGCAAGACGTTGAGCTCTTTCAGAGGGAGTTTCACACTCACACTCTCCTGTCAGCAGGGTGTGCAGGAATTGAGTGACTGCTGCAGGAATGACATTCTGATCTGTATCGGGAGGCCATGGCTGACTCACATCTTGTTTATTGATCTCATTCCTCAGCTGCATTCCTGCTTTGGTTAAGACATCTTCAGAGTTAGCTGTTCTTGCTTCTTGCAGGTCTTTTGCCATTTTGTGTGCTTGCCGGGCAAGGTCGTCCATTGAGAGGCTGCGTGGATAGATTAGAAGCTTTCCTTTCTCATCTGGGACAAAGCGTAGTGATTCTCCAAACTCGGTTTCAATCTTTCGGCGAACATGTTTCTTTGTCGCTGGTTTCAGTTGGATAATACCACGGGACATCATGGATCTCTCAAGCCTAGATGTGAGGTTTGTCATAGGCAGTACCTCTGGGTTGGGGAATAATTTGGTCCTTATATACAAGCAGAGTTCCTCGAGGGCTTCTGTCTCAACCTCTTCGTAGCGTGCTTCCTCGCTTTCTTCCTGATTTTCACCTGCACCCGACCTGGCGGCCGCTGGGAAATCATCTTTTGTGAAGAGTTTGTAGCACGACTTGTGGTAGTGACCCTCTGCAGCAACAAGGTCTCTGCTAACTAAACCAAGGATTCTCTGGTTGAGTTTCCTTATTGCTGCTCTGCGAATCTTCTCATCTGCTCGTAGCTCAACACACTGTATGAGTGGCTCCCTTGTCTTTGTTGTTTTTATGTACTTGCTTGACTTCTCGCAGAAGATACATACTTTGGCATACACCCTGCTAGTACTAGGGGCATCCCTTGATGCCCTCCTCCTGGGGTCGACGCTTGCTGATTCTATCTTGACACCCTTGGCAAGGATAGAATCCAGTGACTTCTTCATTGTAAAGAGACTACGACATTTACGGTGATAATGTATGTGTGGTATTCCTCCTTCTTCAAGGCCCTTGGCTGCTTCCAGGACTGGATCATGCTGCCTGATTTCTGCAGCCCTGAGCAATGTGTTCCAGGAGTCCAAATCCTGTGGTGACACCAGAGCATCGCTGTCATCATCAGAGCAGTGGATGATACAGTCGATCCGTGCTCTCTTCCTCGCAGATGGTTCCATCCTGCCGTCAAACAGTCGACACACACCTGCAAAAAATATCACCATTAAACCATGAACAAACAAACACATTACATGGAAACCACTCTACATATGTTTGCTCCTTCCAATAATAAATTATCCCCAAAATATAACAAAAAATCCCCAAATATGAAATAAACCCCTAAATATGGAGAAACTTGAAATACACATCGGAATAATTCTTGTAGAGAATCAAATAAGCTACAAGAGCTGTTAGAATATATTTTTCAATGTTCCCCATATTTAAGGATTTATTCTAGATTTAGAGGAAAATACCCAAAATATAGAGTATATTCCGAAATATGAGGAAATTTGAAAAATACCTAGGAACAACTCTGGTAGAGAATATAATTCTACATAGGTGTTCAAAGTTTCGCGATGATTGTGTGATGGATTTTAAAGAAAATGAGGAAAACGCCGAGCGTCACGCTAAAAATCTTTATTTTTGGGTAGCGCCCCTATTGCATCAAAAAAATTAGACTAAGCTACCAGTGCGAGAAGGCTATCATATCTTAATGTACTTACAGTCACTCTATAAACATTTTAGTACCATTCGTGTTTAGTCACCCCAGGTGGTACCGATATCTGGCCTGGCTCATGGACTATAACTCCAGAAAGTGTTTGACTTTCTTTTCTTTAATTTGCCCTATGATATCCTATTTGTTGGAAACAAAATAAACCTGTCCTACACCGGGAATCTATATAAATAATTCCTCGAATCCGGGCTTCCGTGATTCATTGGAGAGGAAATATAGATATAAGATGTCCCTATTACAAATACAACTCACTTACACGTCATATGAAATTCTTGTACTCTATCTGAATTTAATTTCATTCTTATTCAATTATTAATAATTATTTACTCTAATCCTTATAAATAATCTCTTATAAAGGAACCATTTGAATATATATTTTCGTCTTTACTATATATTAGGATGTTGGTGGAAATTTTTTTTTTAACAGGGGGCATGTAACATGCATATTATACTCAAATATACACATGTAACCCAGCCTCAATCACTTAAGGAACATTGTGAATAGAGACTTCAACTCCGGCAAGTGAAATACTGGATAGGATGTGGTTTTTCCTATAAATAAATACATCTATGTGCAAAGTTACAATAACAAAGAATCGTGTAGTACAATTTTATTATTATTTTTATTATTCTTCTTTGGCAAAATGTACAAAGAATTAATTGAAATAGCATCAGAGAGGTGAAAAATGTTATTGCATTCAAATTCCAACCTTACCTCAAACAATTTGCCCGCTACCCCATTAAATACTAATATTTGTGTTTGGTTTGCTGGGTTCCAACACCAAATTTAATTGTTTTGTTTATTTTTGTTCTCCTCCCGACTTGATTGGTACTGTCGTTGTATTTCAGCCATTGTGCATTTACCATAAACCAATTTCTTTCTTGTTAGGTAGAGTTTCATTACATTCCGATCAATAACCCGTCCCCCTGTACCTTTTCGGGGGAAGACACCCGATAAATGCCTCGCATCATCATATATAGTGGAATTTTTTTGAATCGGCAATGATTGCTAGGGTGTATAGGGGTATTGGAGAGGGTCTGTCTGATCATTATGTAGTAGTAGCTAAGGTTAGGATACAAAAGAAGTTTGTGAGGAGAGCTGGAGGGAGGCGAGAGGAAGGTGGAATGGTGAGGAGGGTGGAGAGGTTACAGGAGGAGGAAATCAGGGAAGAGTACAGGCGAGCAGTAGAAACACGACTAGGTGGGTTCGACCTGGAAGTTATAGAGGAAGTGGAGGAGATGAGCATGGTGTTTAAGGGCTGGGAGCTGAGGAGGGTGCGGAAACGCCCGGGAAATCAAAGCCCCACCCAGGGCCCTGTGCCCCTCAGCAATTATGAAGAGAAAGTTGAGGGGCAAGGGAAAAATGTGACGCTTTGGCTTCCAATCTTGGTAGATTGGGAGGTCAATCCACGGAAGGGACGCCGTCACTTGAGATCTAGACAATATCTAAGTAAAAGGAACAGTCAGAGTAAGCTATGGGTATGGCAGAGAACACTCAACTTTCACTCTGATGGACCAGCCCATCACCAGAAGTCAAGAAAGTTAGGGAAGGTAGCAAGGGAAACAGTAAGGGTGTGAAAGATAAGAATGGGAGAACGCTAGCTGAGAAGCAAAAGAGAGTCGAAAGATGGAGGGAGTACTTCAATGAGTTGCTAAATGTAAGGAATGAAGAGCCAGCAAACATATTTGGATATGGTATGGGAGGGAGAAGAAGAGAAGTAGGGGAGGAGGAGGTGGTGATCAGGAGGTCAGAAGTGTGGTAAGTCATGCCAAGAGTGAAGTTGGGGAAAGCACCAGGAACAGATGGAGTGTGTGGGGAAATGTTGAGTTATGTTGGTGAGATAGTGAATGAAGGTTGTATGGAAAATGTGCAAACTAGCATGGGAGAAGGGGAGTGCACCCGATGACTAGAAGACTGGCATAATAGTCCCCCTATATAAGGGCAAAGGGGAAAGAGGAGTGTGTGGTAACCACCGAGGAATATGTCTTCTAAGCGTAGTAGGGAAGGTATACAGTAGGTTAGTGATTGAGAGAGTGAGAGTGAGAACGGAAAAATGGATAGGCGACGAGCAGGGAGGTTTCAGGAAGGGAAGAGGATGTGTAGATCAGATTTTTACCCTGAATTGTGTTGTGGAGAAATATCTGGAGAAGAAACAAAAGGTGTATGTTGCCTTTATGGACTTGGAAAAGGTCTATGACAGAGTGGATAGAGAAGGTTTGTGGAAAGTACTTAGATTATACAGAGTAGATGGCAAGTGGCTGAAAGCAGTGAAAAGTATGTATGAGGGTGCAAAGGCGGCAGTACGTGTGGAGAGTGAGCAGAGCAAGTTCTTTGACCTGAATGTTGGTTTGAAACAGGGGTGTGTGATGTCCCCGTGGTTGTTCACTGTATATATGGATGGAGTCATGAAAGAAATAATATCAAGAGCAGTGGATGTTGGTGTATTGCTGAAAAGGGAGGGAATTGAGTGGAAGCTACCTATACTGCTGATTGCGGATGATACACTTCTGATGAGTGATAATGAATGGGAGTTGCAGGGTCTGGTAAATTAGTTTGGAGCAGTGTGCGAAAAATAGAATTTGAAGGTAAATGCGGGGAAGAGCAAGGTTATGGTCTTCGAAAGGGGTGAAGTCACAGAGTGTGAGGTGAAGCTGAACGGTTAGGCTATGGAGATCGTCAACTCTTTTAAGTATCTGGGCAGTGTGTTGAGTAAAGATGGGACTATGGATGAAGAAGTGCGGAAGAGGGTACAACAGGGGAAGAGGGTTGTAGGAACGCTGAAAGCAGTAACAAGAAATAGGGTGGTCAGTATGGAAGTGAAGAAGTCCTTGCATGACAGTGTGGTAATCCCGACACTGACTTACGGAAGCGAAGCATGGACGTTGGTTGAGAGACTCAGACCAAGAGTGAGAGCAGTGAAAATGCATTACTTAAGAAGTGCGTGCGGAGTTACATGGAGGGATAGACAGACGAATGAGGATGTAAGAAGGAGGTGTGGTGTGGAGGTAGATGTGCTGGAAAGTGTGAAAAGGAACAACTTGAGATGGTTCGGCCATATGGAACGTATGGAAAACGAAAGAATGACTAAGAGGGTGTACGAGAGCGAGGTGGAGGGACAGAGAGGGAGAGGTAAACCGAAAGAGAGGTGGAAGGATCAAGTGAGGAAGTATATGAACGAAGGCGGTGCTGGTTGTGGGGAGGGGCGTCGCCTGACTGGGGACAGAGGTGCATGGGGGCGGTTCGTTCGTGGCCACCCCTTCGGGGATCGCGGCGTCAGGCTAAAGATAGATAGATAGATTGCATTATTTAAATGTTGATAGATTCATGATCTATAAATTTTTAACTTCTTCTTGACGATGGAACTTGTCAATGCTTCACTGATTGACCCCTCCAGGGCTGCTTGTCTGATCCTGCACTTTTATGATGGTTGGTGTAACTGGCGAAGAAGGCCATTGCTCATCCATGACCGAGATCCACAGTCCTGGAACTGACCGAGTCCCATCATCCAAGGGTACATTAGCTGACTGTCACCTGAAAAGTGTGGGCAAAAAAATATACATAAGGTTTTTTTGTAATGCATATATAAAGTTAATTGTAGCATGATTTATTAGTATACAATAATTCCCTAAATACAAAAAAAAAAAAAAAAAATCAAATTCAAATTTTGTGTAGGCTACTTACCTGGGCGGAACGTATCCTGAAGGACCGGGAAGAGGACAGGCAGCACTTACATCCTGTGAAGGCTTTGAAGGGCGTGACTTTCTGGCATCCTCTCCCAGCTCCATTAATGGCAAGCCATGCTTTTTCCTGAAAGATGATAGATATGTCGACTTTTAATATTCTCGCTATATTTTCTCTGAAACAAATTTAATACTTTATTAGGGGACAAATGGCCTTACAGGGATATTTGACGTAAGGTTGGAATTTGAATGCAATAACCCTCTGGCATGTTTACCAACTGGCAAAATTATATTACCGTGTGTCTCTCACCTCTCGGACCCCATTTTAATGAAGTATTTGTACGAATGTGTGGGGAGGCGGCTGTACATAGCCAACACCTTCTTTCGACACAGAATGATCCACAGGTACACGTGGAAACGGGTGATCATGAAGGATAAGACCGTGGTGGAACGAAAGTCATTGATTGATTATGAATGTGTCGATGAACGAATGAAGAAATCTGTGATGGATGCTAGGCCGTATAGGGGTATTGGAGGGGGTCTGTCGGATCATTATGTAGTAGTAGCTAAGGTTTAAGATACAAAAGAAGTGGGTGAGGAGAGCTGGAGGGAGGCGAGAGTAAGGTGGAATGGTGATATAAACGGGACACGAACTACCCTCGGGCAAGGTACTGTAGTTTTTGAAAAGAGGCTCCAGCTTTGAAAATATTACTTGATGTAAACAGGCTAAATAATCCTGAAGGGTTGATAACCAATATATATGCCCTATATTTACTAACAACCCCTAGGGCACTCTTACGCTCATCTATCCATTAGGGTGGGTCTTATTATAAAGTTCCCTTTCCCTCAACATTTACGTTCACCCATACATTAGGGAAGGACTTATTCATATTGTCACCTTACCCTTAAAACCTTGCCATAAGGTTACTCTATTTTATCAGGTATCTTGTGTTGTAACCAAGTTAAGGGGGGCATCCGCTATGGCTATGTAGCAATATGGGTTTCAACCTAGCAAATTGTGTTAAATACTCCCTGAGTAATAGCAAGACGTAGAGTATCTACTCCACACAATACTATTGAAAGCTTCACGCCTATTCAAGCTTATTCTCTTGAGATAACTTTCAAGATAATTGGAATTCACATCTGTTAAGAATAATTACTTAATAACTATATAACGCCCATTTATTATATCCCAGACTAACTACAAGTTATAATATTGAACTGATCTATAATTCTTCTACTACAATACCACTCTGTATAACAGTTTCGTGTATAACCAAATAATCTCATTATACCTTATATATAATTATATAAGTGTGTATATCTACCCCTCATACCTGGTATATCCATAAACACTATACAGTGACGTTAACCCTACTAGTAATAATAGTAATTAGCAGCTTTAGGTTTGGTTTCGATTATTTCATATTTTTAATGTGCAGATGGTGATCGAGAGATGTGTGTGAAATACTTCATTCCTTCATCTGGTGTTCAGAATAAATGTAAACGGTGAGGTGCCAGAAGTAGCTCCTAGCGGGGTAAGAGCGAGAGAAGGGAGGGTGGGTGTAGTTCTGGGGTCGGAGAAAAAATGGGAGGGTTTAGGTGGGGGTATGGAACCAACAAGGAAAGGGGGTAGAGGGGATACCTCTCTACCGTGCAGTGCTACTAACAGGGAAAATGAAACTAATTAATCCTGACGACTGTACCACTGGAGGAGTGCATGTATTGTGCAGTTGTACAAGGGGAATGGAGACCGGCAGGAGTGTTCAAGTTATAGAGGTATTAGTTTATTATCAGTTGTTGGAAAGCTGTATGGCAGGGTGTTGATAGAGAGGATAATAAAGGGTACAGAAAGTGCAATAGGAGAAGAGCAGTGCAGTTTTAGGAGGGGAAGAGGGTGTGTGGATCAGATTTTTGCAGTAAGACAGCTATGCGAGAAGTATTTAGAGAAGCCTAAGGAAATATTTTGTGCTTTTATGGATTTGGAAAAAGCTCATGATTTTGTGGATCGAGAAGCGACGTGGAAGGTGCTAATGATTTATGAAATTGGAGACAATTTGTTAAAAGCAGTCAAGAGTTTTTATGAAGAGCAGAGTGTGTGTATTAGTAGAACATTGGTAGAGTAAATGGTTTGAGGTAAATGTAGGTCTGTGACAGGGTTGTGTAATGTCACCGTGGTTGTTTATTGTATAATTATATGGATGGTGTGGTGAGGGAGGTAAATATGAGAAGTATATGGGTAGAGGATTGGGTTTAGTAGGAAAGAATAGTAGAGATTGGGAGTTGAACCAGTACTGTTTGATGATGACACAGCATTGGTGGCGGATTCTGAGGAGAAACTGTAGCGAGTAGTCAAAGATTAGATGTGGTATGTGGGAGGAGGGAGCCGAGGGTGAAAGCCAATAAAAGTAAAGTGATGGTGTGTAATAGAGGTGTTTGTAGTATAAATTTAGATGTGCGGCTGGATAGAGAGATTGTGGAACAAGCGTAGTGTTTAAATACCTAGGAGGAGTGATAAGCAAGGATGCAGGTGTGGAAATAAACAGAGAGCATGTGAAGGAAGGAAAGTTTTCGGAGCAATGGGAAGTACTTGGAAAGTGAGAAATTTTCGAATGATAGCTAAAAGTTCAATGTATCAAGGGACAGTTGTACCAACAGTGATGTATGAGACATGGGCTCTGACGACATAAGAGAGAAGAAAGATGGATTAGATGGAGATGAACTCCTTGAGGAGTATATATGGAGTGACTCGTAGAGACAGATTGAAGAATGAAGAGGCACTTAGGAGAGTGGGACAGCAGAAAACTTTTTCGGCCAGAGTGGACAGAAGGGTGATGGTATGGACATGTTGAGCAAATGGGAGATCAAGGCTTACAAAAAGAGTATATGACTCAGATACAAGGGGAGGTAGAGGGATAGGAAGACCTCCATTGAGATGGAGAGATTGTGTAGTACAAGCATTGGAAGATAGAGAAATGACTGTAGATCAGGCAAGAGAAGTGGTAATATATAGGAATGAATGGAGAATTCTTGTAAATAGATGAGTGATAATGCGGTCGGTCGTTGGGAGAGGGCGTCTGGCGCCAGTTGGACTAGATAATAGTCGGTCAGGCGCCTGGCCAGGGGAGCAGGTGAAGTCTGGGGTCAGGTAGTGATCTTTGGTCTCTGGTTCTTCTCCTGGGTGACCTAGATGTGTGTGAAAATATATATATATATATATATATATACCGTATATATATATATATGTATATATATATATATATATATATATATATAAATAATATGTTGTCTTGTTTTGTCCCTGTTCAGGCTTTGCCTCGAGTCGGCCACCCCCAGTTATGGGGTATGTGCCTGAGTATGTATACATACATACAAATTATAGTACGATATGGTTTGGTTACAGTTAACATAATTATGTTTGATGTTAAGGTAGGTTAGTTTAGGCTAAATTTAGACGAATAGACTCTCAATGATGATAACCTAATGAGGATAAGTGCTAGATCCTCCTCGAGTTCTCGTAATGAGCGATATGCATTATGCATTCATATAATTGTTTGCAGATAGTGCTCTTCTGTCGTGATAAATGCCATCGCGTGGAAAATATAGGATTGCAAGGAATAGCAAGTAACAACAGAATTTGGTTATTACGAAGGAAATAAATGTGAAACGAGGTGTTTGAGTGGCTGTAGAGTTGCTCACATATATTCGTACCTATTTCATGATTTCATGACCTGTAGCTCATGAAATCATGAAATAGGTACGAATATAATATTATGTGAGCACAAAATGTTCGAACACCCTGATATGATCATATGAATTAACCCTTTGAAGATTTATGCGCATTTTAGCAATATATTATGGCTATAAGTAGGTGATATTGTACAGCTAAGGAATGATCTGTGGCAATGAAAAGGGTAAAAACTATCTTGAATAACCCTCTGGCTTCCATATACGCTTCCTAATCTAAATATAATCGTTTAGAATAGCCAGGAAACATAAATGCGTCATCGTATCTTGGAAAGCTCAATTACTTCTTACAAAACTAAATTTCAAATTAAATCATATAATTGTTCCTTCCATAAAAAAAAATATAAATAAAATCATGGAGTGGATAAATTCATGCCAGCAACTGTGCAGTTGCTCGCCAGGACAAATGGTCTTAGCATCGACAAATACATTGGGTGAAAGGTCTTAACATTGCCAAACTAAAGAGGCTGACGTCTTAAGATCTCATAACTATTGGGACTAAAATAAGTAAAAAAGAAATAAAATATTATAATTTTTATGCAGTATATAATTATATATATATATATATAATACAGAGAAGAACCAACGCAGGAATGAATAATAACACCATCTTGTACGACGTTTCGAGAATCACTGTTCTCATCTGTCGGCCTATAATTAAGATACAGCCAAAATTACATAATGAAGAGCAACATTGTGATTAAAAATATAATGGCTAGTTTAATTATACATAAGAGTAATGAAAGGAATGAACATGGGAGAACTTAAATATCAAAGCTGGAGTAGACCCGGGTTCAAATCCCGATATGTCAATGGGAAGATATTATTGGGATTGAATTTGTGCTGTACCTACTATGGATTTCAGAGGCCGTGTTACATGGTTTTTCGGGAATAACTTATTAACACAAATTTGGATTAGTATGATATTTTGACACAGCTTTATTCACACCCTGCCCTAATTTTCGCCAATATCATGCATTACGAAAAGTGTAGAATTAAGGTACTTGTCCCTGTGTCATGAGGTTAAAGTCGCACCTGGTCACACCTGGATGATGAGGAAACGAACAAGGTTAGTCACCCCCCCCATTTCTCTTTCTTTCCCTCTCGCTCTCTCTCTCTCTCTCTCTCTCTCTCTCTCTCTCTCTCTCTCTCTCTCACTTTCTCACACATGGAAACTACGTCCACTGGCGCATTCATTATACATATAAAAGTGAGGCATGCAAAATGTGTTAATTTTATATTAATATATGATAGTGACATAAACTGACTGCAAGGGCAACAGTAGGGTAGGGTGGTGGGTATAAAACGAGCGTGTGTGATGGAAGAGCAGTGGTTTGGTGGTTTCCAGGTGTTGTGTGGTTTTGTGTTGGCATGATATTGCATCTACTGTAAGGTGTAATATGGACATCGTATCGTCAGGTTGTGTTGGATGTCAGGTGGGATGGGGCAGTTGACGCTTGATCATTAATTACGGGTTGGGAAGGGGTGAGGATGGGAAAATGTTGGGGGAGGAAGGGTAGTGTAGGGTAAGTAAGTACAGTCACTTATACAAAATGGTGGACCGGTACGATTTTCGTTATGCAATTACTATCTGGGTTGATTATTGGCTGGGACTTGCTTTACAATCAATGGTATATGTAGGTTTGTAATTGATGTATAGAAAATCATATTCGTAAATCCGTTTGTAGAGATATACTTCCATAATTAGAAAAAAGGTGAGGTCCATGAATTGTTATGAGTGATGGTACGTTGAGGAAGATGCTGCCGACAATAAAACAAACAATACAAAAAAACACGGAGGAGAAGGGTGGGACAATGGGACATTTATACAAAGTTTATAGGAATGTGGAGGGGTGAGTGTGGCCAGGTTTTATTAATAGGTCATTGTATACAACGAAAGGAAGCGGAGACATGAAGGGTGGACAAATGATACACACAAAATACACAGCAAACAGTTTATTTTAGTCATCGTCACTATCTAAAAACAAGTCGTCCTCTTCATCACTAGCGAGGTTGATGATGATGGGATCCACACCTTCGTGGATGTTGTCCGTGGACCAGTACTCGTCTTCGAAGGCTCGAGTTCGTCGGACCGCACCCGCCCACGCCTCTTCAGTCGCGCAAAGCCTGGCTTCCTCCAGCCTTTCCTGTAGATCCGCCCGGGTGAAACGGTGTAGGGAGGAGCGCACGTGCCGTTTCATGCACCCCCATACCTGCTCGATGGCATTGAGCTCTGGATGAGCGGGTGCCAGACGGACGACCTCGTGCCCCACGCGCGGATGGTGTCATCAACCGTGTATTGTGGCTGTGGCCGGTTTTGCTTGCAGATGAGCAGCAGTTCAGGACGTGTGGCATGTGGTGGGAAGGGTAGCCTGCGGTGGTCCAGCCATTTTATAAGATCCGCTTTCTTGGTGGCAGTGGTGGGGCAGCGACTCTCCTCCGTCAGCTGGCTGTGATATGGCGCATTATCCATCACCAGTACCGATGGCTGAGCCAGCGACGGCAGAAGTTGTGACATCAGCCAGCGGAGGAAGAGCTTGCTGTTCATCTCGCCGTGATAGTCGCCGCTGGTGTTCTTGGCCGGGAAGCACAGGAATGTGTTTTCGACGAAACCGTCGGCTGTGCCAGCTGCTACCACCACGAAACGCTCCCCTTTTCCGGGCGGCACTTGACGACTGAACGTGGTGCTGGTGGCAGGCTGAGTGCTGTCGACCCACTCCATGCTGTGGTTCATCCTGGTGGTAAACCAGGTCTCGTCCAGGTAAACCACCTGCCTCCCCTCCTCCCGGAATTGGTTGAGTGCCCGGAGAGCGTTGATCCGGCGGCACACAATGTCCAGCGACTCCTTCCTCACATACATCTTCCGCTGTGAGGTTTTGTAGCGGAATCCCATGTTGTGGATGAGTCGCCAAACCGACGTCTCCGAGGTTGCCTCCGGGATGATGCTCGCCATCTTTAGGTCTTCCGTCACGGAGCCAATCGTGAAGGTTTGCTTGGCAGCAAACTTTGCGTGGATATTGCGGCGAATGGCACCGATGGCGAAACTGTCAAAGGCGCCCGGTATTGGGGGTGCTGTCGGTGTTGGCGGTGCTGTCGCTGTCCCAGGCCGAGACTGGGTGCTGCGGTGCACCATCATCTGCACTGCTCTCATGTCATTCCCACGGCTTCCGCTACGCGGTCATAAGGCCTGTGTGGTGAAAGTCCAATTAATTTCATTCGGAGGTGTTTGGTGTTGGGAGTGATATTAATTAATTAGATTTATTTATGTCTAATGTGGTGCATGAAAAACTTAATAAATACTGTGTATGTTATTGTAAGCATGGGATCATGCTATAAATACTTTGCTCTTTGTATGGATACTTATAAATATTATATTTGTAGCTATTGGGCTCACCATTTCAGTGCTGCCAATTAATTTGTTGCAGTAAAACGCCCTTTAAAGATCTAAAGATTAAAACAGTTAATAAAAGTTTATTGCCATAGATATAGGTATACATGTTACGTATCTTGATCCTCAAGTGGTTAACTTGATGAATCTAGATAGAACAGAGATATATATTAAGGTATCAGTCAGCTGAAGGCAAAACAAAAGTAAAATCTAATAAAATTATTTCCTGTTGTTGCTTCCTCTCCTTTTGGATCTTAGGACTTGGTATCCTTTATTGACTGATACTCTTTAATTATGAAAAAATACTGAAACTAATTAAAGTCATGTAGTATTTATAAAGAATTATTATTTAACCGAAGCTTAGTAGGCTATGGTTATGAACCGAAGAAGTTATATCTAAAGAAGGACTATTAATTCTATAAAAAGTCTTGAAAGATAAATATTAAAGTAAGAATATTTCTGTCTCTTACCCTTTTTGAAATGAATAGATAGTTTTCTTATATGTCCTTTTATTTATATTTAATGTAATTATTCTTGGTTCTTGTCTTACGTTAATAGTATTATAGTATTATTATCATCAGGATTAATATCAAAGTCACATAAAAAGTTAGATATATATTTAATAATTAGTTAAATGTATTTCTTAACCACGTAACATTGAGGTTTGATTATGAGTAAATTAAGTTACAGGATCGCTTCATAGATTCGATTCAGGTCTCACTCAAATAATATGAAAAGCAAAAATAATATTTTGAAGCTAAAAGAATTTTCTTCAGCTTAGGAAATCACTAGAAGTAACATTAAAACAGCCATGTTAGTCTAAGGCGATATTACTAATAAGAGACAATAGCATCACCGTACTAAGCACCGTTAAGCAATGTAAGCTTAATTAAAAGAAAATTAAAGAACTCGTAAGTATTAATATAAAACAATAGTATTACTTTCATCATAACCCAACTACTTAAAGAGTTGCTTTAGTCCACAAGTCAGTCAACTAAAATAGTTAAGTACATAATAGTAGCGTTAACGTTAATTCCCAATCAAATAGTTAAGTACATAATAGTAGCGTTAACGTTAATTCCCAATCAAATAGTTAAGTACATAATAGTAGCGTCAACGTTAATTCCCAATCAAAGAGTTAAGTACATAATAGTAGCGACAACGTTAATTCCCAATCCCATATCTCACTAACCAACATAACGTAAGTGTTTACACCGAACACACTTAACACACACTTATATAATCTGACTGACAGTCACAATCCCATTATAATACTTCACCCCGTCTTCCTCCAGCTGCAAGTTCACCTTCCCAACTCCAAATGAGACTGATTTGAATGCCCACTACTCGGGTCTTATATACTAAACAATGATGGTGTAGGAACGAATCAGGAGGCGAGGTATGGTGCGCGCCCCAATCACAGCTCCTCGAGTTGCGTAGGAGGTGCGTGGTCCAATAGAGTCTCCTGGCGTCGATCATACGTCATAGCGTCGGGTCATCGAAGTAGTTTGCAGGGTCCCCTATGACGCACGCAGGTGTGAAGGCTTGTTTGCTGGTATGCGGACGAGCTGGTTTCCCACTCGCTAGTTCGCTCGCTGGTCTGCTTCGCCGCCTGGGTAATTTGGCACTCCTTCAACTCTTCATTCTAATTCTAAAATAAACATACAGGGCTCCGTATGTCAGAATGTTTACAAAAATGTGCCATTATACAAAGATAAGGTATATCCATGACAAAGATGATTTGATGCCATCAGGCATATAATTATGTCCTCTTATAATCATATGCATATCAGGTGAAATAAGACAACGAAGGAAAGAAATTTACACAAGTGCAATACAAAACAAAGACATAATATATACACAAAATAAAGAAAATTATATACACATACTCATTTACATTCAAATACACATTGCCTCTTCACATAGACGACAAATAAATTAACAAGTTTAACATTCCTAGAATTCAGAGCACAATATAGCTATCCATTAAATATAATTTTAATCGTTTCTTATATAATGAAAAAATAAAATTATCATCAACATTTACAATGAGGTTATTTCATATTTTAACTCCCTTATGTTGAAATGTTTTTGTTACCAATGATGTTCTGCAAACTGGTACACGTAACCTGTGTCTCTGTCTGGTTAAGTATTACTACGTATAATATCCATAATTAACCAATTGCCTATTCAAACTGATTTTTAGCCGATTGGCGGCTTTCTCCCTGCTGTATATGTAGTAAAGACGCATGCCAAATGCGTTTTTACAGCCACGCGGACAATGACGCAACATGGTTGCCATAATTTGCCTTGCTGGAGCCAATATCACGTATGGCTGACTGTATACGCCTGCTGCCGTAAGCCCGTGGCACCCGACGAAAACACACAACACCCGGAAACAACCGAACCATTGTTCATTGATGAAACACGGTCGTTATATACCCAGCACCCTACCATACTCTTGTCCTTACATTCACGTTATGTCAATATACAATATAAATATAAAATTAACACATTTTGCATGCCTCATTTTTATATGTATAATACATGCGCCAGTGGCCGTAGTTTCCATGTGTGAGAAAGTGACAGAGAGAGAGAGAGAGCGAGCGAGAGAGAGAGAGATTTGATTTTGATTTTGCCCCGAGGGGCGAGTTTATTGAGCAGCGCCCCCCATCCTGTGAGGGGACAACCACTAGTAAGGCGATACATACTGCTCAAAGAGCCATTATTCCACTGAAACAACAGCATCGTCGTCTGGTTACATTCATATTTGTGTTTATAAATCAGGTTGGCATTATTCAGATGTATTATAGTTTCCTCATTTAATTGTCACATGGTCTGTATATAAGTATCTCATTAAAAAAAAAAAAAAAAAAAAAAAAAAAAAAAAAAATAGGCAATGGTATAAATCAACATAATACATAAATTAATACAGGCGGGCATAATCATGATCCGGTTCGTTGTGCACTGGCAGCTAAGGTGTCTTGAGCTCATACTCGCTACCGCCAGACGCTGCAGACGCTCTGTCAACGCTCTCACGATATCGATCATAATTTGAGTATTAACTACTCATCCTCTTCATTCTTGTGCATGAAAGGTGGTTAAGAGCACGTGTGACGCCTCCCGGCGTTAACAGAATGGTTGTGTGGGGCATTGCAGCTCGCTAGCGCTCGCCAGGATGGGGGGATAGGCTACAGTTGTCCTAGAATTATCTGCTTTATTTCATTAGGGTCGTGTTGCCACAGACAGTCTAGAAATGGTCTTTGTTTTGGTCTGTGACCGCGCCTTATATTTTATATTCGCTATAATATAAATGTTGCTTGTGTGGGAGGCGAGCGAGAGAGGGTGAGGGAGTACACCTGGCACCGGGGTGAGCTATGACGCGGCTCGCTTGGGCGCTGACGGCGTTGGTGGCCGGGTGGTCAACTAGTCCCTGCCCATCGCGGCCTCGTGTTTTTTACCAGCTCAGAGCTTGCATGACACGCGTACCGCCTACATCCTTTGCAATTCTGTCTCCCATACTCGCCACTTTGCATACTATTTCTCTCTCTCGACTTCTCCTTTCTCATTCTCTAATCTTTATTAAACTCAACATCCCTTCTGGTTTCAGCATAGACGTTCACCGTCGACCAGTCGTATTGTACGCGAAGCTCTCAGATATTTCCCTGTATTAGGTTAAGGAGGTATTATGCTTTATTGAGGTTGGAGAGACGGACTTTTCCGTGTGTGTCCTCTCTCGGGAAGGTTGTAGACCGGTATATGTCTCCCTGGCAGGGTGTTGAGTGATTCTGCTTGGTTATCTAAAGCTAGACTAGGGGTAAGGTTACTGTGTCGTTGTCTCCGATGTGTGCAGTGTTAGCTAAGCCCTGCACGACATCGACAGGTACTGTGGGAGCCTAAGTTGTCTTCGGGTGGGTTTACTTTGCGAGCACAGCGCTGTGGTGTGAGAGGGCCATAGCCTATCCCTCACAACATAGTGCTGCCTCTTTGTGTTGACTTCTGAGGGATCGCCAGGATAGAACTAGGTACTAGAGACCTAGATTTATCAAGAGAGCATCCCCGTCATATAACGTAATCGTCATTATACCACCTTCGGACAACGTTAGGCTACGAGCCGCATGCTCGCCCATTGTTGCCCTGCCTTGATACCCCAGCTAGACTTTATTAACTGAGCAGACACTGGTTAGAGATAAGCCCCCATTATTATATGTATGCAACATTATTATTCACTGCACTTTTGAGCCGAGGTTGTTGTTGAGTTGCACAACCCTAGTAGGCTGTTGCGTTGTGTCACGAAGCATTTCTTTAGTTGTCGAGCATTACTACCTTTGCGCAGTCTTTATTATTCGCCTGCCTATTATTACTATATGTCCTAGCATTTATTGTGACCCGTATTCTGCATTATAATTGTTCAAGATTCTTTACGAACATCTTCCCAGCATCAGACTTATTTCAGAAGTTTCCAGTTGATGTTGCAGGACTAGCATTGCACTTTCTTTAATACAGGAGTGCCAGTTATTTGAGTATCTACCGTAACGTTAATTAATCACGTTATCTATCTTTTCTTTGTGTAACCTAATCGAGTAATCTTTTACTGTTTGAGAATAGGCTGTTTCATCGAGCGTCAGCCTAGTGTGTGTGCACCAGTTACCGAGTCATAGGATACCTCGTTGTCCAGGCACGACTCAGGGCGGTAATGGTGTTTTGTTTTCCAGTGTTTAAGGCAGGGGTTGGATCTAGTGTTACCGTTGTTGCATTTTGCCATTATCTAGTCCAATGTTGAAGAGCCCTGTGTCTTTGAGAACCTGGATCGTAACACACGTTTAACCATCCTGTAGCTTAGTAAGTAACACTGCACGATATTTCGCTGTGTATTGACTGATAAACTTTGTGTTTATCACAAGACTCCTGCTCGGACAGGGCGCCACTAGCGCCATCTGTTGTTCTTTGTTTGTTTTGTTTTGTAAACAAACGCTCTCTTCTTATTTGATATAAAATCGTAGCCCCTAATTTGACCCATTACCTACTGTAGTAAGTATCAATTTAACTGCCTTGTATGTAAGTAAAGCTTTGCATATTAATTTGCTAATAAACAATATTGTGTACTAACTAACCTGCCTACAGGAACGAACGCCGACGCCATTTTGTAAACAAACGTTGTTTTGGGGATTATACATATTAAATTCCAGCCAATTTTGTAGTAAATTTAAGTGCATTCATTTATCTTTTTCCCCTAGATATATTCTTGACTTTTTCTCCTCAGACTGATTTTACTTTAACTTAAGGGTGGTATTTGTACAAACTAACCTAGCCTAACCCAACCTGCCAAGCTTTTAACCTAATCCAAACCTAGCCTAGCCTATAGCCAGCCAATCTGTTGTTCTTATTAACTCTAGTAGATATTGTATTTAGTATCCTACTGTAGCTATATATATCTGTAATTTTAGTTGTTGCTTGCACGATCTTGTAGTAACCTTTGAGTGATACACTTTTTTTGTTTTATCTAAAAAGAGTAGGCTACTGCTTTACTAGGCTACAGTGACACCAGGGCCATCTGTTGATACAGTATATTAACCCCTTGTGTGCAGTCACACTTTATTTTTATATAATCTCTATTTGGTGAATTGTATATTTAGTTACATATTCTGTTATATATATATATTTGTTTAAGGTTAGGTTATCACACCTGGTAGACTATTTCTGCGTATTTCAATTTTATTATTTTCGGTTAGGCTATTCAACGCTGGTAGCCTATTGGTGCGTATTTCAATTTTGTTTTAAACTTTTGGTTAGGCTATCGCCCCTGGAAGCCTAATTCTGCGTATCTCAATTTTTTTGTTTTCGATTAGGCTATCACCCCTGATAACCTATTGTTGTGTATTTCAACATATTTGCTTTCGGTTGAAGTGATTGAAGTGTTTCTAAAGCGAGTGAAGTGTTTTAAAGTGAGTTAAGTGTTTTAAAGTGAGTGAAGTGATCTGAAGAAACTGACTGTTACCATGCCTCGCACTTGTACGAACTGCGCCGGTAGGTTTGGTGAGTCCATGTTTGCTACTGTCAATCTTCAAGTCTGCCGTCTCTGCCAGCAACGAGAGAATTTGACTGGGAAATTAGATGAAGCCTACAACAAGATCAACGTCCTCACCATGAAGCTGGAATCACTCCAAGAGTTTGTAACACTCAACGTTGGAGTACCACAAACTTCAATTGTCACCGCAACTCCAGCAGCCACCAACGCCCCAACGTCAACTGCCAACAATTCAACGCCTGCAGTAGCCATTTCAGCTGATGTTTCCGATACTCAGGAAACAAATAGTGACTCTCTTCCCCCTCAAGACAACTTCCATGTCATGAGGAACAACGTTTGCCCAAAGACCAGGAAACCCATACCGATTACCGAGGGTCAAAACCGCTTCCAGATACTCACAGACTCAGATGACGAAGCGGAAATAGAAGAAGTCCGGCTCGTGGGAGACTCGATGATACGTGGTCAGCTCACAGAGTTTTGCGCCAGAGCACCTAAGACCAGGAAGCGTTTTTGTATCCCTGGTGGTGGTGTGGACGACGTAGTTGCTGCAGTTGACGAAGTATCTAAGCTGGCCCCTGCTAATATAATGTACGTCATCCACGTTGGATCCAACGATGTACAGCGAACCCGGTCGGAAGATTTGCTTTTAAAGTACTAGCAGCTGATCAAGTCGTTTAAGGAGAAGTCATCAAGGATCATCGTCTCAGGAATCGTCCCCCGGCTTGGTGTAGAGAGCTGATTTTACAACATAACCACCAGCACAAATCGTTGTCTAGCAAACCTCTGCAGGAAGGAAAACGTGGGATTCGTCGACACCTGGGACAATTTCTACTACGATGACTATTTGTTTTCGGACGATGGAGTTCATCTGAACCAGGTGGGAGCAGCACGTTTTGGGCGTCTTCTCAACGATGCGGTGAAGGATTTTCGGAGAAGAAATCGACTCAGCACAGGACAACCAGGAAGGAGGACCGAAGACAGCGAGGGCGGCAACCTGCGAAGGAATTAAATGCTAATCTGTCAAGAACCGCGAATTTGGATAAAGCTCCACCAACACGACCCAAATTTAAAACCGCCAGGGATAACGACTGAGGACCGATGACAGCCATGAATGTAAATGTAGATCCGACCAGAACCAAAAATTTGATCAAAGAACGTTCTGTGACTTCTAAAACCGCAACTTTAAAGGTTTTCTATGCAAACGCTCGTAGCATACGCAATAAATTTTCAGATTTAGAGGAACTCGTGTTTACTGAAAATTATGATGTGATTGGTATAACAGAATCTTGGCTCAATACAGAAGATAGAGACTTTTTAGCAGAGTATTCACTTCCCGGTTATGTAATGTTTGAGAAAAGCCGAATAAATAAAAATGGAGATGGTGTTTTATTTTATATCAAAGAAAGTCTTAACCCGACCCTCTTGTCAAAACCTCAAATTGTGAACGTCGACACATCTTTTGTGCTAATAAAGAATAATAAAGGTACAAAAATAATACTTGCATTAATATACAGACCTCCAGCTCAATCAGTGCAAACTGACCGAGAAATTTATGAACAAATTGCAGATGTAAGTAACTCACAAGATACCATATTTTTTGACGACTTTAATTTACCTGTGACCAAGTGGGGCGATACTCTTACTTCACACTCCGGACATGACTTGTATACGAACTTGCAAGAGAGTTCGCTTTATCAATTTGTTCGAACACCAACCCGTGGTAATAATGTTCTTGACATTGTACTTGCAACAAAAGAAGAATTAATAGAGAATTTGAATGTTGGTGATGAATTCAGTAACAGCGACCATCGTACGATAACTTTCACTTTAAACTTTACTAGTAACGAACCAAATAGTAGTATCGAAAAAGTCCCTAATTTCAAGGAAGCAAACTTTCATAAACTTAGAGCTATGTTTAAAGAAACTGACTGGAGCTTTTTAATTAACAATAACGACATAAATACATCTTGGAAGTTATTCGAAACCACTTACCTAAAAGCAGTGCAAGACTGCATACCATCGAAAATACGGCGTCCAGGCCATATTAATAAGCCCAAATGGTGGAATAAAGATATTTCAAACTGCCTGCTTGCTAAAAAATTTGCTAATGATAGATTAAAATCCTCACAAAATGACGAAGAACGGGTGAAATTTGTAGAGCTACGACGCAAAGCCAAAAAGTTAATTAAGCAAAGTAAAAAGACCCTAGAGTTACATATTGCGAATCAAAGTAAAACAAACCCGAAAGAATTCTATAGTTATATCAGAAAGAAAAAAGTAGTTACTTCAACTGTTGGACCGTTAGTCGATGAAAATGGAGAATACACCAAAGACGAAGTACAAATGAGTAATGCCCTCAATACCTTCTTTGCATCAGTTTTTACAACAGAAGACCTCAGTGATATCTCTACACCATCGCCGATTCAGATTGATAATTCAGATGTTCTAAGCAATATCACCGTTACAGAGAGAGAAGTATTGAATTGTTTAAATAAACTCAAGGTAAATAAAACGCCTTGACCTGATACAATCTCACCTAGAGTTCTAAAGGAAGCTAAGGATGAGCTCTCCAAATCACTGACATTACTATTCAATAAATCCTTGCAGTCTGGAACTATGCCTGATCAGTGGAAGATAGCCAACGTAACACCGATATTCAAAAAAGGCATCAAATCCCTACCCAGTAACTATCGTCCAATTAGCTTAACCTCAGTTGTATGTAAAATGCTAGAAACGGTCATAAGAGACAGACTCGTAAATCACTTAGAGGAAAATAACATACTTAAAGATACTCAACACGGCTTTCGTAAAAAACGTTCCTGTTTAACAAACCTCTTAGACTTCTTCCACGATATCCTCAACCTCTACGATGAGAGTAAAGCTGTAGATATTATATACCTTGATTTTCAAAAGGCCTTTGACAAAGTTCCCCACAAACGTTTACTGCTAAAACTAAAAGCGCATGGAATACAAGACGGTGTGTTGAAATGGATAGAAAATTGGCTCAGCGACAGAAAGCAAAGAGTAGTCATAAACGGTAAGGCATCTATATGGACCAATGTAAGTAGCGGGGTACCCCAGGGATCGGTACTAGGACCAATTATCTTTCTAATTTACATCAACGACATAGATGAGGGTCTCACCTGTACAATCTCAAAATTTGCTGACGATACAAAAATTGCAAATAGCGTACTCTCAAAAGAACAAGTTGACGATATGCAACACAATCTAGATAAATTGTCACATTGGGCCCAAATTTGGCAAATGAGTTTCAATGCGGATAAATGTAAAGTTCTACATATCGGATACCTAAATGAGAAAGCAAACTATTCGATGAATGGCACTCAGCTTAAGAATGTAAACAGAGAAACCGATCTGGGAGTAACAATATCGAGTAACCTAAAACCGAGTCAACAATGTTCAGAAGTTGTTAAGAAGGCAAACAAAATAATTGGCTTTATAGGCAGGTCATTTGAGCATAAATCCAAAGACGTTATCCTAACCCTTTACAATTCCTTAGTCCGCCCTCTTCTGGAATACTGCGTTCAATGCTGGTGCCCTTATTACCAAAAAGACATAAACAAGCTAAAACGAGTTCAACGTAGAGTTACCAAAATGATACCTAGCCTAAAGAACAAACCATATGAAGAGCGTCTTAGAGAATTATATATATTTCCTTTAACCCAGTGCAGATTAAGAGGTGACGTAATTCAAGTATTCAAAATCATCAAAGGCATCGACAATATGAACTGTAGTAAGTACTTCACTATCGACCAATCTAATTACACGCGGGGAAACGGTTGCAAAATTATTGGTAAATCTTTTAACTCACACGAATCTAAGAATTTCTTCTTCAATCGAGTTGTCAACTTGTGGAATGGGCTTCCCCGAGACGTTATAGACTGCAGCACAGTTGATTAATTTAAATTCCGCCTAGACAAATATCTCGCATCAAACCCGCGACTGACTGCGTTTGTAAATGAATAACTTTATTTTATCCTCCCCTCAGTTACTAACCCATATGTCCCCTACTAACTTCCTAGTCCTGCCACGGACATTAGTTCCAGGGCAGTAGTTCCCTTTCCAATGTTCCCTTACCCACTCTAAACCACTGTTTGGACACTTGATCCTCAGTGTTTTGGAGGACAAGCAGCCTAGAAGGGTCACAAGATCTGCTGTTGCTTGATTTCCTTTGTACTCCTTTGTACTACCTATACACAACGAACGTATTATAGTCTGCATGATTGGTATCTAATTGAATATACTTAGTGGGTATTTCAAGAATGTCAGGGGGTAAGGAAATGTGATTTGTATATTAGAAGACTGTGATTAACGAGACGTGTAACATGTGGAGGGAGGTGGTAGAAAGAGAGGGATCTCGTTGGGGGTGGAAGTTTCGCTCCCAGGAATTTTCGTTCCTGTGGTATTTCAATAATAATAAAATAATAATAATAATAAGGGGACAACCACTGGTAAGGCAATACATACTGCTCAAAAAGCCATTATTCTACTGTAATAACAGTATCGTCGTCTGGTGTTATTATAGTTTCCTCATTTGATTGCCACATGTGCTGTACAGTATATACGTGCTTATGACAAAAAAAAATAATATTAATTGACAGGTAAATATTAGCACTACAAAACTAGTGCAATCATATGAGGAGACCATTCATGTTTTCTTACATCAATGGTTATTGAGATCATAGTTAGCTGAATACAAATATTACATACATGATGTGACTAATATTTCGAACTACATAAATTATGCAATACTAGTACCACAAATATATTACAATCATATGAGGGACACTTCACATTCTTCATTACATCAACGTTTATTGAGGTCATAGTTAGCTGAAGACAAGAGTCACATACATAATGTGACTAATATTACCAACTACCGAAGTTATTATGGAATTATAGTAATACAAATATTTTACAAACATGAGTGACATGGTTCAAATTCTTATTACAATAATGGTTATTGAGGGGATAGTTAGCGGAATATGACCAGTGGAGAAGTTTACATGCCGATAGTAATATAATATTTAGTAGGGTGTGTGGTTATGGGAGAGAGGGAGGGGGGTTGTAGGAGGGGGGTTGTAGGAGTACAAAGGAGTACACAGGAAATCAAGCAACAACAGGTCTAGTGACCCTTCTAGGCTGCTTGTCCTCCAAAACACTGAGGATCAAGTGTCCAAACAGTGGTTTAGAGTGGGTAAGGGAACATTGGAAAGGAACTACTGCCCTGGAACTAATGTCCGTGGCAGGATTAGGAAGTTAGTAGGGGACAGATGGGTTAGTAACTGAGGGGGGGATAAAATAAAGTTATCCATTTACAAACGCAGTCAGTCGCGGGTTTGATGCGATATATTTGTTTAAGTGGAGTTTAAATGAATCAACGGTGCTGCAGTCTATAACGTCTCGGGGAAGCCCATTCCACAAGTTGACAACTCGATTGAAGAAGAAATTCTTAGATTCGTGTGAGTTAAAAGATTTACCAATAATTTTGCAACCGTTTCCCCGTGTGTAATTAGATTGGTCGATAGTGAAGTACTTACTACAGTTCATATTGTCGATGACTTTGATGATTTTGAACACTTGAATTAAGTCACCTCTTAATCTGCGCTGGGTTAAAGGAAATAGGTTTAATTCTCTAAGACGCTCTTCGTATGGTTTGTTCTTTAGGCTAGGTAACATTTTGGTAACTCTACGTTGAACTGGTTCTAGCTTGTTTATATATTTTTGGTAATAAGGGCACCAGGATTGAACGCAGTATTCCAGAAGAGGGCGGACTAAGGAATTGTAAAGGGTTAGGATAACTTCTTTGGATTTATGCTCAAATGACCTGCCTATAAAGCCAATTATTTTGTTTGCCTTCTTAACAACTTCTGAACATTGTTGACTCGGTTTTAGGTTACTCGATATTGTTACTCCCAGGTCGGTTTCTCTGTTTACATTCTTAAGCTGAGTGCCATTCATCGAATAGTTTGCTTTCTCATTTAGGTATCCGATATGTAGTACTTTACATTTATCCGCATTGAAACTCATTTGCCAAATTTGGACCCAACATGACAATTTATCTAGATTGTGTTGCATATCGTCAACTTGTTCTTTTGAGAGTACGCTAGGAGAGAGACAGCGAGAGGGAAAGAAAGAGAGATGGAGGGGGGGTGACTAACCTTGTTCGTTTCCTCATCATCCAGGTGTGACCAGGTGCGACTTTAACCTCATGACACAGGGACAAGTACCTTAATTCTACACGTTTGGTAATGCACGATATTGGCGAAAACTAGGGCAGGGTGTGAATAAAGCTGCGTCAAAATATCATACTAATCCAAATTTGTGTTAATAAGTTATTCCCGAAAAACCATGTAACACGGCCTCTGAAACCCATAGTAGTATCAGTGCATTACCACAAAGCCCACCGAAATGCCAAAAAAATACCCTCATTGTTCCCTGATTAAATAACACTGTATGAATACTCCCATATTCAAAATATGTTACAGGGGGACAATGCCTAGTGAGTTCACTGCTCAATAGGTGGCATTCTGAGAGTGAGGGTCTGAGTCTGGAGGGTGAGACAGTGAAGCACTTGAACGAAGCAACCAGCCGCTTCAGAGATGGAGCTGCTTCGAGCCATGAATGGATGCTTCACATGTCTCACTCCCCAGACTGGAACAAGACCTCACGGGCTTCACCGTGTTGAGCGGTGGAATGTACAGGCTCTCAGCCTATGCCCGAGAGGGAGTAGTTGGAATATAGAAAGAAAAAAAAACATGGTCAAAATAAAAACAAAAATACACATAAAATAATAATGATAATCCTTAAACCGTGAACATTAATTATATTAAGTGAAAGACAAGAAAATATGTGAAAGCAAAAGTAGGCAAGTATAGTTACTAGAAACAGAGTAAATCGAAAGGGGAATCGTGGGTACCTATTTCAGGTTTAGCTAGATGGGTGTGTAGAGCCTCACATATTCGCAGATCTAGTTGAGAGCTATGACTGAACAGAATGTTAAACTGGGTGTCATGTATGGGATGGTCCTGGGTGTGCGAGTGATCACGTATGGCGGAGAACGAAGGTTTCGAAAGAAACTGTCCGGTTCTAAAAGAACGGCCCTGGTGCTCGCGGATTCGAGTCCTGAGTTGTCTACAGGTCTTACCAATGTACCGAGACTTACATCTCATACACGTGTATTGATAAACGACTGAAGACTGCAGAAAATCAGGAAAAATGCAGAAAAACTGCGAAGTGCCATATAATCAGGAATGGCACAGGGATCTGCCTTGCTTAGGCCAATCGGCTTTCTGCAGACTCCCATTTTCTTATGTTCTTATGTATCTTTGAGCCTGAACCAGTTCTTGATCGTGTTAGTGTTTCTGAATACAATTCTGACTGACACTTGGGGATAAAATTGTGTAAAGAGTTTTGACAGTTTATTACGAAGTGCAAAGCTTTGTTTACCTAAATAAATCAGTGGGACGTAGAGGGGGGCTTTATTTACCGTAGGAGAGTTCGGAATGGGTGGGACCAATAAACGAGATAATTGTTTACCTATATATGTTTCCGTGAAATTAAGGGGGAAGCCATTTGAGAAGAGGGTTTGTTTAATAAATAAAAGTTCTCTATGAAGTGCCATATAATTTGAACAAATATGAAAAGCACGGGTTACTAGAGTACTAGTCAGGTTACGTATATTGAGTGGGAATTGATGAGGAGGACTCGAATCCGGGAGCACCAGGGCCGTTCTTTTAGAACCGTACAGTTTCTTTCGAACCGGACAGTTTCTCTCGAAACCTTCGTTCTCCGCCATACATGATCACTCGCACTCCCAGGATCATCCCATACATGACACCCAGTTTAACATTCTGTCCAGTCATAGATCTCAACTAGATCTGCGAATATGTGAGGCTCTACACACCCATCTAGTTAAACCTGAAATAGGTACCCACGATTCCTGTTACGTCCTGGGATATATAAACACTGGGCCCTTTCTATTGGACTAGGTATGCGGCAACAAGCAACAACGGAAAACGCTAGATCCAACCCTTATCTATAAACCCAGGCAACAAACCACCCTAAACCGTCAAGAGTCCTGCCTGGACAACAAGGTATCCTATGACTCGGTTACAGGGTGTACGCACTATAGACTGCTGATAGTCAAGCAGGCTATATTATTTTTATTAATCTCACCACCACACCCCCAATGAAATTAATTAAAGTATATATGATCCACCGGGATTCGAACCCGGGTTATCACACACATATTTTTGCCACCTTAACCATTACACCACCAGGACGGTTAAAGGTTTATGCACACGCCTACGACTTATTATCCATTCTCGAATACTGGATATTAATCTAATCATGTTCATATTCCCAACCGCACTATGGTAGCCTACTGTTTAAGTGAGAGGAAAGAATATTCATGGGGCACAGATCATATAGACCGGCCTCTCGAAGAAATATCCCTAAACCTACTAATAATATTATTTTTATTAATCTCACCACCACACCCCCAATGAATTAAAAGATCACACAATTAAGTTGACTTAAGGCTTCAAGGAAAAGATAGATAACGGAATTAAATTGCAGAAACAATTTAATAACAAACTAGAAGAAAGTACATTTAACGTTACGTTAATTAATACAACTAATCACCCCTGCGTGAAAGAAGGTGAAAGCAAACAGTCCTCAAAACATCGTACAGGTAGACAAGATGCAGGTTTCTAAACTGCATGCGGCTACTGTAGGATCTGATGCTTAGCAAAGAAAGTACGTTACGGATTTAGAGAACTCTTAACTCATAAGCAGGAATAAATACTAGTGATAGGCCATACAGTGTATAATGGCATAGGTATAATTAAATAAAGGCAGCAACTCGCAACATAACCACATACAGGTGTGCTTCTCACTCTTAGTCAGGCAAGCCTGCTCGGACAGAGTCTCTAAGCCACACCCTGACTCACAATGCTCACAAAAACGGTAAACTGTGTCACAATAACAAGCATACAGAGATAATAAACCCCTAGCTGTTAATCTGCCAGGTGGCAGAGGTCTAGCCGGAAGGATATAGGCTTCGGATACCCAGGCTGACCCACCTGCTCTAGCCTAGGGACGTTCCCAAGTCTGTGCGCCAAATTACTCTAATTGAAAGGGTGCTCTCTTGAGAGACTCAGATCGCAAGTATCTGACTCTCTCCTGGCGACCCTAAAACAAAAGCAAGACGTGCTAGCGCAGTGCTGAGTGGACTAGGCAAGAGCCCTCACACAACACAACACGAGACACACAGGGACCCAGACAAGAAAATGCCCCCAGACTCCCACGGGTATCCTAGTAAAGTCGTGCGGGTCCACAGGACTCGCACCAGCAGACTTTACTTAAAGGATCGCAAAAAGCCTCCCCTCCGGTCTAGCCCCTGCTAACCTGACACAAGAACACACTAGCAAGCATAAAACCACCAAATATGAGACAACAAAAAAGCTTCCTAGGTCTCATTAACAATTACATCCCTGCATAAGGCCCAAAATCCTATCTAGTTATCTGAGAGCTCGTCGTTAATACAATAATAGATATAAGGTCTATCAAGGGGATGGGATAATTAAATAGATTGGTGAAGTAGTGGAAGGAAGGTATACAAAGTAAGAGAGAAAGTTTCTAAGTGGGGTTGAGAGGGATAGATATCAAGGGGGTCCGAAGGGTACGACAGTGAGGTGAGCTCTGAGTCTTGAATCTGTCTGGACCCCACCCTAGGCATGCAGAATACATCCCATGCTTGGCAACACTCAACACAGTTGCCGGGTCAAAATCCTTTACCCCGTGCGTGAGTCGAAACTAAGCCTAACGTTGCAATCAAATGCATATGGCAACGCTTCAGGCTCGTCCCAAGCTGGCAAGCGAAGCAACGTCCCAAGCCGGTCTCTCTCTCCCGCTCGTCTCCTCCCGCCCTCACTAAACTTACATCTTATATATTATAATGTAACAATCCACTATCGAGAATAAAATATACTAAGATGCGTTGGTTAAGAATAAGGGCAGCTTCAAGCTGTGAAACAACATAAGAATATCCCAGACATTAGTTACGTTGTCGTAGGATATATACTAAGGAAAAGCCTGCCTACCGGCTACCACCAGCCGGTTTCTAAACGGCTGGCAGCCGACGCGCGCGCATGCCCGCACGTGGCTACTATGCAGAAGCGTCACACCTCCCCCAAGATATAAGACCCTTGACTAAGTTCTTCATATCTAACCGAAAGCTTCTCATAGTACCACACACTGTTGCGACACAAGGCACTATATTATATAAAAAAAATAAAGACTGTTGCGCTCCACCGAGCAAGTTCAACTAACTTAGCGACAATAAGTGAAAACATTCAACTTAGATACTGCTACAACATCTTATACAAAATTCTACACGTTATAAAAATAAAGAGTTTTTATAAGGTTTTTGCTTTTTTAATTTGTTTTTTTCGGCTGAACTACAGTGACAGCCTATTTTCCTCCACACTCAACCCTCAATCCTGTGGCAGTCTAACCAACATCATCCACCCTTGATAGACAATCCGCTATCACGTTATCAGAACCGGCAATATGGCGTATGTCCAGATTATACTCCTGAAGCATGAGTGACCACCTGGTCAGCCTCATATTCCGGTTATGAAACTGATTCAAGAATTTCAGAGGGTGATGATCGGTATAAACCACTACGACTGGTCCGAAAGCAGGAACATATACATCGAAGTGCCTGAGCGCCAGCACTATCGCCAGGAGTTCTTTTTCAATTACAGAGTAATTCCTTTGTGCACTATTGAATTTTTTACTGTAAAAACTCACTGGATGTTCGATACCTTCATCATCTGTCTGTAACAAGACAGCCCCAGCCCCTACGCCACTGGCATCAGTCGCCAGCTGAAAAGGTCTGCTGAAGTCCGGGGCCCTGAGTATGGGGTGGGTACATAACAGGTGTTTCACCAAGGAAAACGCCTCTGCACACTCAGGAGACCACCGGAACTTCTTGTCCTTAGATAATAAGTCAGTTAAAGGTGCAAGTACAGTCGAATAGCCTTTGATGAAGCGACGATAATAGCCTATCATACCTAGAAACCGCATGATTTGTTTCTTAGTCGTAGGCTGGGGAAACTGATCGATGGCTTTGATCTTTGTCTGTGGAGGGCACACCTGACCCATCCCCACCTCGAATCCCAGGTACAAAACTGTGGCTCTGACAAAATCGCACTTACCCAGGTTTACCACCAAACCTGCTTCATTCAGTTTATTAAAAAGCTGTCCGATGTGAGCACAGTGACTGTTAAAATCATCGTCGTATATTATGACATCATCTAGGTACACCGTACAGTTGGGAATGTCGGCTACAATGTCGTTCATTAATTTCTGAAACGTTCCAGGGGCATTTTTCAGCCCGTATGGCATAACATGGCAACGATATGTGGCACCGTCCACCACAAACCCACACACCTCTCGCGCTCGCTCAGACAAGGGCACTTGCCAATAACCCTTAACAAGGTCTATCTTAGTGAGGAACTTGGCTTTTCCTATCTTATCCACACTGTCGTCCACGCGAGGGAGAGGGTAGGTATTTGTGGGGGTTAAACCATTCAACCTGCGGAAATCTATACAAAACCGCACCTTGCCATCTGGTTTGGGCTGCAGTGTGACTTGGGAAGTCCACCTTACTGCACCCTCAGAAATCAGCCCACGTTTCAGCATATAATCCAGCTCTTCCCTCAGGGCTGGTAATTTAATAGGGGGAACACGGTATGGCACTGATTTAAAGGGCGGGTGGTCCCCAACATCGACATCGTGCACCGCTTGAGTAGTGAGGCCAGGATGCTCCGCGAAAACAGCTGGGTTTGAATCAAAGAAGTGCTGCACAGCTACACGCTGTTGCTCAGGCAGGTGCACTATCAACTCGTGAGCCACTTGTCTAGAATTCCCCTCCCACTGATCCGCGGAAACATGACAATCCCAATTATCCTCCCCCGCAGCTTGACTGTCCCTTCCTCCTTCTCCACCTCGATCGCTGCAGATCAACACCGGGACAGTGAGAGGCTCGGAGGGGCGCCTCACATACTCTTTCATCATATTTACATGGCAAAGTTGGTTCTTTTTCTTACGCTCAGGAGTAGCTACTAAATAGTCTAGATCAGAAACCTTCCTTACAACCCGATACGGACCAGAATACTTGGCAGACAAGGGGTGTCCCACCAGAGGCAGTAGTATCAGTACCTCCTGATCTACTTCAAACTCCCTCAGCTTCACCTTCTGGTCGTATCTGTCCTTCATCTGAGCTTGTGAACTCTTAAGGTTCCGACCTGCTACCTCCAGGCTCTTTAGCATTCTCTCATGGCTTTCAACAACATACTTTAGAAGCGAGCATGGCCTTGTGACTCCCTCCCAGATCTCCTTGACTATGTGGAGGGGCCCCCTGACCCTGTGTCCAAAAACTAACTCGTTCGGGCTAAATCCCAAGCTCTCCCCAGGTACTTCTCTCGCAGCAAATAAAATGTATGGGAGACCTAGATCCCAGTCCTTCCCATTTTCCATGCAATAACACCGCAACATACTCTTGAGAGTCGAGTGCCACCTTTCCAAAACTCCCTGGCTCTCGGGATGGTAGGCAGATGACACCACAGACACTATCCCATGTTGCTGCATGGTCTGCTTAAACAGAGCAGAAGTAAAATTGGATCCCTGATCAGACTGGATCTCCTGAGGGTAGCCATAACGAGAGAAATAGACAAGTAGGTTTTTGACAACAGTCTTAGCCATCCCGTTGCGCATGGGGTAAGCATCTGGATACCGTGTTGCTACATCCATTACAGTTAGTAAAAATTTATTGCCGGCACTAGTGGGGGGCAATGGGCCAACCATATCGATAACTACTTTGCTGAAGGGCGGCCCAATGACAGGGATGGGTTGTAACGGGGCTCTCGGGATGACCTGATTGGGTTTCCCAACACCTTGACAAGTGTGACACTGTGACACCCATGACACGACACTCGCCTTTAACCCAGGCCACCAGAAAAGCTTGCTCAGAGCAGCGTCCGTCTTACGTGCCCCCAGGTGCCTTGCCAAAGGCACATCATGAGCTAATATCAATAAGCTCTCACGGCGCACCCTCGGTACTACTAACTGGTCCACTAATCCTGACCCGCCATCCAACTTTTTCTTGGGATCCTGATGTCTCCGATACAAGATCCCCTCGGACAAGAAAAAATCACCAGGCTGCGCATCCCCATCGCTCTCCAGTTCGACAGCACCATTACCACACGCCCTGACTTCAGGATCTTCCAGCTGCAAGGAACATATATCAGCAGGTGCGGAGATTATCCAAGTTCATCTTAAATAATTTATTTCCACCTCCAATGTCCCGCTGAGCCATCCTTTCCTCACGCTGCGCATAACGATGCTGTCGCAGAGTCTCTTCCTGCCCTGCACCTGCACTAGCGATGACAGGCCCCGGGGCCTCTCCAGACTCTAACATAGGTGCCAATAATAAGTCACCAAGAAGCACTGCCGGCTCAAAACTCTCCAATTGACCAACACTTCCCGTTTTCTTGTGACCTTTCCTCCGCGGTATGATAGACTGAGGTGGTGGCTGCAAGGCTCCGGATGTCTGAGAACGCGTCACAACACACGCCATGGTTTGTACGCTACACTTCTCAACCCACTCCTGTTCCTCCCTACTAACGTTGGCCACCTTCTCGGCAACGACCAAGGGTGAAACCTTAGAAGCAGGCACCGCAAAGTCGTTGCCGAGGAGGAGGTCGACGCCCCCAACAGGCAAGTTCTCTACAATTCCTACATCCAGCTCCTTTGCCACACCACCCACCTCCAGCTCCATTCGCACCAGCGGGTAGGACTTCGTAGCATTGATCCCCTGAACTACCACCCGAGCAGCGTTAATCGGTCTACCAGTAAAGTTCCTTAACAAGGTCTGAGAAGCCCCAGTATCACGCAAAAGCTTAACTCCTCGTCTTTCGCCAGCCCACCTCACAAAACCATGCCCTCTATGACCCCCAAAGACGTCGCGGACAGGGTTCGAGCCTTCCGGACTCTTGAACACAGGCTGTGTCCCAACCTCTGACGAACTACCCTTGGCAAACTCAGAAGATCTAGGCGACACCCCTATGCTGCGGGCCAATGACACAACCTTGTTTGGTGGCTTGTTCGGACAAGCATTTGCAAAGTGACCCTCCTTGTGACATGCAAAGCACTCTTTACTCTTTGGTTTCCCTTGGGAGTGGGAGGTACCATTAGACTTCTTATACGGGACGGTATTTGGTTTATGTTCAGTTTTATTGTCAGTGCTAGATGGTTTTGTGTATTTATGTGTATCAAAATTCTTGGGAGGGGGAGGGGTACGATCCTTTGCACCCGACTCACTCCTAGCTGCTGCTCCGCACCCTCGAATTAATGACAGTCGGAGGTCAGCCATTTCTGCTGCCTCTTGGAGAGTTCTAGGATTTTTTTCCTTTATATTTAATGTTAAGTCCCCGCCGGTGCACTTAAAGAACTGCTCCAAGAGAACCAGCTCACTCAACTCCTCAAAAGTAGCTGCCCTCTCAGAACGCAGCCAATGTCGTAGTGCATCAGACAAGTCCCGGGCGTGTTCTAGGAAGGTACTATCCTTGCCCTTAGTAACACCCCGAAACTTCAAGCGGTAAGTTTCTGGTTGTAACTCATAGGCCCGTAGCACAGCCTTCTTTAGCTCATCATAAACTACACAGGACTCTAAAGGTAGTGCATCATACGCTTTTAGCCCCTTTCCTAGGAGTCTTGATGAAACTAATGCTGCCCACTTTTCCTGAGGCCACTGGTGTTCCTGACACTTCTTCTCAAATCGCAAAAAAAACTCAGCCACACCTAATTCATCGAACACAGGAACTAGTTTAAGCAGGTGCGACAATGATTGGTCCCGATGTCTGTTACCTCCCCCAATATTTCGCCCTGTTACCTCCACTCGAGATCTCTCCAGCTCCCTGTCAGCCCGATACCTAGTAGACTCTGCCTGCAGTTCAGCCTCTCGTATAGCTGTTCTCTCCGCAGCCTCAGCCTGAGTTCTAGCAGCCTCAACCTGAGCTCTAGCAACCTCAACCTTGGCCATCTCAAGCCGAAACAACAAATCTGGAGTCAACCCTTGAGGAGGGGAAGGTGCATTTAATGGAGAGGGTCCCTGTGATTGAATTCCACGCTGCCATTGACCATCAACTTGGGGGTATGTACTAAATTCAGGCACCCTGACGTTTGATATGGGGGTAGAGTGGAGGGGGGCTGGGGACCGGGGCCCCCAGTCGCCTCTCCACCCAGGTCTCTCCCTTCTAAACCCAATATCAAAGTCCTCAGCTGATCTTTCCTCATGCCACTTAAACCCTGGTGACCCTGAAGACCTGCCACACACTTTAAGCCATACTTATTCAGCTTCAACACCCTGGCAGCGGTAAGGGGCACCTCTAAAAATCTTCTAGCACTCTCCTCGCTATCGACTAGCCACTCCACAGGTCTTTCTCCCTCCGATCCCGTATCGTGACCTGACCCATCACTGTGTTCTGATGTATTAGACATGTTTGTGTACTGCAGTAATTATCACGGTTATAGAATGTGCCTTATCTCCTATGCATGTATGTATATACTAATGTTATTTAAAGTCTTTAATGTGTTATATTGGTTGCTCCAAAAAAAAACTCTATGTCCACTGTATTCCTCTAATCATAAGGAATCTCAAAACAAATGACCACTATATTCCTCTGTTCAGTAAATCCTATGCAAGGTCGCCATTTGTTACGTCCTGGGATATATAAACACTGGGCTCTTTCTATTGGACTAGGTATGCGGCAACAAGCAACAACGGAAAATGCTAGATCCAACCCTTATCTATAAACCCAGGCAACAAACCACCCTAAACCGTCAAGAGTCCTGCCTGGACAACAAGGTATCCTATGACTCGGTTACAGGGTGCACGCACTATAGACTGCTGATAGTCAAGCAGGCTATATAAAAGATCACACAATTAAGTTGACTTAAGGCTTCAAGGAAAAGATAGATAACGGAATTACATTGCAGAAACAAACTAGAAGAAAGTACATTTAACGTTACGTTAATTAATACAACTAATCACCCCTGCGTGAAAGAAGGTGAAAGCAAACAGTCCTCAAAACATCGTACAGGTAGACAAGATGCAGGTTTCTAAACTGCATGCGGCTACTGTAGGATCTGATGCTTAGCAAAGAAAGTATGTTACGGATTTAGAGAACTCTTAACTCATAAGCAGGAATAAATACTAGTGATAGGCCATACAGTGTATAATGGCATAGGTATAATTAAATAAAGGCAGCAACTCGCAACATAACCACATACAGGTGTGCTTCTCACTCTTAGTCAGGCAAGCCTGCTCGGACAGAGTCTCTAAGCCACACCCTGACTCACAATGCTCACAAAAACGGTAAACTGTGTCACAATAACAAGCATACAGAGATAATAAACCCCTAGCTGTTAATCTGCCAGGTGGCAGAGGTCTAGCCGGAAGGATATAGGCTTCGGATACCCGGGCTGACCCACCTGCTCTAGCCTAGGGACGTTCCCAAGTCTGTGCGCCAAATTACTCTAATTGAAAGGGTGCTCTCTTGAGAGACTCAGATCGCAAGTATCTGACTCTCTCCTGGCGACCCTAAAACAAAAGCAAGACGTGCTAGCGCAGTGCTGAGTGGACTAGGCAAGAGCCCTCACACAACACAACACTAGACACACAGGGACACAGACAAGAAAATGCCCCCAGACTCCCACGGGTATCCTAGTAAAGTCGTGCGGGTCCACAGGACTCGCACCAGCAGACTTTACTTAAAGGATCGCAAAAAGCCTCCCCTCCGGTCTAGCCCCTGCTAACCTGACACAAGAACACACTAGCAAGCATAAAACCACCAAATATGAGACAACAAAAAAGCTTCCTAGGTCTCATTAACAATTACATCCCTGCATAAGGCCCAAAATCCTATCTAGTTATCTGAGAGCTCGTCGTTAATACAATAATAGATATAAGGTCTATCAAGGGGATGGGATAATTAATAGATTGGTGAAGTAGTGGAAGGAAGGTATACAAAGTAAGAGAGAAAGTTTCTAAGTGGGGTTGAGAGGGATAGATATCAAGGGGGTCCGAAGGGTACGACAGCGAGGTGAGCTCTGAGTCTTGAATCTGTCTGGACCCCACCCTAGGCATGCAGAATACATCCCATGCTTGGCAACACTCAACACAGTTGCCGGGTCAAAATCCTCTACCCCGTGCGTGAGTCGAAACTGTTTTATGAAAAATTAGTGTTCAGATCGTTCCGGATAATTTACATGCTACTTCCTTATAAATTCCTTCCTTTTCCAACAGGTCACCATTGTCCCAGTTCTTTGACTATAGTATATGACAAATTGCGCAAATATGTGGAAATTAGTGTTCATGTTTAATTGCTCACTTCCCCCCTCCCCCCTCCCCTCCTACCTTTCCTTCTCTATTTAGATTATGCGCTAGTTCTTTGTTCAACCCGTCCCCCTCTTTCCCCCTCTCCCCCCTTCCCTTCTCACCCCTTCATTCTCTCGGTTATTGAACATGTGAGTGGATCGAATTTATATAGTTAGTCAGTCTGGAGTGATATCAGCTGGTGGTAGGTTACCTGCCTTACTCGGGTTTATACATGGACACACAATAGAGTGAGTATGGTAGTTGATATTAAATATTTGACCCTTTCAATCAGACTAAGTCCACTCGTTGGCTCTTCTACATACAATAGTAGTATAGTAATTAATAATAAAGAATCGTAGTTGTAATTATTTGCTGTTGGTGTTTCCCTATAATTATGGGAGGTTATTCATGTGTCTGTTGGGCTGGATTAGCGGGAAATATGTAGGACATGTCTGATTGTGAGAGTCAAATTATGTGTGGTGTGTAGCAACATGTGATATTCTTACTGTTTGTTAACTGAAATAATTTAGTTGCTTCGTTTGTTAATGTATTGGATTAGAAATATATGAAGCTAATTGAAAGGTTCCATTAGTGGCAAGGTGCAAACTAATTTTAATTACTTACTGGAAGTCTCATACATTATTTAATTATATCTAACGAGTTTTACTTATAAGTTCATAAAGGTTTATTTCTATCAACTTATTAGACATTAAGAATTAGCCATACATATGTTTGGCGATTGGTGTGTTATGTGTTTTGTATCACTTATAGATTGAACAAGACTTTATTATATACATTTGTATTTCTAAATTCTTGGAAAGAACATACACTTAGTTTGTTTGTTGTTCTCAGGATGAAACTTGATCCAGAATAAAGAAGTTCTACATCCAGTTGTGTTTGGCTGTCCAATCCTGAAACAGAAACTAAGCCTAACGTTGCAATCAAATGCATATGGCAACGCTTCAGGCTCGTCCCAAGCTGGCAAGCGAAGCAACGTCCCAAGCCGGTCTCTCTCTCCCGCTCGTCTCCTGCCGCCCTCACTAAACTTACATCTTATATATTATAATGTAACAATCAACTATCGAGAATAAAATATACTAAGATGCGTTGGTTAAGAATAAGGGTAGCTTCAAGCTGTGAAACAACATAAGAATATCATAGACATTAGTTACGTTGTCGTAGGATATATACTAAGGAAAAGCCTGCCAACCAGCTGCCACCAGCCGGTTTCTAAACGGC